>OY856410.1:57712098-58364598 GCA_963693085.1 Alisma plantago-aquatica
AAGAACATATAATATAACAAATTAAAATATGATAATATATAATATAATATATGATAATTTAATATAATACAATTAATAGCATACATAATATAATATACATTAAACTATAATATGTAAAACATAGTACATACCTTATAGATACAATAAACACAATATATTAAGGAAAACAAGACAAATATGTACAAACAAATAATGTATACACTTGTTAATCAACACATCAAAGGTAAGAATATATTACACACAATTCAAAACATAAACAAATAAAATTATATAATTTTATTTAAATAAAAATATTATTTTATTAATAACATGTTATGCTTATTTTGTATAAAAATGATGATTTATGATAAATAAATAAAACTATTGGATTATACTAATTATAATGATTAGGGTTGTTAAGGAACCCAAAAATGTAATATGTGACATTATTCTAAAAAGTATATCTAATTCTTTTATTTATAAGTGGATATTCATGGGGGATTAGGAACTAAAGTTTCGTGATGGAAGCCAATTTCTTCATATATGTAAATTCATGACACATGTTTCTGTAGAAGCATGTTACTACTTAATTAGGGGAACATATTTGTCATAAATTTATTATAATATGGAAATATATTATTAGTAGAAAGCTATTCTCTTTTGATAAAAACTTATTCTAACAAAGAAATATATTATTAATAAAATATTATTCTCTTCGACTAAACAAACCATTTTGAAAAAAATTAGTTGTAAGAAAAGTTGATTTTTTTAAAAGGAGTTTTCTGGAGGGATATTATGTAGTAGGATGGAATACATTGTTTAAAAAAAAGTAATATTTATAGAGAAATATATTATATCTATTTTTTTGTTTGAATAAAAAAATCATATGTAATTATTTATATGGAAGAAAATAAGAGTCTAGTTAGAAGCCAAAATTTTGGCATGAATTTTTGTTTGTTTTTTGAGGAAATAAATTCTCAACGAAATATATATTTGGATACAAACTCTTTACTTGAAGGGAGTCATATTCGTGGAAGTGTTGATAAAGAAAATCACTACAATCAGGTCAGTGATGGCAGAGTAGGTGCAGCCACAGTAGACATCGATGTGGACTTTATCGAGATCAGTGTTGTCAGAGTAGGTGCAGCCATAGTGGACATCAATACAGACTTCGTCAGGGGTTAGCATTTCCATAGTCGATGTCGTTGCTAGCATGAATGGTGGCCTTGTCAAGCACGGCGTGGTTCCACCCTCCACCGTATCACCACAATATCTCATTGCAATGGCCAGATACTTCTTAACAATATTTCATATCTCTCCTCAAGGGTTGCTCTGGTGCAGCTAGATTTTATGGTTTGAGCGACAGAAATGCGAGGAAGGTTGTTAGTACCTCCTTCTATGTCCTAGATTAGTTACTTGCTTCACCTTGGGTTTTAGCTTTATCTTCGCACGTGTCTCCTGAACATGTTATCCTCAGCATAAAAGTTTTAGGTGGGATGGCGGAGGATGGGGGAGGAGAGGGATGGGTGGGGAGAAAGGAAAGGAAGAAAAGAACCATGTACGGAAGGGTTGGGGACAAGCTCTCTTGTAGCGGCACTCATTTGTGCAACTACTATCCCCAATTCCCCCTTATGATTAACTGCCCCTCCTACTCATCAAACATCATTTGGATATATGATATAGTTTTCCATTCAGATTATTAGTTAAATCACGGAAATATAATTTTCTAGTTTTTTTCTTCTAAAATGTGTATTATATATAGTATAAAAGAAAATACATATTAGATTTTTTCAGTATTACAAAATATTTTATGTTATAATTTTGATAATTTTATACTTTATATTCAAATCATATCTAGATCCAAAAATATTATATATCATATCGTACATTATTATATCCATTTCGTAAACAAATTTGATCAAAAATTATATTCATATATTGTTAAATATATTATTTTTATTAATGAATAATTGTAAATATGACATTAATAATAATTAGTTGTACACAAAATATGTTTATATTATTTAAATTCTATCATTGTTTTGTGTTTTGATACGATGGTTATTTAAAATCGGCATCAATGTATGTCGAAAGAAAAAGAATACAAGGTCAAAGGCACATGGCAACCTCTCCATGAAGATGCCAAATGGACTTGTGTCTTCATTGAGAGGCCACCACGTGACACAAACGACCTTGACAAGTAGCAGACAAAAATATTTTTTAAAGAAAAATATGAACAACCAATATGAGAGGAGATGCCAAATTGAATGTCGTCTTCACTCTCTCCCTCTCTCTCTTCACCTAGCAAATTAGGAGATTGTGAAAATAAGTATACGACAAAGTTAGTTACATAAATATTTTAATCGAACTAAATTATTCTGGTTTTATTCTTGGCTTTGCCTTTACGTGTGTTCCATTAACCTGTCATCCTTAGTACATGATTTTGAGGTGGGATGGTGAGGGATAACGGGTAGGAGAAGGTTGGTGGGGAGCTACAAGAGGAGAAAGGAGATAGTTGGGTGGGGAGCCCAAAGAGTAGAAAGGATAAGAAGAAGAGAAGGAGAGGATTGGGGATGAGATCCCTTATAGTAGCACTCATATGTGCAGTTGTTGTCCCCAATTCTCCTTGATGATAAACCATCCCTCCCTCTCATCAACAACATCTGGATATATGATATAATTCTCCTTGCAATTTATTAGTGAAAACATGAGAATAGAAATTTCTTATATATTTTTCTTCAAAAATGTGTATCATATATAGTATAATAGAAAATTGATATTAGACCATTTTAGTATGCGATAAAAATATATACATTAATTTATATAATTTTATATCATATATTCAAATCATATCTAGATCCAAAAATATTGTATATCATATCGTACATTACTATATCCATTTCAAAAAGAAACATAAACAAGAATTTTATTCACATATAATATTTATATAAATCAATAGTTTCATGCATATATGATTTAAGTAAAAAATGATAATTAGTTGTATGTGAAATATCATTCTATTACTAAAATTCTAACATTATTATATGTTTTGATACAATAGTTATCTAAATCTAGATAAATTTTAGATTAAATTTGGATACTACATGACATTAATGTATGTATAAAAAATTAGAAGAAAAAAATACAAGGCTGGAGCCACATGACTGCCTTTCCATAAAGAAGCCAAATGGAATGTCGTCTTCATTGAGAGGCCACCATGTGGCACAAACAACCATTGCAAGTTGTGCATAAGAATGATTTAAGAAAAATAAACCAACTACCAATAGGAGAAGAGACCCGAACTGAATGGTGTATTCACTCTCTTTCCCCCTATCAAACTAGGTCCTTGTGGAAATAAGTATAAAACTAGATTACTTACCAAAAAAATTTAGTCAAACTAAGTTATTTTTGAATTTTTCTTTGGATTTCTGAATGGCTGAACCTATCATCCTTAGCATACGAGTTTGGCGTGGGATTGAGGGGGGGGGGGGGGGGGGGGGGGAGGGGAGTATTGGGTCGCAAGAAAGAAGAGGAGAAAGGAGAGGACTAGGTGGGGAGAAAGAAGAGTAGAAAGGAGATCAAGAAAAGAACTATGTACGGGAGAGGGTTGGGGACAAGCTCTCTTACAGCAGCACTCGTTCGTTCAACCACTATCCTTCATTCCTTTAGATAAATAACCACCCTTCCTATTAGAAATTAGTATTTGGCAGGTAACTATGGGTGTCTCATTAAAACGCAACCACTCCATACAAGGGAGGTGAAGTGATCTTAGAAGAGAAGTCCAGGGCTTAATCCAATTAGCTTTAGGTATCTTGAACGTGAGCCTAACTCCCATATAATGGTCGGACCATTTTTTCAGCACAGATCCAATGAACCCTATCTGCAGCCTAGGTGGGACCATGGGACAAACCACCTCGGTGGCCTTCCACGTGGTCCACATGCAGTGACTTCATTCCATTACACATCCGCCGTCAACAACATCAACACCTCCAAGAGGCACGAGGAGGATGGGAGTAGTGGCAGAGCCACATACGGGCCACATAGGGCACATGCCTCACCCTACTTTTGAGTAGAAAACATAAAGGTTGCTTGTAAAAAATAGAGATGTGGGGTTAAAACAACCAAAGTTGTGAGTATTGGTTTATGTTACATCACACAATGCCTTTGTTTCCGCATTGAGAGAAGTTCTTGGTTTATGCTTCAGTTTTCGGGACTGATTATTTTAATTTACTGGGATAAGAGCTACGACGGTTACACTGACCAGAGCCACGAACTGGACGCAACACTTAAAATAGTCTATGGATGGCCTTGAACTGTAAAATAAAGCGGTGAATCTAGAAATTTATTATAGAGGAGTTGAGACAAACAATTTTTTTAAAAAAAAATTAAACACAAGATTTGAACTTGTGACACCAAGCTGACACAAAGGGTTTGAGCCAGTGACCTTTTGTATAGATGGATGGACACCTACCAATCGGACTGGCAGTTAGATGCGCTTATATTATACACAAACTTATATATATTTATATCGATAAATAGTTTTCTTTTAAATATACATCAATATATATTAGAACTTTGAGGTGGAGGGGGGGCTAAAGCCCCAGTAGCTAGCCCCCCTGGATATTCCCCTGAAAGAGAATAAGGACCTTCGATGCGCACATGTTTAGATTTTTTATATTAACATAAAGCAGTGCATGCCATGATATGAGTGCCCTTCTAGATAATATTTAGTTTCTGATCTATTGTTAAGGATACAAGTACAAAACAAGAAATGTTGATTACAATAGCTTGGTTTCAAATTTCAATATCTTTATATGTAACATAGAAAGAAAATATGTGATACTTCAAGAAATCAAATATGTGATACTTAAAATCAACATAAATTCTTCCACATCTTCCTCATGTTTTTTGTGCATGTTCAGCAGTAAGTGTTGTAAGTGAATCACTTTAATAATATTCCTACAATCTTAAAATAAAAAAGTCAGTCATGTATATAGCTACCATGAGTTAAAATTGGTACGACCAACTAATCAAATAAGGCTACTACATGACCATGTCACCAACCTTTCTTGGAGTGGAATTTCTTTGAGTGGGAGTTAACTTGAAATGCATGGTTCCTCCGTTGACAGTAGTATTAGTATCCTTCAGAGGAAACCTTCCTCTTCCATTGAATCTTAAAATTTTTTTATGTGGAGAACCAATCAATACTTATTTATTTTGTTTATCATTTTGTTCAATATTGTTTTTCACCATTAAAACTAATGTATACCATATTTTCCTCCTTATATAAAGGTTTGTGAATATATATTGAAAAAAGTCTTTATACGTAAGGTCTCACCCATACTGAAAGTTTGCCTCTTCCAATGGTCAGACTGCAAATTTTTTTACAAATAGCGTCATCAATAAAAGGGTACGTCATGTTATGATGTATCATGCAGTACTCGTGTTCATGTGCTAGAATAGAAGTGAACTACGTCCAACCACACCTGTTTTAGGCACAATACAAAGCCAAAGTTTTATGGGGATCAGTGTGCGACTCCGGTGTTTCAGCTAGTTAAAACTCATACATTAGCATGCAAAACAGCAAGAAGTGCAAATTTATATAAAAAGAATTGAAGGAATATGTCCCTAAATGTGCTTCCCATGTATCCTTTAAACACTTCACTAACAATAGTGGCATGGAAGATTCAAAAAAATATACCTGAGGGGGACGAAATCAATGCATATAAAAATGTAGTTTTTTTTATTATTGAGATATATGAAAATGTAAATTTGCTTTTCAATATGGTGGTTGAGTTAAAAAATGTGTTGCATTAAGAATTGAATGCATACCATTAGTAATTGCAAACAAATACACATATTCTTAGGTCTTAAATCGAGACAACAAATACACAAAGTTAATTTCCTTTCCAGAAACTATCACCATACATTATGGACTATGTCACATCAAGCTTTTTGAGAAACTATCCCTATATATTGATGACAACGTTGGTTTAGGATACATTTTGGATTTGGCATTGTGTGTATGGAAGTGGTTTTCTATCCTCAAAATATGACGATGTATCTTATTTACTATAATTTTTCCCATTTATATCCACTTATATGTTGCTTTTTAAATTGTGATAGATTTATTTGAACGACATTGTATGTTATTTGTGATCTATAGTTTTTGAAAAGATAAATTGAGACTCCATACGATCCACCTTATAAGTAATATGGAACTTCCAAGTTTATTGAACTAGTAATATTTAACATCTACAATGTTAGTTTCTATATTTAAATTGAATATGATCATTGTTTAAGATTTTTCTAACAAAGAGGCCAATTAGGGGGATTTCCCTACTTATTCGTACTATGTGTGATCTTTGACGTTTAATCCTATATTTAGTATATTTTAAGTTTTAAAGTTCAATTAATTATTTCTAGGGAAAGTTTGAGTACTATTCATGTATTCTAAGTGAACGATATTATCTTCTTGAGGCTTGTAGCAACGTATAAAGGTGATCATGAACTAGCTAACAAGAAAATGTGTATTCCAAAAAAAATGACCAATAGAAACCCAGAATTGTAATAATCTTTGGGACACCTATTGTTTTGAGGTGAATTATTTATTTTGGAAAATATCAAAAAAATGTGTCAGTGTGTGCATGATGGTATGTTGTCAGGACTTTCAGCCTAGAAAGTTGATGCCTTGCCCCTCCACGATAGTATCCATTCGGTTAGTGAAGTCCATTTGTTGTGTTTTTTATGTGTAGTTAGAAGTATCTATCATGCATCATGTTGTAGCTTGATTGAATGGATTGGTAGAAATTCATGCTGACTGGAAAAATGGATAATAAGCAAGGTGACAAACAATTTTCATCGATGGTTATGGTAAGAAAATCATGGAGGTCCCAAAAGGCTATCATTGCAGTGCTAGCTGTATTCATGTGTACACACTTCTTGTTGGCACACTCAGCTGGAGTGGTTTTGGGGAGAAAAAGGTGATTTGTAAAAGAAAAATGTGGTTTAGGGGAGAAAAAGGTGGGTGATGTAATAGGCAATGATTCTTGGTAGGTAGTGGGTGATGTGAACTGACTGTAGTAATGTGTGAAGTGAGGATGAGTGGGAAATAAGAGATAAAATTATTTTACTTATAGCTTTTGATTAAGAATGAATCTTTTGATGATATAGAAACCATTATCTTTGTTATAAAATCTATTTCAACAAGATCATTGGTGAAAATTTTTTGAAAAATAATATGTGAGTTATGTGGAGGGAAATAAATGGAGGGAAGTAATGAGAGGGGATTGAATGGAGGAGAGATGCGGGAAGTGAGGAGGAAAGTAAAAGGAGGAGAGGAAAGAAGTGAGTAGATAAGTGAGAAGTAATTAGGGAGAGGTGGGAAGTAAGGAGATGGGATTGGACATAGGAGAGATGTAGTAAGTGAGGAGGGAAGTAAGGGAGGAGAGGAAAGAAGTGAGGAGAGAGGTGAGAAGTAAAACGAGGAGAGGAGGGAAGCAAGGAGAGTGGATCGAATGGATGAGAGATGAGGGAAGTTGATAGAGAAGTGAGGAGGGAAGTAAAGGAATGAGATAAAAGAAGTGAGGATGGAGGTGATAAGTAAAATAGGGAATATGAGAGAAGTAAGAAGAGGGGAGTGAATGGAGGAGAATTTAGGGAAGTGAGGAGGGAAGTCAAGGGAGGATAGGAAAGAAGTGAGGAGAAATGTGAGAAGTAAAATAAGAGAGGGAAGTAAGGAGAGGGGAGAGAATGGAGGATAGTTGAATTGGGTGCATTGCCACCATTAGTGGGTGTGTTACTACAAGTAATTGGTGCATTAACATCACTATTAGGCATGTGACTACAAACATTGGGCAAATTTGATATCATAGATGATTATACAATCAATGAGCATGTTACCCTAAGTATTGAGTACATTACGACCATAATTGGGCGCATTCATAACATAATTGAGTGTTTTACTATAAATATTGACGCATTATGTTAAGATTTATTCTTATTTTCTATTATGCATGTGCCCTAAAAATTGAGCATTTTTAGCACTATAGTTGGGTGTATTGCCACCATAATTGTGTGCTTTACTACAAATATTGGACACACTATGTTAAGATTTGTGCTCATTCATTGTTATGCATGTACCCTAAGAATAAGCTATATTAGTATAATAATTGGACACATTAACACATTAATTGGTGTTTTACTATAAATATTGGGTGTAATTTATTGAGATTTTTTTGCTCATTTGTTAATTTGTGTGTACACTAGGAATTGGTCCCCTTACCACAATATTTGAGCATATTAGCAAATAGATGGATGTTTTACTATAAATATCGGGTGTGTTATGTTAAGATATGTGCTCATTTGCTATTATGTGTCTATCCTAAAAATTTGATACATTAGCACCATAATTGGGTGCAATAGCACAATCATTGAGTGGTTTACTCTAGATATTGGGTGCATTATTTTGAGATTTTTTGCTCATTTATTATTATGCACACACACTTAGAATTGGACACATTACCACCATATTTAGGAACATCAACAACATAATTTGACACTTTATTACAAATGTTGCATACATTATTTTAATATTTGTGCTCATTTGCTATTATATACATAACCTAAGAATTAGGCTCATTAGCACCATAATTGAACACTTTACTATAAATATTGGATGGATTATGTTGAAAATTTTGTGCTCACATGTTATTATGTACGTACAATAAATATTGAAGGTATTACCACTATATTTGGGTGCATTAGCAACATAATTAGACGCTTTACGACAAATATTGGATGCATTATGTTTAGATTTATTCTCATTTACTATTATATGTGTACCTTAATAATTAGACACATGACTACCATAATTTTGTGTACTAGAATAATAAGTTGGTGTTATTATCAATATTAAGCATATTATGTTGATATCTTTGTGCTCATTTATTATTAGGTGCGTAAACTAAGAATATGGCACATTACATATTTAGGGGCTTTCCTAAAAATATCGGGTGCACATTTCTTATTATAGTGCACCCACTTATTTTTTGTAATGTGCTTAATCCTTAGTTTAATGGTAGTAATGTTGGTACACCCACTCTATCAAGCTTGGCCTCATCATTCACATTTCTGGATTAAGTAAAATTACAATGCATATACTCAATTTTACTCCTACTAATCATCAATTCATTTGATTCCAGTGCATTTCTCTGAAGTTCTACTTTGTCATTTAGTCCATCTTTAGTTTCATAAATCACTACACTATCATCAGCAAATAACATGAACCAAGGAATATCATCTACGCTTTATCAACTCATACATAACAAAAACAAATAAACATGGGCTCAATGTTGATCCTTGATGTACCGTGATTGTGATAGGAAATGTTGGTGTCTCTCCTCCATGATTCTTCACACTTGTAGTCGATCTATCATGCATGGCTTTAATCAAATTAATGTATTAGATTGGAACACCCTTTTTCTTCAACACCACCCTTGGCACTCGATCATAATATTTTTTTCCAAATCAATAAAAATTATAAGAAGATCTTTTTCTCTCTCTGTATCCTTATATATAAGCCTCCTTATTAGATAAATGGCATCTATTCTTGATCTTCCTAGCATGAAACCAAATTGGTTTCCGGGTATATGCATTACAAATCTTAACCTTTGATCAATGATCCTCTTATGAAGATTCATAGTGTGACTCATTAACTAGAAATCTCTATAGTTTGTGCATCTTTACACATCTCTATTTTTCTTGTAGATGGGGACTACAATACTATTTCTCCACTTATCTGGTATCTTCTTGGACTTCATAATCTTTTTGAAGAAATTTATTAACCATAATGCTGCTTCATCCCCCATACTCTTCCACGCATCAATAGGAATGTCACCTGGTTCACATGCTTTCTCATTTTCATCATTCTCAATGCATTCTTGACCTAAAAAAGTGAAATCCATCATGTGTAAATGATATCTCTAGCATGGATGTCACATAACTCTCTTACATTATTCACACTATCTTCATTAAAAATCTTATACAAGTAGTTTCTCCATTGGTATGTGATATCACCACCCATCATCAACCCTCTCCCATCTTCATTCTTGATGCATTTTACCTGACTCAAGTATCTTCCTTTCCTTTCCCTTATACAATTCATTTTATATATTTTCCCCTCTCATGTCTAGCTTCTCATAAATCTCTTAAAAATCTCTAGATCTTTCCTCTTAAACAACTTGTTTAGCATCTTACTTTAATTGTTTGTATCTCTGAAAAGTGTTATCATTTCAAGACTTGGTAAACCTCCTATAAATCTCTATTTTGAGTTTAATAGCCTTTTGTACTTCATCATTAACCACCCAGTCTCTTTCTCGAAACCCACACCCTTAGGATTACCTCATAACCTCTTTGGCAATCTTTATTATACATGATCTCATATTATGCCACATAGTGTTAAGATCATATTTAAAATTTCATGTTCCCTCCTTGATGAGTTTATCAACAAAAGCCAATTTCTTTTCTCATTTAAGATTCTACCACTTGATCTTGCTAACTTTGTTGTTATTATGCTTGCCTTAGTTGATCTTCATGTTAATATCCAAAGCCACCAACTTATGTTGGGTGGTGATTTCTTCGTCAGGGGTCACTTTAAAGTTGTTTCATACTTTATGATACACATGTCTTATAAGGAAGTATTAAATTTGACTACAACTGCTCTCACTCCTAAAAGTAATCTTATGGACATCACATTTCTTTAAAATTGGGTGTTTTCAAAATCATATCTATGCAACTGGAAAAATCTAATATCATTTTTCCTTCTACATTTTTACTTCCACATCAAGAACCATCATGAACTCTCTGATATCCAACTTTAGAACTTCCCAATTGGCCATTTAAAACACTCCCAATAATGATGTTATACTCTATAGGTATTCCTAGCATCAATTCATCCATGTTATCTCAAAATTCCTTCTTAACCTCCACTCTTAGGCCAACATTGGGGGAGGGGGCATAAGAGATGATGATGTCAAACATACAAGGAATTGGAGATAGCATTCCACAAATGTCAAGTCATGGACCGATCTCTCCAGCCCTTTTTCTATGTGTTGGTGTTCTATATGAATTCTTTCCCCCAAGAACAACCTTAATAGATATGATTTTATCACCCGTACTTGTGATCTTGACAACATCATCCTTCAACATTTTAGCAACAATAATGCCTACACCATTTCTATGTTTTTCCATACCTATATACCAATGTTTTACCATGTGTCTACAATCTCTCTACATTGTTCCTGTGTCCATTTGGTTTTCTTGTAAGCAAGCTATATTGACTAGTTTTTCTAATCATGCTATCTTCTATCTATAGAGACTTTTTGTAAAAAGATCTAATATTCCAAGATTCCACTATAATACTTTTTTGTTGACTTGCTTCTTTACTCGTCTCCCTCTAAAAGGTTGCCCATGCACATTTTCACTACATCCATTGATGCAGTAGGGATTAGATTCTTTACTCACACCCATCCAAAGTCCAAATATCATTCCATGCCCTTCAACACAATTGAGGGTCACTATGTTGAATCCCCTCACAAATTTATCACTTGAGTGATGATGCAACACGTCGCTAGGTAGGGATGCTCCAATGGAAGCCCTCATTAGTTATAGATTTTGGGTATATGCTATCTTTTTAGTGCACTACTATATTTTAAAGGCATGGAAAGAATATACTAACATGAGATTGATTGTATATCCTCAAGACTTTCAACCGTGAAAGTGATTTCTTAAATTTGTAACTAGGTATCTCATTTCCAGGTACTAAGCCATAAATATCTCAATGATAGAAATTTATTCAATGAGTGAATGATGGACTCACAATTTGGTTGAGCATTGAGATATACAATGAGGTAGAAGTGGATAAAAATATGAATGTGAAATTCTTCATTTTGTTTGCTCACAAACCATTGATAAGGGGACCTTAGAGCCCTCTCTCTATTACTTTACATTTCTCATTATCATGTGTAGAAGACGGTGTATCTGGGTGGTGATGGAATTACACCATTCCCAATTTCACCCTTTTACAAATTTGTCATGTGATTATGATGGAAAATCACAATCCCCCTCCATAACATACATTAGTTTTTGAACCAAGAGGATATTTTATTGAGATACATTAGTTTATGCCATTATCATAAGAAACTCCAGTCATTTTGCATTCATCTCCATTGCAATAATACACTTACGACATGCCATTTGGATGCTTAGAATTTTTCATGTTTTTACTTTTCCATTAATTAAATTTTGTCTCAACCTTACCATTTTGACTGCTACAACCATCCTATTAGTTCTAATAACTAAGGATTGACCCCCATCTCTATGTTGGTGTAACCTATTATATATCCACGAGTTTGTACATACACTACAATGTTCTTATGTCTATCGGTAGGTTCCCATGAGTGTCATAGGGATGTTCATCAAAAGATATGTGTACATGCATGTGTGGAATGTCATGGGGGTTACCATGAAAAATAACAAATAATAGAATAATATTATTTAGTTATAGTTAGAGTGCCAACTAACCAGGATACCACATCTATCTACAAATATGACTACCACTAGATACTAAGTAAACATCATCCAACAACATCAATTTGGTGCCCCAAAATAATTTCATTTAGGTGTGCTAAAAGAAAGAATCTAAAGAAATATCTATACTGATGTGAGTCTCCTTGTCCAACAAATTTACTTGTTGCCTTCACATTCCTCTCTTCCTACAACCACTACAAAGTTCTACAATTTTTAGTTGACCTAAAGTACGTTTGGTGAGTGCTACTTTTTTCACAAAGTTTACATACTAGATTCTCTTAGTTAATAACAATGGATATTGTAATATATATGCAAGAAATTAGTTTAGAGGAAATATTTTTTACTATTTAGAAAATTTTATCACCATATCATGATATATTATTTATTATTATATAAATAGAAAAAATATTGATATTACCATAAATATCAAGAAACATTATTTCTATTCCATTAAAGAAAATTTTAGGCTAGTGTGTCCGGCCATGTCCATGCAATTTTGTTAAGTTAATTCTATTTAGATTTGAGAAATTATGGATTTCAAATTACATAATTGTAGCTTCATTTTTAGGATATGATGATGTACTAAAATCTTCTAAGATGTCATATCAGTATGTTGCAAGGTGGTACAATGCATACAAGTCCCACTACTGACATGTCAGGTTATTTGCGTTTCAAATATTTATAACAACTCATTTATATAAAAAACTATTCCTAGAATATCAAATCATTCATTTAATATTATTCAGTTAATCCCACCAAAAAGAACTTGATATGTAATTATTCATCTAAGGTACATGAATTTTCTCATCCATGAAATTATGTCTAAATATTGCAATATAAATTCAACATGTGTATCACATCAAGTTTTATAGCTATCACCAAAAATATTGAACTTCATATTACTTCCAATCTCATTTTGTTAAAGATAGAAAATAAATATACCTTTTAGTCCTATTGCCATACTTTTATGACATGTCTTCCTATTCTACACAAATTTTGTTTTTGTATTCATCTTGGATAATGTTAGTCATACTCTTACAGAAGTTTCTAGACATAAGATATTCATTTAACCACTTTAAAGATAAATAAAATGAATTTATAGTCATTCAATGGAATTCCCATTATCTACCCGTTGTGTTCATATATTAATCACAAGTTTTACTCTAATTGTAAGCCAACAATTAACAAAAGAAAATGCTTAAGTTTCATTAGTGAAGTCATAGTATCTCATTATCATCATGGTTATGTATATATTACTAGTTTAGTATATAATTCCATTTTGATAACTTGTGTATCAATTTGATCGATACAAATCGAGTTTAACTCATTATGAATAAATTCCTAAAACTTGAACCATTTACGTAATGTAGAGAAATCCAAAGAGCAATTATAATAAAAAATAATGGTAAATTCTAGCATTCCATGTGTCCATTTGAAGGGTTGGTGAATTAGCTCATCCGAAATAAGATACTCAAGGCAGATATGATGTCCCAAATTTGAATTACCTAATCCACATGGTAACCATTAGGATCTTGCTCAGATTTATGTATACAAAAGTTTTCATATGTCTAGTTACTATAAGGTTATGGTTGATGGAGGATTGTGCTTCTACTTTTTCCAAAGTAATAAGGTTGTGAGTGGAGGCTGAAAAGGGTGGTTAACATCATCTGGATCTTTCCAGATATCTAAGGCTTTATGTTTCTTTAGGTTGAATAAAGAAATTGTAGGATAGTGAAGTGAAGTATAAGGGACAAATTCTACATAATGTTATAGATGCTTAATGGGATGTGTTTACATTACAAAACCATCCATTTGGTGATATGTGGTTTGAGAGGATTATAAAAAGAGCTAAATATAAGACCAAAGAGTATCGAGACAAGGTCCTTTGAGAGGAGAATAGAGGTTTGGATTCCTATTTTGGCTCATATGATGATGCCAACACTTAGAATTGGTTAAAGTATAGTGGGTTTCATGACCCTATAGAATGTAGAAATGTGAAACAAAGGAGGGTCTATTTGAGTCTTCTAAGACTAGCGTTAAGGGAAAAAATGACAGTCTCTTGACTAAAAGGGGGATCTGTCATTATTCTGGTCTTAGAATCTATAGGAAAATATAAAGAGTATTTGAGAACATGTGGAATTAAAAGAACACTTGAATTGCCTATCCTTGCATTGAGAGCAAATCTTGAACCCCCACTTCATAGTTGAAATTATGTTCCACCTCATTGTAATGTAGATATGTCCAAATTACAATCCCTCCAACGAAGTGATTTTCTAGAAAATAATTTCAATTAACATGGATATTTTGGGACATAAAATGGGAAATGAGGATTTAATTCCATTCTATATAGCTTGAAATATTGAATGTTTATATTAATTTATGTTAGGATGGAAATGTATTGAATATAATAGGTACAATCAAGGTATTTTGGAATGGTTGGGGTTATCTTCTGGTCAAGTATACATGTTGTAAGGAAGTAGTTGTAACATACCCAACACCAGGTGTAACACCCTGATTTTTATATCACATGAGCGGAAGTTTTTTTTTTTGGGTGTCACAGACATGATTATCATTACATTTAAAGAAAATGAAATACCTTTGCATATATTTGAAAATGATTCATACATAGTTCTTGTCAACATAAAACTACATCATGTTCATCCTTAAGATTATAGTAAAAATATGTTAGTACTCTAGATTGTCTAGGTAAATGGCACCCCACTAGGCTGAGCTTGAAATCTCCTAGTCCTTTGCTTGTCCTTTTATTCTTCAATTACTCCAAAACCTACAGACATCGCGTCCCCAGCCATGCATTGGAAAAAATAATAGTCGTTAGAATAAGTGACATGAGTATTCTAAAATATACATTGCTATACAACTGAAATTAGATATTATGAACATGGAACTAACATCAAACTCTGAGTAAAATCTATAACATATTCTCTCTTATTACTTAATCTGAATTTTTATCTTTCTACCTTATCACTCTCTGGAGACATGTACCGTGGTACATGGATCTCAAGACTTGCACCACAGTGCATGGGTCATACTTATCTTATCTAATCCCCTCTCATCATACTTATGGATGAGGTTATGGGCATACTCTAGACTAAGGTATCTTTTACTTACAATTTTTATCTGATTGTGGCCACCATTATAGAATAAGTCCTCCTGATTTGGAGTATCTACACCCTAAATAGGTACCAATGTACCTTTGAATTGTCACCACATGCCTCTGAATGACACTGAGGTGTCTCTGAATTGGCGTGACTACACCCTGAATTGGTGCCACAACACCTCTGAATTGGCAACAGATGCCTCTAAATCGTCCCGAGACTAACTGAATGAGGACTTATCATATAATGTGTTATGTGAAGGTTTTAATTTATTTATCTGAAGTCTAAACTTACTTAAAGCTTAATCTAAACTAATGCCAAATACTGATTGCTTTACTAAATTCTGAATCTAAACTTATATTATATTAAAACTAAATACATATAGTTAAACTTATCTAAAACTGATTATTGAGTACTAAGCATGTATTGAATTCTAAATTTGAATCTAAATCTGAATCTTTTATTCTTAAGTGATAAACTAAATCTACAACTGAAGGTGAATATGGATGTCAATTACTTCATAATTGAGATTGAGTCTAAAACCCTTATCATGTATCTTTATTCAAAATCTGGCTACTCACACCATGAGTAGTCTAATTCTGAATCTAAATCTAATATTATTATTATTATCTAGATAAACCTTATTTTGAATCTCTATTTTGATAGTATAGCTTCATTGACACTAAACATAACAACTGAGTCTCAAGGCTTAGGAAGGGGGATCTTATCTGAATATATATAGACTAAGGATACAAATAATAACTTTAATAAAGTATGTGAAAGTAATTTAAGCATAGAATATCTATAAACATACCATCTGATAGGATGATTCAATCTCTACAAAAACTCATTATAATAGATCTTGCCTTGAATCTTAATGTCTTCGCATGAACTTATGTATTAAACCTTAAGACTTACAATAGGAATCTTATACAATTGTACCTTGAAACTTAAACATAACTTAATGCATCATAATCTCATATCTATCATCATAAACTCATATTACAATACACTCTAGTAGGGCCCTTATATTGAAAATAAATCATGTCTTAATACATTCAAATCCCACTTTGTACTTTGCTTCTAGATGTTGCTCATTCTATGAAATATGATTAATGCCTTAGTTCTTAGATCTTTATATATAAAAGGAATCTTGATAATGTGTCTCTACTTGAAATCTTAATACTCAATTATATGTATAAAAGTGAGGAACCCTATAGTATGTTCATACTTAAAAATCTTAACACATGGTTATATCTCATTACCATGGATGTATGTCAGTCTTAACTTGTATTTTTGGCTTGTGGTCTTGAACATTCATATAGAAAAACATTAAGAAACATGAGATTAATTTAACCTTCTATCCTTGTTAATTCATTACCATCTCATGACACATCTCTAATTAAGACATTGAGCCTATGAAATATCACAATCATAAAGTATAGAAAATCTTGCCTACATATCTGATTAGAACATCGGTTATTAAGTTCCCATTTAAGATGCATGTAAATGTACTAGATTTGATAAACTAAAATACTCATGGGAATGAACCACTTACCTCATGTATTGAGGGTATCTTTAAGGAAGTCCTGATTCCAAGTTACATAACTTTAATAACATGGATGTCATCATAGTTCTATTAGTCCAAGTGTATGCTCCCTCTTTCTATTTCTAAATCTCAAAACCCCATCTTCCTAACATTGTAACCTACAAAATAGGACTCTTATTTATACTATACATAACTTTTGTCTAAAATCATCATAAAATATAGGCGTTGAAATTAAATCATAATGCTTATTACATAATTACTATAATCTTTATACTCAAATAAGACATAAATCATCTTTGCACTAATATGAACATATACTTCATATAATGAGAATAATTCTCAAACATAGTCACACATTCTAAACTTACTTACTCAATTAGAAAATCTAAGTAGAATACCATCACAGTACTAATATCAGATCTAATTAAACATACATATATCACTTATTTTGTCAAGATAAGCATCTATTATTCTTACATAATGGCCACTCAGGTCTAAAACTAAATACTAATATAATAACACAAGAGACTCCATCAAATCTCTAGAAAAGTAATCATGAAATGTAGTAAGATCATGTATTAAAATGTCAGGTCATTTCATAATCAAATCATGGGTGAAATACCCAAAATACCCTTATTAAGGTTTATATCAAAACCTCATCAAAACTTCATATAAGAAGGATCAGGATTTGAAATCATGTTGAACATATCAAAATACACATTCAATAATATTTGTATAAATTTATAAATTGGTTTGCTATTTTTAGTTCACAAAACATCAAAATCAAATAGTTTTGAATACCAATCATATAATAAATAACAAAACTTGAAATAATATTCTGGAAATATTTTAAGGAGATAGTACATTCAAAGAGCTTTCCGTAAGTACCTTTTTTGATAAAATTTGAGTTCTTGATCCCAAGATATGATTTTTAAAAGAATACATATGTTTGAATCAATCTTGGTCGTCGATTTGGAATCCAAAGGGAGTAGATAGTAGCACCCCTTTTCTTTTGTTACTCTACTGGCCGTGGATCCAAGCCATGACTCATCTCCCTCTTCACCCATGAACTATAAATGGGGAAGGTCCCCTACTCCAACAAAGCAAGATGTCGCCACCGCCTGGGATGCCTCCGGCTACCCCAAATCAAGGAGTAAGGCCTTCTTTTGCTAGATCTGATGCTTTAGCTTGCTCTGACTACCCCTTTTCAGCTAGGATGGCACCTCAGTTCCCATGGAGTTGGTCCAGAAGGGTGATTCCATCCCACACATGGCCATGCCAACGCCACCTCATCTTGTTTGGGTACCTCCTTTTCTCTCTCAACTCGCGTCAAAAACCCTAGCATAGATCTGGCTGCCACTAAGCATCAAGGATCGGGGGGTTTATAACCCCCTCTAATCCTATCGTGGGCAAGAACCAGGTTATGGAAGCCCCTATCCAGACTCTATAAATTAGAGGTGTGTTCTCTAGATTGGGTTGGGCTGGAGTCCCCCTTTTAATTTTATTTTTAATTTTTCGTTTGCTTTAAAGTCTAATTTGAAGAAATATTTCTTAGCCCAAATATGAACTCTATTTGATGTAAAATTTTGAGGCAAGCACTTTATCATAATTACCTCTTCATGGGAATGATATCAGGTCCAAATTAATAGGATAAACACACTAAAATACGTTTTAAGTTATTGTTGGGTGAATACAAATTTAATTACCTAGAATAGTAGATAATCCAAAATTATCAGAAATCTCTCCCATAACCTCATATTCTAGTAATATATCTACCAAAAATATTGTTAGTACTTCTTCATAGCACGGAATAAAAAACTCCAAATGTTATATCCCAAGTACTCGTATGTAAACCTTAATTGGCTGAATTAGGATTGAATTCGTTTCTAGGGCCAGTGGCCCATTTCTTGGTCTTACAAAGAGTCCATAAGTTTAATCATATTCTTATTTATGAAACTAGTTCTTGAACCAATAATATTTTCCAATCAAAATTTTCTTATGATACATTAGGTCATCGTTACTTTACTTCCTTAATAATGAGACATGAGTTGGCCTAGAGCTCAAACCAGTAACTAAAGTCATCATACTAAACATTCATCACATTATTGTTCATAGGAATAATTCATTTATATTCATCTACATCTGACTACAATCATACACATTTAAAATATTATGTGTGTATTGGTTGACCAGATGACTTGTATTATAAATTTTGTAAACTTAATTACATACCTAGCCATGTTAGGTTCATTAGGTCCCTTGGCAAACACTTATTAGAAAACCCCACATTAAAGGCTTACATTAGCTATGAAATTGAGGATGTTACAATTATACCCACCTTGAAATAAATTTCATCCTCAAAATTTTTCTAGGCTACTACCCACCTTAGGGTTCTTCTTGCCTCTTCATTTATTAATAATTAACATATTAAGGTACGCATGCTCAAAATTTTGCATGAAAGGAGATATGTAATGTATTTTCATAAAATATTTATGTGAGCATTATCTATTACCTTGGTCTATTGCTCAAATCATACGTAGGGTTTATGAAACTAAACTTGGCTTTATACTTAGGGCATCTACCTTAGCCTTGTCATGAATTTCTAACATTAGGTGTAGTTGATTGTCTAATCTTAGGTCTTCCAGGTACCTCCTACATTTCTGGATATGTGGTGATCAAGCACATACCCAGAGATGTGAGATCCTGACATGCTATCTCTCACTAACCTACTAATACATGTGTCACATACCACACAGACCAGTAACAAATGAGAGATGCATTAAAGTCTAATGCTTATGATATCCCTCTTCGATTCACAATTGGATGGCCATAACCATTGAGAATGGAGAAGCAACGTCATTAGCTAGGGTTAGGTTGAAACTTGAGGCCTAGAATAGGTAAACATCTATCTCTGACATCTCTATTTCTTCTAAGGTGAAAACTCTTAGTCATTGTATATCATTGTATCTTTGTTTGGGAATCTATCTCTAAACCCTAATATTTTATCTTCATCCTAGGGTGACTATGAGAATTATATTTTCCTAGTGGCCATTTACCAAATCGCTTAGATACCATATTGTAACTCCCTGATTTTTATATCACATGAGCATAAGCATTTTCTTTTTTTTTTGGGTGTCACAGACATGATTATCATTGCAATTAAAGTAAATGAAATACCTTTGGATATATTTGAAAATGATTCATACATAATTCTTTTCAACATAAAACTACAACATGTTCATCCATAAGATTATAATAAAAATATTTCATTACTCTGGATTGTCTAGGTAAATGGCACCCCACTAGGCTGAGCTTGAAATCTCCTAGTCCTTTGCTTGTCCTTTTGTTCTTTAATTGCTCCATACCCTACAGACATTGCGTCCCCAGCCATGCATTGGGAAAAATAACAGTCATTAGAGTAAGTGGCATGAGTATTCTAAAATATACATTGCTATACAACTGAAATTAGATATTATAAACATAAACTAACATCAAACTTTAAGTAAAATCTGTAACATATTATCTCTTATTACTTAATATGAATTCTTATCTTTCTACCTTATCACTCTCTAGAGACATGTACCCTGGTACATGGATCTCAAGACCTGCACCACGGTGCATGGGTCATACTTATCTTATCTAATCCCCTCTCATCATACTTATGGATGAGGTTATGGGCATACTCTAGACTAAGGTATCTTTTACTTACAATTTTTATCTTATTCCGGTCACCATTATACAATAAGTCCTCTTGAATTGGCATATCTATGCCCTGAATTGGTACCAAGGTACCTCTGAATTGGCACTACATGCCTCTAAATGACATTGAGGTGTCTCTGAATTGGCATGACTACACCCTGAATTGGTGCCGCAACACCTATGAATTGGAGTAAACACTCCTCTAAATTGGCAACAGATGCCTCCGAATCATATCGAGACTAACTGAATTAGGACTTATCATATAATGTCTTATGTGAAGGTTTTGATTTATTTATCTTAAGTCTAAACTTACTTAATTCTTAATCTGAACTGAAGCTAAATACTGATTGCTTTACTGAATTCTGAATCAATTTTTATCTTATATTAAAACTGAATACTAATAGTTGAACTTATCTGAAACTTATTACTGAGTATTGAGCATGTATTGAATTCTAAATCTGAATCTGAATCTAAATCTTTTATTCTTAAGTAATAAACTAAATCTACAAATGAAGATGAATATGGATCTCAATTACTTCATATTTGAGATTGGGTCTAAAACCCTTATCATGTATCTTTATTCAAAATTTGGCTACTCACACCATGAGTAGTCTAAGCCTATATCTAAATCTAATAGTATTATTATTATCTGTATAAACCTTATTTTGAATCTCTATTTTGATAGTATAACTTTGTTGATACTAAACATAACAACTGAGTCTCAAGGCTTAGGAAGGAGGATCTTATCTGAATATATATAGACTAAGGATACAAATAATAACTTTAATCAACTATGTGAAAGTAATTTAAGCATAGAATATCTATAAACATACCATCTAACAAGATGATTCAATCTCTACAAAAACTCATTATAATAGATCTTGCCTTGAATATTAATGTCTTCACATGAACTTATGTATTAAACCTTAAGTCTTACGATAGGAATCTTATACAATTGTACCTTGAAACTTAAACATAACTTATGCATCATAATCTTATATCTATCATCATAAACTCAAATTACAATACACTCTAGTAGGGCCCTTATATTGAAGATAGATCATGTCTTAATACATTTAAATCCCACTTTGTACTTTGCTTCTAGATGTTGCTCATTCTATGAAATCTGATTAACTCCTTAGTTCTTAGATCTTTATATATAAAAGGAATCTTGATAATGTGTCTCTACTTGAAATCTTAATACTCAATTATATGTATAAAAGTGTGGAACCCTATAGAATGTTCATACTTAAAAATCTTAACACATGGTTATATCTCATTACCATGGATGTATGTCAGTCTTAACTTGTATTTCTTGGCTTGTGGTCTTGAACATTCATATAAAACAACATTAAGAAACATGAGAGTAATTTAACCTTCTATCCTTGTTAATTCATTACCATCTCATGACACATCTCTAATTAAGACATTGAGCCTATGAAATATCACAATCATAAAGTATAGAAAATCTTGCCTACATATCTGATTAGAACATCAGATATTAAGTTTTCATTTAAGATGCATGTAAATCTACTAGATTTGATAAACTGAAATACTCATGGGCATGAACCACTTACCTCTTATATTGAGGGTATCTTTAAGGAAGTCCTAATTCTAAGTTCTACAACTTTAATAACATGGATGTCATCATAGTTCTATTAGTCCAAGTGTATGTTCCCACTTTCTATTTCTAAATCTCAAAACCCCATCTTCCTAACCTTGTAACCTACAAAATAGGACTCTTATTTAGACTATACATAACTTTAGTCTAAAATCATCATAAAATAGTGGCGTTGAAATTAAATCAAAATGCTTATTACATAATTACTATAATCTTTATACTCAAATAAGACATATGTTGCTAGAAACAGTGGTTGTATAGGAACATGCAGGTGCTTGAGAATAAACATATACATCCTAATATTATTCTCAACCAGATACAAAGAGAAGTGAGGGCTTAGTGTGAAGCTTACAACCAGAAGCCCATATAGAACAAACTGAAGAGAAAGGGAGGCTGGCAGAAGCTGATGACAGGAGAAATAAAAATTAATATTGATGTGGTTATTAAGTCTAACAAGGCCAGCTATGCAGTGGTGGCAAGAGATGACAAAGGAGCGTGGATGGGAGGCATTGCAGCTACCATATAGACATCAGATGTTCTGGAAGCAGAATTGAAAGGAATCCAAGTCGCACTCGAAATGGCTAAGTATAATCAATTGCATAAGGTACAGGTGGAAACAGATAGCTTAATGGCAGTAATGTTGTTGCATGAGCACATCGACAACAATCCTAGGTATGCAAAATTGATCAGGAGGATCCAGGGGTTGAAGAAGGCATCATGGTGCATTACTTATGCAGGTAGAGAGGTTAATGAAGTGGATGGTCAGCTAGCTAAACGAAATCTTAATAATACTGAGAGTATTACTAAATTTGAGCTCCCGCCTGGTGAGATCGTAGAGATATTAAAAAAATACATTTGAAATGGTAGTAGTACTACCATGTTTCCTATTGTGTGTTTAATTAGTGAATGTAAGTTGAATTTTAACTTAGCTCGCATGGGCAGGGCGGGATGAATAAGATTGCCTCCCAAATTCTCCTAAAAAATGTCATAAATCGTCTTTGCACTAATATGAACATATACTTCATATAATGAGAATAATTCTCAAACATAGTCACGTATTCTAAACTTACTTACTCAATTAGGAAATCAAAGTAGAATACCATTACAGTACTAATATCAGATCTAATTAAGCATACATATATCACTTATTGTGTCAAGATAAGCATCTATTATTCTTACATAATGGCCGCTCAGGTCTAAAACTAAATAATAATATAATATCACAAGAAACTCCATCAAATCTCCAGAAAAGTAATCATACAATGTAGTAAGATCATGTATGAAAATATCAGGTCATTTCATAATCAGATCATGGATGAAATACCCTTATTAGGGTTTATATCAAAACCTCATCAAAACATCATATAAGAAGGATCAAGCTTGATTCATTAACATGTCATAGAAAAGATTGATATATGATTTCATTTGTATGAATATGGGTTTGTGTCAATACTTTAACCTTATTCAAATGTCTAACTTGTCGTCAACATTTAGTTTCCTCCCTTTCTAAAATGGCAACCCGCCGTTATGGGGTAATTTTCTCTTACAGTGTTTGAACTTTTGATGAGGTTTCTTCTCCTATTGATTTGTTTATTCTTTCCACACTGAATCAGGCATGTATATGATGTTCCCTTGCACCTATAAGTACTTATCAAACCTTTTGTCCATCAGTTCCCCTATTTTACTCTCTCCCCACCCTCCTTACCGTATCATGCCACTGTTGAGCCTATAGTCACTCTAAAACAATCATTGAACCCTCATAAACTCAATACAACGGACCACACCTTGTTTTCTCTAGAACATGTCCACCCAACTCACTTTACATATGGTGACTTCCCCAATACTAGTTGAGAGGTACATACCTTCAGGAAAGACTCCAACCACCTAGGAAGCTTAATAGTGTACATTCAAAGATAGATATTCCATAAATTTCACTCAGTTTGTGGTACCTCTAAGTTTCCCTCTTATCCTACTTCTTTGGTCTGGGTTGGAACATCTCACAAAGTGGGTTTCCCTTGATTTTGGTTCACCCAAATTTTTGTCTATGTTCTTTGGTGCGTGTAAAAAACTACTTAATCTCTTGATCCAATGGTTTTCTAATGGAAGAAGGCTGATATGAGCTCCTAACTTCTTTAGAACATGAATTTGGACTCAATGGGATTGTAGAACATCATGGATCCTTTCCACAACCACTAACTATAGCAAAAATGTATGTAACTGAGTTTGGTTTTCAATTTTGTGCACAAGTATATGTTGTTTGTTGTTTTGGAGATGATCAATCCATATACCATATTTACTATTTTTCCGATTAATGTTCTTTCCTTTGTGTCACACCTTGCATGAACAATGATATAAATTTGGCACCATTTTATTTTGTGCGTCTGAGCAAGTTCTTGCTAGTCTAGTTTGCTTCATACCCCTTCACGCAGCTATAGCATTATTTTGTGATGTGGGGCACATTTGTCATGTCACTTGGTTTTGATTTTTTAATTTAGATAATATAGTTAATTTATAGTAAATCACTAGTTCATCAGAAAAATACTATAAAAATGGAATACTAAAATTATAATGTATTCATCTAGTGAGGGTTTGGGAACATAAATCACAAGTTTTATAAGTCGATATTTAGGGTTTGTAAAATTAGTGGATGTTAACCCTAGTTCTGGTATAAATGTTATTAAGTGTCTTCAGACCCTAACCTTGGACTCTAAGGTTTGAATTTGGATATGTTTGAATAAGGATAAGGTACATGCATCCACTCAATTTATTTGGGCACTATTATAACTCTTACCTCGAATTTCCCATATGAGGCATATTTGATTAATATGCTTATCCTTTCCTTAGTTCTAGAGACCTATTGAAAATCCTCTTATACAAATAATATATCCCAAATTGGTTACTAAAAATGAAAATTCAATTGTTGATAGCCTTCTGACCTAAATCTAGTTTATGTAGGGATGTTCCGATCCTCTCTACTTCAACTGAAACGGAATTGAGAAAATTTATCATTGCCATCCCTATGATGAATGGAATAGAGTCATATTATTTATAATAGTGATACATGTGTACAACCATACATTAGGTCATGATTTTTATGCCCAGAGTGTACTTTTCCACTCATTTATATATAGTAAAAATGCATATCAGCCTAAAGTGTGTGTTTTCAACCCACACTTTAGCATGACAACATATATCATCTCAGCCTTACTTAAATAATCTTAGTCTATTATTGTTTTTTGTAGCTACTAATTATGATATTACTGAAATATTTTAATGCAAGTTATCTCTAAATTGGTGGTGTTATCTGGATACATTAAATTTTATATCTATTTGACCTGATAAATATCTTGAAAATAGTTCCTTTCAAAGTTTCATAATATGGAACTCTCCTTATTTGTAATCTTCTTATTATCAATTCCATAAATAATGCCAGAAGGTTTTATATACTACCCATATGCAATTAATTATAATGTGCCTTTCTTTTTGTTTTCCTTCTTCTGGGTGTTTCCACCAACTCTTCCTATATATAGGTGTGTTAAATTAAGATGTCTAATCTGGGACATCTATCAGAATACTTGAGATGGTTAGGTTTTCCCTCTTCGTGTAGTCCATTTGTATAAGTTAAGTTTGTATGTTTTAATGTATGTTATGTACCTCTAAAGAGAAAGGGAAAATGTAAATGGATTCTTTTTGAGATAATATAATAGTTGTGGTTCTTCATCATTGTGCATTCATGTTTATTCTAACCCATTTTTCTGAAAAATGAAAAATATACATGTAATGCATCATACATGTTACTGTGTTTTGGTTGAAGTGGATGGATTTCGTACTTAATTAAGTAAAAAGTAGATCCTCTCTCAGATCCCACTCTTTACAAGATGGTATAAGAGCTTTAGCAGTTAGTAAATCCAAATACTTTAATCTATCCTATGTTATTCCAATACCCATGCTATGAGTAAGTAGTTAGTTGACATTAGGGTGACATTTGAGAGTTAGTAAATTGAGTCAAAGAATAATAGTTAAGCTTTGAATCACTACTTCAATTGGTTCCTATTGATCTCTGAACCACTTTGGTGGTTGAGACTCAACCTAGGGTATCCCTAGTTACTTTCACCCTCTCTCTAATAGTTGAAATCTTCCTCTAGTAATATCTAGACCTTTTAGAAATAATCCCTTAATTATAAAGTGATGGAGGTTTCACTCTAAACCCTATATACTTTTCAATACTAAAATACTCTTAGCTAGTATAAACCCCATATCCCTCCTTAACCTTCTTGTTTGGGGTTATCCAAGTGTACTCTTATGCTCACTTTTTGGGCTAAGCATTGAACAACAACTAAACTTTTACATGATGACATTCCTTTAGCAAGCATAAGCATGGATGGAATCCATTAAGGTTAGGTAGGTTTTGACTTTAATGTTGAGTTGTTTTAATATAGATAGTAAGCCCTTACTTCCTTTATAATGTATAACTCTTACCCTAAGCTCCAAAATCCCTCATACCCCAAAATTAGTAGAGGATCATATTTGATTATTCAATACAGACATTGAAGGTAATGCATCGCTCAACTACATAATGAAATGATATGCCTAGATGATCTTCTAGAACATCAGAATATAAAATTACTCAGTGACCAAATGATGAGACCGTAAGACCTTATAGTTCACCCTTGTATTGAAAAATTAGGATAGAAAACCATCAAATACGAGAGGCCCTGAACTCTTCTTATTAAGGTTGTGTAACTATGTGACCCCCATGTTCCTTGTCAAGATAGATTAAGTTTTGGATGAAGTGGTATGTGATGGTTGAAATGGCCTATAAGGATTCAGTTGAATTATATCAAGTAGAAGTGTATATCATGGAATAGAAAACCCATTACCTCTATCTTATGTTGTAAGTTAGACATGTTTGGTATATTCCTCTATATGCATGGAGAAGTTAACTCTCTTGGTGGATGTGTGATGGTGGATTGTTTATTTATCTAATTTAAGTGGTGACTTGGCATCCCGTTGATTTTTTCACCATTGTAGGACTCGAATAGCAAGTTTTTCTTCATGAAACCAATTTTCATTACATACTATATGTAGAACATAAAATATCTCTAGATTTTTTGATGTTTCCATGAGCCAAGTTTCAACCATAGGGAGTTTTAGATAGTACAAAAACATTATATAGAAGAAACCCTTGAGTCGTTAGATCGACCTTGATACCCTAGGTCTGGTGTGGAGCAATGATGTGAACAAGTTTTGGAATTGTTACCTTAGTTGACTTGCCCTATGTTACCTTTATAGATGGTTGGTTAGGTTTTCAATTGATTTATTTAAGGGATGGAGTCTTGTAACATGTAGTCTCTAGGATTATAAATAATCTTTAGGGATACTTGAACTTAATAATGAAGGCATTAACCAACTCTTGACTAACTTTCTCTATTATTGTCAAATGAATATTTCTACCACCAAGCTATTCTTTGACTATGTGTAGCTAAACCCCTAGTGGTGGGCTGTTATGGGTTAAAATATTTTTGTTGCATCTATCTGAAATGGTGATCATAAATGAGGTAAGTTAGTAATTAGGAAAAAACATGGAAAAGTTCTAGAGGTTTGAACTTGATCCCCTTATTTTTTTGGTGATTCGAGCTCCTATATTACTATTTTTTTAATTGTATTAAGTACAAGTATATACTCTTCATGTATAGAAAGGAAGAGTTATTTACAAGTGAAGAGGGAATCCACAAATGCCATAGGAACAACCTCCAAAAACCAGCCACAACCTAAACTAGAAAGGAAAACCAGGCTGAGTCACAGAACTCACAACCCCACATCAAAAATTAGGTCATACATTCTCTCCTTCAGTTGAAATCCTCCTCAAGAACCATAGCAAAATAGAACAAAAAGCCATGGATCTCAGCAACTCAAGGAAATAGGAAGAACAATAGACCAAAGCCTCTAGGACATCCTCCAAACTCTCTCCTTGTTGTAAAGAATTCAACAAGTCTCCCTCCCCAACTCAGGGCAACAAACACAAGCAATCATATGAGTCCACCTGACATCACAAAAGTCCAAAATAGGCACACTATTTAGATGGGCAGAGGCCAACTTTCATACTTCACTTCAATCTAGAAAAGGAACCACAGAAGATCATGCAGTGATCATAACTCTTCACTCTCCTTTCCAAGAGTGGAACAATTAAACGTAGAGTGCACAGACCCAACAAACATAGAGCCAATCACTCGTCATCTACTGGAGGAAAATTAGTAGAAGAAGAACAGAGGGCACACTCTCCAAACAAATGAAGACAACATCACCTCACTCCCAAACAAGAAGAAAAACTCTTCAGAATAGAATTTTCCAGCACATATAGAAAGGAACCTCTTCTTCAGGAACCATCAACTGAAAAAGAACTGAGAATTACAAAACTAACTCATTCTTAAGAAGAAGAAAATCTTTCTAAATGGCCTTCCAGATAATCCTCCAACTCCTTTCCCTATTCAGATGCACCCTAGCATTTCTCTCTCCCCAAAGCCAGTGCAGTACACACATGGAAAGGAGATGATTTCTCCTTTCAACATAGAATACCAGGTCAATAACACTACTCAGACAGATAGGTAACCCAAATTAACTTCTTCATTCCATATTTCAGTTGAGTATACACAACTGAATATGCATTGATTAGTATCTTCTTCATCCCCTTTGCAAAGAAAGCAATAAGAAAGAGTATTGATTCCCATTCTCCTTATATAGTTTGTAGTCAATAACTTCCCATGCCCCACTTTCCAGGCATGGACCAAAAATCTGCTAGACACTTTATGACTCCAAATCCATTTGAACATATGATTAGAACACCCCTTAGTGTGGACAGCCTCCCAAATATCCTTGAGCTTAATATTTTCTAACCCATTAAATATGATAATATCTTCTTGAGAAGAAGAGGGCCTATCAAGATTGCTCAAAAGGTGATTGAGATCCTTGTGAAGTTTGACATTGTCTCGAAACCAATTTCCATTAGTAATCAATCTCTCCAACTTTCAATCTGGTTTAATACCGAGTTTAATGATACTTTTTCAACCCTAGACATCAACCACAAAGAGATTTCCAGGAAGTCACAGTTCTCCCCAAAAAGATATTTGTTTTCCATTACCAATGGAAAATCTGATATGATTCTTAAGAAAGACCCTCTCCTTAATGATTCTATTAAGGTGCTAAGAGAAAACACTATATTCATTAATCAAATAGAAGGAATATTTGTTGAAGTACCATTCATGAACCCATTTCACTCACAGAGAGTCTGCTTTGTTTGCTATATTCCATGCATGAAAGACCATAGATGAAACATGTATATCTCTAACGAATGCCTAATCCACCTTCATCCTTTAGTTTAGTCACAGAATCCCATTTAATCACATGAACATTGGAATGATTCTCAGAATAACCCCAGATGAAGTCTCTAATCAACTTCTATATATCATCAATGACAAAATAGGGAATGGGAAAGCAATTAGTCCAATATAGTTGAATAGAGGATAAGGTAGATTCAATCAGCTCCACCCTACCTACCATCGCGAGCTTCTTAGACTTCCTACCATCCAACTTAGATTTAATTTTATCCGGAAAAGGTCCACAATGCTTCCTCAAAAATTTCCCAATGAATAGAGGAATACCAAGATAGTTCTACTCAGGCTCCCCTTCAATGATTCCTAGGATACTACAAATAGATTCCCTTTGCAAACCAGTGTTGAACAGAATGAGAAGGCATATTAACCACATTAAAGGGCTTGATATTGATGGGGTACTAAACACGAATGTTGATGATACTAAAGAGTACATCCAAAAAATTTACATGAATCTCTTTAATAATAATCATTCTGCCAATGTGTCCTTGTTGGATGATCTTACTTTTGTCAAAATGAATGATGTCCATAAACTATCCTTAGATAGGTTGGGCTCTACTTCTAAGATTGAGGAGATTGTAAACAACTTAAACACTGACAAATGTCCTGGACCGGATGACTATAATGGCATTTTTTAGGAACTACGGGAGTATTATTAGGTCTGATGTGATTGAGGGTGTTCTTCATCTGTTTAGAATTGGAAGACTTTTGAAAGAGGAGAATAGGACGTTCATTACTCTTATTCCTAATTCCAAAGATTCTTAGTCACTCAAGAATTGAAGGATGATATCTTTATGCAATATCCTGCTTAAAATCAGTACTAAAGTTCTTAGCAGCAGGCTCCAATCTGTCATTCCTACTCTTATTAATGATACTCAATGTGCTTTCATAAATTGATGCAATATTTTTGATGCTATTCTTCTATCTAATGAGATTATCCATGAGTTTAACAATAAAGGTGGGAAGCATAAAGTGTGCATCAAATTGGATATCTTTAAGTCCTATGACTCGGTGTCATGGGATACCTTGTTTCATATTGTTGACCTAATGGATTTCCCTCACTGTTGGAAGATTTGGCATAAGGAAATCTTCTTTACTACTAATGAGATCTTAGTTAATGGGGAACTTATGAATCCCTTTAAACCTAGCAATGACATAAGACAAGTCTATCCTTTGGCACCTTACATATTTGTTATGGTGATGTAGGTTTTCTCATGTCTTATAGATGAAGTGTTTAATGAAGGGAACATTAAGCCTCTTAGTGCTTCGGATAACATGGTTGTTTCTCATCTGATTTTCATAGATGATCTCATGCTATTCATGGAGGCAGATGATATCAATGCCAGAGCCCTCAAGAAGGTTCTTGATGATTTCTATGATGCTACTGGGTTGAAGTTTAATGCAAATAAATGAGTAGAAAAACTTTGTGTTGTAATCTCCCTCCTTGAGCCACTATACTCTCGACTTCTTCCTCAAATAAAACTCCTCTGCCCTGAGGGAGTCATGAGAAACCTTTCTACATCTGACAGCCTCATCTCTTCAACCAAAGTCAATAGGGTTAGCATCCAACTTAGCTTGAGCCTCACTGAGAGCTAATTCATCTCTCCAAGCATTATCATATATGTTATCAATCATGTCTCTATTCCATTGTATCAACTTACATCTCAGGTTTCTCATTTTAAAATAGACAGTGAATAGAGGAAAACCATTTTTATTAGTACACCACCCTTCACTCACAATACTCAGAAAATCACTCCTCTCCGTCCAAGTGTTAATGAACCTAAACAACGCATTAATTCTTTTCCTTTTACTAATCATCAATCTCAAAACCTTATGGTACTAATAGTGGTATTGATGATAAAGCCAAAAAAATTTGAGTTTTTTGCATGAACATGTTTTAATATAAGATTTTGTCAATACGAGAAGTACAGAACCTATATCTGCCCTGATGATTGTCCCAAGAGAAACCAGGACCATTAAAACTAAGATCAAACAAACCACAATTGAGAAGACATCTATTGAAGTCCTCCACTAATTTCTTCATAGGAGGATCCCCCCACTGTTCTCACTCTCTATTCTAACATCATTGAAATCCCCCATCATTACCTAAGGTAGATTGACAGTAGAATGAAGATCTTCAATTCTGTCTCACAACTTGATTCTATCACAGTCATCATTATGCCCATAAACTTCCATAAGAATGAGTTCATGATTATCAGTACTAACATTAGATTGTATACACTAATACATCTCATTAATCTTCATTATAACACAGTCTTCTTCTTTCCATAGAATGACTACCCTCCCCAAAATATGCGAACAAGGATTAGACATATTGTTAAACTCTGGAAAATACTTGCTTAGAATCTTCATAATTTTCTTCTCTCTAGTTCTACTTTTATTCAAAATCATAATCTAATGGGACACCTTATTTATTTCCTCCCAGGCTTTAAGGGCCTTATTATTTAAGCCCCTAACGTTCCAGGAGATAACACAAAGATTTAGCTCATCCATTGGTATTCTTTTCATCCAACACTTCACTGGGAAGCACATCATCATAAATATTCGCCTCATATTTAAGATTTTTAAATATATTATTCAAAGAATTTGGACTAGGAGAATCATAAGAAGGACTAGCATTACTGGCCTTGGCATTCTTCGATTATTTAGAAATATGGAAATCATCTGAACCCTGGCTTGTTTTAACAGGCTTTGAGACCTCAATAGAGTTGGGAGGTGTAATAAGATCAATCACCCCTAAACCATATGTTTCCTCCAGACCAACATTATCATCTTCAAAGCGATTGATGGTTCCATGAAAGACTTCCTTCTCTGAATCTTTTAAAGGCTCCTCCGACCCCATGCTCAATCCATCATTCATAGACATATTCTCAGTAACCTTACTAGTATGGACCAGGACAACCTTCTCAGTCATAACATTGTTCACTAGAGAAGTGGCCCCAGTCACAGATGTACTAGCAGTGTCATCATTACTTATGACATCATCATTGGGTGAATTAGTAACATCATCTTTGCTTCCACCAGATGCATCACTAACCTTCTTAGTAATCAAAATAGACTTCTTAGGAACCCAGATATTCCTCTTCTATTTCTAGGACTCAATCTCCTTACATTCATGTCTGAAAAGCTTACAAGTAGAATAAGGAATTGGTTTCCATTTGTACACAAACAAGATTTTCCTTGGATCACCTTTATCACTCACTACTTCCAAACTCTCTGGAAATCCAAAATCCACATAAATCAAGACTTGCATTCTGGAAAATTCCAATCATTTGAACTCATGAGTGGATTGATCAGTCCTCAACGAAACTTCCAGATAGGACCAAATTATGTTGGAACATATTCTTCTCCCAAAGTTTGAGTGAAATATCATGCACCTGGATCCAAATCGGAACTTCCACCAACTTGAATTTCGTTAATTGTTGTCCTAGCTTCCATCTCATCGGTATCAAAGGCTTATATCTAATGAAACAAGTCGCTGCTCTATCTATAACCTCTTCCAGATCTAAATTATCTGAAAACCTAATGAGAAAGAAGCCCCTCCGATGATTGAGAACTTCAATGGATCCTTTAAGCACCCAAATCTGTTTCAGATACCGCTCCAATGCAGGTAGGTGTGGCCTGAAACCCACCACATAACCCGCTAGATAAGACCTCCATTTCTCTGCATTCTTTTCCGCTTCCTCACTGGGATAAATCAACGTTTGTCCCCTCGGTTCAATGTTAACTTTCTCCAAGGACGTATCTCCCTGGAGAGCCTTCTTCAACAAATCACTCCAAATGCTTGCTTGGACCCGAGATGACTACTCAACACCCTTTCCTCCACCAGAGGCATTTGCACCTTATATTGCCAAAAACATCGCGATCTAGAATGACTTGATCCCCTTTACCTAATTTTTTTATTAAAATTAGTGTTATGGGTAACTCTTCTCTAGAAACCACATTAAAAACATTACGAATGTTTAACCTAATGCTTGAAAATCAATTCTTGTGAGATAATAACAAACCAAAATGAAAAGAAATTTAACTACACACTTATCATAATACGTGTGTTCAATTTGTGATGGATATTTCATTTAATAAGTTACATACAATAACTATAATTTAAATATAAGTAGTGAAATGTCTATTCTACTTGAACCCTAATCTTACACCTAAACCTTCATATGCTTAATAGACCCTATGTAATGGCCTGGTCATGAGAAGCAAGTTAAATACTTCACCATGGTAAAATTCATAAATATACTCAACATTAAGAGAAAAACAAAATACAGAAAACTAAAAGAAACCATTTATACATGTCATACTCTCATATGCATCCACTCAATATTTTTTAAAAAGGTGGTTTAGTAACATGTAGTGACAATAGATATGGAATTACAACACTAAGATAATATTTGGAAGTAATGTTGGAAAACAACGACGATGAAACTACCAATAGAATATAGGTAACCCTAGTAAGTATGACAATGTTAAGAGAGCCCTAGGTTTTGGTTTAACTCTTTTAATTTGGGATCAAGTCTGAGGAAACAAGTGGAGACTACATGCTTGGTCTAACATAGTTGTATCTTGGTTGATATATGACTTAATACACTAGGTTTTAGTTGGTTAGATTCCAGGGAAAAAAATCTAATTAAGGAGCAGAGTGTTGTAAGATACCCAACTCTTTGAATCCGCTACAATCCTCGCTTACCTTGTGCCTTTTTAATAATATTATCCTTAATATCATTTTTTTTAATTAGGGCATACAAGAATGCTTAGAAATCTATAAATATGGTTTCTTAAATTATATGCATCCTATTATGCTTAAGTTTAAGTAGTAAGAAAATGCTACATCTAAGGATTAATTCTAAAATTTTACCATGATAAAAGATTTTAGTTCAAAATCGTTTCTATAGAATTTTCCTATAATTGGATGAGAGAAAGCAAGAGTCAAAAAAAATGAAGATTAATAATCAAATAATTATAGGGGAAGATAGACACAACAAAATATAACTTCACCTCAAAGTCATGGTTATATAAATGTAAAAATACCAAAAGTGGAAACTTGAGTAAATATTGAAAACATAAGGAAATAGGTATAACGGAAATTTTTTTATGGATAGATAATTCTAAAACAATGATAATTTCCAAACATTATAACTAATTAATATATAATAATATTTATTTAAATATTAGTAGAAATCGGTAGCATGCTAGACAGTCTGATATATGGTCTCAAAACATGAAACAAATATTGAATTCATATTTTGCATGTCACATACCAAATTTCACTCTGATTGGACAATGTCAGTTGCCTCAACTTTAAAAAAATGATAACACATTGTTAAAAGACCCTAATTTGTTAAATAGCATTCCTAAAAGTGGAAATTGGTATCAAAATATGACTCTACATGCTTTTATTAGCCTATGTCTAGTTTTTCATCTTAATCGAATATTGGTAATAAACATAAATGAATTAGGAAAGAAATGGAGTAGAAAATGTGCAAAATAGAATACATTTTAGAAAGGTGCCAATTTTATCTATTAATTTAATAACATGTCATTCTAAACTTTACTTCCTAGTTTTGATTGTTTGATCGTGGGTTTCTATGGATCCTTTGATCTTAATCTAGATACCTGTAACATCCCAGGATTTGAGGCCTCGGATAAAACACTCTTAAAAGGAATGATTGGACTACCCATATCACCAAGGTGTACCTCCTTTTCTGGGAGCCCATCACTAAAGAACTTCATAGTTAAGCGTGCTCAGCTTGGAGTAGTACTAGGATGGGCGACCAGTCGGGAAGTTGATCATGGCTTGCGCGTATGTGTGGACAAAGTGCAGAGTTAAGGCTAGTGGTGCTTTGTGGGGCCAGTTGTCATTCCTGAAACTCTACTAGAGTCATGGGAAGTGGGCCCAGACATTATAAATGGTATCAGAGCCAATTCCCCTCTAGTAGGTGGGGCCCACATGGGCATGGCATGCCAGTCTTGAGTCGTACGGTCTAGGAATGTAGGAAAGGGCTATCCATGGTTGACGTAGCCACCCTTGCGCTGGTATTCCGTGATCGGGAGCTGGGTGTCCATGGGCCATTGTGGGTCTGCACTGAAATGGGGAAGAGATTATTAGGCCTTATAGTTAAGACTTAATGAGGACGTCAAGAGTCTAAGTGGGGGAGATTGTAACATCCCAGGATTTGAGGCCTCGGATAAAACACTCTTAAAAGGAATGATTGGACTACCCATATCACAAAGGTGCACCTCCTTTTTCGGGATCCCATCACTAAAGAACTCCATAGTTAAGCGTGCTCAGCTTGGAGTAGTACTAGGATGGGTGACCAACGGGGAAGTTGATCTTGGCTTGTGTGTCAGTGTGGACAAAGTACGCAGTTAAGGCTAGTGGTTCTCTGTGGGTCCAGTTGTCATTCCTGAAACTCTACTAGAGTCTTGGGCAGTGGGCCCGGACGTTACAATACCCCTAAAGTTTCCCTCTTTTCCTTCTATAATAATTTCTCATAGTTATGGAACATTATTCCTTTATGATTTTCTCTCTTTGTTTTATCTCTCAACAATATTTCTTCTTATATCTATTTGTCTCTTCTTTCCACATTTAGACAACCCTGGGATGATGTTCCCTCATTGCCTATAGATAATTAAAACAATTACATCCATACATTCCCCCATTTCCATATATCCTCACCCTCCTTACCTTCTCAGAACACTATTGATGCCTAAACCAAATCTGAAATTATTATTGAATGCTCACAAACTCAATGCAATAAAATACAACCCCTCATTTTCTCTGAAACCCATCCACCCTATTTCTTTGCCTTGGTGACTTCCTCAATAATAGAAAAGAGGTGGAGACATTTGGGTAAGGCTCCAACCACCTAGGAAGCTTCATGTTGTTCATGCAATGATAGCTCTACCATCACTTTCACCCAATCATGTACCTCTAAGTTTTTGTCAAGGGTTGGAATATATCACCCATTTAGTTTATTTTGAATTTGCATTTGGTTTATTTCCTCTCTGTTTTCTTTGTGTATGTGTGACAAACTACCAAGATCCCTTGCCTTCCATCATTCCTATCCTTTTTCATTTTTTCAAGCTGCTCGATATCCTGTTAAAATGATGCTCTAATGGAAAAAGTTTTAGTTTAAGCTACTGACTTCTCTAGAACTCACATTTGGGTTTGATAGGATTAGAAAAGGCCATGGATCCTTTCTGCAAAATGCTTTTGCAATGAAAAAAGGTCTACAAGTGAGTTTAATTCAAAGTTTTGCACACATGTATACAATGTTCATCAATTTGGAATTGATAAAATCTTGTGACATATTTACTATTTGCTTTTTGTTGTACTTTCCTTGATGTCACGCCTTGCATGGGAAATGCTATAATTTTGACAATATTTTATTTTGCTAGCCCAAGAAGTTTCTTGCTAGTCAAGTTACATTCATACCCTATTCCACGACTATAGTATTAGCATGTGATGCGGATCATGAGTGTAGTATCACTTGGTTTTCATTTTATTAATTCATAGAATACACTTAATTTGTAAAAGTCATAGTAAAGCATTGGTCATTTGAAAAATACAAAAAATATGTTTTGGAATCTTGAAATTATAGATTATTCATCCACCGAAGTATGTGAACTAAACAAATTGGTTTGAATATTCACTATATGTGGTTCATTTAATTAATATATTTTAACCCAAATTCTTATATAAATGTTATCAAGTGTCTAAAAAACTTGATTGTTCACTCTATGGTTTGACCTTAGCTATGTTTGAATTGAAAAAGGTGTGTGTATCCACTTCATTTATCTAGACATTATTATAATTATATCCTTGAATATTCCATATGAATCCTATTTACCAAATTCATTTATCTTTTTCTTACTCTTGTTGGCCTTTTGAAAATACTATTGTTTGGAGATCATGTCCCTGATTGGTTATTGAAATTGTTAGTTCAATTTTTAATGGTCTAGTGACCTAAATTTGGCTTATGTATGGAAGTTCTCATCCTATCTACTTGAATAGAAATAATATTGACTAAACTTATGTAAGTCTACCCTATTATGCATGGCTTAGCTAAGTATTACGTATACTGGTGGTGCATGTATACGATCATACATTAGGGTGCATTTTTTCTCCTCAGAGTGTGTTTTTTCAGTCATTTATATATAAGACATGCGTATTCCTACCCAGAGTGTGATTTTTCCCCCACACTTTGGCTTGATGTATGTCTATCTTGATTAAATAAACTTACTCTATGATTATTTGTGTGCACTATTTATTATTTTGACATTATTGAAATGTTTACTACAAGTTTTCTCTAAAATGTTGGTGTTATCATTATACATTAAATACCTTGATCTAACATGATAAATTGCTTGAAAATATTACCTTCTCTACTATCATGTTAATAAAAACTCTCTTTATTTGGAATCATTATAATTGACCATCTTTGTGGTAAATAATGCCCAAATGTTATTACACTACACATACTCAATTTATGTTGATGCCCCTTTTTCTTTGTTTTCTCTTCATTTGAGTGTTGCCACCAAATGACGTAGATATAGGTGTACTAGATGAAGATGGATCAGTTGTTCCATGTACCAGAATGTGAAAGTTTTGGATAACTTGAAATGACCAGGTTGGCCTCTACAACTGGTCCTTTTGTGTAAGATAAGTTCTTCTCATGTATCTTATGACAACCTTAATAGCTGACAAATAATTCAAATGGATTCATTTTGAGATATTATAGTGGTAGTTATGCTTCCACTTTTATGTATTCATGTTTCTTGTATACCTTATATTGAGAAATTAAAAAACACACCTAATCCATCATACTTGTTAGTGTGTTTGGATTGGATACGTTTATTTCTCAATCCATCTTACATTTTTGAAATTTGTTGTATTCTTCTTAGTTCCTCCATAATTACTATGAATAAATATCCTCTCTATTACCCCTCCCAAAAACATGTTCTAGGGCTTTGCCATATTTCACTTTTAGAGAAGACAACGTCTTGATTAGGATAGTGTATATGCTAGACATTTAACATGTGATCCAGCACAATTACTAGGCCACACTAACCTCATGGGCATGGAAATTAATGGCATGTGAATGGAATTACTACTGAGCTTGGTCTTATGGCCATGGGTAGAAATTGGGTTTGGTTTGATGGATTTTATTTCAAGTCATTTTGCATTAACACTTTTTGGATAGACCTAAACATGTAAAAGGTGGATTTTCTGGTCAAAATAGTTAATTGTAGTCTGAGCCATAAATACGTTTGGGTATGTTAGGTCTGACTCGTAAATCCTCTAACTAAGACAATAATTTTTTAAATAAAGATATTATTAGTATATTCTATAAAATAATAGAGTATATTCAACATATTTCAATGTAAATAAACCTAAAAATATGATTGAAACACATTTAAAATAAACATACTTTGTAAAAAGTTTAAGCATAAATTTGTGAAACAATTTAGACTAATGAACTCATATAAATTTATATTATTTTATATAATAAAAAGTATTTATCTAAAACTAATACAAAACAATACAAAATTATTTAGAATCGTCACAAACAAGCATAATGATATATGTATTAGTAGGCCATTAGGTGGATTCAACTTTAGGTTTTTGATTTAATTTTGAACTATGGGTTAATCTGATCAATCTGGGTCTAAAGTCCAAATCTGAATACATCCTGAAACATTTTTGGTTTTTCAGGTTCGGGTCAAGTTCAAGCCAAATCAAACAACCTTAGATCTGAACTCACTTAAACATTTGGGTTTGGGTTGGGTCTAATTTTCCAATCCTACTTGTGTCCTACATTACAATGAATTGTAAAGGTTACCATATGTTAACTATATTTCATTATGTTGAAAATAGATTCATGTAGTCTATATTTGACTATAGTATAATACATCCAATTTATATAAGTATATTCATAGATTTCATATCCCTACGTGCCACTGCAAATTAAGTAAGTATTATTTAATACATGTCTATGTTTGTTTTCCTTTTTTCTAAAACCAACATTTTGATTATTATTGGCAATTAAATTATGTTGTAGGATTCTTATTTCATCATTTATCATCAATTATTGATGTGTTTAATCATATATTATTACCAAAATTTCAAAGCTTCATCAAAATTTCAAAGGTTTTATTAAGTAATGAATAATGCAAAGAAAGATACCTATCATCTACTAAATTGAAAAATCATAAGTTCCATTTTTTGTCTTGCATACTTTTATATATCAATCAATATCCTTTCTTCTTTTACTTGAATCATTGAATTCGTTCTATTATTTTTCTCACGTACCTTTATTTTTTATATTCTTATTTTACCATCATATTCATATCTCATAACTATTGAGTGTCATTTTATGTTTCACACACTATCAATATTTAGGTTCGATTATAGCATACTTCCCCAACCTTAAATCTTAATCACCTTAATAAGATATACTTCATGTATATTTTTACATTCATGATCATCAACTACTCATGATAATTAATATAGAAACAAATCAACAAATTACATAATAATTGTATCTTACCATTCACACATTTTATTGTGATCTAATTTTTAACTTCCATCTTTAAATTTCAAATATTATAAGATATTATGTTACATCTTATATATAGTCAGTAGAGCTTCAACAAATTTACAAATAATATGGATATTATCTCATGGTGTTGTCTTTATGAGCGACTAACTAATATTTTTGAAGTATGATGTTACATATGTCATTGTACAAGCCATTGATGAATTTCCTTCAATATAAATAGAACTAGAAGGAATACAAATGGCATTTTTCTTTGCATGTGATTCAACTAGTTTTGTAATTTCAAAAAGAGGTTTTCATTAGGTATAGTTATATGAATAATAGAATCCTTATCACTTATTGCACTATGCCCTTTCTCACCAAGGAAGCGTTTGATAATGTGATTACTTCAAATACGGTGGCAATGTAAGATCAAAAGTCAACCACATATAGCCAAAAATAGTAATCTTGAAACACATATTGACAATCGGTAAATTTTTACATATTTTTCAGACTCATCTGTGATTACCCAACTGAGATTATCCACCATAATAATTTTACGTGGTGGCTCATCTTGGATGCATGACCGTGGTTAAAATAATCACTTCCCAAATGGAACCTAAGTGTGTATGGTAAACATTTAATGTACGTACAAACACATTCATGAAGTGTTTAATGTCTTAAGTGTTGAATCTACAACTAAGGAGCCTCATACTTAAATATTTTTTTCATCTCATGATGAGATCCATTATCTTATTCTAGTATATTTATAACTATTAAGAAGTTTATATTATTCTAATTGCTTATTGCTCCACATAGTGAGTGGGATGAATACTTTGACCTCCTAAAAAATAATCTATTTCTAATTCAGGATTATCATGAACTTCTTACCCTAGTTCTCTTCTTATTAAAAAAATATACATATAAGAAACGTACATTGTATTTGGGATTCATGTCGATATATGGTGTCCATCCCAAATTAAGAAGTCAATTATCATAAAAGTCTGAAGGTTTAATATTCAAAAATCTACACTTTTACCCCTTATCAGATAAGAGTAAAGGTAAAAGTAACTCTACTACCTGATCCTGCCAAGTTTTATATCATGATCTTTTTCATGGGAAAATTTAGCTTGTTAAAAAAAGCCTTTACTGTACAAGATGAATCAAAATTGTTTTTTATTTCCAAAAGTGTCTACATTTCCTAAACCTTTGTTCTAGTTTTGCTAAGGCAATAATATTTGAGAACTACATGGGTTAGGTAGTAGTAAAGATCAATCAATTCTAGAAGAGATCAACACATTGAAAAAAATAGTAATTCTAGGTTATCAAATTCTAATCATCCAACTTATTCAAAAAAGTCAAATAGGATTGCTATAAATTTAGGCAGGGACTAGAACATTGGAAATACATATGTAGAAGTCAATATGATGAGGATCAGTGATGTAGGATCCAACCATTGCATCAACTACATTGAATAAATGTATTTTCTTGTCAATGTCTCAAGCTTTGGCTCAAAAAAATTATTTATATCAAGTTCATTATTTTGTCATATGATACAATGATAAGAAAAGGTTGTGATGATGTAATTTTCCTACCCTAACTTGGGGTTTGATTGATATTTTATAAGAATCACCTATCGTGGTCCTACGATAGATGTGGTTTGTTGTGTTTGATTGATATGTTGTAAGACAGAATCAACCTTCAGATCACATTCTGATATGAGTTGCAAAATTACATGGAACAAAAATGAATAAAAAAATATTGAAGTTAATGAGGAAATTATAAAATAATTCACTTAGAAAATTTGGTTTTGTCTAGAACATAACTTGATATAAACTGTAACATTTGACTATGGTAATATCTAAGTGGTCTGTTATCAATCAGAATATATGTGAAAAACATGGGTACAAGAATTGTAAAATTTGATCCCATAGCTATTGTTCTCAAGGAGAAGTGGCTATGTTAGTAATGTCATCGTTCCTTCCACATATATGGTTTTCCTCTTTACATAAGCCTCCTTGGCTTTATGTGTAATAAATACTATCTTCTACATAATGTTATTTTATATACTGATTTCCTTTTTTAACAAATGATACAGAAATAAAAATATGAACAAAAATTTCACATTATAAATTATTTTATCAAATCCAATTTGTTGTATGGTCAGTGCAATTCTATATTTGCACCTTATTCTTTCTCTAGGTAGCATAAAAAAGGATGATTGGCAAGCCATATATATATAAATATATATATGTATATATATATATGATATCTTTGATAATCATATCGTTTACTATCATAGATGCACATGAAAATTTGATTGTATTATCCTAGAGTAGCATGTTATGTAGAAAATAAGGTAATCTGTGTTTATTTATCTCCTAGTTTTTTATCTCTCTCAATATTTGAGCATGGGATGGTTCTCCATCTATTGAAACCCCCTTATTGGACCCTCACTAATGAGAATTACTAAATCATCCTCCTAGCACACATAAAATGTTTCTCCTATTTTTGTGTAGACATATTCTTTTACCCATAGTACCAATGTATATCCATCCATTGCATTCATTTGGGATAAATGCATAGAAAATAATTCCAAATTGGGTTTGAGTGCAATGTGGGGATTATTTGGGATTTTGTGAGGCATATCCTTATGTATTCCCAAATGATTTCCTTTGGTGATATTATATAACTATCTATTCCAAAGTAAAAATGGTTTGTTACAAAAAAGGATACATACTAGAAATAATCCTTACTTTTATCATAAGGGGTCTTGGATATAAAATCATTAGAATTTAATATGTTTTTAATCATATCTATCCTAATCCAAAACCAATCTTGATTGATCAATATTAAGGTTAATGCAATCACAATATCACACTTATAGCTTGTAATCTTGAAAGAGGATAATCCTCACAAGAAGGACATGTTTGACCTATAGAGGTGGCCCCTTAGAACATAAGATCCTACTAGATAACACCATTTGGATTGGGATGTCTTGTGAGCTATAGGGGGGCACATGGAATTTTTCAATCTACAAGGATTCTAGTGCTCTTCCATATGCCACATATAGTTACTAAACAATTTTGAAATATGTGTTGGTGCCCCCTTCCAAACCCTAATCACATCCCTCACCCTATGGACACCTAGAAGTCCAATAAAATAGACCCCCATACAAAGTATAATAACTTAACCATACTTATTGTTCTAAACCTAGAGTATAGACTACTCTTTAATTATCTCTCTAAGCCCATTTATATTCTAAAAGATCATTTTCATAAAAAGACAACCTTACATCGATATGAGGTGAGGAGGAATCCACAGACTCAGAATTGGTATCTTTTCCATTTCATAATGATTTTATCTATAACTATTTCTAATAGTTCGTATTTATCATTTCTAGTTAGTTTCTATCTCGATGAAAATGCTTTCCTTTTTAATTTATCATTTTCAATTGAAATTTGCTTCTTTTATAGTTCAAGCCTATTTTTCTAATTAAAAGCAACACTTGATCAGAAGTCATTCTATTTAAAATAGTCCTTGTACTAAGTAATTATTCTAGATACTATACGCTAATTACTAGAATAATGTTCTATTGGTGGTTCTTTCATATTTTATCATTTGAATTCATTGATTTTGAACTAATTATTGTCAAAGGCATATCTTTTGGTAGTCATTTTTAATAAAATATGGGATGTTTTCTCAACTCAATCATGTGAATAATAAATCGCATTCTTTCCTTTATGAATAACATCATTATTTGATCATCTAATTAATTTGAAAACTTCCATGTTCAATCCATCTCGATATTCACATAGACCATGTAAGGATTCAATTGATTTTAGTCATATCTTGATCATTCTTTTATAAAATTTATCTAATTCATCCCATATAGATCTCAACAATGGGATATCATTATGATTTGGTTCCTAAAAAACATTATAGTTAAGATAATGACGGAAGGACCACATCCAAATTTGGGCAATTAGTGATTTGTCAATTGATAGTATATTTTGTTGGTTAGGTGTTATCATTTTTTATAGTATACTTGAATCAACATTTTAAACTAAATAGTTTGTTACTAATTCATTATAATAAGAATGTTACGGGCTCTATACATCCTTGGGTGATGTCCATTTTGTATTTTTTTCATTTCCCATTGAATGCCTTTACATGATTTCTTTGTTTTTCAAAAAAAAGTAAGGTTGTAAATTCTCTTAAGAGTTTCCTAAAATGATTCTATTTTACTAAAATAGTGAGAATTGATATGTAAATAATTTCACATGAAAACAAACACCGTATTTTGATCCATATAGAAAGTAACATCTTTCTATATTTATCTGATTCACCTATAGTGGCAGGGTTCAAGAGCCATCTTCTGATATAGTAGCTTAATACATTGAATATGTTGTGAACTAAATTAGTATAAGATGAAATAAATCACTTTAGATTACATAAACACTAGTACCATGTACATGTATTAATCTCTCAAGAAAAATTGGTTCTTAAAAGTCATTCTTGAGGAGCATGGGTGATTAACAATATGTGTTTGTTCAGTTAACTACAAGGATCATAAAAAGGACATGAAAACAAACTTTATGCAAAGTTTGATTCGTGAACACAATGTAAGAGCTAGTAAATTAAGAATATAACTAAGATCAATTGAAACTTGAAACTCAAAATATTAAGTAACATAAAGTGGACTTGCTTATGGTCTCTTGTAAAACTTGGTATAGTTTTGTTAGAGCCTTTAGTAAAGGAACTCCAACTACAAGAAGAATACCCCAAGCAAGAAAGATACTTACTGAAGTATAAGGGTTACTACAATTATAAAATTATCTAAGAAACAAGGAACATTAGAGGCCACAAGAAATTTAATTTTCATTATATACTATGTAGGGATTATTTAATTACTGCAGTCTATGTAACGTAGTCATTGTTTGGTTCATGCTAGCTACCCAACAGAATAAAATAAATTTAAAATGAGTATGAATGATGATTTCAATAAAGAAACAAATAGATGGAACAAAGTAAGAAATTTTTTATAAGATAGATTTGATGCAAACCTAGTCTTCATCCAACTTGTATATGGGAATATAGCCATCCTCTAATGAAATAGGGAACAATAGAGAAGGGGAAAGAGCAAGGATAAACCTATATAATGGTGAACTTAGGTGAAAATATTTTTTGGCACATATCCTCTAGTCCAACACGTTTGGAAGCTCTAGCCAGGTTTATGGATAATCCTCATCTTAGAAATGGTGCATTTATCCTCTAAGAACCCCTACATGCCATTCTCCCATTTTGGGAAAGCAAAATCAGGTCGGTTGTTTTTAACCATAGACATCTATATTAAGTGACCTGATTTTAGAATGCACAGGAAATTTTAGGTAGACCTGGACATGTTCCATGGCGCCAAGTCCCTTCTCATAAAATATCTCTAATAGTGGGGGATATCTATAAAAAGATGAAGTGGTTGACATATAAGAAGTTGGAATCCCTCCATTAGAGTTTCCCATGTATTTTTTTAATGTGAGATATTATAACAACTTCCATATTAAACCAGGTGTTATAGAAGAATGTATCAACATATACTTTTAACCCATCCAATCTTATGCCATGTTCATAGCATTAGTTCACATGTCCATAGGGACAATCAATGTGGTTCAATTCATCTTTCTATAAAGAGATGGTTGTGTCCTCAAGACCATGGTGAACTCTATCCACATCCTTGAGAGTTGTACATGACTTGCTTATTTTGGCATTGTCCAAGCTCTTGGTGGCACATGGTGTATCGTATTGAGTATAGTTCAAAGAGGAACAATGTAGATATTTTTTCACTCCATAGGTATGTTGTGGTATTGGTTAATAAAAAGGGTTCACCATCATTGTCCAATGACCATGACCAAGGAAATGACTACCAATGACTATGCATGAATGCTTTAATATGTGGGTACAAAATTTGTTTCTATGTGTGAATGTCTTTCACATATTCTTTTAGGTGCAAAAATATCTGAAGATAGTGTCATCATTCTCACATTTATCAGAACTAACATAGTGGCAACACCAAAAGTTGGGTGATGGATCTTCCACTTACGTGGAATTGCGTGCACCAACTAAAAATCCTAAAGGTAGTAAGCATTTAGGTTTATCCTTGCATATACTAGATAAAGAACTCCACCCACGTATGCTAAGATACGTGGAAGTCTTATCGTAGTATAGTTAAGGGTTGAATCCTCAGGACAACGGTCTTGTTGCAAGCAACAAGATAGAAAATGGTAGAATTTCACTTAATCACTTACTAGTAGGCACTTAGATCGAAAGTTGGGTTTTGTTATTTAAGCTAAGAACATGTAAAGTAAAGAAAGCAAGTAATTCTTAAGGAGTTAAACTATGATAAAAGTCACTAGGATGCGATCGGTTTTTCACTGCCACTACACATGGATCAACACATGCAAAGCAAAACATAACCTGCAAAAAGAGTCTAGTCAGTTAGTATCCTTGTAGACTTAGCTTCCTTTCGGAGAGCTAACTACGAGAAGTGCGGGAATGTTGCAATGCCAGCTATTCCCGAACAAATGGTCACTTACTTTGCATCATTCCCCTCGCAAAGTGTGTTCCTCGACTTACCAAGGTTGCACTTTCATACATCAACTGATTCCATTTCATAGTATGAAAGTGCAACGTATGATAGTGAGTTTACTCCATTTCTTGAGATACACTTCTAGATACTAAAACAGGTGCATGGTGTATCCATGCACCAAGAACCAACATACAAAAGAGTTTCGAATCTAATAGTACAAACGTAGACAATTCATACTAAAAGATAAAGGATAACACAAGTTGGAGACCAAGCAACATGCATTCATTAAACGTTTGATGTCCAACTGAAAAGATAAGATCTCTATATTACAAGTTATGGATTACATTTACATGATATGAAAACATGGGTAGCGGGGCTACTCCCCGCACCCTAGTGAAGGATACTACTCGCTCATGATTAGGACAAAGAAGGAGGCAAGAAGAGAGAGAGAGTGTCATCCCCACAAAGGAGGGAGGAAAGTCAACCCCTTGGAGAGAGAGAAACGATCCACCAGCTTCACAGGTTGCTTGATGACGAGATCTCCCTCTTCCCACCTTCTTTGGCAGAGAGAGAGAAAGCAGCTTCAAGATGGAGTGTGGGTCTCAGACTGGCATCCCCTGGGCGGAGGATGGAAGTCAAATTTGCTCTGGAGTGATTGAGGCAGCCTTTGGACGTCTGAAAACTTCCTCTCTGATAGAGGACCCTTGGGGTCTTATTTATAGGCCTTGAGTGAAGTCCAAACGGTTTGGAGACCGTTTGGACCTCAAGACCGTTTGGGACCTCAAGACCGTTTGGGACCTCAAGACCGTTTGGACCTTGAGACCGTTTGGCTTCATGCGGTCTTGAGATCGTTTGAACTCCGTGCGGTCTCAGGACCGGTTGGCTTCATGCGGTCTTGATACCGTTTGAACTCCGTGCGGTCTCGGGACCGGATGGCTTCATGTGGTCTTGAGACCGTTTGAACTTCATGCGGTCTCAGGACCGTTTGTCTTCATGCGGTCTTGGGACCGTTTGACTCCATGCAGTCTCGAAACCGGTTGGCTTCATGCAGTCTCGAGACCGTTTGAACTCCATGCGGTCTCGGGACTGGTTGGCTTCATGCGGTCTTAAGACCGTTTGAACTCCATGCGGTCTCGGGACCGTTTGGCTTCATGCGGTCTTGGGACCGTTTGACTCCATGCGGTCTCGAGACCAGTTGGCTTCATGCGGTCTCGAGACCGTTTGGCTTCATGCGGTCTTGGGACCGTTTGACTCCAAGCGGTCTCGAGATTGAGTTGATCTTTTGTGATTTTTTTGTGCTTTTTCTGCATATATAGAAAGGAAAAGTTAGTCTGATAGTATATTTACAAAAAAAGGGTAAATTTAGGATTATGTATAGTTTTAACTTAGAAAGAGTATGGAAAACTAAAGAAAAGGACTAAGATAATCATCCAAAATGGGAGGTTATCACCCCCCCTAACTTAGAGTCTAGCTTGTCCTCAAGTTAGATAGAGCTGAGACATGTAATGGCGAGGCGATTTTATTTAGTTAGGATTTCCATACTCTTGTTTCGATTCTTAACCTGAGTTACCCTAAGGTCATATCAAGTCTTATTGCTTGCCTTGACTCTTTCAGATTTTGAGAGTTGCTCGGGTCTCGGGTTCTTTCCGTATCTCGTAGTTCGCATTGGGACCACCTTTATTTTGTGCATGTTGTTGACTCTAATCAGCTTTATACCTCTCTGAAAGACCTACTGGAAGCTAGAGAGGGTATGAGGGTTGGCTAAAGGCTTGAAGTGTAGCTCCCCCTTCAAGTGGGGGAGGTGTTGTCTATGCTTTTAGGATCTCACTACCGGGCATGACACATCTGCCTTTGTGAGGGCAGCTGAATGTACCGGCCGGGTGAGTCCTTTATGAGCCTTTCATATATTTAGATACCTTAGGGTTTCACTACCAGGCACGACACATCTTCCTTTGTGGGGGCAGCGGAATGTGCCGCCCGGGTGAAACCTTCATCGGTTCTTTATATATATCCTTATTCATGGCACAACTCTCATAGTTTTATTCGTCTCTCTGGCTTTTATTCGATAACTCGCAGGCTTGGGTTTTGGGGTTTTGCTAGGAAAATTATTTTGGGCGGCCAAGCCTCTTTTATTTTGAAGAGAGGAAAGTTGTTCTTAGTGTTTTTCAACATGCACTTATTTGGTTTGTGGTCCACTTGTAGAACTTCTTGATTTGGAAGTTGCCTGGTTCCCCTCTCATCCTTGAGAGCTTGGCTTATTTCTGCCTTGATTTTGACCTATGGAGAGTCAGATAAAGAATTGAAGAAAAAACATGAAAATCAATAGTGGATTGACATTTATTAAATCGCCATTAAATGTCTAAGTGCTATTTACTTTTGGGGACTAACATGATTCTAGAGTTAAATGAGGGTGATTCTACTCGAAAAGGGTTAAAAAGGAAAGTTTAAAAGGGAAAATGTATAAACAGAGAAAAGAAAAGAAGGAAGAGGGATGTAAAAATGATACCTCGCCCTTGTCTAATGTACCCCCCCTAAATTATCTCTCACTCTGTCCTCAGAGTGTCAAAGTGATAGGTTGAGGAGTAATTAGGACAAGGGTTGCAGGCTAGGGTAAATCTGCATTTGCCCCCGGGGAATGAAGTAGGTTGGATGCGAACTGTCCTAGTAGAGCGTGGTAATCCATGTCAGTCATCTCCTCTACTGGTCTTTGGAGAACGATGATGGTGTACATCCAGTAGAGGACGTGGAAGCCACAGTCGTTCGATTGTTAGATTTGCTGGGGGCATTTGTGGTAGAAGGAAGGGCGGTGGAAATGCTCTTTGTCGTATGCCCTTGTATGCTGACTCAGAAAATCTATTAACTTGTCGGCGCACTCCTTTGCCACTACTTCTGTTGGTGTCACCTGTCGTGCGTTGTACTGGCTATCGGAACTATTATATATTGTGGTTGTTCCTTCTGGAAGATTTGTTGCCAGGAGCATCCAGTGTTCATGATAGAGGAAAGGTAACATGATGAACGTCGGCGTTGTGTGCTGTAGATAGGATATCAGCGCGTCAGTTGTGCTGAAGTTCTTGAGCTTTAGAAGATCATCTTTCATATATGGGGACGCCATGTATGTTGTTGGGTTGTTTTGTCCAAGTAGAAACTGATAGGTGGCCATTAAACTTACAAAGAGTGATCCTTTGATTTGTAAAGTCTCTCGTAGTGCGTCTGCCATTACAAGAATGCCTCGAGACATGAATACGAGCCCATCTTTGTCTGCTGAGAGCCACGCCATAATGAGACGCAACTCAAGGTCGGAGAGACCTTTGCAAGCATCGCGATCAAAATCAGGAAAGGTTGGTTCGATGGCAGACAGAGGATCGATATTGCTTGTAGCTTGCTCGGTATCGGCGACTGTCATATTGGTCTTTTCTGACTCCTTCAGAGTTTGTCGAAAGGGTCTCTGCTGCGGTCGCTGGATAGCTGAGAAGAGGTAGCGAGGAACGTCATCTGGTGCCATAGTTGGGTCCTTGAAGAACCGCCTATCACAGATGAGCTCCATGGCATAACGTCCGCGTAAGGAATGAAAATCTTCAACAACCAGATCGTGAAATGGGATTTCCTGATTCAGCACTTGGATGTGACGTATGGTGCAGAAAGTGCAATCCCCAGATCCCTCGGTGGCTTGGACTGGAGGGTTTATGATATTGAACCAAGGTTGGCTCCAATCTTGGCGAAGAGATGGGCGGGCGGCCCAAATTAATTTAAGCAGTCGGAAGGGTATACACCTTGCTTCTCCTGCTGCTTCACCGATGAAGTTTATTGTGCTGGCTGGTAGCTCGGCGCCACAGAAATTATACACCTTGGCATCCCGAGCCTCGGTATCCACGATCATAAAAAGCTAGTGGTCCGAAACTTGGAAAGGTATGGTCAGATAACGTGCCTGACGTGCTAAACCAGCACACAGCTGCTCGATCGACTTTGCTCTTATTTCTTTGTATAAAAGGCCGATAGACAGAGCGGGCGAGGAGTTAAATACTGGATGTTTCCGCTTAAAACTTCTGTACATTTCTATACTATTGGCGAGGAGGACACGGAAGATTGCCATAGGCATCATGGACCGAGGTCGGAGGATGCTGCGGAAGTCTTCATGTGTCATCTTACGCCTAGTTTTTGTATTATGATAAATTATGTCTTCCCCTGCCTTTGCATCGTCCACTATAGTGTTCAGTATAAAAATGTCCTGAGCATCTAAAGTGGAGATGGCTGCCATATCCAGGTCATGCATTTTGTGCGGCAGAGGTGGTGGCTGGGGAAGTTCTTGTGGAGGGGGAGAAGTAGGTTGTTCTAAGGCCTGTTCATGGCCTGGTAGATCATCGTCCGAGTCAGAGGCAGAATCGAGGTCTTCATCAGTGTCTAAACTTACTCGTTCTGCCTCGCCCTCGTCATAGGGAGAAGGTGTGCAGAGAGGTGGGGCAGTTGTTTTTGGTAGGCTGGCGCTGGTTCCTAGTATACACTGGTGGAACTCAGCGTAAGCCGCGTCTTTAGCAGCTTCCCGATGGATTCCAGTGCAGAATAATCAAAGAATTGGTCCCCGTATGACATGTTGACATTATCATTGTGTGGGGACTTGGGGTGATTGTCACTGTCGTGGTGACCTTTGTCGGAACCTCTGTGAGAAGGTTCTGCTGCATTTCCAGGGTCCTCTCCGTCATCATTTTTATCACCAGAGGAGGTGTTATCTTTGTTTGAATCAACAGATGAGTCTTCTTCGTCATCATCGCCATCCTTGTCGTCCGCTGCCTTGTCTGCTTGTTTTTTACTCGCGGACGTTTTGCACTGCCGATGGGTGGCTTGTAACTCATCGAAAGCCACTTGCAGATGCTCGTGTGTTTCGAGCAGTGCATCATGGGATTCTTTGAGGTTGGTATATCTGCCTTTGGCGGAGAGGAGACGTGCTGTAAGATTTATAACTTGAGCACGTAGCTGCTGGATTTCATCCTTATTGGACTCCTCTTGGCGATGTTGTAGTTGTGTGAGTGTGTTGTTGATGGTGTCCAGGCGCATGCTCAGATCTGTTTGTTGTTGCTGGAGCTCGCGGAGAGTCTCTGGCAGAGGCTGAGTCTGCGTGGAGATCTCATCGACTTGCTTTGTCGTTGCTTCTTGCTGACGCCTCGCTCCAAGGACCAGGTCTGGCAAGGTGTTGTAGTGACTATTGATGTGCTCAACTTGCTTAGCCACCTCATCTTGTCATTGCTGGAAGCCTTGGAGGATGCTAGGCAAGGCTCAATGTTGTTCATCGATCATGGCCACCTGTCGTGATAAACCCTGCACACAAGAAAAAATAGAATTTAATATATTAGAAGGATCGGTGAGGAGGTTTCGGACAGCGTCGAATTGACGGCCGAATTCCTCACCGATATTGGCAAAAGGGACCCCAGGAGCAGAAGGGTGGGATGGTTGGGGTCTGCGTGGGATGGTGTTAGTGTCTTGTGGAAGAGGCACTGATAATGTCCCGAGCTGCGTAGTGACTGTGGATGTAGTCACCAGCGGTGTTGGGGTGGTGGCGGATGTGAAAAGTGATGGAATTTGTGGTGAAAGTGGTGGCACAGATAGTGATGGGGTGGAAACTGTGGAGGTGAAAGGGAAGGTGGTAAAGTCGGGCATAGGGGTGGAGAAAGGAGAGCCCGAAGGGAAAAGGGGTGATGAAGAGGATGTGAATGGTTGTGTGGATGTGATAGGGAAGAAAGGAGTGGTAGATGTTGGAATGGTGGAAGGTGGAGTGGTGGCAGCGGTTAGCTGCTCGTGAAGACTCTGAATGAAAGAGTCGATTGAGGAGGAGGTTAAGATTTCTTCATGGAACTTCTCGGCCTCAGGATTTGGCTTAGATGTTGGTGTCCCCGACAGCTGTTGGGCCTGCGACTGCCTTCTAGAAGGTCGTTTGACAAGTATTTATGTTGATCGAGCTGTCGGGGCTGTGATGCTCAGCTCCGTTTGTCCCGCTGTAGCTTTCTTTTCAGTTATTTTAATCGAAGCCAGTAGTTGTGAAAGCTCCTCATCAGAGAAGAGGAGTTGTTTGGTGTCGTAATTTGCTAGCTCCGGAAGCGGGATGAGTGTTCTGGATGACTTAACCATAGGGCAAAAGACATAGTGTAGTTTCCCATCCTTTTCCTTGATGATGAAGGAGTTCTTCAGAGTTTGTTCATTGGTAAGGATGTCGCCCTTTAGTTGCGTGCAGTGGGGTAGGGGTTTGTCCATCTTGAGGTATTTGATAATAGATGTGACATGCCCCCCCATGCAGATTTCTTTCCCCAGGCTGGAGCTTTATAGTTTCTGGATCAGTTGTCGTCCAATATTGACCGACCTTTCGTTAAGAATAGACCAGAGAATGAAAAGATCTGAAATTATAACGTTTCCCCCCTCTGTCCTGGGGAAGAGTGCGCCAGCGAGAATTTTGTGCAGTGTGCGCACAAAGCCAGAGTGTATATTTGACGCTTTGCACGTCTTCGCGTCATAGGTGGGGATCCCGATTAGAGATTTCCAGAATTTGTGTCTGTTGAACTCTGAATGTTCGGTCCCCACCTCCATGGCTTTTCGCAGCTGGTCCTGGTTGTCAATGAAGATTGTGTTCAGCATATTTTCCGTTATGACAACCTTGCTGCCGAAGATTTAGGTGACGAGCCTTCTGTCACCCTTGTCCCGTGACCTATCCATGATGTCGACGGGCTCTTTGGTCAGAAAAGTGAAGAATTTTGTAGTGGGTTTGGAGTAGGATACTTCAGGTACTAGACACAACCTGGTGAGGTTGGCTTTGTCTAGCACGTCGAAGGTGCGGTCGTATATCCCCATCCTACACAGTATGCTGGAGCACACATACTTGGTGGGTTTTAGTGTTTTGTCAGCAGGGAGGTTGGTTTGGATGAAGAGGTTTTCTAGTGGTGGTGTAGTGGTGGTGATGGGAATGAAAGTGGAGGTGGTAGTAGCAGGAATGGTGGTGGTAGTGGTGGTAGTAGCAGGAATGGTGGTGGTAATGGTAGTAGTAGCAGGAATGGTAGTGGTAGTGGTGGTAGTAGCAGAGATGGTGGTGGTAGGTTTTGCAAAGGGTTGATCCATGGCAGAGGCATGTCGAACTTGTTTCCTTGCCCATTTCTTGGAGGGCTGCCCAGATGCAGTCTCCAAGACCTTGTGTTTCCCCTTTTGTTCTTTAGCAGGGGATTCCTCCTCGGAGTTAGGATTGTACTCTGAGCCTTCATCATCAGAAAAAGAGATCTCAACTTCTTCTTCAGGTGCCTCAGCTAGGCACTTCTCGAGGCGATCAAGCTCGCACAGGATGTCCATTATTTTGATATTTGGAGCTGCCTTCCCTGTCTTGTTGAAGTCAACTCTTATCTTCTGGAGCCGAGCTTATTTTTCCAGCAGTTCCTCTCTTTTCCAGATTTCAGGGTCTTTGAACTCGATGACGCTCTTTGCTGGTGATGCCATAGCTGTAGAATGAGAAATCAAGAGTTAGAATAACATGTTTAGAAAGATTCTATTATATTAATATTTATGTATTTTTGTATTTTTATGGAAATTAGATGAATGTGCAAGGTCAAACGGTTTCAAGACCGTTTGGTCCCAAATGGTTTCAAGGGCCGTTTGGAGAGCGAAGCGTCGCGTGGCTATCGGTGAAGGTGAAGATGAAGGTAAAATGGCGTAGCGACGGCGAATGCATTGGCGACGACGGCAAAAGCGGCGATGATCATCGGCGATAAGGGCGATGGTGAAAACAATGGTGAATCCGGTGGTGAAAAGGGCGATGAAGATAGCCATGAAAGTGGCGGTGGCTCTAGTGATGGAGACGACAGGGAAGATGGCGACGGTGGGCAGGGCCGTTGGTGAAAACGGCGAAGACGATGGTGGTGACGGCGATGGTGGACAGAGCCGATGGTGGCGCCGGCGGCGATGATGGCAGAAGAGAAGAAGGTCGGACTACCTTTCAGTAGGTGGTAACGGCGGCGGTGAGGAAGCAAAGGACGGTGGACGGAGGTGCGGTTGCTGTGCAGAAGCACGAGAACCGCGTCGCTGGAGGAGAATCACGTGGGAACGGGGGAAAGCAAGAAACACAAGAAAGTTCGAGAGTTCGAAGAGAGAAAGACGAAGGGGTAGGGTTTATATTTATAGGGAATGGTTAGCGACTGTTTGCATTCCAAACGATTTCGAGACCGTTTGGCTCCAAACGGTCTCGAGACCGTTTGGAGTCCGAACGGTTTCAAGACCGTTTGGCTCCAAACGGTTTGAAGACCGTTTGGCTCCAAACGGTTTGAAGACCGTTTGGAAGGACAAAGGTAGAAAAGATATTATATTTTTATGTTTGTTTTTAATTTGTTTTTGTTTTTTTTTTGGTTATGTGAATTTTTTTTTGTGTATTTTCATAAGATAAAACTGGGAAAAGAAAAGAACGGAAAATAAAGAGAAAGGTTGAAATCTTGGGTTGCCTCCCAAGTTGCACCTTGGTTTAACGTCGCTGGCTCGACAAAGCTGTAATGATGTTATGCTGCTGGCATAGCATCTTTGATTTCGATAGTTTGTCGTGGCATTTTGTCTTCCGGAGTGTAATATCTTTTTAGACGGTGACCGTTGACCATTCTTTATCCTTTGTTGTAGTCGATAATAATGGCTGCTCCAGTTGGGTAGATATGCTTTATAGTGAAAGGCCCGGACCATTTTGTCCTAAGTTTTCCGGAAAACAACTTGAGCTTGGAGTTAAAGAGGAGAACTTTGTCACCAACGGCAATATCTTTTCTCTTAAGGTGACCATCGTGCCACATTTTTGTCTGCTCTTTATATATTCTGGCGCTTTGATAGGCTGTCATGCGGAGCTCCTCTAGCTCCTGCAACTGGAGCTGTCTATTCTCTCCTGCGCTTTTGAGGTCGAAGTTTAATTGTTTGATGGCCCACCAAGCTTTATGTTCCAGCTCTACTGGCAGATGACAGGACTTCCTGTACATTAAGCGGAACGGGGTTGTTCCGATAGGTGTTTTATATGTAGTTCGGTATGCCCAAAGGGCATCAGGAAGTTTGGTGGACCAATCAATGTAGTTTTTCTTCACCGTTTTTTCAAGGATCGCCTTTAATTGTCTATTAGATACCTCCACCTGACCACTAGTTTGTGGATGGTAAGGCGTGGCGACTTTGTGATTGACTCCATATCTTTTTAGTAAGGCCTCAAAACTTCATTCCAAGAGATGGGTCCCGCCATCCGATATGACAGTTCTCGGAACTCCAAATCTTGGGAAAATAATATCTTTGAACAATTTGATAACATGCTTGGAATCGCTGGACACTGTGGGTACAGCTTCGACCCACTTAGAGACGTAGTCCACCACGACCAAGATGTAAGAGAAGCCATAGGATGAGGGGAAAGGGCCCATGTAATCTACCCCCCATACATCAAAAAGCTCAATTTCCTGCCACATGGTGAGTGGCATTTCGTCTCTTTTTGATATATTGCCAGAAAATTGGCATTTGTTGCAGGTTTTCACGAAATCGTAAGAATCGTTTGATATGGTGGGCCAGAAGAACCCAGATTGTAAAACTTTTATGGCAGTTTTCTTGGCACTCATATGCCCCCCGTGGGTCCGAAATGGCAATGTTCTAAGACCGGGGTTATTTCTTCTTCTGGCAGGCAACGACGGAAAAGTCTGTCGGCGCAAAGGTGGAACAAGTATGGTTCATCCCAGTAATAATGTTTTATGTCGTGAAGGAACTTCATTTTATCCTGGTAAGAAGCAGATGGGTGGATAATCCCTGTGGCTAGATAATTAACGATGTCAGCATACCAAGGGAAACCATGAGTGGCCTTCATAAGCTGATCATCAGGAAGAGAATCCTGGATAGGGATTTTATCTTTTTCTTCAACCTCGATCCTGCTGAGGTGATCGGCCACATCATTCTCCACGCCACTTTTATCTTTGATCTCCAAGTCGAATTCCTGAAGCATTAACACCCAGCGGATAAGCCTGGGTTTGGCATCCTGTTTTTGAATCAGGTATCGGATGGCACAATGGTCGGTATAGACGATAACTTTAGAGCCAATCAGATAAGAGTGGAATTTTTCAAACGCGTAGATGATAGCCAGAAACTCTTTCTCTGTGGTGGTGTAGTTTTTCTACGCTTCATCTAGCGTTTTAGATGCGTAGTAGATAACATAGGGTTTCTTAACAATCCGTTGTCCTAGAACGGCCCCTATGGCATAATCACTTGCGTCGCACATGATTTCGAAGGGCTGCGACCAATCTGAAGCTCTTAGAATAGGTGCGGAGATTAACGCATCCTTAAGGGTAGAGAAACTTTTCATACACTCCTGACTGAATATGAACTCAACATCTTTGGTCAGCAGTTGGGTCATGGGTTTGGCAATCTTTGAGAAATCTTTGATGAATCTCCTATAGAATCCTGCATGACCCAGGAAAGCTCGAACTCCTCTTATGTCCTTTGGAGGTGACAGCTTTGAGATAACATCAATCTTTGCTTTATCAACCTCTATTCCCCTATCACTTACCCTATGTCCGAGGACGACACACCTTCTGTTACCATGAAATGGTATTTCTCCCAATTCAAGATAAGGTTCGTTTCCTCACAGCGTTGTAGAACTTGTCCAAGATTTATTAAACAGTTTTCAAAAGAATCTTCGTACACTGAGAAATTGTCCATAAACACTTCCATGACGGATTCTGTTAAACCGGCGAAGATAGCAGACATACATCGTTGGAAAGTGGCAGGTGCGTTACATAACCCGAACGACATTCTTCTAAATGCATATGTCCCAAAAGGACATGTGAAGGTGGTTTTTTCCTGGTCCTCTGGGTGTATGTGTATTTGGTAAAACCCGGAGTAACCGTCGAGGTAACAAAAATATTTTTGGTGAGCTAGGCGTTCCAGGACTTCATCAAGGAAAGGTAGAGGGTAGTGGTCTTTCCTTGTGGCTTTGTTCAACTTTCTATAATCAATACACATTCGCCATCCAGTTACAGTCCTGGTAGGCACTAGCTCATTTTTGTCATTGAGCACTACAGTAGTGCCCCCCTTTTTTGGAACAACCTGAACGGGGCTGACCCATTGGGAGTCAGAAATAGGATAGATCATGCCGGCTTTGAGTAATTTAAGGACCTCCAGACGAACTACCTCCTTTAGATTAGGATTCAGTTTTCTTTGATGTTCTCGAGAGGGCTTGAATTCATCAACCATAGGAAGTCTATGCATACACAGGGCTGGATTTATGCCCGTTAGGTCAGTTATCTTATATCCTATGACCTTTTTATGCTTCCTCAGCTCGTTCAGCAGCTTTTCTTCTTGATCTCTTGTAAGGGTGGAGCTGATGATGATTGGGCATAGTTTTTCTTCATCTAAGAAAACATGTTTGAGCCCTGTAGGTAAAGTCTTCAATTCAGGGGCTTTTGGTGGCTCAGCTGCTTCTATAAAAGTAACGGCTTTAAGTTATTCAAAAGTGGCCTTTGGCGCTTCTTCGGCCTTTTCTAGATGTTGGAGGCATTGTTGAACTAATTCATTCGTGGAGAATTCAACCTCCGGATTGATTAGAACATTTTAAAGTTCGTCAACTGGCTCGGAGATTTCCAACTGTGACATTTGTTGAATAGCATCAAGGAGGAAAACCTCCTCTTGGATGCTGGGGCCTTTCATACTATTAAGGACTCGGAATTGAATTGCTTCTTTTCCGATCCTAAGAATGATGGTACCAGCTTCAACGTCAATCAGCGCTCTGGAAGTAGCGAGGAATGGTCTGCCAAAAATGATTGGATACCTCAGGTCTTCTTTAATATCCATGACAACGAAGTCGCATGGTACGTAAGCATCCTTGCCTATCCTTACCAGGATATCTTCAATGATCCCCAAAGGTGCGGTTATAGTGGAATCAGCTAATTGGATAGTCATTGTTGTAGGCAGCAATTCAGTGAAACCCAAACGTTTGCACATTGAGTAAGGCATAATAGATATGCTGGCCCCAAGGTCAGCTAATCCTTTTTTAGCAGATGCGTTGCCAATGCAACATTGGATTCTGAAGGAACCTGGGTCCTTCTTTTTTTTGGCATTTTGTTTAAGATGATGTCAGAGGTGGTCTGAGCAAGCTTAACAGTTTCTTACTCCTCGGTGATGTACTTTCTTGATAATAAGGTCTTTACGTATTTTGCCCAGGCTGGCACCTCAGAAAGAGCATCAAGGAGCGGGATGTCAATGTACAGTTTCTTCATTGCCTCCTTGAACTTTTGAAACCTGGTGTCCATCTTCGTTTCGCACAATCTTCCTGGATACGAGATTCTAGGTTTAAATTGTGAGACTTCAGGTTCTGCGGACACTTGTTCTTTATTTTTGCCATTTGTGCCTTCTGTGGGTTTTTCCATTCCTTGTTGCGGACTTTCACTCGTCATAAGAACCGGTGTGTCATCATTATCAAGATTGATCTTGGTATTCTCATGAAAAATGCATCCAGATCTGGTGGTAACGGAATTCAACTGCTCATGTCTGTTTTGTCCGTGCTTAGGATTTGATTCAGGCTGCCCAGCAAACGTACCTACTGGGGGCTTTAATTGTGCAGCGATCTGAGCAAGCTGAGCTTCAACTGCTTTCTGCTGAGCCTGTTGGTTAGCAAGCATAGTTTGCTGTGATTGTAACATTTTCCTGATCAAGGATATTTCATCTTCCGGTTGGGCGGGAGCATTTTTCGGAGGAATTGGTTGCTGGGTTTGTTGAGATTGTTGGGGTGGTAACGCCAGTTGAGGTTGCTGAGTATGCAGTTGTGGATGGAGCGGAGGATGAGTGTACTGGTAGTAGGCTGATTGGTTCCTGGGGTAGTTATCCCTAGGGAATTTGCTCCTGGAATTCCCTTGATTTTGGTTGAAATTGTTTGGGAATCCAGATGGTAGCCTACTAGCAGATCCCCCCTGTGTTTGATGCTGAGGATTGGCAGTCCCAGCAGGGTTTCCATACTGAAACCCTGGATGATTCCTTGGCTGATTAGGGTTGTAGTAGACTTGCCCAGGGATAGAGTGGATAGAGTTAACTTGTTCCGGTAGTTGCTCTTCCGACTGATCAATGATAGGTTCATATGGTTGTGGTGGTGGATGTAGATCCATCATCACATTATATAGCATACCGCAGGAAAGGGTCAGATGGTCAGAAGCATGACAAGCCTCACAGGATCCTGTGGCGGCCTTGACTTGGTGAACTATAGGGGTTTTCTTCTTATCAATCTCTCCGAGAGAAGTCTCGAGAGCTTGTTGTTTGTGAACTATAGTTTTCAAGGCTTCAGCTATCGCCTTCATTTCTATAGATTCTTCAGCTTTGTGAACCTTGAGGACACCTTTACCGACTGACCGTCCCCAGTTGGACTGGTTTTCAGCTCTGAGGGTAACAATCTTCCAAGCGTCCTCATAATTCTTTCTCATGAAGTTTCCTCCATATGAGGAATCTAAAAACTGTTTAATATCATCGCTTACTCCCCGATAGAAGGTTTCTATCAGTTGGTTCTGGGAGATTCCATGATGGGGGCATTTGCGCAAGAGTTCTTTAAACCTTTCCCATGCTTCAGCAAGGGATTCTCTAGGTAACTGAGAGAAGTGATTGATCTGCCCTCTGATTTCATAAGTCAGTGAGGGTGGAAAGAACTTCTCTAAGAACTTTTCCTCAAGAGGAGCCCAGGTGGTTATTATTGGTTCTCTATCAAGTGAGTTATACCAACTCAGGGCCCTCCCAGACAGGGTGAAATGGAACAGATGAAGCATTATCGCATCAAAAGTGACTCTGACTTGTGGAACCAGGCGGCATAGCGCCTTAAACCTTTTCAGATGATCCATGCAATCATCTCCAGAACCTCCTGAGAAAGAGATGCCTTGCATGATCTGGATCCACTGGGTCCGAATTTCGAAACGGGGGATATTGATAATCGGAGGTCGGACCGGGTGGTTATCCTCATAGTTCTTCGGGACCGCATAGTCCCTCAGTTGTTTGTTCCTTAACTCCAACTGAGCAGCTTGGTTTGCTGCCTCAGTCTCAGCTCTTATGCGGGCTTGCTCCTCTGCACGTATCTCCGCTTGAATTTGGGCACGAGTGTCAGCGATAAGTTGTGCCCGTTGAGCGGCGATGGCGGCGTTGACTCTCTCCATCACCAAAGCAGCCTGGCGTTGTTCATCAGCCATTTGTCTGGCTCGTTGGCGATTGAGACGGATGCGACGATGGAAACTTCTCTCTACCTCGGAGTCGTACTCTGGATCAGGGGAGAATCTGTGATTATGCGATGATCGCATGCATGTTTTCTACCTGAGTAGAGAAAAGAGAAAACCTTTAGATAATAGTGAAAATATGAAAGTTTCAAGAAAAAAAAGAGTTATGATTAAAAAGAAAGTGTAAAATCCTAACCAACTAGGAAGGTACCAAATGAAATTTCAACGTTTTGTTGTCCCCGGCAACGGCGCCAATTTTTTATGGATCTTCCACTTACGTGGAATTGCGTGCACCAACTAAAAATCCTAAAGGTAGTAAGCCTTTAGGTTTAGCCTTGCATATACTAGATAAAGAACTCCACCCACGTATGCTAAGATACGTGGAAGTCTTATCGTAGTATAGTTAAGGGTCGAATCCTCAGGACAACGGTCTTGTTGCAAGCAACAAGATAGAAAACGGTAGAATTTCACTTAATCACTTACTAGTAGGCACTTAGATCGAAAGTTGGGTTTTGTTATTTAAGCTAAGAACATGTAAAGTAAAGAAAGCAAGTAATTCTTAAGGAGTTAAACTATGATAAAAGTCACTAAGATGCGATCGGTTTTTCACCGCCACTACACATGGATCAATACATGCAAAGCAAAACATAACCTGCAAAAAGTGTCTAGTCAGTTAGTATCCTTGTAGACTTAGCTTCCTTTCGGAGAGCTAACTACGAGAAGTGCGGGAATGTTGCAACGCCAGCCATTACCGAACAAATGGTCACTTACTTTGCATCATTCCCCTCACAAAGTGTGTTCCTCGACTTACCAAGGTTGCACTTTCATATGTCAACTGATTCCATTTCATAGTATGAAACTGCAACGTATGATAGTGAGTTTACTCCATTTCTTGAGATACACTTCTAGATACCGAAATAGGTGCATGGTGGATACATGCACCAAGAACCAACATACAAACGAGTTTCGAATCTAATAGTACAAATGTAGACAATTCATACTAAAAGATAAAGGATAACACAAGTTGGAGATCAAGCAACATGCATTCATTAAACGTTTTATGTCGAACTGAAAAGATAAGATCTCTATATTACAAGTTATGGATTACATTTACATGATATGAAAACATGGGTAGCGGGGCTACTCCCCGCACCCTAGTGAAGGAGACTACTCTCTCATGTTTAGGACAAAGAAGGAGGCAAGAAGAGAGAGAGAGAGCATCATCCCCACAAAGGAGGGAGGAAAGTCAACCCCTTGGAGAGAGAGAAATGATCCACCAGCTTCACAGGTTGCTTGATGACGAGATCTCCCTCTTCCCACCTTCTTTGGCGGAGAGAGAGAAAGCAGCTTCAAGATGGAGTGTGGGTCTCAAACCGGCAGCCCCTGGGCAGAGGATGGAAGTCGAATTTGCTCTGGAGTGATTGAGGCAGCCTTTGGACGTCTGAAAACTTCCTCTCTGATGGAGGACCCTTGGGGTCTTATTTATAGGCCTTGAGTGAAGTCCAAACGGTTTGGAGACCATTTGGACCTCAAGACCGTTTGGGACCTCAAGACCGTTTGGGACCTCAAGACCGTTTGGACCTTGAGACCGTTTAGCTTCATGCGGTCTTGAGACCGTTTGAACTCCGTGCGGTCTCGGGACCGGATGGCTTCATGCGGTCTTGAGACCGTTTGAACTCCATGCGGTCTCGGGACCGTTTGGCTTCATGCGGTCTTGGGACCGTTTGACTCCATGCGGTCTCGAGACCGGTTGGCTTCATTCGGTCTCAAGACCGTTTGAACTCCATGCGGTCTTGGGACCGGTTGGCTTCATGCGGTCTTCAGACCGTTTGAACTCCATGCAGTCTCGGGACCATTTGGCTTCATGCGGTCTTGGGACCGTTTGACTCCATGCAGTCTCGAGACCGGTTGGCTTCATGCGGTCTCGAGACCGTTTGCCTTCATGCGGTCTCGAGATTGAGTCGATCTTTTGTGATTTTTTTGTGATTTTTCTGCATATATAGAAAGGAAAAGTTAGTCTGATAGTATATTTACAAAAAAAAGGGTAAATTTAGGATTATTTATAGTTTTAACTTAGAAAGAGTATGGAAAACTAAAGAAAAGGACTAAGATAATCATCCAAAATGGGAGGTTATCATTGGGTAATGAAATTAAGAGTCATGTTCAAACATCATCTACTATCCAAGATCTGATTTAGATGTAGGAGAAGCATGAGACCTAAGTTATCGTCATGGTTAATCATGCAATTCACAACTAGTCATATTAGATCAATCACATGCATTAGCATCATGTTTCCAAAAAAAAGTGATCTTAAAGGAGCATTAAGGTGCATGTGGGAAAATAGAGCTACAAAATGATAGAAATATGGATTTAAAGTCTAAGATAGCATGGTAATCATCATTAGAGCAGTATTCATACAAGATTAGGAACCTAGTTATCGACATTCATACTAGATCACATTTTAAGTCAAGATTAAGACATGTAATCACAATAGGGCACATGGATGATCCTTATAAGATTTAGGTGCAATAAGATAGTAGTAGTACTAAGTTTGAGGTTACATAAACATCCTTGAGTACTTTGGCATCAATAATTACATAAGGTTTAACATTCATCACATAAGGTCATACTAAGACACATTAAATGTCACAATATCATCTTTGGGGCCCAAGAAGGATCATTATATGAAATGATTGTATTTGCAGGTGAACATTACTGATTAGATCATCCATAGACATTTGGAGCACACTAAAACAACCTATAACAAATGAGAAGGTGTCCTTTTGCAAATAGGTCCATATTTGACCATTTTGGCAACATTAGATCATTTTATAGTACAAATATGGATCAAGTTTAAATATTTATACATGAAGATGTACAAGGTATTGATATTGGGCTATCATAAGGTTTTGAGGCACAAAGGAGAAAGCTTAAGTATTAGATGGCTTCAAACATGTAGAAAGAGATCAAAAGCTATAATTTTTAACATATCAATATAACTACAAATAGAACTAGATCATGCAATTTAGATATATCTCGTTCTCTAGATGCAAATTCATATATTATATGGCCAATTTGGCCCAAGAGATGATGAGATATGACATTTACAAGTTTGAGCATGAATCTAGAAGAAAAGGGAAGAAGATACCTTACACTGCGGTGATCCGGACCAATCTAGCCCCTTAGATTTTGATCCAGCAACCATCCCACCTGGGCCAAGAGATGGGGATAGGGAGAGGGGTTGGATACCACTTGGTGGCTTGCGACTGGACTACCGAGGGGCCATAGTCCACAGCCAATGAGGCAGAGAGAGAAAGATGGAGGGAGTGGGGAGTTGGCCCTGGGCCTCGGGTTGACTGGCATGCCTACACCCTTGCATCGGTCCCAAGATTGCTTGACTAAATCCTATGTGTAACGACCCACACTTTTGAGTGTCTAAAAGACCTTAAAGTCGCAGATCGCCAATCATAATTTCCAGGATCAGATTCATGAAATAATACAGAATAGTAAACAATTTCCATTAATGAACAAATATTTACATGTTTACATTAAAAAGCTCCTCTAAGGAGTTACATAACTTTTAAATAGAATTAACTTTTACAGGTGTGAAGATAAACTATTAAGACTAAACCTTCATGATTACTGTAGTGTCTTTAACATCTTTATATGTACCCTCATGTCCACGAATCAAGTATATCTGATACCTAAAATACCGATAAACAAATACACGGTCATTATATTACTATACTGGTACGTGGGTTCAAATAATAATCACAAGTACAGATATAAGCAAACATCTTTATCTTGCATGTAAGAATATAAACTTATTTTCATATTCTAACCCTTATCTGGTCTACTACCTCAGGTGTAACCATTGTCCCTCCAGGGATCATGTGCATTACCCTTAAGATCAGTCTAACCCAGGGTTCAGAATATTATTATTTAGTTTACATGATACTCATAAGAACTTTATAGTTTGCAAGAACTAAATAAACAAGCAAGCAGTTTATTTGTCATTCAATCTCATCGAGAAACATAGGCAACCTCAGAATTCTATACATGTATTCATAAGCGTAACCACATACCTTATATTATCGCAGAAACCATGCAGATCTAACATGTACTTTAAGAGTGCTTCCAAACATCCAATCAACAAATCATGCAATCAACATGTATCTGAAACAAAGTGTACTACATATGTGTCACCATGTATTCATATTACATTACTCATATCTAGATGCACCCCTAAACTAGGGTTTAGGGTGATCTCATGTTTGGACTAAGAATTAGGATTACAAATCCTAACTCCTCACATTATGGTTTCTAGGATTGCAAATCTAGTTATGCATATTAGGTGAAACCCTAATCTTCAACTTAAGCATATTAAACTACTCATTACATCTAGTTCACATTATCAGTATTAAGATTATCTCAAGATTTCCATGTTGGTTGTAAAACCCTAAATAGCATGAATAAGATTACTAATCCAGAATCGTCCATTATTCTACATTATCAAGGTTTTACTCATTATACATGGCAAGATCATGTGTTAGCCTAATATGAACGAATCTATTCAATTAAGCATCATATTAGCCAAAACTAGGGTTTCCTTTACATTTAACACATTAGAACATGTATAGCCTATACTTTTAGAATAGCAAGCATAATTAGATCTAAATAACATTCTCTTTGGATTCCTTTCATTTTTCCGATGATTTTGATATGTAATTTCGATATTTTTGGACTATCCTAGCATTTATTAAGAATTACACAAAAATCAGTGAATTTACCTTAATGTGTTGCCACATGTCAGATTTTCGTTGGGCAGTGTAACCCCAACTCAGCACCTTGTTGGGTGTAGATCTGGTCTTGGGCCGGCCCTAAGCCCCCCAGTTCAGTGGATGACTCGGCTTCCTATTTCTTTCCCTGACTCTAACCTTTGTATCCTAGCGAGGTTCCTTTCACGCAAACATGTCGCTGGCATGCCGACGCAACTCGCAGGTGCCTAGCCACGGTGTCTGAAGGTGGAGTGACCTTGCTTCATCCATCGTGTCCATCACCACAGAGCCCATTGGAAGTGCATGGCCGAAGGGCTTCGACCTTCCTTGTGTAGCTCTGAGCGACGACCAGGCTTCTTGGGTCCCTGGTCGTTTCGCACCACTGCGACCACACCTACTGATGGCGTCCAACTTCAGACCCCCACCCCCAGTCGTGGTGATGTAGTTCCTCCTTCATGGGGTGAGGAGTCCTTGTTCTAAGGTGGAACTGACACCTGCAAGTTCGGCTACCACCGACGGTTCAGGGCCAACCCCCCCCCCACGCTCTGCCCTACATCGACAACGCACAACTGCGTGGGATCATCCTCGTGGTCGCATGCTACTATTAGTAGCATCATCGGCCTGCAACACCTCATCTAGCGTCCAACCTACCAACGTCCAAAGAGCCAATGCCCGCCACCGCGCCCTTGCTTGTGAGTGTGGTATTTCTCTGGTCGCCAACACCGTCAGGTGGCTTTTCCTCTCAGCCTACGCTCGCAGATCCAGGGTGGCATCCTGACTAGTCGATGCTCCCTCTCCCCTGCTCCCTACTTGTCGAAGCAAAGCAGGAATCGGGTGTAGTCCCAGGTCATCTATTGTTGAGGCAACATTATGTGATGGTAGGAGGAGCAGCCTCGCTATCTTTCTCACGTCTAGAATGCCATTGATTGATCATCACAGAGCAGCAGATCATCATAGGGGAAAGACATGCTAGGTTTCCAGATCGGTGAAGGGTTCCTCGTGGGCAACCGAACTGGTGGTCTGTAACTCTTTTCTAGTTCTTGCCTTTTCAAGGCATCTCATAGACAGTAGATGGAGGATGACGGTTCTAGGGTACCCTTTATATACCTCTTCATATACATGTTCAGGAGGAACCCTAAAGTGTACTACCAGGAAAGGAAAGTGGGGAGGAATAGCTATCCGTCTAAAGAGGAAGCATGAGTCTTCCCTCTCCCAAACATATGCAGGATGGAGCCCAAGGCACACCACGTTTCCTATTATGAAAAGTGTTTTATTAATCACCGACTTCCTCTCTACCTTATATTCTCGATTCTTAATATAAAGTCACCAAAAGGGCAACCACTCCTTCCTAATTTAGATTTGGCAAACATTCTTAAAGGGAATTATATCTCCCTTTGAAATTCTCACCCAAAACATTATCTTTATTTTACAGAAAGTTATGTATGCCTTTTGCAAGCTATATCTTGTAACCTGAGATAAACAAACCTTGCTTTTCTAGACATCCCATTGTAACAATGCCATTATCTCAGGGGATATTTATTTTCTCACAAATTGCTATAATTATCTTTCTTTTCTTTATTGTTATTATTATTCAAATTTACCAAAAAAAATGAGGATATTACATTCACCCGTCCTTAAAAGGAATTTTGTCCTCAAAATTCAGGCCTACTAAGCCTAGGTGAATGATAAATCATTTTATTTTCAAAAATTAGGGTTAAGACCCTACTTAATCAATTTTCATTTTATTACTAAGATTGGCACTTGAATTTCAATTCAAGTATATCCACATCTCTAGTAGTCACATCTTATCATTTCTTGACGATTCCATTCTTATTGGTGATTTCATTATTACTTGGTGATTTCTCCTTTCACCTAGGTTTCCAACCTATGATTTATTATTTTCACACAAGGGTGAGGTGACACCTCTAACCCTTGCTCATGTCATTAACCTCAACTTAAGACATTTATCCCCATATCTCAATTTTAAGCATAACATGTGTCTATCCAATCTCCCTCCCTTATAATGAAATGAAATAAGCATTTGGCTGCAGTCCAAACACAAAGTTCAATCCATTCCACGAGCGGAGATGGTTCATCCACACATTACCTTTCAATTTCACATATTAAGTTGAATCATACTAGTTATGACTCTAAACATACTTGTTCTTGAGTTGATAGCATTCTTTTGTTCCATGAAGTCAAGTGTCCCTTTTCTTACTCTTAAGTTAGGTCACAACTCCTCTTAAGTTTTCATGACTTCTTTATATCTTTTATATTTACATCTCATGTATCATTATGAGCCTTAGCCAAATCCTCGAGGTCTCTATGGGTATAGGTACTTTTGGAGTGATCTCATCCTTATGCATCAAGAGAGTGCCTTTCACATTCACCCATTAGGCTAAATGATCCTCATGGAGGTAGCTAATCTCCTGAGTCGTGTACCTTGGATAAACCTAGTTGTTACCTCCTGACCGCATGGTCATGTGCATTCAGGGCATATCAACTCCCAACCCATCGGTCCTATGTACCTCTAATACACCCTACTTGACCCTAGGATTGCATTAGGACTCTACCCTCCCTAGGGTTTCTTTTGAGATGTCACATCTTTTAAGCACATTATTCTCTTATTTAATTCTTTAACCCGGATTGCCTTCGTCTCTCTCTTTCGAGTATGCAGTGTCATCCCATCATTGGGATCGAGCCACCTTCCCTCCAGGGCTTGGTGCCATGTCGGTCTTCCCTCCTGGGCTTGACCTCTGTGATCTTCCCCTCCAGGGGCTTAATCATAAACAACTACATTGTGGACTTAGGCCACCTTCCCTCCTGGGCTTGGTGCCTGCCTGGTCTTCCCTCCTAGGCTTGACCATTTCATGACCTTCCCTCCTGGGCTTGGTCGTCCACTTAGGCCATCTTCCCTCTTGGGCTTGGTGCCTTGCTGGTCTTCCCTCCTGGGCTTGACCAGTTGTGTCACTCAGAGTTGGCATCCTTGGGTTCAAAGAATTCAAGTGCTTTCATTTTTATATCTTTAACTCTTCACTCCTCTAGGTGAGGATTAAGGTTATCTAAATACTTAAATACATTTATTCACTTACCTTTTAAGGGCAAGTCCTAGCCTAGGGTGCCTTCTTGGCTCATAGGAGAGGGTTAGGCTCTCTAGCCACAACCTGATCCCAAGATCTAGGTTTTGCCTCCCTCATAGGTCATATTCCCACTCTTTGGGTTGATCCACCCCAAGTTGTCTCACTAACCCTAAAGGTTTTATAGATATCTCTATGTTTTCATTAAGTATAACTTTTATCATTATAACATATCAACCCATGTTTTCTAAACCTCTGGAATACCCCCTCATGGTCTTTGTCCATTCAATGAACTTGGGTCACCTTCCCTCCAGGGCTTGGTGCTACCTCGTCCCTCCCCTCCAGGGGCTTGGCCACCATCACTAAACTTCTAGAGACAACATGAGGAGTTTGAGCAAGTTATATTCCAACTTTCATTTTCCATATGTGTATATATATAACTATTGGGTTTTTATATCTCTTAAGACTCATCACATAAGTTTTATGCTCCTCATGCCCAAATGCATAGGAGATTGGGTTACCTAGACCACCCCTTATCTTTCTTATTCATGATTTCAAGTTTCACATGGGCAGTGTCCCATACCACCACACCATGTTCATTACCAATTTTAAGTTTCACATGGGTAGTGTCCCATACCACCACACCATGTTGATTAACAATTTTAAGTATCACATGGGTAGTGTCCCATACCACCACACCATGTTCATTAATTAGGATTAAGGTTTTAGGGTTACAGTTAGGGACTACACTCTACCTCTTAGAGTTTCCCTGTCCCTAGACTCTCTAGAGTTTTCACACCCTATTCGAAGTCCTTCCTCGAAGAAAGGGCTTACCCAAACATGTATCTTCCTAGTGTCTACCCTCTCTAGAGGGACCTACACAAAAGTTTACATCTTTTTACATTTTACTTCTCTTATTAACATTTTCTTTTCAAAGATTTTAAGCACGAGATGAGAAGTAGAGGAAAATGTGAGATGAGGAACTTGTTTTTTTTCCTCTCAAATTTCTAAGGATTATTTGAAAATTATAGACTATTAAGTATTAGTTGATGAATCTGTGCTGTGATACCAAATGTAATGACCCACACTTTTGAGTGTCTAAAATACCTTAAAGTCACAGATCATCAATCATAATTTCTAGGATCAGATTCATGAAATAATACAGAATAGTAAACAATTTCCATTAATGAACAAATATTTACATGTTTACATTAAAAACTCCTCTAAGGAGTTACATAACTTTTAAATAGAATTAACTTTCACATGTGTGAAGATAAACTATTAAGACTAAACATTCATGATTACTGTAGTGTCTTGAACATCTTTATTTGTACCCTCATGTCCACGAATCAAGTATATCTGATACCTAAAACACCAACAAACAAATATGCGGTCAGTATATTACTATATTGGTTCGTGGGTTCAAATAATAATCACAAGTACAGATATAAGCAAACATCTTTATCTTGCATGTAAGAATATAAACTTATTTTCATATTCTAACCCTTATCTGGTCTACTACCTCAGGTGTAATCACTATCCCTCCGGGGCTCATGTGCATTACCCTTAAGATCAGTCTAACCCAGGGTTCAGAGTATTGTTATTTAGTTTACATGATACTCATAAGAACTTTATAGTTTGCAAGAACTAAATAAACAAGAAAGCAGTTTATTTGTCATTCAATCTCATCGAGAAACATTGGCAACCTCAGAATTTGATACATGTATTCATAAGCGTAACCACGTACCTTATGTTATCGCATAAACCATGCAGATCTAACATGTACTTTAAGAGTGCTTCCAAACATCCAATCAACAAATCATGTAATCAACATGTATCTGAAACAAAGCGTACTACATATGTGTCACCATGTATTCATATTACATTACTCATATCTAGATGCACTCCTAAACTAGGGTTTAGGGTGATCTCATGTTTGGACTAACAATTAGGATTACAAATCCTAACTCCTCACATTATGGTTTATAGGATTGCAAATCTAGTTATGCATATTAGGTGAAACCCTAATCTTCAACTTAAGCATAATAAACTACTCATTACATCTAGTTCACATTATCAGTATTAAGATTATCTCAAGATGTCCATGTTGGTTGTAAAACCCTAAACAGCATGAATAAGATTACTAATCCAGAATCGACCATTATTCAAAATTATCAAGGTTTTACTCATTATACATGGCAAGATCATGTGTTATCCTAATATGAACGAATCTATTCAATTAAGCATCATATTAGCCAAAACTAGGGTTTCCTTTACATTTAACACATTAGAACATGTATATACTATACTTTTAGAATAGCAAGCATAATTAGATCTAAATTACATTCTCTTTGGATTCCTTTCATTTTTTCGATCATTTTGATATGTAATTTCGATATTTTTGGACTATCCTAGCATTTATTAAGAATTACACAAAAATTAGTGAATTTACCTTAATGTGTTGCCACATGTCAGATTTTCGTTGGGCAGTGTAACCCCAACTCAGCACCTTGTTGGGTGCAGATCTGGTCTTGGGCCGGCCCTAAGCCGCCCAGTTCAGTGGATGACTCGGCTTCCTATTTGTTTCCCTAACTCTAACCTTTGTATCATGGCGAGGTTCCTTTCACGGAAACTTGTCGCTGGCATGCCGACACAACTCGCAGGCGCCTAGCCACGGTGTCTGAAGGTGGAGCGACCTTGCTTCATCCATCGTGTCCATCACCACAGAGCATGTTGGAAGTGCATGGCCAAAGGGCTTCGACCTTCCTTGTGCAGCTCTGAGCGACGATCAGGCTTCTTGGGTCCCTGGTCGTTTCGCACCACTGCGACCACACCTACTGATGGCGGCCAACTTCAGACCCCCACCCCCGGTCGTGGTGATGTAGTTCCTCCTTCATGGGGTGAGGAGTCCTTGTTCTAAGGTGGAACCGACACCTACAAGTTCGGCTACCACCTCGGTTCATGGCCAACCCCCCCCCCCCACGCTCTGCCCTACATCGACAACGCACAACTGCTTGGCATCATCCTCGTGGTCGCAGGCTGTTATTAGTAGCATCATTGGCCTGCAGCACCCCATCTGGCGTCCAACCTACCAACGTCCAAAGAGCCAATGCCTGCCACTGCGCCCTTGCTCGTGAGTGTGGTATTGCTCTGGTCGCCAACACTGTCAGGTGGCTTTTCCTCTCAACCTACGCCCACAGACCCAGGGTGGCATCCTGACTAGTCGATGCTCCCTCTCCCCTGCTCCCTACTCGTCGAAGCAAAGCAGGAATCGAGTGCAGTCCCAGGTCATCTGTTGTTGAGGCAACATTACGTGATGGTAGGAGGAGAAGCCTCACTGTCTTGCTCACGTCTAGAACGCCATTGATTGATCATCACAGAGCTGTAGATCCTAGGCCAGGAAGGGGAAAGACATGCTAGGTTTCTAGATCGGTGAAGGGTTCCTCGTGGGCAACCGAACTGGTGGTCTGTAACTCTTTTCTGGTTCTTGCCTTTTCAAGGAATCTCATAGATAGTATATGGAGGATGACGGTTCTAGGGTCCTCTTTATATACCTCTTCATATACATGTTCAGGAGGAACCCTAAAGTGTACTACCAGGAAAGGAAAGTGGGGAGGAATAGCTATCCATCTAAAGAGGAAGAATGAGTCTTCCCTCTCCCAAACATATGCAGGATGGAGCCCAAGGCACACCACGTTTCCTATTATGAAAAGTGTTTTATTAATCACCGACTTCCTCTCTACCTTATATTCTCAATTCTTAATATAAAGTCACCAAAAGGGCAACCACTCCTTCCTAATTTGGATTTGGCAAAAAGTCTTAAAGGGAATTATATCTCCCTTTGAAATACTCACCCAAAGCATTATCTTTATTTTACAGAAAGTTATGTATGCCTTTTCCAAGCTATATCTTGTAACCTGAGATAAACAAACCTTGCTTTTCTAGACATCACATTGTAACAATGCCATTATCTCAGGGGATATTTATTTTCTCACAAATTTCTATAATTATCTTTCTTTTCTTTATTGTTATTATAATTCAAATTTACCAAAAAAAATGAGGATATTACACTATGGTTGTTGTTCCTTCACCCCTATGTCCCTCCAACATGGGGGCATCAGCAGCAGACCCCACGGTCGAGCTCACCGACGGTTAGCAGGTGGTGAGGATGAGGGCTTTTAGAGGCATAACAGGTGGCCTTCTGAGCTCCTCGTGACCCTACAGATGTGTTGGCATCCTCGGCTGGGCATGAAGGTATCCCGAGTGGAAATCCCCAAGCCACACCAAGGCGACGCCGCCATGGCTGTAGGGAGAGGAAGATTGGGGGAGGGATATAGTGCTCATGAGAGGTGAGGAAAATATAAGTAAAAGGAAGGGGAAGGTGTTTTATAGGCATAGGTGGTGTCGATTAGTGGGGGAAATGTGTGGAAAAGATCCTTGATTAGTTCCAATGAAGTAGGTGAGGCTGCCTTTGCACCATTGGAGCTAGCACTATATGGATGAGAAAGATGATTCCCAAGTTGTTTGATTGAGGCGAGACTGGAGGGAAAAGATCAGACGATCAGGAAAGGAAGGGGAGCAATCTGTATCCATGATTGGCCAATGAGATGAGATGTGGATATGCCTCAAGAGAAAGGAGGGCATCTGGGTTGTGCCATCATTGGGCCCAAGGTGGCTAAAGTTGGCCCAACTTAAGGAAAAAGGGGGCAAAAAGTATTATTAAAAAGAGATTTTCAAAAGGGCACAACTCCTTCATCTGAGCTTTGGTTTAGGCAAAAAAGGGTGTGTTGGAAAGGTAATTTGAAGTTTTCAAACTTTAGAACAAGAATAAATCATAAAATTCACAAGGATATGATCAAAATTCAAGGGAAAGGTGATGGTGTATGATGCAATTTGAAAACTATATTAGGGTCAACTTGAGTGACATCAAGGTATCAATTTCACTCAGGTGCTATCAAATATACATCAAATCATATTCAATTATAAATTTGGAGGTAACACAAGAACATTGGGAAAAGTAGGCTTTAGGATTACATATTGGAGAAGAGAGAAAGATCCAATCCATCACAAGTTGGTTGTGTGTTGCATAGACTTCGTAAAAACAAGTGTATGATTTAATTGTATCTTTATGTATGACATAAAAGGTTTATCAATGTTGGTGCCTAAAATTTTTACAAAATTTCTAATTTATTAATTTCATTTTAGTAAATATTCAAAAAAGGAATTGTGTAACTCCCAAATATAGTTTTTTGAGTCTTCCTAATAAACATTAATAGTTTATTTGCATAAATCAGCATTAATTATATTAGCATACTATATTTGTTTTCATAATTAACTTGAAAATACATGAGCATGGATTTAGTCATGTTGATGTTAGTATATATATATATATATATATATATATATATAAATAGAACTTCTACCAATACAGATATCAAAATGAAATATTAATGCACAATATACTGCAATTTTGAATTGAGCATGTTGGTATATATTCAAACCCACCCACCCCAACCCCAGTGCCAACAAATTTTGTCAAGAACCAGCATTTCTTCTAAAATATAGGATTATACATAACATAGCTAACATACAACATTATTAGAATACAAATTATACACTAAAGATGTAAACTTCTATAGGATCTTAAATCCACTTAAAGACCACACTCCATCTAGTGAACATTGTTGTATTTCCCTATTCCAAAATTCAGTTTTACATCCATCAGCTTTCTCCATTTTTCTTGTTCTGAAACAATTTATTTTAATTATTTTATTTTCTAAAAAGGTTTTTGGTTTCTATTTTGCATCTTTTGGAGTCTATTTACAGTGTTTAAGGCAGCAAAAATTACCCTCTCTTTGACTATCATTAAATCCACTCATTAACCTCGACAATTCAGACATGCATTGGGATGATCAACAATTTCAAGGTAAGACAATAGCAATTACCTTATCTTTGACTATCATTAAAGCCCCCTTTAAGCTTGACAATTAATACTTATTTTGGGAATGCCAACAATTGTAACGTAAGCAACAACAATTACCATCTCTTTGACTACCATTAAAGTTTTTCGTTAACTGTGACGATTAAAATGCACGTTGGAAAGACCAACAGTTACAAAGTGGGAGACGTGTGAGGGTTTTTACTGTGGGACAAAATAGAGACACTCTCCTTATAAGGATGCACATGTTCTCCATTATAGACACACAAAGATACAAAGAAACACAGTTGTATACATAGACAAATAAGAGAGATCTTTTGTGTTCTAATTTCTTCTAACTGGAATGCTCCAGTTTTCCTTCCACCACCATAATAGCCTTTGTTCATCTTCAAACCTTTTTGTCTGTTGTTGTTCTTATGTTGGTGATGCTTTGTGACTTCCTCTTACTTCTTTGTGACAAAGGACTCAAGGAACGAGTTTGACACAATGCTCTTGCTTGCACCAAGTAGTTGTACCAAAGTTGGAGTGGATAAATCTTAGAAATAGGTCACCAGAAAAGCTCATGCTAGGTGTGCTAGAATCTATCTTGAAGACCATATTCCACATGTCTTCATCACAGGCTTTGGATTTTATATCTTATAACTAATTGTTATTTTCTCCAAATCCATAAGTTTTATTATTGCTACTGCATACTTGGTAGTTAATTGTGTGCCTTAATCTAGTTAACTTCTGTCTATATATCTAACAATTTCAAGACGGATCTTACGCTCCATCAAATTTGTCCAATAATTTTGAGATAGATTCTTAAATAGTTGTGAATTAGATATATTTAGTTAATTGCCTATTTGTTTTATATCGATTCTAAAACTATGCTTTCCCTTGATGATGTTTCTTCTCTTTGCCCAAAATGATTTCTAGTTTGCACCTTTATCATTGACAACAAAAAATGTGAATTCAGCTTACCACTTTAGGTCTATTTTCCACCATCTTACCCTAAGATGAGTTTGTTGTTGTGCATGAAACACAACCCATGAACCTCCTTGAAGGAGATGAATGATCTAAACCCACTGTACCAACACACATTGTCCCCACTCTTATCTCAAAGGAAATTGACTAGTGTCACTGTAGGACTCTTTCAGCCCTACTCTATGATATCTATCATAAGATCCCAACTGCTCTTGAACAGTGAACAGTTTTAGATTCAAAGTTTGGTCTAGAAGATACATGTCTTGAGCATTATGTCTTTGTTAAATGGCTAACTTATAATATGATTGATGATAACTTGTTTCAGCTCTAGTTCTAGAATACCAAAACTTTGTTTCTAAATCCATGGCAAGGGTTATATCCTGGATGCAAATGTTCAAGTAGAAACCCTCATAGAGAAACTCCCACCTTCTTTGAAGGATTTCTCCAATACTCTTAGACATATACAAGGGAATATATCCAAGGCATCATTAGTTAAATTCCTACAAATTGAGGATAGACATAGGGAACAAGACAGGAAGTCTAACCATGTTGTTAATATGGTTATAGGTGATAAAAGCAAGAAGAAACCTAACCCTTCCCATCTTAGTAAGAAATCCAAACCTTCTTTTAAGGGACGTAAGAACCACCAAAAATTAGAGTAGTAATAATAGTGATAAGGAGAAAAACATGTTTGATTCGTGTGTGATAAACATGGCCACTTAGAAAATGTGTGTAGATTTCACAAAGGTCAGATAAAGTAGAACATCCAAGCTCCTAAAAATCCTAAAGTAAATGTCAGTATGTATGCCTAGAGAGTCAATCATATGACGATTGTAATGGCATAGCTTGTAAATAATTTGATTAATAATAAAGGCAACCTTCCAATTTATTCTATTTTATTCAGTTATGAGATAATGATGTCACATAATAAATATCTAAAGAATGATATTACTCAATGATGTATGTCTTTGAGTTGAGGACCTGAGCAATGAGATCATATGAATGTTAAAAGTACATACATTCTGGTTATGTCCCTAGTTAGTTGTTATTGTGGATGCCTAATAGACAACAATAACATGTAAGACTAGAGTGTGTGTTGGTTGATGACGGAATCTCATTAAGTCATGATATGTGATATCAAACCAAACACATAAATACTTGTTAATAGAATAGTGTATCAAACAGACCCACCTTGAGAGTGATGCATGGAATCATTCAATGTTAGTTAGAATCATCTCTCATAGTGATGGTGGTGATTGTGGTTCTTAGACCTAAAATCACTACACTCATCACATATCGTTCGGTGTGCTTTGACATCATCCACTGTGTTCCTGAATAAGGGTTTCTACAAAGGTGGTGCTCGGTTGCATTGTCACACATGGGGATGACTGTGAGTGATGTAGATGGGATTTGTCTATCCTATAGGAGTTTGATATCTTGGCCACTTGATAGGTCAGACTGAGAAAAGTATGACCATGTGCATGTGAATTAATATATGATGTTGAGTTCACATATATTTTAGACAGTCTACTCTAGTTCAAGGAACATGGATTGAATGTTGTAGAGGATGACAATTCCATTCTTCAAGTTCAATATGGATATTAGAGACAAAGAAACTATACAATCACCATAACACCAATAGTGGATTTTAGGTTGAAGTTGTTCTCCAACTTTTGAATTACTTGGATAGTAATGATGTCTTGCGAGATACCAATCATTGTTTGTGATGTCATAAATTAATTATGGACATTCACTGCCAATGTAACTTGGAACATATAGGGTCACACACATAGGATGCACTTAGAATAGGATTTTATTCATGAATTATTATTAACTTGTTTACCAAATGTGTTTAGGTATTTAGTTTAAGCAATGCTGGTTAATAATTGATTGATTGGACTATGAACCAAACAGTTCAAGTATTGAACCGCTTGGTTGAAATTTTAGGTAAATGTGAATCAACATTGGTTGATCAATGTCTGAACCAAGGTGTGAAACGATCAGTTCACATAGTGAACTGACTGGATCATAGGTCCCAACTACTCGATTCATGGGACGAACTGCTCAGTTCAATGGTCAATTTGATTGGATTAAGGATTGATGTTGACGTCATGTTTTGCATTAATCGTGCATTGAAAACTAATGTGATTCATAACAAGAAACTGCATGAACTGACCAGTTCATGAATGAGATGACTTGTTGGATGTGCGAACCAACCGGTTCGTCATTCACAGGTTCTGGAAAATTCTTGAAACATTGCCACTTTGACTCCTATATGGACTAGGAACCCTGACCCTAGACCTCCTATAAATAGAGGGGTAATGGAGGCTTCCTAGACACATCAATTGTTTTGACAATTATTGTCTTCTCTATTTGTGGTAACCAATAGAGCCCGATCAAGTTCTACCTATCAAAGGGAGGAACACCAAGGGAAAGACAATTGGGAGAGCTAATCGATTCTAGCACCTTGAGTAGAAGGGACAACTCCTTCTTGCCCATTCCATGGGAATAATTGGAGTTATCAGTGGTCTACTTGGACTACTCTAGAGGCAGGGAGGTCATTTCCTATCACTAGAAGGATGACGTCAGTCTCCGTTCGTGGTGCTAGACCATGAATCTGATGACAACAGATGTACAGGTGCAACTTGAAGAAAGTTGCACACTACAGTGAAGGGATTGTCGTTGGACTTGCTCCAGGACTAGGTATAACCTTGCAACCATCCTTCCCATCTCATAGATGTTGACATGATCTATTGTCTTTAGGAAATATACTTAGTAAAAAAATTATTTCCGCTGCCCTTCCTAATGCCATATTTTCTTACAGTGGTATCAGAGCCATGAAAATTTACTATGTTTGGGATTTAATCAGTATGATCAGCTATTAGTTTTATCATTTATTTATTACATACGATGCAAATAATTAATATGGCAAATATCCAATTCAACACTATATATATATATATATATTTTTATTTATGTGTGTGTGCAATTTATAATGGTCACCTTAAAATTGTTTTGTTGGTGATTGGTAGTATGGTTATGGCCTATACCCTAGACCTTTTGTTTATGATGTATGGTTATTGTTCTCTTCTATATCTCAGTTTGCATACCGAGCCTCTATCTTTTTTTCCTTATGTAAAAGTATTAATTCTTTCCTTCCTATGCTCCCCTCGAATGTAACTCGAGGTTTCACCTTACAATGTAATATGTTAAAGTAGAATTAGGATAGTTTTTAATTTCTTGTTATGGCAAAGAAATCCGTTCTGCAATGAGCAAGCCGACTGGATCATCAGGTGAACTGACTGGTTCAGGACTCGAACTAATCGACTGAAGGACTAAGGAGGTGATGACAGGAGAAGCCAATTGACTGATGGCCCAACTAACTGTCTGGTGGCCCAACCAACCAGCTGGAGGAATCCAAACATTAGAAGGAGATCTAGTAGGTCCACATGTACTTAAGACCATTGGGTAAGTGGAAAATCTTACAAGACTGGGATTTCCATTGGGTTGAGAGTTGGCCACATATGTGATTCTGCATTCCCTGCTAGAGTCATATAGCTGTTTTTCAAGAACTACAACATGAACAATTTTGACAAGCCGTTGTCAGAATTTCTTGGCATGTTGAGAATAGTTGAAGAACAAATGAAGAAAGACAAGACCAAGTTTGTGATGATGATCAGTATAGGAAAGGGAAAGTCCAAGGGTAAAGGCAAAGTTGTAAAGAGTTCTAATACTAGCTAGAAGCCCAAGTCTTCTGTATTGAAGCCAACAAGAGGGGATACCAAAAGAAGCAATTGTCACCACTATCACCAGCCTGGGCACTAGAACCGAAATTGCTCTCTCTATCTGGAGGAACTAAAGTAGAAGAAGGAGTAGGGGATAGTGATCTCCACTTAAGGTTATACATTATTGAGATAAATATGTCTACTTTTTCATCTTGGGTACTTGATACCGGATGTAGATCTCACATATGTTCTAATATGTAGGATCTAAAAAGAAATAAGCTTTTAGGAAAGGGTAAGGTTGAAGTGTGTGTTGCAAATGAAGCAAGAGTTGTTGCCACTATAGTTTGAACCTATGATTTATCTTGTAAGGACCCTGACCTTCGTTTTGGTTTTACCCTATTTGCTTTGCCTAAACCTTATGTTTAGAAGCTTGCTAATCACCTAAGGTTGTGATTAGGGTTTATTTGTGCTTTGTGGTACAACTTTCAAATAACCTAAGTTTTAGGGTTGATGTGCAAGTTTGTCACCTTGAGAGATGTTTTCTTTCTCCTTGCATCCTCTAGGGTTAAGAGGATGGGTTGGGCTCATTGCTTGAGTAGTTTTGGGCCTTGATGAGCTTTGTTGGGCTTTGCTTTGCTTTGCCTTGTTGAGGCCCTGTGTCGTGCGTAGGAGAGATTGAAGCTCTGTGTTTCCCAGAGGTCTGTGTCGCCCAGGGTTGTGTCGCCCAGGAGTGTGTCGCATAGTGGGTTGTATCGCCCAAGGTGACCACTTTGACCTTGCCTTGTTTTTGTCACCATACCTTGGACAAGTGGTCGACCCTTTGTTAGTTGGTGGCATGACATGAGCATGTGGTTTAGCAAGGTGGCATGGCTTTGGACAAGTGGTGCCTTGAACATGCACATGTAGAGCAACACCAAGGTGGGCACCCCATAGACCCTCTTGTATATATACAACCCTCTCTTTAGTTTCTTAGCCCTTTAGTTCCTTTAGTTTCTCCTTTCTCCTTTGGTGGCCGATACACCTTCCCTTGGTAGAGCAAGCTTGGTGGTCGATCTCCTTGGTGGAGTCTTTCTTCTTCTTCTTCCTCTAGGTGGTGGCCAAACCCTAGAACGGACTTGCTTCCTTTGTAAGCATCTCCTCTCTCTCCTTAGCACCTTCTTCTCCTTCTTGCTTGTTATTCGGCCATGGTGGTTATGAGCTTTGCTTCTCTTCTTATGGTGGCCGAAGGTGGGGTGTTTTGGAGCTAAGATCTTAAATCTTGGTGCTTGGAGCTTTGGAGCTTGAGGAGCTTGCTTAAGGCGGGTTACATAACTCCTAACCCTAGTTAAACTACTTCCTTTTCTTGTTGCATGTTCATATATGATCTTGATCGACCTTGCATCTTGTTGGATATGTTTCTTGCTCTAGTTTGTACCTTTAATCTTGTTGGACTTAGTGGTTATGATGTTGATAGATGTATGACTTTGGACCTTGTTGGCCGAACCTATGGTTTAGGTTTTCCTTGGGGAAATACCCCTTTCTCTCCTTGGTTTTGAGAAGTGATCTTGAGCTCTAGTGGTGTAGGAAAAACCCCTCTCTTCCTTAGTCATTGAGAGGTGAGTCTATATTCTAGTTGCTTGGGCAATACCCTACTCTCACCATGGATTTGAGAGGTGAGCCTTTGGTTGTTGATGACCTAGTTGAGGTTGAAGGGTTGACTGGTATGGATGACCTACATTGATGCCCGATATGTGATGGAGGTTGTGCAATACCCCTCTCTCTTGGTTGTTGACAGGTGAACCAACTCTCTTGATCTATTAGGGTTTGACGATGGTGATCTTGAGGTTGGTGATGACCAAACCGATATGAACCTTGTACTTTGCACGATACCCCTCTTCTAAGGCTTTTTGCTTGGACGATATGTTAAGTTGATTTATGTTGGCTTGGTTGCCCGAGATGGTTTTGGGAGTAGATACCTATGTTTTATGCCTTGGTCGGCATAGGGTGGTTTTGTGTTGCCTGATATGGTGTTTGGGTGGTGGACCCTAGTTAGGTGCCTTGGTGGTGACCGAGATGTTGTTCTTAACCTAGTTAGATGATAGGTCATCTCACGGTGACTTGGTGTTGTTTGTTGTAGTGGGCTTATTGGGCATTATAGTGTTGAGATTGGGCACCATGACCTTGGCTGATATAGTGAAGATGGCTGCCCAATATGAACCCTAACCCTAAGGGGCGATAGGGTCTTGACCGACACATCTAGTTGCCTAATACACCCCCTTACTGCTTGGATGCACGATACTCTCTAGGATATGCATGCATGATACCCTCTTGGATCAGGTTGCATGACACAGCACTAGCCCTAGTTGCAAGATACCCTTGGTGCATGAGTGCATGAAAGGGATGGCCGATATGTGTGGCTAAGTGCCCTAGCCATTAGAGTTTTAGTGAGGGATATGATCCTACCCGCTACCCCTATGGGTGAGGGATGGTGTTGCCTGCCACATCTCTAGTGAGGGAAGATAGTACCTTTGGTGAGGGTTGTGCTTAACCCGGGAAACCCTAATAGTTACTTTCTTGTACCTTGTGGATGATGGGTTATGGATGAAAGGTTGTGACCAATGATGTATGACTAGGCTATGGTTGTGTAATCCTTAGGGATGTATTCCTTGATAATGATCATGCTCATGGGATATTAGGGCATAGTGGATGCTCATGGTTTGATAACAATAATGTAATTAATATAGCTTTATGCTTCATGTAGCTATGATCATGGATGTTGATCCAATCATAAACCCTAATAGCATGATAATCATAATATGTTTCCCTAAAGATCTATATGATTGGTGATTTAAGTTATCTCTCTTGATATGCATACTAACCATGTAGGTGTATCAGATGGATTCATATCGAGGTAAGAGCTATGAGGTTTATGTGTTTTATATACCACTCAATGATGATAATCCTTGTGGATAATATAACATGTATCACCAGTATGATGTGAAAGGTCTGTTGACCTGATAAAGGCTGAGTGCCTAGTTGAGGTGTTATCCTTTGATGGTTAGATAAGGGATTGCTATCCCATGGTGATGATGTAAGCCTTGAGAGGCAGTGGCATTCTTTGATGAGGGATTGAGACCCCATGGTAATAATGCAATTCAATGTTGTTACATTTTATAACTTGATTGCCTCAACAATACACTTAAAATATACTAATTAATTATAGTGGAAGATTTTATGTAGTTTGCCCTGGCCATAGATCCATCATTGTCAGTAGCAGGTGATGGTGAAATAGGTTTATCCTACGGGATTACCTGGGGCGCATATTGTTGAATATGTGGGGTTTCTCCTAGCCTAAAATAGGAGGATTTTGAGTACAACTACGTTTGTGTATAGAGCATGGTGAATAGGCCCATGGCTCAGTGATAATAGAGCATGGTGAATAGGCCCATGGCTCAGTATTATAGAAGGGTATCCTGTAGAGCTGACCCTGTGGCTGAGGCCACTCAAGCAAGAGATTGTGGTCCTGCTTTAGTTTTTGTGCACTAACCACAAAGTGGTGAGGTCATGGAGTATGGCTCTCCAAACGACCTTGTATGGCACCGGTTTTGGGCTTCACAGCCGAAGGTTGGATTTGAGTGAGACGGCTCACTTCCTCAGGGCATAATAAATCATAATCCAACCATATAGAATATATTGCTCAAGGCAAAACATGGAACATTGATTGAGGCCTTGCTTGTGTAGTTGATCTAGTTATACCTTGTAGTTATTTGTATGATCCTTATACTTTGTGATAAGTTCTTATAAAGCTTATCTTGTCAATCATGTTCCATAAAGAAATACTTGGTTATATGCCTCGTGGATATCTGGTAAGATTGTTAATAATAGAAGTTCTGCTTAGGATGCTGCTCTTATGATCTGCTAATATTAGTTATCTACTTTACCTGCTTTTCCTGAAGTTTTATAATTTCGGAGGGGAGTTATGTTTCTCGCTGGGACTGTGTGTCTCACCCCATTGGTTTACAACCTTTTTAGGTGATCGTACTAGACATGGTGGTGGTCGTGAGGTTGCGGCCGACCAGCAAGAAGAGTAGTAGGAGGCAAGAGATGGATATGCTGCTATTTTGGTTGTTTTGTAGTAGAGTCCTAGAGTCATCCCTGTACTCTCAGGTTCTCGGAGGTGTTTTGACGATGTTTTATGATGTTTAGATGATTTAGTTTTGCATATCCTGTTGTTGGTCTGATATGGTCCATTATGTATGTATCAATAGGTGATGAACTCTTCTGCTGATAGGACAGTTGGCTTCTATAAGTTGTGGACAAATATCAAGGTTTGTAAATATTTATATAACATATTTCCTTGCAGGATGAGGATCTGTATGTAATGTTCTCTTTTATCTATTTTTCCGCAACCAGTTTTAATTAACCCGTGTTTTCGGTAACATGTGGATTATGGTGCTTCCGCACATTTTCGCATGGCATTTCATTGTCTATGTGATAGCGAGATGTGTCACCACAGGTTTGGTATCAGAGCTCTAGGTTCGCTGAGTCTACAGGGATCTAAGACTAGGCTTGTGTCTGTTCTTGTGAGTTTTCCATATTTTCTAACAATAACCTTCTGCCCTCAGCGGAAGATAAAGCTTAAAGATGTCTGGAAACCATGATGAACATGTTGCCGAGAGCAGTGATGATGCATCTCTTGATAGAGCATGAGTGCAGGCACATGAAGATCGGGTGCCTGAGGTCCCCCAACTTGACCCAGCCATTCTTGAAAACCCTGCCTATCAGCAACTTATGGGGCAGTTGATGGCTATAATGGATCACATGGTGGATAGATTGCCAGTTCCTCTGCCAAGAGCACAGGCTCCCCATGGTGAATCTTTGGGTATTGGGAAGACCTTTGAACAGCTTCACCGAGTCGGGGCTTCGGATTATGCTGGAACGGCTGATCCATCGGATGCAGATTTGTGGTTGATAGGTCTCGAGAAGGCCTTTTGGATCCTCGACATCCCTGAAGCAGACAAATTTAAGCACGATGTCTACCTTCTGAAGGGTAGTGTTGGTCACTGGTGGGCCATCAAGGAGAAGAAGTGGCCTGGTGAGGTGATCTGTTGGGAGGTTTTCTGCCGGGAGTTCATTAGTTGATACTTCCCGAAGACATATCTGGATGAGAAGATCAACCAGTTTGAGCATCTGTGCCAAGGATCGATGAGCATCACCAAGTATGAAGCCAAGTTTATGGACCTGCTGAGGTTTTTTCCTCACATGGCGGCAACAGATGACGAGAGAATTAGGCGGTTTGAGAAAGGTTTGAGTGTCGAGCTGTCAAGACCTATTGCAGCTTTGGAGAACTGAGAGAGGTTTCCCATGTTTGTTGAGTCTGTCCGGAGGATTGAATGGTTAGTCCAAGAGAAGAGACAGACTATGACCAAAAAGGCATGCTCAATTTTAGAAACAGAGGTTTGATAGCCACAAGAAGCCGAGGTTTTCTGCGCGTTTTGTGAGGTAAGGTTCTAGTGCACCATCACAGTGGTCTCCGAATAAGGGAAGAGGGCATGGATTTTCACCGTCTAGAGCTTACAGCACAGCTTCAGTAGCAGTAACAAGGCCATCTAGGCCGCAGTTAGAGGACAGGTTATGCTATCTCTATGGACAGATCGGACATTTGAGGTCAAATTGCCCAAGGAAAGATGTTGAAGTGACGCGGCAGCTGAGGCAGAATCAACAAGGGTCAGATAGATAACATTATAGTGGTAACCGAGGGCGAGGACGCGATCAAGCGTCACAAGCGGGATCGTCTTCTCAAGGAAGCGGAGGATGTGGACAGCAAGCAACGGCTCGATTCTATGCTATGAGTCAGCCGAAGGCAATAGTCAACTCGCGAGTGGTGGCAGGTCAGATGGATTTATTTTATTCTAATTTGTCTTCTTCTTGGTTTATATCTGTTCTAGTTGACCCAAGTGCTACGCACTCTTTTATCGCACGTAGTATGCTTGATAGTTGTCTTTTACCTGTTAGTTGTAAGAAAGATAGCTTGTTGTTAGAAACCCCTCTAGATCGTTAATCGATGCTTTGAGACGAGTGTCCATCTTGTGCTCTATCTTTTTCGAGACACAATATACAAGTGGGTATTATACCACTTGATATGCAAGGATTCGATGTGATCCTTGGGATGGATACCTTATAGAAGTATAAGGTTGTGTTGGACTATGGTTCCAAGCAAGCAGTGTTTGTTGACAATGGTGAGAAGTGGATCTTCTAGGGAGATAGGAAGATTCTTCCGACATGTTTAGTGTCAGCTATGGTGGAAGAGAAGTTTATGTGGCAAGGATGTAAGGCGTTCTTAGACCATGTTGTGGATATCAAGGCAAAAGGTCCTAGCCTTGAGGAGGTGTTTGTTATCCAAGAGTTTGCGGATGTGTTTCCCGATGAGTTCCCCGGTGTTCCCCCACCTTGAGAGATTGACTTTGAGATCAATCTGGTTCCAGGAACACAACCAGTTGCTCAGACACCGTACAGGATGGCTCCAGTCGAGATGGCAGAGCTGAAGAAGTAGTTACAGGAGTTGCTAGATAAAGGTTTCATCAGACCGAGCACATCGTTGTGGGGTGCTCCGGTCCTGTTCGTAAAGAAGAAGGATGGATCGATGCATTTGTGCATAGATTATCGGCAATTGAACAAAGTTACGATCAAGAACAAGTACCCGTTACCGAGGATAGACGATATGTTCGATCAGTTGTGTGGTGCTACAGTGTTCTCAAAGATCGATCTATGGTCTAGATATCATCAGTTAATACTTAAGGATGAGGACATACCAAAGTCAATTTTTAGGACAAGGTATGGTCACTTTGAGTTCATGGTTATGCCGTTCGGACTAACCAATGCACCTACTACTTTCATGGATCTGATTAACAGAGTGTTCTGTCCATTCCTAGATCAGTTTTTTGTAGTTTTTATAGATGACATCCTGATCTATAGTCGGGACAGTCAAGAGCATGAATAGCGTCTTCGACAAGCATTAAATCTTCTATGCCAACATCAGTTGTATGCCAAGTTTAGTAAGTGTGAGTTTTGGTTGAAAGAAGTAACTTTCTTGGGTCATGTGATATCTGCAGAAGGAATCAGAGTGGACCCCAAGAAGGTGGACTCAGTTAAAGATTGGGAGCAACCAAAGATGCCGATGGAAGTTCGTAGTTTTCTGGGTTTAGCAGGATACTATCGGAGGTTTATAAGAAACTTTAGTGTGATCGTGTTACCATTGATAAAGTTGACCAGGAAGGATGTACCTTTTGTTTGGGATGATCGTTTTCAGAAAGCTTTCCAAAGTTTGAAGGAGAAGGTGACTAGTACTCTAGTATTGGAGCTGCCAGAGCCTGGGAAAGGCTATGTGGTTTTTTGCGATGCTTCCAAGAAAGGCTTAGGATGTGTGCTGATGCAGGAAGATCATGTGGTTTCTTTTGCTTCACGATAGATTAAGAAGCATGAGGAGAATTATCTGACATATGATTTGGAGCTGGCTGTGGTGGTCCATGCGTTAAAGATTTAAGGACACTATCTTTATGGGGAAGTGTGTCAGATCTTTACAGATCATAAGAACTTGAAGTACATCTTCTCACAGAGTGAGCTGAACATGCGACAACGTCACTGGATGGAGCTGATCAATGATTATGATTGCACCATTGAGTATCGTCCTGGTAAGGTGAACGTGGTAGCTGATGGGTTTAGAAGAAAGTCTTCTTGTCTTCCTATGAAGAAGGCACAGTTGATTTCCTTGGTATGCCATAGGCAGGATATGTTTGTCTCTTTGCGACAGATGAATGTACAGTTGGAAGTCTCCTTATTTGCAGGATTATTGGCACAGATGCAAGTAAAGCATACTTTGAGACAGCAGATCAAAGACGCACAACAGGTAGATGCTTCAGTTCAGTTAATCAAATCAGAGTTTGGCAGCGAAAAGCATGATGGGTTCCATGAGTCTGAGGATGGACTAGTTTGCTATCATGGTAGGATGGTGGTCCCCGATGTTGATGATTTGAGGAGTTTAGTGCTCAAGGAAGCACACACATCGATGTATGTCATGCATCCAGGTGTCACCAAGATGTATCATAATCTGAAGGACCTATATTAGTGGCCTGGCTTGAAGAGAGATGTAGCCGAGTTTGTAGCTAGGTGTGCGGCATGCAGCAAGTCAAGGCTGAGCATCAGAAGTCAGTCGGTACGTTGCAACCCATGCTGATACCGCAGTGGAAATGGGATCATATAACCATGGATTTTGTAGTTGGTCTGCTGAGGAAAGATAAGAATCATGATTCCATCTGGGTGATAGTGGACAGATTGACAAAGTCTGCTCATTTCATACATGTGAAGACAATGTATAGAGCATAGAATCGTGTGTAGGTGTATGTGGATGAGATAGTGCATTTGCACGGTGTGCCCGCAATGATAGTCTCTGACAGAGGATCCCAGTTCATGAGTCATTTTTGGTAGCAGTTGCACAATGCGTTGGGAACGGGATTCAGATTCAGTACTACTTTCCATACACAGACAGATGGACAGTCTGAAAGGACTATTCAAACTTTGGAGGATCTTCTTCCAGTGTGTGTTCTACAGTTCCTAGGCAGTTGGGACGTGCATCTCAGTTTGATAGAGTCTGCCTACAACAATAGTTACCCGCGGAGCATCGACATGGCTCCTTATGAGGCTTTATATGGCAGGAAGTGCAGATCTCCTTTGTGCTGGTATGAGTCGGGCGAGTATCAACTTTTGGGTCCTGAGTTAGTGCAGCAGACAATAGAAAAGATTAAAGTGATACAACAATAGCTGAAAGTGGAACAGGACAGACAGAAGTCGTATATAGATCATCACCGATGACCCTTAGAGTTCTAGGTGGGAGACAAAGTGTATCTCAAGGTCTCACCATGGAAAGGCGTGCTAAGGTTTGGCTGGAAAGGCAAGCTGGCACACAGGTATATGGGGCCATATCCGGTAATAGCACGTGTTGGCAAGGTTGTTGGATCCTACATGGGTGATTAGATGCTCTAGAGGGGGGGTGAATAGAGCTGAAAGCACTTAAAAAAAACTCATTAAACCTTCAAGATATATGACAAAAGAATGTTGCTAAATAGGTAATTTGAGTGCAACTAAAACATACACAGCAAGGGAGAGAGAGATTGAACATGCACCAATTAGACAAGCTATTTAGAGTGGTTCCACACTTCAAACTAGAAGTGTGTTAGTCCATTTGCCTAGAGAGGTCAACCTCTAGGACTTCCAAACTATTGCACTCTTATATTCATTCATAAGACATACACTGCATGACCAAACAAAAGACTTACCTATCCAATACAAAGAGTCTTCAACCTTACCAAGGACTTACCCACTTTGCAAGAGTCTTCATCCTTCTCCAAGGACTTACCCACTCTTGCACAAGTCTTCAGCCTTGCAGGGATCACCCACTCCTCTTGGATCTACAGCTTTTAATTTCACCTTCACTCAGAGAAGCTTCCACCAAGGACTTACCCACTTGAGCAAGGAGTCTTATGCCTTCACCAAGGGCTTACCCACTCTATCTCCAAGTCTTCAGCCTTACCCACTCTAGCTCCAAGTCTTCAGCCTTGATCTTCACCAAGGGACTCCTTCCCTTGTTCTTCTTCAGCTCTCTTGGACAGGAGAGAGAACCTTCATCTTCATGATTGAAATGAGAGAAAAGGAGGTGGTGGAAGTGAGAGCCTCACAAGATGTACATGTAGGACTAGCTCTCTTATAGATTTCCTACTCACTCGAATGGATGTAGCAAGTGATTAAGCTTAGAGAGAGAGAGGAGGTTGTAGGAAGCACTCAACTGTAGAATAGGAACCTCACATAGAGTTTTGCAATGAATGCTCAACCTTGGAATGAAGCCCAAGGGGTCCTATTTATAGTTGGGGATGACTCTTAGCCTTTGGGAACACTTGAGAATGAAAACTAGCCGTTTTGTGGCTTGCAATGGATCTATTTTCACTTGTTGCAACTCCACAATAGCTAGAAATACTTTTCTACACTTTTCCGTACAGTGCAATCCATCGAGTTTCTATAAGGGTAACTCGACCGATCAAGTAACTGACAAGGCCGATACTCAAGTGATCGGTCGAGTTTGTCCTGACAAAACTTGACTGACCATTAGGAATCGAAATGGTCAGTTACTTGATTGGTCGAGTTCTATGTAAACACAACTCGACCGATGCGATCTGTAGAAAATTGATCAAGGATGATCTGTCGAGTTTTTAGGCTGGGAAACTCGACCGACAAAGTGCCTGTAATCAATTTTCAAAGTTGCATCTAAAGTGATCTAACATTCGATCTAAGCGCTCCTGATTTTTTTAAGCTTAATTACAAGTCATACAATCATTACAAGTGATTTACAACATGATTCTAATGGATTTACATCATATTACAAAAACGTACACTTGTATTGACTTTGACTTGTCTTTTCTCCAATTTGATATGCACAAGTTAGGGCATTTGGAGTGTGTCTATACCTAATCTGAAATCACTCAAGTAGAGACATTAGACACCAATATGTGGAATGGTTAGTCATCATCAAAACACGGGTTTAGTCAATTTAGACGTGAGTCAACATTGACCTAATTGACCTTGGGTCAACAAAGGTAGCTTATAAGTTAGAGCTGTTGCCAGAGTTGCACAGGTTATATCTGGTGTTCCATGTCAGTATGCTGAAGAAAAGTCATCCAGATATAGGGACAGTGATACAGCTAGTTGAGGTTGAGCTTGATGAAGATGTGACCTACGAGGAAGGTCCAGTGATGATTCTTGATAGAAGAGTGAAGAAGTTGAAAAGGAAGGACTTGGTGCTTGTGAAGGTTCTTTGGCATCATTGTGGTGTTGAGGAAGCCACATGGGAGCTCGAGGAAGAGATGAGGAGGAAGTATCCCTCGCTTTTCTCTTCAGATTTTGGGGGTGAAATCCCTTTGTAGAGGTTTATGGCTTTTAAGGACCTTGACCTTCGTTTTGGGTTTACCCTATTTTCTTTGCCTAAACCTTGTGTTTAGAAGCTTGCTAATCACCTGAGGTTGTGATTAGGGTTTGTTTGTGCTTTGTGGTGCAACTTGCAAATAACCCAAGTTTTAGGGTTGATGTGTAAGTTTGTCACCTTGAGAGATGTTTTCTTTCTCCTTGCATCCTCTAGGGTTAAGAGGATGGGTTGGGCTTGTTGCTTGAGTAGTTTCGGGCCTTGTTGAGCTTTATTGGTCTTTGCTTTTCTTTACTTTGCTTTGCCTTATTGAGGCCTTATGCCATGCATAGGAGAGCTTGAAGCTCTGTGTTTCCCAGAGGGCAGTGTCTCCCAGGGTTGTGTCACCCAGGAGTGTGTTGCCCAGTGGGTTGTATCGCCCAAGGTGACCACTTTGACCTTGCCTTGTTTTTGTCACCATACCTTGGACAAGTGGCCTGCCCTTTGTTAGTTGGTGGCATGACATGAACATGTGGTTTAGCAAGGTGGCATGGATTTGGACAAGTGGTGCCTTGAACATGCACATGTGGAGCAACACCAAGGTGGGCACCCCATAGACCCTCTTGTATATATACAACCCTCTCTTTAGTTGCTTAGCTCTTTAGTTCATTTAGTTGCTCCTTTCTCCTTTGGTGGTCGATACACCTTCCCTTGGTAGAGCAAGCTTGGTGGCCGATCTCCTTGGTGGAGTCTTTCTTCTTCTTCTTCCTCTAGGTGGTGGTCAAACCCTAGAAGGGTCTTGCTTCCTTGGTAAGCATCTCCTCTCTCTCCTTAGCACCTTCTTCTCCTTCTTGCTTGTTCTTCGGCCATGGTGGTTATGAGATTTGCTTCTCTTCTTGTGGTGGCCGAAGGTGGGGTGCTTTGGAGCTAAGATCTTAAAGCTTGGTGCTTGGATATTTGGAGCTTGAGGAGCTTTCTTGTGGTGGGTTACATAACTCCTAACCCTAGCTATACTACTTCCTTTTTCTTGTTGCATGTTCATATATGATCTTGACCGACCTTGCATCTTATTGGATATGTTTCTTACTCTAGTTTGTACCTTTAATCTTGTTGGACTTAGTGGTTATGATGTTGATAGATGTATGACCTTGGACCTTGTTGGCTGAACCTATGGTTTAGGTTTTCCTTGGGGAAATACCCCTTTCTCACCTTGGTTTTGAGAAGTGAGCTTGAGCTCTAGTGGTGTTGGCAAAACCCCTCTCTTCCTTAGTCATTGAGAGGTGAGTCTATATTCTAGTTTCTTGGGCAATACCCTACTCTCACCATGTATTTGAGAGGTGAGCCTTTGGTTGTTGATGACCTAGTTGAGGTTGAAGGGTTGACTAATATGGATGACCTACCTACCTACCTTGATGCCCGATATGTGATGGAGGTTGTGCAATACCCCTCTCTCTTGGCTGTTGAGAGGTGAGCCAACTCTCTTGATCTATTAGGGTTTGATGATGGTGATCTTGAGGTTGGTGATGAACAAACTGATATGAACCTTGTGCTTTGCACGATACCCCTCTTCTAGGGCTTTTTTCTTGGATGATATGTTAAGTTGAGTTCTGTTGGCTTGGTTGCCCGAGATGGTTTTGGGAGTAGATACCTCTGTTTTGTGCCTTGGGCGACATGGGGTGGTTTTGTGTTTCCCGATATAGTGTTTGGGTGCTGGACCCTAGTTAGGTGCCTTCGTGGTGACCGAGATGTTGTGCTTAACCTACTTGGATGATAGGTCATCTCGCGGTGACTTGGTGTCGTTTGTTGTAGTGGGCTTGTTGGGTGTTATAGTGTTGAGCTTGGGCGCCATGACCTTGACTGATATAGTGAAGATGGCTGCCCGATATGAACCCTAACCCTGAGGGGCGATAGGGTCTTGACTGACATTTCTAGTTGCCTGATACACCCCCTTGCTGCTTGGATGCACGATACTCTCTATGATATGCATGCACGATACCCTCTTGGATCAGGTTGCACAACACAGCACTAGCCCTGGTTGCACGATACCCTTGGTACATGAGTGCACGACATGGATGGCTAATATGTGTGGCTAAGTGCCCTAGCTGTTAGAGTTTTAGTGAGGGATATGATCCTGCCCGCTACCCCTTTGGGTGAGGGATGGTGCTACCCACCACATCTCTAGTAAGGGAAGACAGTACCTTTGGTGAGGGTTGTGCTTAACCCGAGAAACCCTAGTAGTTGCTTTCTTGTACCTTGTGGATGATGGGTAATGGATGAAAGGTTGTGACCAATGATGTATGACTAGGCTATGGTTTTGTAATACTTAGGGATGTATTCCTTGATAATAATCATGCTCATGAGATATTAGGGCATAGTGGATGCTCATGGTTTGATAACAAAATTTAATTAACACAGCTTTATGCTTCATGTAGCTATGATCGTGGATGTCGATCAAATCATAAACCCTAATAGCATGATAATCATAATATGTTTCCCTACAGATCTATATGATTGGTGATTTAAGTTATCTCTCTTGATATGCATACTAACCATGCAGGTGTATCAGATGGATTCATAGCCAGGTAAGAGCTATGAGGTGTATGTGTTCTGTATAACACTCAATGATGATAATCCTTGTGGATAAGATAACATGTATCACCAGTATGATGTGAAAGGTCTATTGACCTGATAAAGGTTGAGTGCCTAGTTGAGGTGTTATCCTCTGATGGTTAGATAAGGGATTGCTATCTCATGGTGATGATGTAAGCCTTGAGAGGCAGTGGCATTCTGTGATGAGGGATTGAGATCCCATGGTAATAATACAATTCAATGTTGTTACGTTTTATAACTCGGTTGCCTCAACAATCCACTTAAAATATACTAATTAATTACATTGGAACATTTCATGTAGTTTTCCTTGGCCATAGATCCATCATTGTCAGTAGCAGGTGATGGTGAAACAGGTTTATTCTGTGGGATTACCTGGAGCACATATTGTTGAATATGCGGGGTTTCTCCTAGCCGAAAATAGGAGGATTTTGAGTACAACTATGGTTGTGTATAGAGTATGGTGAACAAGCCCATGGCTCGGTGATAATAGAGCATGGTGAATAGGCCCATGGCTCAGTATTATAGAAGGGTAGCCTACGGAGCTGACCCAGTGGCTGAGGCCACTCAAGTAAGAGACTATGGTCCTGCTTTGGTTTTCGTGCAATAACCACGAAGAGGTGAGGTCATGGAGTCTGGCTCTCCCAATGACCTTGTATGGCATCGGTTTTGGGCTTCACAGCTGAAGGTTGGATTTGAGCGGGATGGCTTACTTCCTCAGGGAATAATAAATCATAATCCAGCTGTATAGAATATATTGCTCAAGGGAAAACACAGAACATTGATGGAGGCCTTGCTTGTGTAGTTGATCTAGTTATACCTTGTAGTTATTTATACGATCCTTATACTTTATGATAAGTTCTTATAAAGCTTATCTTGTCAATAATGTTCCATAAAGAAACACTTGGTTATATGCCTCGTGGATATCTGGTAAGATTGTTAATAATACAAGTTTTGCTCAGGATGCTGCTCTTATGATCTGCTAATATCAGTTATCTTCTTTACCTGCTTTTCCTGAAGTTTTATAGTTTTGGCGGGGAGTTATGTTTCTCACTGGGACTGTGTGTCTCACCCTGTTGGTTTACAACCTTTTTAGGTGATCGTGCTAGACATGGTGGTGGTCGTGAGGTTGCGGCCGAGCAGCAAGAAGAGCAGTAGGAGGCAAGAGATGGATATGTTGTTGTTTTTCTTGTTTTGTAGTAAAGTCCTAGAGTCATCCCTGTACTCTCATGTCCTCAGAGGTGTTTTGACGATGTTTTACGATGTTTAGATGATGTAGTTTTGCATATCATATTGTTGGCCTGATATGGCTTGTTATGTATGTATCAACAGGTGATGAACTCTTGTGCTGACAGGACAGTGGGCTTCTATAAGATGTGGACAAATATCAAGGCCTGTAAATATTTATATAACATGTTTCCTTGTAGGATGAGGATCTGTATGTAATGTTCTCTTTTATCTGTTTTTCCGCAATCAGTATTAATTAACCCGTGTTTTTGGTAACATGTGGATTATGGTGCTTCTGCACGTTTTCACATGGCATTTCGTTGTATGTGTGATAGCAGGATGTGTCACCACATATCTATTCTCACAAGTCTTGTAATTGAGTTACATATTGGCTATTTTGTACCTTACATAAATAGAAATATTATTTCTATATCTTGTATGAATACTGATGGATATGAATTTCATATAAAGAAAGATCAATGTTCTATTTCAAAAGATGAGATCTTTTATGGCAGTTCTCCAATGTCTTATGGTCTTTATTAATCACATCCTAATACAAATGTTTATAATGTAAATACCCAAAAAATACAAAGGAAGAATACAATCACTGTAACACCAATCACAGATTGTAGGTTGAGTTGTTCTTCAATTTTCCAATTACTTGGGTAGCAATGATGTCTTTCTATATACCAATCATTTCTTTTGATGTCATAAATTAGTTATGGACATTCACTGCCAACGTAACTTGGAACATGTAGGGTCACACGCATATGATGCACTTGGAATATGAGTTTATTCATAAATGATGTTTAACTTTATTACTAAATGTATTTAAGTATTTAGTTTAAACAAAGTTGTTTCAAAATTGACTGACTGGACTATGAACCAACTGGGTCAAGTGTTGAACCGATTGGTTGCAATGTTAGGTCAATGGGAATCAACATTGGCTGATCAATGCCTGAACCAAGGTGTGAAACAACTGATTCACAGGTCCCAACCGACTGGTTCATGGGATGAACTTCTTGGTTCATTGGTCAATTGGATTGGATCAAGGATTGGTGTTGATGTCATATTTTGCATTAATCATACATTAAATAACAATGTGATTTTATATAGGAAACTGCATGAATCGACCAGTTTGTGGCACGAACTGAATAGTTCACGCATGAGTCGATCAGTTGGATGTACGATTGGAGCAATTCACCATTTGTAGGTTCTGTATAATTCATGAAAAGCCATATCTTCAACTCCTAAATGGATTGGGAACCTATATCTTGGCCCTCCTATAAATAGTGGGGCATTAGGGGCTTCCCAGGCACATCAATTGCTCTGGAAATTATTATCTTCTCTAGTTGTGATAACCAAAAGAGCTTGAATAAGTTCAACCTGTCAAAGGGAGGAATAACAAGGGAAAGACATTTGAGAGAGCAAATTGAGGCTATCACGTTGACTAGAAGGGACAACTCCTTCCTATCCATTCCAAAATAATGAGAGGAGTTCCTGATGGTCCACATGGACTACTCTAGAGGCAAGAAGGTTTTTGCCTGCCTCTACAAGGACTGCATCATCTGTTGTTCTTGGTGCTAGACTTGAAGGCCAACGACGACAAATGTCCAGGTGCAACTTGAAGAAAGCTACACACTACAGTGAGGTGATTGTCAATGGACTTTCTCCAGGACCAAGTACAACCTCGCAACCATCCTTCCCATATCATAATTGTTGATGTGATCTACAGTCTTTAGGGAATATGTCTAGTAAAAAATTTATTTATGTTGCCTTTCCTAATGCCATATTTCGTTACAGTAAATATGATCATTGTGGGGGGTCCCTTCCTCTTATATAGAAAGGTTAGAAAATTAGACTATTCTTTATACTAACTTATCTTCGTATTGGTACATGGACTCTGGTGCCACCTGTCATATTTGATTTTACCAATCCCTCTTTACTTCCTAGAGGACCGAATTTGGTAGAGTGATTAAGTGGGAAGATCATCCATTCACCGTCTTGATTGCAGGCAATGGATGTGTTGACATAACTCTTATATCTAAAAACACTCTTAGACTGCATGATGACAAACATGTCCCTTCTATCCATAGAAATTTCATTAGTTAAGTTGTTTTATAACATTCTTGTTATACCTTTCTATGTCAAGGAAATGGTAATGTAATTTCTAAGAATGGTTCTTATGTTGGTCTTGGTTATACCTTCAATGGTCTTATTAAACTATCTTCTATTTCATATAATGCATCTCTTTTTAATAATATATCTTCTATTGTTCTAGTTTTTGAAACTAGTGATGTTTGGCATGCATGTTTTGGTCATGTGAATAAAAATAAGATGAAACATATGATTCATTTTGATCTAATTTCCAAGACTCATAGTGATATATCTGATAGATGTCATATTTGTGTGTAAGATAAGCTTCCTAAGAATCCATTTAAATCAATAGATTTTAATACATATTTGCTTGAATCAAATCATATTGATGTTTGTGATTTAAATAATATTCTTACTCATGATGGTATGAGATACTTTGTGAAATTTATTGATGATTTATCTAAATATTGTTCTATCTTTTTGCTGAAAACTACGGATGAACAATGGGAAAAATTAGAATCTCTAACACCTAACTGGATAAACAATTATATAAGAACATTAAGAGAGTGAGGTCCAATAGAGGTTTTGAATACACTTATAATGAACTTAGAAAGTTCTTTGGGGACCATGGCCTTATACATGAAACCACTGCCCCATATAATCCTCAATCTAATGGAGTAGCTAAGAGGAAAAACAGAACATTGATTGATATGGTCAATTCAAAGCTAGACGAGTTTGTACTTAGTCACAGACTATGGGAGGAAGCTCCTCATATAGCTAACTACATTCTAAACCATATACCTTTTAAACATCTTGATAAAATACCCTTTGAACTTTGTCTTAACAAGAAACCCTATTTAAAATACCTCAATGTGTGGGGGTGTGTTATATCCTCAATTTTGATGAAATTGTATTATCTAAATAAATTGATTTGTAATTTCTCCAATGGTATTATTCATGGAATCCCCTTTGTGGCATGTGTGCTTGTGGCACAAGTTAAATAAATAAAGGAATTTGAACATGAATTAATGACAATGGATTGTAGGAATATTGCACAACTAAAATATAAGATAATATGCAAAGTTTCCAAAAGAAAATAAGATGTATGGTGTTTTAGATAATTAAAGGAATAATTATCTAGCCAAGAGAGGCAGAACAATGTTTAAGGCATCAAAAATGGATATTTTCATATGAATTTTTGTAAACTCAAAAATAGTAATGGAAAAGAAGAGGATTTGGAAAATTGGGAGAAAAATAACATACCACGAGACAATGGTATTGTTTAAATGAAAGGTTTAAAAGAACAAGTTTTGAGATATGAATGAGATGGGAAAGATATAAATAAGTTAAGGGATATATCAAGGAGATAGAATTCACAAAGTATTTCCAAGATAGAGTCATGATTACTTTTATCCAAAGTATGCCATGTGGTTGCACATACTTTCCTAGATAGTTTTGCTTTGAGCGACCAAGTCTCTTCATGCCAAAGAGGTTAGCTAATTCCACAATAGGAAGGGATGAGTACTCTTAAATGGTTTTTACATTAAGAAAATAATATCATGACTTGTGAGGATACATGGAAGAGGGGACCGTTGTTAATGAGATTAAACACTTTCCATCCATATGAATTGGGTTGTTTCCTAAAGAGATGTCGCTCTCTTCCCTCCTCCTTAGCTTCTTTGGTTGGTCATGGAACTAAGGGTCCCTATTGAGACCTATATAAGGACTCTCAACCCTTACAATGATGGAATTGTCCATGGAAGTATCCCCCACCTCTCTGGTCTTCGTTCCTTAGAACCCCATCCTTCACGATGCGCCAAAGAAGGGAAGTGTCCATCCTCGGCGATGCAGCAGTCAACTCTACCATGGTGATCTGACTGTGCTAGACCACCTTGTAGGACACAGACTGGACCCTGGCTATGGCAAGCAGCCAAGACGGTCCCAGTAAGACAAGGAACTATTACAGGAGTTCTAAGGCACCTCACCACATGTGTATCAATGCCCAGGTACATCCTTCTGATCTCCTACCCCATTTTCTAGTACACACACTTACAGGAAAATCACCATTGTTTCCCTTTCGCCCATGCATCCCTGGTGGAGCTAAACCGTCCTTGAGTTTTTGAGAGATGGGTAGGGGTAACTGGGTGCTCTCAAGGTCTTGCGATGACCTAGTGGCGGGAGGCGAGCCCTAGCCGACCCGTCTAGGGTTGCGTAAGCACCCCTTTCATGAGGAAGGGGAAGGCCTCATACCTTTTGACAAGATTTCCCCCGGGTGCATGGCAGTCCAAGCCACTGCGCGTGGGGCAGTCCTGCCTTGTTACTTATAAAAGGAAAGTGATTTCCTGTGTGGCATCGTGTGATTGGCCAAATTAAGTTTTATCTTCTAAAATTGATAGAAAATTATTGGTAGCTCAGATTGATACATGTTATATATGAAAATTGATCACCAGAATGAGAGAAACACAAATAAAATAGTTTCATATCCTAAATATGATCCTAGTACTAAAATTAGTGTAATGATGGATTGAAGTTGTGAATTATGTATAAAAATCCTAGATTTGGTGTATTAACTTGTTCATGGAATTAATGCTCTAAAATCATGTTATAGTCTAATAATAATGACCATGTTAATAATAACTAGAGTTGCTAATGAGAATAATCATGGATATGAATCAGTATGGTTTAAAGATCCTAACTTGCCATGTTATTAATATATGTAATCTGATAATCACATGTTAGGGTTGAATAGTAGAACTTTCTATGTTGTTAATGAGCATAATTGGATATATGTGATCATAATTAAGAGATATGTTTAATATGATTATTAGGGTTACACATGATGTCTAAATATGGATCAATAAACTCTAATAAGGGTTTCTGTGAGAGAATTAGGGTTTCATCGTTATTCCTTATCCAAACCCTAAACCTAGTCTAGGATTCGAGTAGGGTTGAGGTGTTTTACAAGATGGTGATAATTTAGGATTTATATGTATGCAGATTAAATGATGATTTATTAAATTTCTTGGATCAGTTGATTCAATTGCTTGAACATATGTTGAATAATCTACATAGATCACCATCAAGGTATGTGGTTACGCTTATGATTACATGTGACTTCTGACGTTTGTCGAGGTTTTTCAAAGATTGAATGAATGATATTTGTTGGATGTTTATTTATTTCATGCAAATTATAAATTCCCTATGAGTATCATATAAAGTGAATGATGATATTTTGGACCCTAGGTTACACTGATCAAAGGGTAATGAACATTAGTCCAATGATGGATAATGGTTACACCTGAGATAGTAGACCAAGTATGGGTCAGAATATAAAAGAAAATACATGTTCTTATGTGCAAGTAGATGATGATTGAATATATGTATTTGTGAGTATTGAATGAAGCCACATACCAGTATAGAAATATGTTGACCGCGTTTTGTTTGTCGGCATTTTAGGTAGTTGACACACAAGATAAAAATATAAGTTAAAGATGAACTCCATGGAAGGTATTAAAACTAGGAAGGAGGAATAGATAGATGATACTTCTTCTCAATAGGTATTAATTTCATGAGGTATATTATTTTATGATTTGTAAATGAGATTTGAAATTTAATTGAAATTGTTTTCTATTATTTATTATTTGACTAACTTGGATCCTTGGCAATATAGGTAATGACTCTCAACTTGAAGGTCTTTCCTTAATTGGGGGACGTAGAAAGTGAGGTCGTTACAGGGTGTTTGGCCAAGGTTTAAATTTGTGATAATAAAAAGAGAAAACTAGGACCTACTACTGTTGATAATGTTTTTATAGGATATGTTGAAAATGGCAATGCCAAAAGATTTCTAGCAATGAAATCTGATATCTCAAACATTAGATTCAACTCTATACTTGAGATTAGACATGTAGATGTTGTCTATTATGAAACCATATCTCCTCTCAAGGAAAAGGTCCCTAGACATGTTAATGAAGATCCTTCTTCCTCTTATCCTCGAGAATCTCTTCTTGTTCCACATTCTTATGAAGTGGAACATGAACTCCTTATAGATGAACCTCCAAGTGACCTAGGTAGGGGTAAAAGGATGAAAGTTGATAAAAACTATGGTCTTGACTTCTACACCTTATTAGTAGAAGATGACCCACTTACCTATGAGGATGCCATGAAATCTATAGACTCTAATTTTTAAAAGGAAGAAGTTGATAATGAAATAGAATCAACTATGAGAAAGCATACTTGGATTCTTTCTGAGCTTCCTCCAGGCTGCAAGACTATTGGATGCAAATGTGTGTTTTAGAAAAAGATGAGGGAAGACGGTTCCATTGATAAGTAAGACCAGAGTAGTAGCCAAAGGATTTAGTCAAAAGGAAGGATTTTATTACTTTGATTCATATGCTCATGTAACCAAAATCTCTTCCATTCGTGTCCTTGTTGTGTTGGTTACTATCTGCAAACTTGAAATTCATCAAATGGATGTCAAGACAGCCTTCTTGAATGGAGATCTCAAAGAAGAGATTCATATGGATCACCATAAGGTTTTGTAGTACATGTACAATAACAAAAAGTTTATAGACTAGTCAAGTCCTTGTATGGACTTAAACAAGCACCTAAATAGTGGAATGATAAGTTTGAAAAAAATGTATTATATTATGGGTTTTTTGTGAATGAATATGATCATTGTATTTATTCTAAAACTATTGATGACACATGCATCATTATGTGTTTTTATGTAATGATGATGATGACTCTGGCAATTCAGGGTGCCTCAGCTAGGGTTCCCGTAGGGCGGCGATGGGCTTGGGGGAGGGGGTTCCAGCTGTCGGTGCATGCCTCCCCACTCCCCCTAAGCCTCTCTAGCTCAGGAACGTTCGGGATCTGACGACAAGAGGCTGGAGGTGGAGGCTCTCGGAGGACTCCATCGAGCGGCGCCGTGCTTGCTGGAGTCGCGGCATTTTGGGCAGTGGTGTCGGACCGACGGCTGCGACAGGGTCTCGGAGGCACACCTATGTCCTCCCGTGAGAGGAACCCTCACCGCTCCCCCTTCTTTCTGCCAGTTCCAACGGCTTGCGCTTCCCCTTCCCAGTCTTTTTCTTTGCTTTTTTAGTGTAGTATTAGGTTGTTTTGTTGGGTTAGTCACTGGTTCTCGACCTTGTTAGTCATCTTTCTCATCGGTCCTTTTCTTGTTATTGCTTTGTAGGTCGCCTGGGATCCCGATCAAGGGTCTTTCGACCTCGGCGGTGCTGGGGGCGGCGTTGGTGGGGAACGACGGTGGGTTGTTGTTTTTCTAGTTTTCTTGTATCGTTCTTCTGGTTAGATCAGTTTCTGTTAGGTTGTTTTGTTAGTGGTAGGTGTCTTTGGCTTCTGAGTCTCCGCCTGTAGGCCTTTCCTAGTTGTTTTTCTGTGGTAGTCGTTTGTTGGTCGTGTCGTGCCTTAGGTTCCTTCTTGGGCAGACAGTGAGCTCGAGCACCCCTTGGTGCCCCAGGCAGAGGAGGAGTAAGCTGGGTTTTGGGCTTCGTGTGGGTCTTCCGCCCCCTGTTCGCAGTGGTGGTCGGGAGTGGTGGTGGAATTCCCGGCACCCTCTACTTCCCTCCTTTATATCTGCATGAGCCATCCTTCCTCTGTATCTGCATCACTGGGGTTTGGCCCCCTTCCTAGATCTCCTGGTTGGTGCAACCTTTGTGCTCGCCGCTGGTAGTTGTGTTTCTCATCCTATTTTGTGGGATGTTGTGTTGTTAGGTAGGTGTTGTTGCTTTGTGGTCGAGCTCTTTGTCTGGTGATCTTTCGTTTGTCTTCAGGATGGTATTCTCTATCAACGGCTTTGCAAACTCCTCTCGAGATGTACTCTTAGGCTCTTGTAGATTGATGAATTCCATCCCAGATAGCTGTTTTAGACAGCCACTACAAGAGGTGGACGGTGCAGAAGCGTACCTATCACATCCCAATCTGAGCCTTGTGCTATGTCTTTCTGTAAAAGGAGCTGCTACTTGGTTACTTGATGAGAGATGTCTATTTTATAGATGTCGTATGGCTTTCTTTTAATGATATTGAGCTATATTCAAAAAAAAATGTAGATGATATCTTGTTGTTTGGATCTCATTCTGAAATTATAAATGAAACTAAATCTTTTCTTGCTAGAAATTTTGACATGAAAGATTTAGGACTTGATGATGTAATACTTGGTATTAAATTGAGTAGATCTGCTTTTGGTTTTGTACTTAACCATATTATGTTGATAAAATATTGAATAGATTTGAAATTTTTGATTATACTCCTGTTAATACACCTTATGATCCTAACTTACATCTTAAGGTACATAAGGATACTCATGCCGATCAACATAGATATGCACAAGTAATAGGAAGCTTGATGTACCCAACTAACTACATAAAATTTGATATTTCTTATATTGTAAGTAGATTGAGTAGGTAAACAAGTTGTCCTACCATAGACTAATGAAATTTTTGGTAAGAGTGTTTAAGTACCTAAAGGTACAACAAGGTATAGCCTCCACTACATAGGTTTTCCACCAATTCTAGAGGGTTATACAGATGCAAATTGAATCGTTGATTCAAATGAAACCAAGTCAACCAGTGTGTATGTGTTTTGCCTTGAAGGAGGAGCGATTTCTTGAAAATGATCCAAAAAACTATGAGAGCTAGATCCACCATGGAGGCTTAATTTATTTCTTTATATTTATCTTGTTGTCAGAATTAATAGCTTAGAAATTTACTTATTTATTTGCCAATTGTTTCTATACCATTTCCTCCTATTTCTATATATGTGATAACAAAGCAACCATTAACAATGATAAGCAATCTAAAGGTAGCCCAGAGAAGTGCTTACTGAGGTTAATATATGAAGATGTGAGAGATTGTATCACACATGGGTTCTATCTATAGAGTATGTGAAATCCGCAATTAATAATACAAATCCACTTACAAAGGGTCTAGCTAGAAAGCTAGTACTTAGTTTGTCGAGGGGGGTGGGTCTTCTATCCATAGATTTATCGAGATATGTATTTATCTGTAATTATTTTATTCTTTATTCCCTTTTAAAGTCTTATGTAATGTGGGCCTAAATATAATAGGCCCATTATGGTTAGCTATGTTCTTCCTTGTCGTTTCCCCTCCTATTTATAGGAGAGTCTTGTACTCCATTTGAATATAGAAAAATGGTTGTAATCAACATGGTATCAGAGCTAGGTCTGATAGTTGTCTCAAGACTTCTCCTTTCCAAGTCAACAATATTGCCATCTCTCCCCCCATTCTCCCTCGTCATCTTTTTCCTTCTCCACCACTTCTGATCACACAAAGTGTTACGACCCCATCTGAGCTTAATTGGTAAACTAGGGTTTACCTAGACAATTGCAAAGATTAATTGGAATAATCATTCTTGAAATCTAATTAATGACGATAACACAATTAGGATGTTTTAACTATGATAAGAAGTTTAAGTGTTCGTTTGCCTTGAGAATTAGGATTTGAGAAACATAAACCCTAATCGGCCCAAAATAGGGTTTTGATGATACATGAACACAAAATTTGATAAGTAGAATGTCTCACTAAATGATTTTAGTATTTTATGTGTAACTCTGATTTACTTAAAATTTGGATATGATTTGTATATATAAATTTGAACAACATTGGAAAATATCAGAATTTTGGAAGAATGTTCTGACCTGTTTATCGGTCGAGTTTCAAATTCGACCAATCATATTTCTAGATTTATACAGTAGTGTGGTAATTGAATTTTATATTTTTATTGGTATATCTAATTGATCTCAAATTTTAACTATGCTTTAAAAACACAGTTTTAGACACTGTGTTAAATTGGCATAATTTTTGGATGACTTTTGATCTCTACAGTGAGGGTGTCGGTCGAGTTCTGTGCAGGGCAAACTCGACCGAATCTGCTGCAGACTGCAATATAGCAGTGCACTGTTCTATTTTTAATTATTTATTGGTAACTCGAAATGATCTCAAATTTTAACTGAAGCTTTATAGATCAATTATAAACAACGTGCTAAATTCCCAGAATTGTTGGAGAAGGTTTGATCTCTGAAATAAACGAATTACAGTAACTTTTGTATAACTGAATATTCAGCCAATATAATTAAAGTTGAGTGTTGGGTCAATATGCAATTGACCCAAGCAGCTCAAATTGACTTATATGATCGACCACACACACACACAGCTCTCATTCTTCGTCATCCATCCCAGAGAAATGAAAATCTAGAGAGAGAGGGAGAGTTAGGGCTTGAGTGGAGAAAGAGGAGGAATTGCTGACCTAGGGTTTTGCGGTCCGAGGAATGGTGAAATCAAGTAAGTTTGGATCCTTTGCATAGACTTTTATGGTGAATCTTCTCTCTCATGTCAAGATTCCGTCCATGCTCTGATTTGATCCAAGATGATGTCGAAATTCCCTCTTTTCAAGGTTTCCTAGTTGAATGGAAGAAGAATTGGGAGATTTGTTAGGGATTTGATATGAGTTCGAGATCCCCTGAGTTGAGCTGCAGTTTTGAGGTGTTTTCACACCTTGGGGTGAGTGGGTTCTTCCTTTAAACAGTATAATGCACGAAATTTGATTATAGCATCCAAATCCCTAATTGCTTGGTATGTGATTCTAAACCCTGAAATGTCCGTTTAATTTAAGTTGTTGCAATTTGATATGATATGGATTCCTTCTCTGTTTGAATGACTCCTTGATGGTAGATTCACATAAGAAACGTATACAACACATCCTAGAAAGAATGCTTTTCAGATTTATACCATATGATGTAATTAGGGTTTAACCTAATTGAGATATCTCTAGAGTTTCAACCTTATTGAAAAGGACTAATAAACTTATAAGTGGTTAGGATGTACCTCATGGATTACCTTATTTGAATTTTATCCTTGGTGCATGATATCTCAGTGAATAGCATGGAAACCTAAATTTAGTTCAATTTCCATGGTTTCATACATATATCGATTGTATATGATTTGTTGAAAATAATCTTTATTTAGTGAATGCTTATATCCTATGAAATCCTTATGAGAGACATGTGAAAAGTGAATGAGGTAAATGAAAAGGTGAATGAGGCGAATGAAACCCTAAGAATAGGGTGTTCAATGAATCATGGTATGGTGACATGAAAGGTCTCGATATGAGATGTGGTGATACTTAACTGTTGAATTGTATGTTTCTAGTGCATTTAACTTTATGTGTTTGTTCTCTCTGAGTTGATATCTACATACTGCAGGGCTTCTTATATTTCAATACATATCTCGTAAATTGCAGGTGATGAGATATGACATGCCCTAGAAAGGGATGTTACTGAGACATGGTATATGTTGAATACATGAGCTATGATGTTTTATATGATATGATATGGCAGGCCGTGTGAGCCTTGTGAGAAATGTAAAATGAGTTATGATTTCTGTTTTACATGTATCTATAATATTAATGTTAGACTTAGGTGCCCTGAACACCGTAGAACCCCTTCAAGAGATCTGCTTCTTAGGGGTGAAACTCGTGTTGCAACATTAACCGTGCGGAGTCATGGTGGCACAAGGACAGAGAGTCAGTGTTCAACAATAATCCGTGCGGAGTCACGGTGGCACTGGAGAAAATAGGGGTTATTGCAACAAGATCCGTGCGGAGTCATGGAGGTAACCCCGTGAGACTCTCTGCCTGTGTGCTCAGGTTAGAGGAGGAGTCTAGAGCACTCGGAGTAGTTCATTGAGGCCGGAGAGCCTGTGGTCCTGTGGCAGAACAGGGCTGGCGTCAGACTTAGCATTTCCCGGGTGTGTCGCTAAGTCTTGTACGGTGTGGCCGTAGTGCACTGCGAGTCTCTATGCAGAGTACACTGCATAGATCAGGGCATAAGTTAAAATATGATCATATAGGTTCACAGAGTTCCTTATGAATGAATGAGCTAAGGAAGACTAGAGCATAGTCTTCTAGTAGTTATTCTTTGGATGCAATATTTACATTCTTTGTTATTTCAATTATATTGTTTTAGAACTGCTCAGTGTAGTATTTATTGTTGTTAAATTTCATAACGTTTATTCAAAGTTATATCTGTAATCACATTAGTGCCTTAGACTGTTTCCTTGAAGTACTCATTCACTGAGCGAGTAGGCTCACCCCTCTACTCAAACATTTTAGGGTTAACCGCGTGGACTTGAAGATGGTCAGAGCATCAGTGTAGATCTGCTACAAGAGTTAAGTACAAGATTAGTTGAGTCAGTCGGTCCTTGTCACTCTAGGTCCTCAGTAAGAGATAAGAGAGAGCGTTGTAATTACGATGTGTAATATTGTTCCTCTTTTGATATGTATGCTAATTAGCAAGTTTTATGTGCATAAGTTGTGAGAGACATTATGAATGTTTATACATGTATCTTTACTATTGAAGTCTGATTAGTAAACGAAATGTTCAAATTCCTTTGTTAAGATGTTATGTGGTTCAATGAGGGGAAACAAGAGTTTTAAAGAAAGCAAAAAGTTAAGGGTGTTCTTTGTGTTACATATAAGTCCTATCTTATGCCCTAATCTCATGATTTGAGGAAATTGTGAGATCGGGGTGTAACACAAAGGGAGATCTAGTCTCTTCTCTAGCCCTATCCTCATTCCTACAAGAGGATCTAAGAAGATTGCCTATGGTTTTTTGTCGGTCTTATGTCCTAAAGACCGGTAGTTTGGAAAGTTGTATGACATCCTTTTGTGGTCATCTATGATCACTTCCTATAGGGTTTTGGTCATATAATGTATATGATTGAATCTCCCTAAATCCATAGGGTTCACCATCTTTTCTGGCTCTTATTCTGGGCAAATGTTTTGTTTTACCATCTCACATGGTGTGTGCCTAACCTACACGGTGTGTTGCAGTAAGCTTCTACGACAAATTGGTTGTAGTTTAAATCTACCAAAGGTGACACAGCGTGTCAATTTTTGACATGTCATGTCAGATACTTCTTGTTCTACTTTGCTATAAGTGACACGGCGTGTCTATGACCTAACATGGTGTGTCAATGACTATTTGCCCCCATTTTTATTCTTCATTTTTTGCTCCATTATGGGGCCATCTTCTTTGGCTACTGGGATGTCCTAAGCACACCGCAAGTGTGTAACTTCTGTCAAATCTAATGGCTCGAACTATGTCCTATGGGTATGCTCGTTTTAGATCTATGCTCACTCCTTAGGAAACTAGAACATCAGACAAATCTACCTCCACCAAAGGAAGACACATCTAAGAAGAAGAAAGCTATTGAAGAAGATTTTGAGAAATTAAAGGTGGATTTCAAAAAGTGGTCTTAACATGACTCTCTTTTTCTCTCCTAGATTCTAAATAGTTGTGAATCACATATATCTACTAATTTTCTCTTCACCAACACCACCAAGGAGGCATGGGATCACCTTGTACAAGTATATTCTAGCAAAGGAAATGCATCCAGAGTTTTTGATCTATACAAATGTTTGCATTCTCTTCAACTTAAAGATAACTCAACCTTTGCTTCAAACTTCGACACCTTTAAAGGGATTTGGGGTGAACTCAAACTTCATCACCCCTTATCATCTAATCTTCTAAAGATGCAAAAGCAGCAAGAGGAAATACAACTTTATCAATTGTTGGCATCTCTAACTCCTAGTTATGAAGTTTTTCGTTAGTAAATTCTTTCCTCTGAACCCTTACCAACATTAGATGATGTCTATATGCATCTATCTCTCTTTATATCTTCTACTTCTACTTGTGAAGAGCTTGTAGCCTTTGTTGTTGTCAGACGAGACAATCCTGGTCGTGGTCAAGGAAAAAGTCTCAACAATAGTGGGAGAGGATCCTCTTCTACCTCATCCCAACCTAGATTTTGTAATTTCTGCAAGCGCACATTCACAATGAGGACAAATACTGGAAGAAGCATAGGAAACCCAAATGGGAAAATTAAGTGTCAACTCCTAATGTTGATGGATACCTCTATTGCTTGTGTTTCTACTCCTCAGATGGTGACACTGAGTTCTTCTGACCTTGATAAATTTATCAAGGCTACTTCTGCTTCTACTATTACTCCTCAAGCAAACATTGCCTAACACTCAAGTGACCCTTCGTGTCTTCACACTTATTCTTATTCATCAAAGGATGATTGGGTTATTGATTTGGATGCTCTAGCTCATATGATTGGTAATAAGAAATTAATTACTTATCTGAAGAAATTTACTTGCCATCATTATGTACATCTAGCAGATGGGACCACCTCTGCAGTTATTGGAAGAAGGGATGTGAACAACTACCTTCTTGAATTTATCTTGTTTGTGCCTAAACTCCCATTAAATTTGATGTCTATCAGTAAAATTACCAAAACGTTAACTTGTAGTGTAATATTCTGTTCTTACACTATTCCTATTTTGAATGTCAGCAAAAAGAAGATGATTGGTGGGGGATATGAAAGTGAAGATGGTTTTTATTACTTGCACACCTCGTGAAATCCAACTACTATTGCTCTTGTGGCCCAGTCTCGCTCTGTTCATCAATGGCACCTACGACTCGGCCACCCTTCTATTTTCATATTGAAGTCTTTATGTCCAACTTTGTCTACTGAGAACTTTTCATGTCGGTTTTGTCAACTTGCAAAACGTTATCGAGTAGTGTTTCCTCATCATCATAACGATAGAAGTCCAAGTTTGTTTTACTTAGTTTATTCTGATGTTTGGGGACCATGTCGTATTGCTAACCGTACTGGTGTGTGGTATTTTGTTACTTTTATTGATTACTGGTCTCGTGCCACTTGGATCTATTTGTTAAAAGATCATTATGAAGTTTTAGATATTTTCTCAAAATTTCTTAATGAGATAAAAATTCAATTTTCTACTACTCCCAAATTTATCCGCACTAATAATGCTTTTGTATATGTTCAAGATTAAACATTGCATTGGTAACCCTACCATTCTAAAACTACAGATTCCATGAAGATTGGTTCAAAGGGATAACAAAATTGTAATGTTACGGAAGCACATCTTGGAGTTTCACTCCTGACCCTTCCTATGGCGCTAGTCTTCATTCTGTTTGAGTATGGGACGAGCTTTGTTCTAAATGGGTTCAAGACCATTTACCGGCAGGGTGTATATCGGAAAGGACACCCTTAATGATTCCTACTATATGTGTAACCCAAGAGATGGAATTATGTGAATTGGGCATCTACTCGCTAGAACGCTCATAAAATAAGATTCTTGCAAAGGCCATTTATGTGTAACACTGATAGAAACTTGATCTCATGCTCGCATTCTGATTATGTGATTTATTATAGTTTGAATTAGAGAGTCCGGTTCAAGACGTAGTTCACCACGTCTCTCTGAGTTGAAGTGAGTCACTCTAGGCTATGGTTCAAAGCCACGAGATATATATATTAAAAAACACAGTGATGTCGCAAACTTTTATTATTTATTAATTTTTCCAAATATATGGAACATGTGGAGGAATGTTGTATTTTTTGTTTCAAAAATCAGTTCTACAATCATCAATTTTTCCCCATTTTTCTTTTAAAAACCATTTATTTTATTTATTATATTTTTTTAAAAGACTTTTAGTTTCCATTTTGCGTCGTTTGAATATGTTGACAGCGTTTCAGACGGCAACAATTTCTCTCTCTTTGATTACCATTAAAGCTACCCATTAATGAGATCACAAGGTGGGGGCAGCAAATCATTAATTAGGAAGAAACCAGAGCGCTTCCACTTCTTACACGATGATCTAGAAAACCCATATAACCCAAAACCAGGTGCTAATCCGCATCTTTCTGTCGTAATCTAAAGTATGCCGTCCGATCTCCTGCTGCATGCTTAACAGCTAGCTGCGTCCCACAAATAGCAACAGAGTAATAGAAGTCAAATCTGAGGAATTCTAGTAACAGGGACGTCGACGTAGCTAGTGCCTAGTGGATACCTCATCGCAAAGAAGAGAAGGAAAAGATACTCACCAGACACAGCTATCTTAATTTATTCTGGCTGCTTGTAAACGAGAGATGAAGGAAAACGATGAAGAGGAAAAGGTTGGCAGCCGCCTGCAGCTAGGATATCAATCCGAATAGATTGGCGCTGTAGATCTCGCCTAACCTACATCAAGGACGAAAATTAGCTTGGAAATGAACATCCACGCAGAAATTTGGAAATCAAACGGATAAGGTCAGAGAGTAAACGACAATGTGTGTGTGTGTGCAGTGGCGTTGCCACGTTTAGGCACGCGAGGGCACATGCCCTACCCGCCCGCCAAGAGTATAAAATGGAATCTGGAAAACGAAACAAAGACCATGAACAAATCGCGAGGTGTGCCCTACCCGTCCGCCTTGCTGTTGTACTCTATGCCACTAAGCCGTAAGTACGTTTGGACATCGCATCAACGAGGCCAGCGACAAAAGGGTTAAAATTCTATCAAGCTCACACGGTATCACGCGCGCGTCACGCGTAAGGAATACCGCCCAAAAAACGCTCGAAACCACCTGCTACCCGCTTGTCCCCAATTGGCCCACAAACCCCTTCGGATCCACTCAGCAGGCGCCGCGTGGAGGGCTTGCGGGACGTTCGAGTTGACCCCAACGCATGCGACACCCTGCGCCATCCCGAGAGCACTCAATGCGTGACTCGTCGCTCCCGCTTCCCGCTTCCTTCCTTCTCCAAGACTCCTTCCCCAGGAATTTCGATCCTCCGCCCAAACGATGGCATCCCAAGAGCGCGTGAAATCAGCTTCGTTCTCTCCGACGCCTCTTCCGCGTCTTCCGCCCATTCGCCTGTTAGCAAACGACGCTGACTTCCTTGGCGTCGACTTTCGTGTCTCCACCGCTGGGTCGAACGGCAAAGAGAGAATGACGCTCCTTCCTTGGCTCCTACTCTCGCGCCTCTTCCGGTTCGAACGGCATCGTCGGTGTCTTGGATGCTGGAAGAGTGCTCTGGCTCCTCTCTCTGCGTAGACGCCTCTTTTGTGTGGCCTTGTTTCTATGTTCTCGTCTTCCCTCACCGCTTTCTGCTTCATCAAATGGCGGCCACCATGAACTCAGACGATGACTTCGACCATACTCCGGTCATCAAATGGGCGGCGAAGCAGAAGAAGCTCTCAAAGTAGGTGATCGACAAAGGTAAAAGGAGGCAAAAGGTGCCGGACATTGAACCCGCCTGGGCTGAAGCCGAAACAGGTACTCTTCCTCTGAGAGTTCAGAAATCCGTGGAAGTTGTGACGAGCATCGAAGCTATGACGAGCATGGTGGAAGGAGAAGATGGTGGACGGAAGCAAAAATACGTCAAGTCAAGGTGTTCATGGAAGTTGTTCATTGACGCCTACAACATCATTGCAGAGGAGGAGAAGACACTCTTTGCAACCACACCATTCCATAGCCTTCTACAGATTAAGAGGACGCCTTATAATGATTCCAAGCTCCTTCAAGAACTTGCATTTTGTTACAATGACACAAATGGAAGCTTTAAGTTTGGAAATAATGATATTGATTTCACTGCAAACGAAGTTAGACAACTACTTCCTCTCCCAAAAAGAGGTAGCATTGCTAAATGATCTCATATTCATTCTTGCAAACGTTGCTAAATGAAATTCTCTTACAATCTTTTATTGTTAATCTTTTCTTGCAAACATTGCTAAATGTATTAATATTCTTGCAATCTTCTCGAACATGTTTAATAATCACAACCCAGTATGGGTATTTCACACCCCAATATTGTTGATGGCACCCATGTATGGATGACTGACAACAATCTAACAAAGCATTTAACACACAATAATATGGTACAGATAATGACGCCCAAGTTTGGTTATTTAACACCTCTACTCCTTTTATGGCACCTAAAATGAATGGAATTTGGCACCTAACATTTATGTCTTTAACACCCATACATGGGACTTTGGCACTAAGTCGCATGTGGCACTAGGTGGTCCTGACACCTGCTAACTATTTGTGGCGCCCAAAAGTGGCATGTGACACCTAGAAATAGTTAATGGCGCCCACACCTGGACACCAAACACACTAAGTGGCACCTGCATAAATGGTTTGACACCTAGAAACCATTAATGGTGCCCAGAAATAGTTAATAGTCCCCAAAAATAACTGACTGGCACCCCAACACATTAAGGGGCACCTGAATGGGTGTTTGACACCTAGAAACCATTTATGGCGCCCGGAATGGACATTTGACACCTACTGATAGTTAATGGAGCCCAAAGCACTAAGTGGTCCTGAATGGATAGTTGACACCTACAAACAATTTATGGTGCCCAGAAACAGTTAATGGAGCCCAAAAATGACTGACTGGCACCCCAACACATTAAGAGGCACCTGAAATGGGTGTATGACATCTCCAAACCATTTATGGTGCCCAGAATGGACATTTGACACCTACTAATAGTTAATGGAGCCCAAAGCACTATGTGGTCCTGAATCAGTAGTTGACACCTCAAAACCATTTATGGCGCCCAGAATGGATATTTGACACCTATAAATAGGTAATGGTGCCCAAAAATGACACCTAGAAACATTAAGTGGCACCTGAATAGGTGTTTGACACATGCAAATCAATTATGGCGCCCGGAATGGACATTTGACACCTACTAATAGTTAATGGAGCCCAAAGCACTAAGTGGTCCTGAATGGGTAGTTGACACCTCAAAACCATTAATGGCACCCAGAATGGATATTTGACACCTACAAACAGGTAATGGTGCCCAAAAATGACTGACTGACATCCCAACACATTGTGGCAATTGCTATGGGTTTGACACCTACAAACTATTTATAGCGCTAAAATGGGTATTTGACACCTAGAAATAGGTAATGGCACCCAAAAATTATGACAGATACGTTAAGTGACACCAGAATGGGTGTTTGACACCTACAAACCATTTATGGTGCCCAGAATGGATGCTTGACACCTAGAAATAGTTAATGGCGCTCAAACATGACCCAACTAACTAAGTGGTCCTGAATGGGTAGTTCATACCCTAAACTATTTATGGCACCCAACATGGGTATTTGACACCCAGAAACATTAAGTGGCACTTGAATGGGTGTTTTACACCTGCAAACTAATTATGGCGCCCATATTGGAAATTTGACACCTACTAATAGTTAATGGAGCCCATACACTGGTATTGAATGTAATTATTATTCACACATTCAAATTGGTAACACATTTGATGGCGCCCATACTCAGGTATTGAATCTAATTATTGTGTATTCCTTGCAGATGGAAGGATAGCCTATTCTACTTCACGTTCGAAGACTTACGTTCGAAGTATTTTCCTAATGCCGACCCAAAAATGCCAGTTATTGTCACTGCATTCCATGCAATAAAACCGAATACATATGACTCGCGAAGGGATAGAGTGAGGTTGTTGCTTCTAATATTGTTCAGACATTTCTTGTTTCCAATAGTTTTAGGTCGTGTGATGCAGTTCTTGTATTCTATTGTTGAGAATTTTACAACCATCGACACCTACGACTGGGTTGTTGCAGTTCATGAACAAATTGCTATGGGTTTAGAAAGCTTGAAATTGCGTAAAGATGGAGGTGGATACATCAACAGATGCACATTGATCCTAACAGTATGCATTTTTATATTTGAACGTAGATTTTTAATATTTGAACGTGGATAATAGTTAATAGTTTGTTCCATTTAAAATTATCTTCAATAATTAATTCTATATAAATTACACAAACATGGTTATTAAAGAGATTGCATTTGTTAAGGCCGGAATATCCTAGTGAAACCTTATTCATGAACAAATGGTCTTACAAGATAAGACTATCCTCATACCTCTGACAGTATAAGTTGTGCTTGTGCACATTGCCTAATGTTAAATTGAGGCCTCACGTTAAAGTGAGGTTAGTGAACAATGATGAACCAATCCAAATTAGACAACATTATACTGGATCATGCAATGAAGAACAATACCTTCACCTACAAGCACTTCTGATTAAGAATTATAAGTTAAAAAAGGAACTTTTTGTGGAGAAATAGATCGCTTTGGAGACCAACAAACAAAACAACAAAATGTTCTTGAGAATGCAGGATGATCTAGATGACCTCCATGACTACAGCGACAAACTGCATGAGGAGAATATGGCACTAAAATCACATTTGACAGAGTATGATCTGGTGCATATTTCAATATAATCATGGTCCTTCACATAAAGAACCACTGGCATCTGTTGCATATTTTAGTAAGCGACAAAATTATGACCCACTATTATAGCACAGGTTTTTATAGTCATAAGAACAAAAAGGATGGTCGGCCTTATTTGCCTAAAACATCGTCAGAGAGATAGGCATGTGGAATAGTAAGTAGCTCTTTACCTTATATTTACTTTCAAGTATAAATGTACTTTTAAATGTACAAATGACTCACTACACTGTAACATTTGTTGTAACATTTGTAGGCAAAGTTCTTGAAGGAATATTTCCAAACAAACTGTGGTTACAAACCCAGTGACTGGAAGGTGGTGTACTGCAGGACATGTCCACAACAATCGTAAGAGAGTAACGATTGTGGATTATACGTTCTACACTGGTTAAGCTACTGATGCAAGGATAATAGATTATAGGTGATCAAGCTACTGGCGAGGGTATCCATAGACTCAGAGGAACATATGCCATGCAGTCGCTGCAACACAAAAATAACCTTATTTGTCTGGATGTATTTTAATCTCTGGCAATGTCACAGTATTTTTTGGTTAACATGTTGCAGAAACATTACCATGTCTTCCAAAACTCTGGGAAATATTTTGGTGTACAAAATTTTCATCTGGGAAATATTTTGGTGTACAAAATTTTTGTCTATTAACTGCTTGGCCATCATTAGTCTTTATTTATTATCCACAACTAACTTATACATTTATGGTGCCCAAACATTGGTAGTTGACACCTGCACATAGGTAATGGTGCCCAAAAATTGGCATTGACACCTGCAAATAGGTAATGGCACCCAAACATTGGCCTTTGACACCTACAAATAGGTAACGGTGCCCAAACATTGGCCTTTGACACCTGCAAATATGTAATGGTGCCCAAACAATGGTGCCCAAACATTGGCCTTTGATACATGCAAATAGGTAATGGTGCCCAAGCGTGATTGACTGACACCACAAAACACTAGTATCGGTATTTAACACCTCGAAACCCTTTATGGCACCCATATATAGGTAGATGGTGCACAAATGGGTAAATGGGTAGTGGACACCTGCAAATATGTAATGGGTATTTGACACATACAAACCCTTATGACGCCCAAAAGTGGTAGTTGACACCTGAAAATAGGTATTTATAAGACCAACTTCTCTCTTGAGGTTGTCTAAGGCTTTCTTAATTATTTCAAACTTTACATGAGACATGGAAGATGACTCCGCCAACAACTTGATGTCTTGTATAATGACATTATACATGTTTACCGAGTCTGAATAGTCCATTAAACCTAATGAGTGTGGTTTGTTTATAATGCATTTGACATCCTTCCTCCATCTATCAACTAAGTGGAAATCTTCATTCAGCTTGTCAATTCCAAGCAAAATGTAAATGCTAAATACATGTTGACATATTATACCACACAATTCAAACAACATGCATTGACAACTAGCGCCACCCACAAGACTGTTGTAAACAACAAAAAAATCCTTAACCTGAGGGGTGAATATATTTGGACCAACACAAATCCTCTTCCTTTCATAAACTGCAAAATTAATGATGTTTCATGTTGACCTAGGTAGAATGTATGAGTTGCAATACATAAGACCTTCCGACTCTCTTTGAAATTTTTTGAAAATATTCAATGTATACCAAGTAGTGACCTATCTTTCCATTTTGAAATTTGTCTTCAATACAGGTCTTTTGTGAATGGACTCGTACTCTACTTCAACTTCCTTCATGTATTTCACATTTATTGCAAATTCATATTGTTTAACAAACTCCTGTAATGTTGTTCTTTCTTTCAAATATCCTTTGAAAAATTCATTTATTGATTCGCTCCTTTGAGTCGTAGACATTCCAGCCCAGAATCTTTCTTTCACAAAACATGGAACCCTCATCTTACGGATAGGATACATACAGAGAACCCATCTGTTTTCTTGAAGATTGTACAAGTTGATCAACTGAGACCATCTGAATTCAAAATCGGTAATGGTAACTGAGTCTTAAATAGCTAATTTGATTGCTTTTTGAGCTCCTTCACTCTCGAATTTGTGTGGCAATTTCTTCATTATATGCCAAAGGCACAACCTGTGTTTGTTGTTTGGAAAAACTTCAAAAATGGCATTGATAATAGCTTGTGTTTGGTCAGTAATAATGCCTTTTAAATGAAAACCTCACATGCAAAACAACCATGTCTTAAACAACCACATAAAATTTTCTATTATCTCCTCACATAAAAGTCCACAGCCAAGAAGAATTGTATGCCCATGCTGATTCATACCAACAAATGGAGCGAATGGCATATCGTATTTATTGGTGAGATAGGTGTTGTCAAAAGACACAATGTTTGAAAAATAATTGTACGCAGATCGTGCTCTTGAGTCAGCCCAGAAGACATTTCTCAAAACACCATCCTCATCAAGGTCAACAACACAGAAGAAATTTGGGTGCAAATTTTGCATCTTAGTGAAGTACTCCTACATGGCCGCAGATCACCCTTCCCAAGATTTAGTCTTCTTAATCGGAAAAGAAGATTATGTGCGTCCTTCTCAGTGAATTTTAGATTAGAAACATCACCAGCTTCAACAGCAAGCTATTGACTGCGATGTAGAAATACCAGCCCTATCGTTAATAACCAACCTTTTCTGTTGTACAGACGACATACTCTTCATGGATGGTAAGAACATTAAATGGTCTACTTCAAGCATTTCATGATTGTGATCATTGGAAAAATTGTCAACAACAAAGAAATCATCTTTTAGATGAACAACTAGATGAACTGGATAGTTTTCCCTCGTACTAGTTCTTTGAGAAGAATTACTCCAAGGTAAACCTTCTTTTTGACATACTAGCTTCATCCTAGATAGTTCTCCTTTCCTATTTTTTCTAGAATACATAACTCTAACACCAAATCAATTCGACATTCCAAACTTCTTGTAAAACTCTTTAACTTCTTCAACGTTATTAAATCTCATTCCAATACAAGGCAAGCTTGAGTCTATAACATAAGGAAGAGATATATTAGTGGCTCCGTGCCTAGGTTGTATCAACACAAGGTAAGCTTGAGTATATTCAACTATTATTGTACACCTAAAAACCATAACTGACGCCCCCACACAACACTTACTGACGCCCATACATGCGTAATTGGACTACAAAATCACATTTCATATGTAAGAACGCATTAATATTGGTGTTTGACACCCAAAATTGTAAAAGGCACCCATGAGCCTAACACCACAAAGCACTAAGTGGATCACATACAAGTTTGATTCGAGCCCATAAACCGATTATTGGCACCCAACTATGGGTGACATACACCCCTAAACGTGTTCAAGAATTTTAACGAAACATTATTACATTTTATTAACCGCCTAAGTACGTCATTTTACATTGGATCAGGATATACTAATCAGTCGTTAACTTCTTTAACGTTAGTAAATCTTCTTTGCTCAAATGTTATTGTATGCCTAATGACCATTATTGAGGCCCAAATATTGGTGTTTGGCACCCATACAGGTGTATTTGACACTAAAAACCATTATTGGGTACACACAAATCACTAATGGCGATCATGGGTACTATAGTGGCCATACATGGGTACTTGACACCCAGAAATAGTTAATGACACCCATACATGGGTGACTGACACCCGAAAATACTAAGATGCACCCCACATTAAATGTATATCGTCCACAAGCATTTTAACAAAAGATTATTACATTTTATGAAGCACCTAACTTTATTAAGATTATTAAATCACAAAATATGAATGACTATATTATTTTGAATAATATTTTTATTTTGGCAACAACTCTATTTAGACACTAACCTTGCAAACTTTGGATTTCATCTTGGGTATTTTCTTGTGTGTCTTGTTCTTCTCCTGAGTCATCAAATCCTTTTTCATGTTCATCGTGTTCTTCTTCGGAAGCTGAGCTATCAAGTTCATTTGCTGAGATATTAAATTCATTTACTGAGCTATCAACTTCTTGTTCAAATTCTAAGGCAAAATCTTCAGAAAAATCACTACCATATACCACATCTACATCTACAGAAACAACATAACGATAAATGGAAAGTGACATTTTAGAGAATTTAAAGAAACACCATAACGTTAATAATATGAAACATGTTATATAGGAAGAACAATACCATTACACGGCTCCATCTAAATTATTTCTCTCTATCCAAATTGAATGCTTGTTGGTAGAAATGAATGCTATGAATGGCTCGGAAGTAAATGCAAACAATTCGGCCATAAACCCTTTCTTTTGGGTGTTCATACGTTTTCCCTATAAAATTGTTAGATTTTTTACTCCTAAAAACATCCACTCCAGCCATAATCTACATCATTATCAGCATTTAATGGACATCCCATCGCAACAGCATACAGCAGTGCAAGGGTTTTCGCCAGTGCAACGACGTGCAACAGTCACGCAGTTAATGCTCCCTGCCAACCCCACCAACCCGGTTTGTAGGCCCCGGAAACCATTAAGGGCGCGTGTAGCACCCGCGCGTGAGGGGTGTTGCACGTGACTCAATCATTTTCGGCGAAAAATCACATGCATCTATACATAACTGATGATTTGGACCACTGTAATAAATCTGTCCAGTGAAAATCTGAGGGTCATTGATCGTAGATAATAGCAAAATGCACTGAAGAAAAATAAGAATTGTCAGTTACATGTTCTGGAAAGGTTATTTTGGACTGATTGGGGTTAACTTTTGGTCTTCCAATGTTGTTTCATTGTCACCTTGCCAAACAGTACCTTGGAAATCTAACTACCACAAACCATTAAGAACAGGGCTTCTTCTATGATGGAAAATGAACACGCCTCCCAAACAAAAGATGGAATGGCTAAACTTCATCTTTAAACGCTTGAGGCAAATAAATGCACCAAATATTGAAAAACATTCTACATGTAATCATCTTACTACCCGTTCACCCACCTGGTTCTTAGGAATAGTTGTCGGCAGCAATTAAAGTAATAAAGGATGAGCGAAGTAGAAGAGAGAGAAAATGTTTTTGTCCATAACTTTCAATATGGAATGTATTTTTCAATGAAATGAATTGCATTAGAATCCTTGCAGAAAATACTTTACAATGAGAATAGTGTTGACATATTTTGAAATAATGATAATGTACGAGAAACATAGTACCATATATTAGGATATCATACACATGGTCTGGGTACAGACGTACAGTACTCGTGAGTATTGTACTTTTGAATGAAGGAGGATCAACAGTACTCATGAGTACTGTACTTATGGATCCATAAGTATTGTATCCACTTGTTAATACTCAAGCATAAGTATAATACCTATCAAATTACAAACCAAGCATAATCGTATAACTGATGTAGAAGTATAAGGACAATACTTATGGAATCGCATAGCAACATTAGTCATCTGGACAATTTCTTTTATAAAATACAGACATAAGTTGAGTACCCACTTGTTAATTACCTCAAAAGTACAATGCACATCAGATAAAGAATTACCTATAAAATGCAACCATAAGTATTGTACCCACTTGTTAATTTCAACTCAGTTACTGACGCATAAGTACAATACCTAACAAATTATAAATCAAGCATAATTGTATAACTGGTCTAGAAGCATAAGTACAATACCTACGAATTGCCATAGCAACATTTGTCATCTAGACAATTTTTTTTTACAGAATGCAGACATAAGTTGAGTACCCACTTGTTAATGATCTCAAAAGTACAATGCACATCAGATCAAGAATCGGCTATAAAATGCAACCACCAGTACTGCACCCACTTATTAATTTCAACTCATTTACTCAAGCATAAGTACAGTACCTAACAAATTACAAAATCATGCATCATTGTATAACTAGTCTAGAAGTAATATATCTCAATATATATAATATTCTATATTGGGGTACAGTACATGTGTCATGAGGTACGGTACATCAGCAAGTAAGCTTCCATACAGTACTTCCAAAATGGAAGTAGTTCATCTCAATATCTAAAAGTATCCCAAATTGTGAATAATATACGTAATAATATAAGTAATGTATCCTAAAATATAGAAATACTAGTATTTTTTTGTATGATACCCTTATTTTGAAGTTTTGTACTTTGATACTTCTCTCATCTATTTTTTATACTTCTCTCATATTAAATTTTCTCCAAATCATGTCAATATTGGTCTTGTTAGAAAGTTTTTTTTGTGATGAATCTACTACTTTTTATTTCGTTCAAAAATACATAATAGATCAAAAGTTATGCATAAAAATATGTTTCTCTCTCTTCGTTTCTACTTTGTATGCTTTCTCTCTCACATCAGCAATCAGCAATTCCCAAGAATCGTGTGGGAGCCCGGGGGTGAGGACGGGTGTCCGTAGCGCTACTCATATGGAAACGGCAAGGTCAAAGGAATACCAACACTCATATTTCTTTGTTGTATTTTCATGATCGGGTTGACTTCTTATCATCCGTTTCATAGAATGTCTTAGAGGGGAAATGTACAACCAACATAATATATTGATAATGGAGATGAGTTTCCTATTATCATCGATAGAAGCACTTCAATTCTTCTCATCATGCGCATACATGTCCTCCCACCATTATATTATTAGTAACTTATATAATATATATAATCAACGACAACCACACACATTATGATAATTGATATTAAAATATTATTTGACTTTTATCACTACAGAGGAAAGTGATTACCTCAAAGCAATATATATAAACAAAAAACTATTATTTATTCTTACCATATGCAAGAAATATATTGAGATATATTGTTGGTGTATTATTATATATGTGTATTCCTTAATATTGTTCAATATCATGTGTAACTGGACTTGATATGAGGCTTATTTATACACCTTCATAACATTATGAAACTTCCATATAAATTATATGTATTCATGATTTTCAATTCTGTAGTCAGTTATTGATCTGAGAAGACACATTAAGAGAAAATTGTCATTAAAAGAAGCAGAACCAATTGTCAGCTTAAAACAAATAGACGACATCGAGTTTATAAAAATTAGTAAGTTGTGTTAAGTATAGAAAAATAATTCTTGATTATGAGTTGATGTTTGATATATCCAACTATGATGATGCGTGAAATATATATCTTGTTAGCTGAATTGTATAGTAATTCATTCCCACCTCATAGATAATTTTCTCCTTTTGTTTAATTTCATAATAATTCAAATTACACAATGTATATATTCATAATAGTACTGCAATCTAAATTTTCACAATTTACTATTTAGACACATAAATGTCATCGTGTAGGAGATGTTCAATTAAAAAGTAACAAAGTATCACAGACAACTATAAATTTGTTTGACATTCAACTTTTTTTTTAAGTATAATAGGGAGATGTTTGACATTCAACTTTGAACAACATAATCCTATGGTGCCCTACCCCACCAGGAATCTTGGCTTGGTCACTGTGTGTATGTGTGAGAGGGAGAGAGAGTTGGATGAACTTGGTCCTGTAATCCTGTCCCCTGGGACGATGCTCTTTCAATCCATCCCACAATTAAGGACTAAGATTTTGTCAAGCTCACGCTCAGTAACGCGTGGTTTCACGCGTGGTGAAACAGCCCAAACCAATTGCTATCCCGCCGCCACATGGCAGAATGCAATTGGTTGATCTTTTAGGATTATGCAATAGGCAAATAAATTTGTTTTCCTTATAACTTTTGTACCATAATGAATTTTTCAATAAAACAAAAACCGTTAGTTTCGTTACAAAAAATGCAATCTAACAAGCCTAATATTGACATATTTTTGAGAAAAATATATAAAAATGATATATATATATGTTAACTGACAACCAACTATGGTGCCCATAAATGGTTATTGACACCTAAAAATGGTTAGTCGACGCATAAAATGATTCGTTGACACGCAAAAGTATGAAGATGACACCCAAATAAGGTAATTGATGCCCAAAATGGTTCATTGACACCCAAAAATTTAAAATGACGCCCAAATAAGGTAATTGACGCCCAAAATGGTTCATTGACACCCATAAGTTTAAAATGATGCCCAAATAAGGTATTTTGGATACTATGACGTCCATAAATAGTAATTGACACCCAAAAATATTTAACTGACGTCCAAAATGATGCATTGACACCCAAAAGTATAAAGATGATACACAAATAAGGTAATTGACGCCTAAAATGGTTCATTGACACCCAAAAGTTTAAAATGACATCCAAATAAGGCATTTTGGATGCTATGACTCCCATAAATGGTTATTTACACCTAAAAATAGTTAATTGACGCCCAAAATAGTTCAGTGACACCCAAAAATATAAAGACGATGTCCAAATAAGGTTATTGACGCCCAAAATGATTCATTGACACCTATAAGTTTAAAATGACGCCCAAATAAGGTATCGGCAACTAAAACAATATAATGACACCCAAATAACTTATTGACACCCATAAATGGCTAATGACACCTAAAAATAGTTAATTGATGCCCAAAATGATTCATTGGCACCCATAATACCATATTAATATCATTTTTATATTTTTTTGTTAAAAATATATCAATATTACTCTTGTTGGTTTGCATTTTTCATAACAAATCTAATGATTTTTATTTTGTCAAAAAATTCATCACGGTCCAAAAGTTATAAGTAAAATAAATATATTTGCATATTACTCACCCTCTACCAACTCATCTAATTAAAGACCGCCACGTCATCATCCGAAATTTGTTTTTACCCCCACCAAAATCACCCCAACTGCTCTTGTCGCTGTAGCATTAAATGCATTGCTGCGTTTTGGGTGGACCCGGCGTACAGAAAACCGGCTATTGAAGGGGTCTCCGGTTTTTCATCAGCGAAACCACCAAGGGCCGCGCGTAACACCTGCGCGTGATGGAAATGAGCGTGATCCAATCATTTTCGCACAATTAATGAGTGGACGAAGTAAAGGGCGCCTCGTCGCTCTATGTCCCTACAGCCGCCAACACAGTGGAACCAGTGTTGTTCCATCCAACTAATTGAATACCCTTGTCCTGGTTTGAATTGAAACCGTCATAGTACTAGTTGGCGTTTTCAATTCCAGGAGGAGGATTCTGCTGCTTGAAGAAGTCAACAAATGGAGGAACTGAACGTACAAACTTTTAGTCAGAAGATGCGCTATCTGCTAGCTTGCCCGAGAACCGGCATCCGTAAGTGGCAAGCTGCACAGGTCTGACAACCGACATGAGCAAACTGAAAGCGATGAGAACCCAAACCACTTTTGCCGGTGCATTTGCCAGCTAGCTAACCCAAAAGCTGGTGCATCCTAATTCAGCTAGTGCATCGACATTTTAAAGTCCATGTATCGAGGTTCGTTAATTCGAAAGTCAACTTATTAATTTTGAAAATGAGCATTGCTACACACGTTATATAAATATTATACTATGGAATTTTCTTGTTGATATTTTGTATAATGAAGTGCTCATATATTTGTCGGAGTACATTTGTATATAAAAGTGAAATATCTTGTAGCAATTTGAAGTAGAGTGGTACTCTATAGGATGCACCTTCATGTAATATGCACATTGTTAGTATTTCTATTACTGTTTGTTTGTAATATATCAAAGGCATGTACTCTTGCAATGTTAATCAGTTACTTTATTTATAGTTTAGGCTATAATTTATAAGATAAATATAGCAGTGACAATAAGTATATTGCTAAACAACTTTGCCTTGTAATAGTAATACATATATAGTGTATATTTTCCTCTTTGTATATTGTAATAGACATTTGAGGTAGTTTTATCTATATAATGAAATATTTTTCTATAATTTGAAAGTTTTTAATTTGTATATACAATGGGAGTATTTTACAAGTACTTTTGTTATATGGGGATGATATTTTGTATTATATACGAGGAAAATTGAAATGCTATAAAACATTTCTATCTTATCTACCTAAGGTACGGATTTTATCTACTCAAAGTTTAAATAATTTAAAGACTATTCAACTATTGGAGCTATTATCTTCGATTGGGTTGATTTTGAAAGAAGTGGGATATTTTCATCTTTATTGTGTGCACTTGTCGTATGATGGGAGGCAATTGTCCATATCGTTTGAAGAAATCATTATACATTTTCTCATTCATTTTTCTTTATATGCTATATGTGTTTTTCTCTATTGCATTCATTATACAGTATACGGCTTCAATTGTTATTCTCTTTTTCACTTCATTCACTTTCTCCCTAATGTACTCAAAATGGCCAAAAAATAGCATTTATTTCTATGTCCCATTAACTCTCTCTCTCTCTCTCTCTCTGCCCCCCCCCTATAACTATGTTTTCTCCTCTCTTCAAGGATTTGTTGGTCCCGTGTGAACAGAGTAGCACACACTACCTATCATATTATGTCACGTGCCAAACAGTTTTAATCCAAAGCAACTATTTGTATTATATCTCATATAGATAGATAAGAAAATGTGTAGCATGCTCCATGCCCAAACAACAACATCAAATTTATTCTCTTCCTCCTCCCTCATTTTTCCCCTCTTTCTCTTGCCTTAATTGTGAGATCTAATTATTATGACATCTACTATGGAGTATGACTACCCTTGAAAGAATCTATACGGAACTATATGCACAAGCATTGGTGTGAGTGCAGTTGTTCTACTCAACTACATGTAAGAAAACGACTTATCATTAAGTTTCAAAAGAGTCGACATGAAGGAATTTGAATATCTTCACCACTACGTATGTGGGCTCTGATCTCTAAAATACAAGATAAACGTAGCGGAATACGAAAAATCACGAGAAATTAAAACCTTTCGAAAATGAGATCTCGAAAACTTGAAACTCCTTTCATAAAAGCAAGATGAAATGTTTACATCTTTGTTAAATCACTTCCCGAGTGATCATATACATCATGATACAAAATCTCAAGACTTCAAAATTCTCAGATCAACAAACTCTTAGGACCTGAGTGTACAGAGACGACATAAGACTATTCTATCTACAAGACTAAACAGCACAATGTTTCCACCTGAAATCACTATTGCTCCTGGTTTTGCCGCTGCTGCTGCTGTCCACCTACAGATTGGTTCCTTCGACCTCGACATCCACCTAAAGGTAGAAATCTACGGGGTGAGACAATTTTAAATAATTGTCCCATCGAGAGTTATAACTCTCCGCCAGAAACTTTGTTAAAAGAAATCAAAGGAATATCATGAGCAGGTAACTTAGATTACTCACAGCAGGCTTGATAACAATTACTCATCTTTATTAAGGAATATGAAGAACATGTATACTAATACTTGAACAGGATATTAAATGCAAGCAATGTGATATCAATCAATGTTCCTCGTAGTTCAACCTAAGCAGTTATGCTACGCGGTTGATTATGTTTTACAAACATCATTATGCCCTGTGCAGATGAGGTATACCGCTCATGCTCCAACCGATCACTAGTAAGTCGCATCGGTATCATACTAGGTCATCGAAAGAGTCGGATTCTCATGACCTTCAACTACCTCAGTCAGAATGAGGATAAACATGCAGGATATCTAGTGTCTCTGCTAATATAGCTCACCAGGGTATTCTGGTACTTCGCTATTAGAGTCACAGTGGCATTCTGCACTCTCTTCGCTATCGAAAGATTTCTTGTTTATCTCTCATCGATGCGGAATTAGAAGATTTTCCTCGGGAGAATAGTGTTACATCACCCTGGCATAAACATATAGTGAAGGATCGATAGATTAAGGTACATCTACATCAATTCCTACACTGGGATGTAAGGATATACACATCCATATTCCCCCACATACTCTAAAGTGTGTGATCCAGGAGTTCCCTTAGGAAAACCTGTTTCACCATCATTTAAACTCTGACAATGATGGATCTATGATCAGGGCTCTACATGGTATGATTATACTTGGTTATTAGGTACATTTTAGTATTCTTTTAGCATCATACATGTTTCCAAACATTCAAGTACTAAACATGGCTATAACAGAAGAATACTAAATGTAACAGGTATTACTCATATCGGTTATCAGATGGATATCAATTCTTAATCATCTTATCACTATGATTCAGGAACATGGGTACTAACACCCTTATATCATCATAACATTTGCTATCAAGTGACATGTCAGCATCAAGTCATCTATTAGCATGACCTTGATGTCATTCATGGCCCTTAAGGCATATTAGTTTCATATGATGCCACTTGCATCTAGGCAACATAGTTATTTCTGTTCATAAGCTATTAACATGCTTTCAATGAATATAAATGTCATGATCCTTACATGGATATGATTATTCTCTTATAAGAACCTGCATGATTAAATCAATTGATACTAATCAACAATTCATAGACAGATCAGCAGTCAATAAGACAGAATTAACCCTTCATTTCAAAGGTTATACTTTTATGTCCTTACAAAGGGTAAGATTCCCTTGTTTACATCATTTAGGGTTATTCAACCCTTTCATTATGATTAAGAATAATGATTCCTCATCTCATATTTTGATCATACAATTCATGCTTAAAGGAATAACATGAGTTTATAATTTATTGTTCATTTCAACATATTACCATGAACTAGGGTTTACTATTCACATTACTCATGATTACCCTAGAATTAGGGTTTACTATTCACTTCATAGTGAAATGAGCTCATAGCATCATCATTAATGAGAAACATCATCATTTATGCTTTCAAATTAGGTTAAGACTCATCAATTATCTTAATTAGGGTTTTCATGATCTCTAATAAGTGGATCATACCCTAATCCTGCATATTCATATACATTGAAGGTACTTTATTTGAGTTTTAACCATAAATGGTACTTTCTCTCTCTCCTTACTAATGGATGGTGATTACATCACTCTGGATAGGGTTGGGTTAAGTCCTCATTGATTAACATAAACCATTCACCACTATCATGTCATTAGGGTTTGAATAAAATAAGGTATCCTTTAATTGAACCCATTTAAGCTTGAACGAGTGTGAACCCACTTGCTTAAACGAGTGTGGACCCACTTGAGCTTAAACGAGTGTGGACCCATTCGAGCTTAAACGGGTGTGAACCCATTTGAGATTAAACGAGTGTGAACCCGTTTGAGCTTAAACGAGTGTGAACCCGTTTGAGCTTAAACGAGTGTGAACCCGTTTGAGCTTAAACGAGTGTGAACCTGTTTGAGCTTTAAAGAGTGTGAACCCGTTTGAGCTTAAACGAGTGTGATCCGTTTGAGCTTAAACGAGTGTGGACCTGTTTGAGCTTAAATGAGTGTGGACCTGTTTGAGCTTAAATGAGTGTGGACCCACTTGGGCTTAAACGACCCTGAAGTCATTTGGATCAAAAAGGGTTCAAACCGCATGGACATAAAAGGTGAAACAAAGGTTATGTTTGAATAGGATTTCCTATGTTGAAGCCTTCAATTGGCCATGCCCTTGTTAACCATTTGCAAATTGAGTCAATTAGAATTAGACTTAATCAGTTGGACACCAAATTGATTCTCAATTGAAAGCTAATTGGGGTTAAATCCCACTCAATTAGGGTTTTCAATCGGCTAATCATCAATTTTCAACAATGTGAAACAAATTGTAGTTGAACCCATCAATTGAGCTCCAATTGGGCCCAAACTTGGCCCAAACGGTCTTGGGATCGTTTGGATATCCTCCAAACGGTCTTGAGACCGTTTGCCCAAAGTTTTATCAAAAACTAAATCAAATTGATAAGGATTGAACCCTAACTAGGTCCAAAATCAGCATTTTTATCAATTCATCAACCTATTGAAATTGGACCTTCAAACCATCAAATTTCCTTAACCCTAGACCTCCAAACGGTATTAGGTTGTCACCAAACGGTCTTAAGACCGTTTGAGTGAACCCCCAAATGGTCTTGAGACCGTTTGGGTCCTTCAACCCAAATTTCACCAAAAACTATCATTGAAAAACTCAATTCAACCCGATTAGGGTTTAAGGAGTTGAAGTGCCCTCAATTGTGATTGGTTTGGAAATGAGTTATAATTCTTTGTAGGAATTAAATTCAATATGTTTACAACAGTTCCTTAAACGGTCTTCCCTTGGTCAACTTTATCAAATGGTCTTGAAGACCGTTTAAAACTAAACGATCTTGCAAGATCGTTTGAGATCAAACGGGTTGAACCCCTTTTTGATCTCAAATGGTTGCAAACCGTTTAGACCTATTGGTCCAAGATCGTTTAATAAAGTTGGATAAAGACCAACATAGGTATTAACGCCCTTTGTCTTCAACCTTGAAACCAAGGTCTGTTCTTCATGAAAAAGCTTGCAAGAGTGCAAAGAAAGATGGGGAAGAAGAAGAACTAACTATTATTTGCAAGAATAAAAGTATGCATAACAAAGCAAGGTTTAGAGATATAAAACCTACCTCAAACGTTGTTCCTAGAACTCCAAGCTTCCAAGATTCGAAACTTTAATGGTGGCTTGAGCTCCACAGGTCATCCAAGGTTGTTTCTTCAAGGAAAAGTTGGGAAGGATCGGCTAGGAAGAGAAAGCTAAGATAACCATGAAACCAACCTTGTAACCTGGTTTCCTCCATGAATTCGAGCAAGATGATGATACAAGCTTACCTAGATGAAATTGGTCGTCTTACTCTACTCCTGAGCTCTGTCCTAAGTTGGTATAAGCAAGGGAATAAGAAGGGAAGAAAGGAAATGTTGCCTTTGGTTGCAAAGGAAAGGATCATATATACTTTGAGGTTATTTTCATCATAAGGACAACTTACTCCTCCTTTTCACAACTAGGTCCTTCCTTTCTTTTAGGCACGTCCCTCCTCTTCATCTCTAAGGTAAAACTTATTCTAAGACCAAGGACTAAAGGCAAGGAAGGTCAACTTGTCACTATGGTGCACATATACATATAAGGGTCTCCTTTACTTACAACTTTGGTGGTTTAATTACACAGGTGTTTCTTATTATATGATTATTCAAATGAAGTGCCTCCTTAATTATTATAACTTTAAATGATTTTAAAAGTCATAAAAGATATTCTAGAAAGTGTATATCACAAGTTTCACCCCACATTTTGGGTAAATTGCACTTTACACCAAAATTAGGGTTTTAAGCACAAAGATTGCTCCACAAGCTGCACCTTGGTGCCCAATCTTGGGAAATCCATCATATCTCATCATATTCATTCATATGATGTCTCTTTATTAGAGGAACATCTTAACCTATGTAGTTTTCAAGTTAACCCCTCTAATTGGGTAATTTTCACATAGGTCCCTGTATTACCAAACAATACTACAATCATTGTTTAAAAAGGACAGAAATGAAAATGTATGTTCCTTAGGAATTTAATTACATGCCAAAAGATAATCACAAGTATTTAATTACATATTTAGGCAAAACACCTAGGGTTAATTCATAACCCAGGTCAGGGATGTTACAAATTATCCACCCCTTACAAGGATTTCATCCCCGAAATCGATAAAACATATTAAAAGAAAAGAGCAGGGTATTTCCTTCTCATCTCTTCCTCTAGTTCCCAAGTGGCTTCTTCAACACCACGGTGATTCCAGAGGACTTTTACAAGACTTATATCTTTCTTCTTTAGCTTTTTAATTCTGTTATCAAGGATTGACACTGGTCCTTCCTCATAAGTTATATCTTTTTTCAATTCTATTTCCATAGGTTGTAGAACTGACTCGGTATCGGGATGACATTTCCTTAACATAGAAATGTGAAACACAGGGTGTAGTTTTTGTAATTCTGGTGGTAACTCTAGTCTATAGGCTACCTTTCCAACCCGTTCAATGATTGGATAAGGCCCCATAAATCTAAGAGCTAACTTCCCTTTCCTTCCAAAGCGAAGGACTCCTTTCCAAGGTGAGACCTTGAGATACACTCTTTCTCCAACCTGGAACTCCAACGGTCTACGACGCTTGTCAGCATAAGATTTCTATCTATCCTGTGCAGTCTTAATCTGCTGTTGATTACCTTAATCTTTTCTGTGGTCTGCTGCACAAGATCAGGACCTAACAACTGATGTTCACCAGTCTCATACCAACATAAGGGTGATCTACAACGTCTGCCATACAAGGCTTCATATGGTGCCATATCAATACTATGTTGATAGCTATTGTTATAGGCAAACTCTATCAAGCTTAGATGTAGATCCCAACTTCCTGTGAACTGGAGAACACATGCTCTCAACAAGTCTTCCAAGGTCTGTATAGTCCTTTCCGACTGTCCATCAGTCTGTGGATGAAAGGATGTACTAAACCTTAACTGGGTGCCTAGTGCCCTATGTAGCTGTTCCCAAAAATGACTTGTGAACTGAGGACCTCTGTCAGAAACTATGGTGACAAGAACTCCGTACAAACGCACTATCTCTTGAACATATAATTGGGATAACCTTTCAGCAGAATAGGTTGTTTTGACAGGTAAGAAATGTGCTGTCTTAGTCAACCTATCAACAATTACCCAAATGGAATCATGTCCTTTGTTTGTTCTAGGTAGGCCAACAACAAAGTCCATGGTTACATGATCCCACTTCCACTATGGTATGGGTAAAGGTTGCATTGTTCATGTAGGCTTCTGGTGTTCATCTTTAACTTGCTGACACACCGGACACCTCAGAACAAACTCAGCTACATCCTTCTTCATCCCAGGCCACCAATACATATCTTTCAAGTTTTGATACATCTTGGTGCTCCCTGGATGTATAGCATACATAGAAGAATGAGCTTACTCCAGGACTAACTTCCTCAGGTTATCCACATCTGGCACTATCATCCTCCCATGATAGCATGCCACTTGATCATCTGATTCATGAAAACCTTCTCGCTTCTCATCACCATACTCAGATCTGATCTTCTGAACTGTAGCATCAACTTGTTGTGCCTCCATAATCTGCTCTCTTAGGGTGGGTTTGATATGCATCTCAGCCAACAACCCGACAATCCATGACACCTTCATCTGTACATTGTCTTGTCTTAAGGAGATAAGCATATCTCTCCTAGGGCATACTAAAGAATTTAATTGTGCCCTATCAGAGGATGATGTTGCTGATTTCCTACTCAAGGAATCTGCAACTACATTGGACTTCCCTGGATGGTAATCTATCGTACAATCATAATCCTTGATTAACTCCATCCAGCGACGTTGCCTCATGTTAAGGTCATGCTGAGAGAAGATATACTTAAGGTTCTTATGGTCTGTGAAAATCTGGAAGGTTTCTCCGTAAAGATAATGTCTCCAGATTTTCAAGGCATGAACCACAGCAGCTAATTCTAAATCATGTGTCAGATAATTCTCCTCGTGTTTCTTAAGCTGTCAGGAAGCAAAAGAAATCACTTGTTTATCCTGCATCAAAACACATCCAAGTCCATTCCTGGAGGCATCACAGAAGACTATGTATCCTTTGCCTTGCTCAAGTAACACAAGTACAGGTGCACTTGTCAACCTTTCCTTCAACAACTGAAAGGACTGCTGACACTTGTCACTCAAAGTAAAAGAAACATCTTTCCGGGTCAACTTCGTCAAGGGTAGGGCTATAGAACTGAAGTTCTTAATGAACCTTCGATAATAGCCAGCCAACCCTAAGAAACTACGAATCTCCGTCGGTGTCTTCGGTTGTTCCCACTTTAGAACAGACTCTACCTTTTTAGGGTCAACACGAATTCTCGAGGCAGATACCACATGTCCAAGAAAAGATACCTCCGGCATCCAGAACTTACACTTGCTAAACCTAGCGTATAACTTATGTTGTCTTAGCAAAGTTAGAGCCTGACGAAGATGATGTTCATGCTGCTCAGCCTCTCTACTATAGATCAGGATGTCATCTATAAAGACAACAACACACTGATCGAGGAAAGGTCGGAAGATTCTATTCATGAGTTCCATAAATGCAGCTGGTGCATTAGTTAGTCCAAACGACATAACTTTGAACTCATAGTGACCATACCTTGTCCTGAAGGCAAACTTGGGTATGTCACTGTCCTTAATACGAAGTTGATGATATCCAGACCTCAAGTCTATCTTCGAGAAGACGGTTGCACCACGCAATTGGTCAAAAAGATCATCAATCCTCGGCAGAGGGTACTTATTCTTTATCGTTACTTTATTTAGTTGTCTGTAAGCAATGCAAAACCACATTGATCCATCCTTCTTTTTAACAAACAAGGCCGGAGCACCCCAAGGTGAAGTACTCGGTCGGATAAAACCTTTCTCAAGCAACTCTTGAAGCTTTTTCTTGAGTTCCACCATCTCAGCAGGTGCCATCATATACGGTGTTTGTGCTATAGGTTGGGTATCTGGGATCAAATTGATTTCAAAATCAATTTCCTGAGGCGGTGGCATACCTGGAAGTTCTTCAGGAAATACATCTTCAAATTCCCTGACTATAGGAACTTCAGCAAGGTTAGGACTCTTCATGGTGGTATCTATCACATGGGCCAAGAATGCATAACATCCTTGCCTCATCATCTTATCAGCAACCATAGCAGACACAAGACAGGTGGGTAGAATATTTCTCTCTCCTTGAAAGATCCATGTGTTTCTCTCATCAGCAAACACAGCCTGCTTGGATTCACAACCCAAGACAACTCTATACCTTTCCAAGGTATCCATCCTAAGGATTATATCAAATCCTTGCATATCAAGTGGTATAAGATCCACTTGAATGCGATGATCAGAAAAAAAGAGGATGCAGGAAGAGCATACCTCTTGCAAAACAGCAGAACCTCTCAACGGGGTCTCAAGCAACAAGCTATCTGCCCTATGACTAACTGTCATATTGCAGTTACGAATCACTCTTCAAGTGATAAAAGAGTGCGTAGCACCCGGGTCAATCAAAACAGATACCACACAGGATTTAGACATATCAGAATATAAAAGTTCCATCTGACCTGCCACAACCCGTGGATTGACCACTGCTTCTGGTGGGTTCATAGCATAGAACCTCGCTGTCGCCTGAGGTTGAGTTGGTGCTGACGATCCAGCCTGAGACGCTTGCCCACGTCCTCTAGCTGCTCCTTGAGACTGCCTTCTCTGTGATCCCTGTTGATTCTACCTCAGAGGCCGTGTCACACTGACAGGCCTAAACCTACAGTCCTTCATCAGATGTCCCACCTTCCCACAGTTATAGCAACTTCTTTCCAGTTGTTGTGGTCTTGGTGGTCCTGTGACTGAAATTGATGCTGAACTATGAGTCTCTCGTGGCGGTAAACCTTGTCCTCTACCTCCACTTGGGGATCACTGAGTCTGAGAACTAGAGCTTGGTGGTGGAGGTGTAGGTGCAGAGAATCTAGGCTTCTTAAAGTCTCTAGATGAAGATCCCTAGAACTGTGGATATCTCTTTTGGGTTTGCCTTTTCTCGACTACGGATCTCTCTATCCTTCGGACTGACTCAACGAAGGTAGAGAATCTCTCCCAGTTTTCTAGTGCAGACACGGGAGTAGTCATGTCGGCATTCAAACCCTTCTCAAACCTCCTAATCCTTTCTTCATTTGTGGTAGCCATATGCGGACAGAATCTCAAAAACTCCATGAACTTATCCTCATACTCGCTAATGTTCATCATACCCTACCTCAGTCTCTCAAACTGAGAGATCTTCTCATCCAGGAAGGTCTTTGGAAAATATCTGTGGACAAATTCCTGACGAAAGTCTTCCCACAAGATCTCTATTCCAGGCCTCTTCTGCTCTTCCATGGTCCACCAGTGACCAGCACTACCTTTGAGAAGATAGACAGCATGTCTAACCTTCTCACCTTCGGGGATGTTAAGGATTCTGAAAGCTTTCTTCAACTCAGTTAACCACAGATCAGCGTCAGCAGGGTCAGCTGTTCCAAAGTATTCAGTTTCTCCGACACGATGAAGTCGCTCGAACGTCTTACCGATACCTTGACCCTCAGACTGGACAGGTGCCCTAGGTGCAGGCATGGGCATCCTGTCGGTGATATGTGTCATGGCAGTCATAAACTGCCCGAACATAGTTTGAACAGCTGGGTTTCCCATGTCATCTGGGTCAAACTGAGGTGGCTCCATAGGTGGCTCAGGTACAGGTTGCTCTAATTCTAGGTTCCTTGCACCTTCTCGAGGTGCAGCAACACTACTTTCTGCCTCGTACTCCTCCTGTGGTCCAGACATCCTTAATTATCTTCTTCTCCTGAGGAGCAGAAGACTCTATTAGATAAGAAAGAAGTACTAAGGTAGACTTGACATTCTAAGTCCTATGTCTCTGTAGACTCAGCGAACCTAGAGCTCGGATACCACTAATTGTGGGCTCTGATCTCTAAAACACAAGATAAACGTAGTGTAAGCGGTTCGATTAACAACGGAATACGAAAAATCACTAGAAATTAAAACCTTTCGAAAATGAGATCTCAAAAACTTGAAACTCCTTTCATAAAAGCAAGATGAACTGTTTACATCTCTGTTAAATCACTTCCCGAGTGATCATATACATCATGATACAAAATCTCAAGACTTCAAAATTCTCAGATCAACAAACTCCTAGGACCTGAGTGTACAGAGATGACATAAGACTATTCTATCTACAAGACTAAACAGCACATTGTTTCCACCTGAAATCACTGCTGCTGGTTTTGCCGCTGCTGCTGCTTTCCACTTGCAGATTGGTTCCTTCGACCTCGACGTCCACCTAAAGGTAGAAATCTACGGGGTGAGACAATTTTAAATAATTGTCCCAGTGAGAGTTATAACTCTCCGCCAGAAACTTTGTTAAAGAAATCAAAGGAATATCATGAGCAGGTAACTTAGATTACTCACAGCAGGCTTGATAACAATTACTCATCTTTTTTAAGGAATATGAAGAACATGTATACTAATACTTGAACAGGATATTAAATGAAAGAAATGTGATATCAATCAATGTTTCTCGTAGTTCAACCTAAGCAGTTATGCTACGCGGTTGATTATGTTTTACAAACATCATTATGCCCTGAGGAGATGAGGTATACCGCTCATGCTCCAACCGATCACTAGTAAGTCGCATCGATATCATACTAGGTCATCGAAAGAGCCGGATTACCTTCAACTACCTCAGTCAGAATGAGGATAAACATGCAGGACATCTAGTGTCTCTGCTAATATAGCTCACCAGGGTATTCTGGTACTTCTCTATTAGAGTCACAGTGGCATTCTGCACTCTCTTCGCTATCGAAAGATTTCTTGTTTATCTCTCATCGATGCGGCATTATAAGATTTTCCTCGGGAGAATAGTGTTACATCACCCTGGCATAAACACATAGTGAAGGATCGATAGATTAAGGTACATCTACATCAATTCCTACACTAGGATGTAAGGATATACACATCCATATTACCCCACATACTCTAAAGTATGTGATTGAGGAGTTCCCTTAGGAAAACCTATTTCACCATCATTTAAACTCTGACAATGATGGATCTATGATCAGGGCTCTACATGGTATGATTATACTTGGTTATTAGGTACATTTCAGTATTCTTTTAGCATCATACATGTTTCCAAACATTCCAGTACTAAACATGGCTATAACAGAAGAATACTAAATGTAACAGGTATTACTCATATCGGTTATCAGATGGATATCAATTCTTAATCATCTTATCACTATGATTCAGGAACATGGGTACTCACACCCTTATATCATCATAACATTTGATATCAAGTGACATGTCAGCATCAAGTCATCTATTAGCATGACCTTGATGTCATTCATGGCCCTTAAGGCATATTAGTTTCATATGATGCCACTTGCATCTAGGCAACATAGTTATTTCTGTTCATAAGCTATTAACATGCTTTCAATGAATATGATGTCATGATCCTTACATGGATATGATTATTCTCTTATAAGAACCTGCATGATTAAATCAATTGATACTAATCAACAATTCATAGACAGATCAGCAGTCAATAAGACAGAATTAACCCTTCATTTCAAAGGTTATACTTTTATGTCCTTACAAAGGGTAAGATTCCCTTGTTTACATCATTTAGGGTTATTCAACCCTTTCATTATGATTAAGAATAATGATTCCTCATCTCATATTTTGATCATACAATTCATGCTTAAAGGAATAACATGAGTTTAGAATTTATTGTTCATTTCAACATATTACCATGAACTAGGGTTTACTATTCACATTACTCATGATTACCCTAAAATTAGGGTTTACTATTCACTTCATAGTGAAATGAGCTCATAGCATCATCATGAATGAGAAACATCATCATTTATGCTTTCAAATTAGTTTAAGACTCATCAATTATCTTAATTAGGGTTTTCAAGATCTCTAATAGGTGGATCATACCCTAATCCTGCATATTCATATACATTGAAGGTACTTTATTTGAGTTTTAACCATAAATGGTACTTTCTCTCTCTCCTTACTAATGGATGGTGATTACATCACTCTAGATAGGGTTGGGTTAAGTCCTCATTGATTAACATAAACCAAATCACCACTATCATGTCATTAGGGTTTGAATAAAACAAGGTATCCTTTAATTGAACCCATTTAAGCTTGAACGAGTGTCAACCCACTTGCTTAAACGAGTGTGGACCCACATGAGCTTAAACGAGTGTGGACCCATTTGAGCTTAAACGAGTGTGAACCCATTTGAGATTAAACGAGTGTGAACCCGTTTGAGCTTAAACTAGTGTGAACCCGTTTGAGCTTAAACGAGTGTGAACCCATTTGAGCTTAAACGAGTGTGAACCCGTTTGAGCTTAAACGAGTGTGAACCCGTTTGAGCTTAAACGAGTGTGGACCTATTTGAGCTTAAATGAGTGTGGACCTGTTTGAGCTTAAACGAGTGTGGACCCACTTGGGCTTAAACGACCCTGAAGTCGTTTGGATCAAAAAGGGTTCAAACCGCATGGACATAAAAGGTGAAACAAAGGTTATGTTTGAATAGGATTTCCTATGTTGAAGCCTTCAATTGGCCATGCCCTTGTTAACCATTTGCAAATTGAGTCAATTAGAATTAGCCTTAATCAGTTGGACACCAAATTGATTCTCAATTGAAAGCTAATTGGGGTTAAATCCCACTCAATTAGGGTTTTCAATCGGCTAATCATCAATTTTTAACAATGTGAAACAAATTGTAGTTGAACCCATCAATTGAGCTCCAATTGGGCCCAAACTTGGCCCAAACGGTCTTGGGATCGTTTGGATATCCTCAAAACGGCCTTGAGACCGTTTGCCCAAAGTTTTTATCAAAAACTAAATTAAATTGATAAGGATTGAACCCTAACTAGGTCCAAAATCAGCATTTTTATCAATTCATCAACCTATTGAAATTGGACCTTCAAACCATCAAATTTCCTTAACCCTATACCTCCAAACGGTCTTAGGTTGTCACCAAACGGTCTTAAGACCGTTTGAGTGAACCCCCAAACGGTCTTGAGACCGTTTGGGTCCTTCAACCCAAATTTCACCAAAAACTATCATTGAAAAACTCAATTCAACCCGATTAGGGTTTAAGGAGTTGAAGTGCCCTCAATTGTGATTGGTTTGGAAATGAGTTATAATTCTTTTTAGGAATTAAATTCAATATGTTTATAACTGTTCCTTAAACGGTCTTCCCTTGGTCAACTTTATCAAACGGTCTTGAAGACCGTTTAAAACTAAACGATCTTGCAAGATCGTTTTAGGTTAAACGGGTTGAACCCCTTTTTGATCTGAAATGGTTGCAAACCGTTTAGACCTATTGGTCGAAGATCGTTTAATAAAGTTGGATAAGGACCAACATACGTATTAACGCACTTCATCTTCAACCTTGAAACCAAGGTCCGTTCTTCACGAAAAAGCTTGCAAGAGTGCAAAGAAAGAAGGGAAGAAGAAGAACTAACTATTATTTGCAAGAATAACAGTATGCATAACAAAGCAAGGTTTAGAGTTATAAAACCCGCCTCAAACGTTATTCCTAGAACTCCAAGCTTACAAGCTTCGAAACTTTAATGGTGGCTTGAGCTCCACAGGTCATCCAAGGTTGTTTCTTCAAGGAAAAGTTGGGAAGGATCGGCTAGGAAGAGAAAGCTAAGTAAGATAACCATGAAACCAACCTTGTAACCTGGTTTCCTCCATGAATTCGAGCAAGATGATGATAAAAGCTTACCTAGATGAACTTGGTCGTCTTCCTCTACTCATGAGCTCTGTCCTAAGTCGGTCTAAGCAAGGGAATAAGAAGGGAAGAAAGGAAACGTTGCCTTTGGTTGCAAAGGAAAGGATCATATATACTTTGAGGTTATTTTCATCATAAGGACAACTTACTCCTCCTTTTCACAACTAGGTCCTTCCTTTCTTTTAGGCACGTCCCTCCTCTTCATCTCTAAGGTAAAACTTCTTCTAAGACCAAGGACTAAAGGCAAGGAAGGTCAACTTGTCACTATGGTGCACATATACATATAAGGGTCTCCTTTACTTACAACTTTGGTGGTTTAATTTCAAAGGTGTTTCTTATTATATGATTATTCAAATGAAGTTCATCCTTCATTATTATAACTTTAAATGATGTCAAAAGTCATAAAAGATATTCTAGAAAGTGTATATCACAAGTTGCACCCCACATTTTGGGTAAATTGCACTTTACACCAAAATTAGGGTTTTAAGCACAAAGATTGCTCCACAAGCTGCACCTTGGTGCCCAATCTTGGGAAATCCATCATATCTCATCATATTCATTCATATGATGTCTCTTTATTAGAGGAACATCTTAACCTGTGTAATTTGCAAGTTAACCCCTCTAACTGGGTAATTTGCACATAGGTCCCTGTATTACCAAACAATACTACAATCATTGTTTAAAAAGGACATAAATGAAAATGTATGTTCCTTAGGAACTTAGTTACATGCAAAAAGATAATCACAAGGATTTAATTACATATTTAGGCAAAACACCTAGGGTTAATTCATAACTCAGGTCAGGGAAGTTACAACGTAGGTGCCAGTCCTACTTGTACTAATATATTTGTGATCTCTAATGTCATATGGTATACAGTGGAAGAGCTAGGAAGTCTGGTCTGGTTGGGCGCATCAAGAAGTAAAGCTACAACTAACCAAAAAGAGGAGGCATTATATGATATATATCCTCTAATATTACAAAAAAAAAACTATGAAGATTTATATGTAAACTCAGAACGAGGGGTAGGATATGTGCCCACTTTTGCCTCCACATAGCTCCATCATTCATGGTATAATGTCATTTTCTTCTAAAATGGACACAACACAACTTTATTTTTGATTATGGAAATGAACGTACCACAATAGCTAGGCATGGCCATTGAGGGAAAATTTGGGTATCACTTTAGTTACTCAGTCAGATTCTCAAAAGAAAACATCAAGTACATATAATCCAAGAAAATTTACTTTCCTGACAAATTTTTTTACGATAAATATAGAATCAGTTTAGTGTAAGCCCATGACAAACCTCCCTATCTATGGTACCCATGATATAATTCTTTTCTCAAAAAAACCTATAATGTCGGGTTTCCTAACCAAAATCGACATAAGACCTTAAACATGATATATCTTCTCATCATGTTCAATATTAGTTTTGGGGACCTAAGCTAACATTATAATGTTCTCATGATGTTCTTTACAAGATAAATGATAGTTTTTTATATCGGTTTTCTAAGTTATATATGAGGTTTTACAATGTGTGTCGATGCAGAATTTCTTCATGGTTACGTTGATTATTTAACAACACCTACATAAGATTCAAAATGTGGATATTCTTTTGGATACTATGTCAGTTTTTATACTTAAACCGAGATGTAACTCTCTATTTAACACCTACATAATTCTTTCTTTACCATTTATTTTTGTCTCTTCATTGTAAACCTCAATTGCATCCACGATACTCTTCATCCCAACCCTAATGCCGCAATGCCCTTCTTCCTTGATGTTGTCGTCGTTGCCATGACAACTTTTTGTTGCTGACAATGTCACACCGCCTTAACCTACTTCAAGAGCTTCTTCTTATACTTTGTCACCTCTGCTCCTTGAGAAGTAGATTGTCAACCACCACCCCTACTCACATTCTCCTCCTCTCTCCTCTCTGCTATTACTTTGTCATAGAAGGTCACTACCACCATCCATTGTCTTGTTGCTTTGTTGGAAGAAGGAGCTCGCTTGCTTCTCTCTCTTATTGTCCCTACTTGCCTACTCCTCTCTCCTTCACTAGTGATTTTTTCCCTCTCTCCCATCCCCTAACTACCAAATGATGCCTGGTGATTGTAATTTTATTTATACTTTTGATTTATGATAATAAAAGTGTGATAATAAATTAATTAGATATTGATAACATATTGATAGCCAAATAATTTTGTTTTAAGTATTTAAAATTATACACATGAGTTGAATTTCCTAATTGTAAATTGATAATCGAAATGTCATCCACTAAATATGATGGGTGAAAGGATATTAGTCAAGGGACTTCTCAAATTAAATAATAAAATGTAGCTAGGATTTTAATTTATAAGGTGAATAAATTATAGTTGTTTGTCTTGTATCTATCTAATTAGAAAATGATTCATATATATTGCTCAAATAAAATCTAACTAGGGTTTGTATGATAAATTATCTTGTACTGTATATTTGTAAATTAATAAATATCACCTAAATCATTGTTATTTAACATACATCATATATGTATTTGATAATTTTGTATATGTATCAATTTGCCTAGAAACCAATCTAGGAGTAAATCCTGGATAGTCCCACATTTAAAGTTATTCTTAAACACCTAAGACTTAGGTATTTAATCTAAATTATATATTTGTTTTATAGTTATGCATGTATGCGTCATGTTACCTAAAATATGTCATCTTTAGGTTTGTAAACCTGGATTCAATGTCATGGAAGCTGGTGATGCTTTGCTACACAGTGATAGGATGTTTATTGTACTCTAATGACAAATGATACAGTCTATATGTATGTCCAAATTGCCTATCCTTCATTGAACGACACACCACTGCCAATACCTCACCTTAGATACAATATAGTAGGAGAGGTAGAAGGAGGTTGGTTGGTTGGCCCAAAAATTGGATTGTCTATGGGAAGGTATGACAAATGTATTTTGTATTTGTATTTGTGAGTATTTTTTATTTGTATACATATGTTGTCAATTGATATTAGAATTTTGCTAGATCGCATTACCTAAGAAGTCTCATATGGTTTCTCCTCCAAAGATTCATGTACCTACTTTTGTTCTGCATGACCTATTTGACTCAATAGGTCCTAAGTGCAAGGGCTTATGTTGATGGTTAGAGAATGTTTGGCCAGGGTCAAATATATGTAGATCCATTTGCTAGAGGAAGATATAGGACACAATCATGAAAAAGTGTATATATTCAAGATGTTACATAGCTATTTGATACATCCACAATAGAACCTTGAATGTGGTGAAATCTTATGGTGAAATATCTCATTTTATATAAATATAGATCTTGAATTATTTTCTATATATCAAACTAATACATTTGTTTCTGCATCGACTCATATGTAAAGACTACAATGTTTCTAATAATTAATGTGGCGTTCCTAGTTCTATCTCATATTAGCAATATACATAAAGAAAAATAGTCTATATTTAGTTGTTCCTACATGATTTAAGTATTTTTGCTAATGCAAGAAAGGACTTAATTTTGACTCATTTTAATATTGGATAGCTACCATTTATTTTTTTATAAATTTAACTTATTACCTTTATCGTGGAATAAAACTATTTTACTTGTTCTTTACTCAACAATAAGAATTGGAAATTGTTAGTGATTCTCTCAAGCATATTGACTATGTATTATCCTAATATTTGGTATCAAGTTATCAGTAGGGACACCAACTAAAATTATCAATTGTAGAGTAAGTATAGTTTTGTATGCATCTACATATTTATTAATATCAGCATCATAATATAGTAATTAATATGGAAAATACATGTATTACTTATACTATAGGGTATAAAAGTATTCTGTGCGGATGCAGAACTTGTAGATAAAGAAAATAAAATAATATCTTCAAAAAATGTTAAGGTAATTTTATGAATCCAAATTTAAACTCAACTCTTCTTATTTGTATGTATTAAAATCTCACATAACTTTAAGTTTATAGTGTCTTACACAAGATAATGGTTGCGTGGAGGATATTATGTGATGAAGAATATGAATGTCACTGTAAGAACAACATCAAAAGACATACAGGTTATACATTAGATAATATAAACTCTAGCCACAAATATTTCATTTAATTTGAATATTATTGTATTTTATATAATATCATCTTGTATTATATAATTCTTTTTTAGATCTTAAACACCCAATTGGCTTATGCATGAGACATTGTAGATGGAATGCAAGTAGAGTGGATAGAGTGCTTCATGAAAGAATTTAAATTTGGGATTGATGGTCATGAATAAAACTTTGAATTTGATTATTTGTTTGATTATGTGATGGATCATAAGTATTCAAAACTATGTATTTGAACTAAAATTAAAATTAGGACAAGGGGTTGGAATTTGATTTGCATCAATGGAACAATTAAAGATGTGAATGTGAATGTGAATGAATATATGTGAATTTTGAATGTGTGTGCTAAGAGAAGTACATTTTGAATATACGTATATGAGCCTGTTGGGGTAATTGAAGATGTGGATGTGTATGAGTATATGTATGTGTTTTTTAAAAGTTTGAAATGAAATATTGTTAATTTGAACATATGATGGACCTTGTTATATTAATGAACACCGGGTTCCCCATCCTACTAATAGCCAGACAGTAGGTCTTCTGACCATACTGTAAAGATTACAAATTTCAATATCAGTGTTTTGATAAAAACCAACATGGTAATATTGTAATGTTAGTTTTGTACCCCAAAATTGATGTTATTGAACAATCTATCTAGTATAAATTTTAAGTGAAAGGTCAGTCTACTATGTCAGTTTGTGTACCAAAATTGATGTAGTAATATCATAGTGTTGGTTGCCTAACACAAACTGACGATGTTGATTAATCTACCCAAAAATTTTGTAAAATTCTACTATGTTAGTTTTTCAAGTGAAACCAACGTTACTGACCAACTATTTCACATAAGTTTGATGTATATTGTTTAACTTAAACATCATTATATCTTACTAACGTAAGGTTCTATGTCAGTTTTCGTTTCCTCAATTAACTAATGTGTTAGTTGTCGATTTGTTGCTTTGCCCACCTAGGTGTCATACTAGAACTGACGTTATAGACCTTAATTAGTTGATGTTATATACCACATGTGTACTAGTGTCATAAGCACCACTGTTGCCTCTCCTTGCTACGATAGCACGCATTTCTGCCCAAAAAGGTCACTTTCTATTGTCAAATTGGAAAAAGTGCATCCTTAATGGTAAAAGTAACTTTGAAGATATTAAAATACTAGTAAATTGGAAAAAGTACATAATTTCTAAAAAAATTACCATTCTAATCATGTTACCCCCTACAAAAAAGTAAACTTTCAATTGATACAAAAAATTATGTAAACCCCGGAATATTAAACAAAATATCTTAACATTGAGAGAAATTAAATGAAGCTACAATATCATGTAATGCTAATAAAGCATTTTATCATGATCATTAGGTATCTTGTAATTTTTAACTTTGACAAAAGGGTATCTCAACATTGAAAAAAATTTAGGACCGCCAAAATTTGAGGTTGGGTTCAGGTCGGGTTGAAATTTGAGTTTTAATTTGGCTTAGAATAAAAGTCCTTACTTTTATACATATATGACTTACTTTTCAAAGTACAATAATTTATTTAAAATAGAAATATATAATTAATTTAGTTAAACATTGAAATGTGTACATTTTCATAATTCGTATGTAAAGCATATCAAATTTATGTGATCTAGTCTTGATCAAGATTCAGGTTTAAAATGTTATAGAATGGAGTATTCAACTTGATATAACTTTTCAATTAGAACATGTTGAGATCACCTTGTTTTTTACAGGTTTAGCTTCTAAGTCGGGTCCCCACAAGGCTTGGGTTCGGAAATAATTTGACATCACTACAAAAAAGTATATCAATATGTTATAAAAGTACTTTAGCATTTTAAATATCAAATACATGATGTCTCTAGAACTAAAAATGGTTGCATCCTAACAATGTTGAATTGGAAACCTAACTATGATCACATTATCTCAAATACCTCAGTTGAATTTTTATCCCATGTTGCTTACTTAGTGCCTATTTTTGATCACTTTGAGCCTAGTTTTGGCCACTTTGAGTTTCGTGATTTGTATCGCTCACTTTATTCCTTGTTTTGGTCACTTAATGCTTAGTTTTGATCACTTTGCACCTACTTTTTTTTGTCACTTCTTATTTTTTGTTCACTTTTTGCATACTATTAGGTACTCCACCTATAACTTCCCTCCATTACTTTAGTACTCACTTTCATCATATCCATGTTACTACCCTCATCTTTCCCATTACTTCCCTCCTCACTTCTCTCTACTTCCCTCATCACTTCCCTCCTCTCCATATCTTACTTCAATCATCACTTCCCTTATCTCCCTCTTTTCCTTCCCTCCTCATCTTCCCACTCTCCCTCTATTAGTTCCCTCATCACTTCCTTCCACTCCCTCCATTACTTCCTTCCTTGCAAAAATCATGATCAATTTCCTCCTCTCCCTATTTCACTTCCCTCCTCTCCTTATGTTACTTTTGTAGGGTAACATGGCTACAGAGTTGACAACACAAACAAAAATTTAATTGTCATATTCCCCTTTGAATACTACATCGCGTCAATAATCATGTAATGGGAAGGATGATTGTAAGGTTATATTTGATCCTAGAGCAAGTCCAGCGACAATTCCCTCGATGTAGTGTGTGCCTATCTTTAATTTGTACCTAGAAAATGTCTGTGACGGCCTCCTAGTTGTTCACAACAGACATGAGTTGACTTTATCCTTTGAGCAGCAGGAAACGTCCTCCTTGCCTCTATAGTAGTCCACACAGACCACCGGGAACTCTCATCATTCTAGATGAATGGAAAAGAAGGAGTTGTCTCTTGTAGTCAATGTACTAGCACCAACTAGCTCTCCCACAATTGTCTCTCCCTTGCTCTCCCTCCCTTTGATGGGTAGGACTTGCTTGAGTTCTCTCAGTTACCACAATCAGAGAAGACAACAATAGTTAGAGCTGATTGATGTGTCTGAGAAGCCCCCAGTTCCCCTCTATTTATAGGAGGGGTTAGGGCCAGGGTTCGTACTCTGAGTGGGAGTCAAAGGGGGTAACATTTCCCAAATTTTCACAACCTGTGAACATCAAAAAAATCGGTTCATAGGTGAACCGACCAGTTGGCATGCAAGCTGATTGGTTCAACCCTTGAACTGATTGTTTCAACATGTTTTCCAATCACAATTATATTGACAATTATTATTTGATAAATGCATAACATGACTTCAACACTAATCCTTGATTCAATTGAGTTAATCAACCAACCAACCACTTTACAACCAGAATCGTTCAGTTCATAGACCTGAGCAGATCAGTTCACTTACTGAACTGGTCATCTCACAGACCATATTGCCAATATTGGTTCAATTGACCATACACTTGAATCGATCGGTTCAACACTTGAACCAGTTGGTTCACAGTCCAATTAGTCAACTTTCAACCATTGTTGTTTAAATCAAATACCTAATTCTTTAGTAATCAAGTTAAAGTGCATTCATGAATAAACTCCTATTCCGGAGAGAAACCCTAGTCGGATGGTCCTGGCTGGGAGAGGTGATGGCAGAAGCCATGGTCGTGGCCGCGACGACCACCTAGCAAGCAGGGGAGGATACTCCACTGAAGGATATCGCTCTCCAATGCAACCCATTCCTACCAGTGACACCATGATCCAAGATGATGCCTCGGTCGAGGCTCATTCAATGAGAATTGACGGTGCGTCGGGGACGGAGCCTATGGACTCCAACAACCCGGGAACCCAACCTAATCTCTTGTATGCAGCTGCAACCTCTGGAGCAAACCCCCGAGTGCCCCTGGCCATTCAACAGGTATCGCCAGACACATTGAAGCCTGAAGATATCATTGTCGATCACAGTGGATTCATCCCCACCATCAATGTGAATCCTACTAACCTCCAGCCACTCCTAGAGCCTTGGAAGTACGTGGTGGTCATGAAGGTCATCGGTATTAACATCGGTTTCCAGTCCCTTATCAATCGGCTACAAGTCCTTTGGAGCCCGACTGAGATGTTCAGGGCCATTGATCTAGAGCTTGGTTACTACATAATCCAACTCGTGAATCAAACCGACTTCATCACAGCGATGATCGAAGGCCCCTGGACAATCTTTGGAAACTACTTGTATGTGCAATCATGGACGGCGGGGTTCTGACCTTCCAACCCAATCCCGAACAAACTAGTAGTCTGGATGAGGATCCCAGACCTCCCAATCTATCTATTCCAGAACCATCTGTTGTCTAGCATCGACGACCTCATCAGAAAGACTATTAAAGTCGATGAGACAACCATTTTTGGATCCAGGGGGAAGTTCACTAGAGTCGCGATTGAGGTGGACACAACCAAACTACTCCTTCCAGTGATCATGATCAATGGAGAACAGTTTCACATTAAATATGAGAACATACCCACAATCTGTATGAGGTGTGGATGAGTTGGACATGCTGACAAAGATTGTGCATTTGTTCCCTCGTTCTCAACCCCAGGCGCATCATCATCCATGACCCAGCCTGTGGTGGTTGCTGCCACCTACTCGTCGGGGATTCATGCCAAGAAACCTGAGTGCAGAAATCCCACAAAAAAAGCATGCCACATACCAAGGTCAATGACGTGTCCCAGAGCAACGAAACTCCCGCATCTCAGGATCTTGAGCCCACAGGCGGTGACTGGGAGATGGTGACACACAAAAAGAACAAGAAGAAAGGAGCCAAGAAACAGGCAACGACACAAGCCAAGCCGACCACTGAGAAAACTCAATCCACCAAGGCCCCTCATGACAAGCATGACACAGCCGTTGTGCTTGTAGATGATGAGACATCTGTGGGTGGGGAAGGCAACCTTCCGTTCCATTTCAGCAATGGCACCTCTGACATGGAACATAATACACCTACCTTCAACTGGGGCAACAAGGGGAACACCTCCAAGGGCATTCTCCTGCGTAATCGACAAGTGGTCTATCAAACAGTGATGACCAGTCTGGGGAGGGAGAGGAAGAAGGGCAAGATCGCCCAACATCTTGCCCAAGCCAATAGTACAAAGGAAACTCAATGGATTCTTCAGTTTGGTGAAAATAAGGCCATGGGGGATGACCAGGCCAACGACAACAGCCAAGCAGTAGGGCTTGTTGTTGCTATCAACTAATTGATCAAGTTTCTTAATGTTGAACATCCTTTACTAGAATGTTCAAGGAGCCAAATCGGATGACAAGATTAGCCTTCTGAGAGAATATAAATCTTTTTACAAACTCCATATCCTAGCCCTTGTGGAGACAAGATGTAGTGGCTCTATTGCTCTTGACATCATAAGGAAGCTAGGATATTCTTCCTCTCACCGTGTGGAGGCCCTCGGCTTCTCATGTGGCATTTGGATCCTATGGGATCCCAGATACTGTGATATTGAAATTCTGTTCAATCATCGACAACTTATTCACTGTCATGTGAACAATAAATGGTTCCTTATTGTGGTTTATGGGAGCCCTAGCCCCAGTAAAAGACCCTTGCTCTGGAAAAGACTCATGGAGATCTCACACAATACTCAACATGCCTGGGTCGTGGTAGGTGACTTCAACACAATGTTGGACCCTACAGAGAAGAAAGGCAGTAGGTATTTTGACAAGAGAGCTTCCCAACTGTTCAAAGAAACTTTACTTGAAACTGGTCTAGCGGATATCAAATCCAAAGGCCATTTTTTCACCTTCAAATGGCTTCAAGTTCAAGAGGCTGGATAGAGTGGTTGCTAATGATGCTTGGCTAAGTGTAGATGGTGGATACACAGTCACAGTCCTCCCTAGACTCTACTCGGATTACAACCCTATCCTCATTAGCAAGAATAATACCCGCAAGAAAGTCAGACATCTCTTCCATTCCAAGGCTAGTTGGCGTATGACTCCAGAATTCAAAACTGAGGTCCTTCCTCAATGGAACACTGAGCTTCCGTTCCATGAAGTTCTGCAGCCCTTTCAATCGGCAGCTATCGCTTGGGAATCCTGACGACGCATTATGAAGAACAAGGAGAAGCATGCCACCCTGCGTCAACTCGATAAGTTCTAGGTAGATGCTAACTCATGCCCATCTATTTCTAATGACATCAAAGCTATTCTATTGCAAGAAAAGTACCACCAAATCCTATTACGTGAGGAGATGAGCTGGTGCCAGAAAGCTCACATCCAATGGCTAAAGGAGGGAGACGGTAATGCTCGCTATTACCAAACTTATGTCAAAGCTCGGAGACAAGGGAACAAGATCACCAGGCTTCACATTGATTCAGGTGACTGGATTACAGAGTCGGACGCAATCAAGGCAGCCCTTCTCCACTACTTCCAAACGCTGACATCTTCGAGCCCTCTAGAGATGATGACAACTTCCGCCATCACCAACTACATTGGGGAGTTCCCTGGTATAAGTGCACAGACCAGCAACTATCTAGCTCGCATGTCGGGCCACAATGAAATCAAAGGCGTAGTTGATTCCATGGCGCATAGTAAAGCATGTGGACCAGACGGTGTTCACGCGGAGTTCATCCAAACAAACTGGTCCACTGTTGGGAGATCAGTTGTAAGCATGGTCCAGAAGGCGTTCAACACTGGAATGGTAGAACCTTCTATGTCAGATGCCCTGATGGTTCTTGTTCCCAAAATAAAAAAAACCTCAGCGATGCGCTGACTATCGTCCAATCTCCTTAAACAATACCTGCTTTAAGCTGATCTCCAAGGTGAACGTAGAGCGTCTGAAGCCCCTGGTTCCCGCCTGGGTTACAGAGAACCAATCTAGTTTCATCCCTGGATTACACATAACTAATAATATTCTTACTGTTCAAGAAGTTATCCATTCTATGTGGAACAAATGCTCCAAGAAAGCGCATGTTTGTATCAAGATTGACCTATCCAAGGCGTTTGACAGAATGCGTAGGCTTTTCATCAAGGACACCATAATCAAATGGGACTGCCCGATAACTTGGTCAATCTGATTATGGACATCATATGTAGTGTATCCACCTCAGTGCTATGGGAGGGGGAACCGTTCCCACTGTTTAAACCTTCCCTAGGTGTTCTCCAAGGTGACCCAATCAACCCCTATATCTTTGTCTTATGCATGGAGAGATTGATCCAAGCCATTACCCATGAGGTACAAGCCTATAAATGGAAACCAATCATGCTCTCTAGAGGTGGCACCAAGTTAAGTCATGTCTTCTTCGCCGATTATATCATGTTAATGGCGGAAGCGTCCAGATCTCAGGCAGTGATCATTGATGAAGTACTGAAGAACTTCTCCATTGTCTCAGACCAGGAGATATCTAAGGAGAAGTCATGTTTCTTTTTCTCTCACAACACGACTAGAGCAGTCCATTCATCCTTCTGTAATAAAATTGGCATTGCACGCACTGACGACCTGGGCTGTTACTTTGGCGTCCCATTGCTCCACAATCGTCTGAACCAGACAACCCACGAGGATATAGTGACAATGTTGAGTGGTCGTATGAATAGATGGACTGCTAAATAGCTATCTCTAGCTGGATGGATCACCCTTGCCAAGTCAACCTTGCAAGCTATCCTGGCGTACGTGATGCATTCGGTCAAGCTCTTCCCCTCCATCTGTGACAAAATCAATAGGCAGGTAAAAGACTTCTACTGGTCAGGCAGACGAGAACGCAAGAAACTGTGTTTAGTTTCATGGAAAAAGATCACCTCTTCAAAGGAGTATAGTGGACTCGGCCTTAAGGATGCTCGTGACCTTAACGAAGCCCTGATATTGAAGAATGTTTGGAGCTTTCTCAACAATCCGGACTTACTATGGGTACGGGTTATGAAGGAAAAATACATGAGGAACGGTCGTCTTTCAAACAAGACTTGTTCACCGGCCTGGTCTTTTATCAAGAAGCACCTCCCCCAACTTAAGGGAGAATGTGGTAGAGTTGTCAACTCAGGCACTGATGTTAATTCTTGGAGGGATCGTTGGATCATCGGCCGCCATCCCCAAGCACTACTACAGAAACATCAGTCAGTTTCACTTTTCTGGGCATCGGTTCTTTACCAAAACTGACGCCTATAATATTCAACATCGGATATTTAGTAACTCCGACGTCTATATTCGAAGACCAACCAGACACGGGTACCACTTTGTATTCAGTGTCAGCTGGGTAAAATAAACCGACGCCTAAAATCGCCCGCGAAATCCAATTTTCGAGCGAAATTTTTTTTCCCCAAAGTAGCACATACAACGTTAGTGTTTTAACTAATAACCGATGCCGATATAAGATGGAAATTTGTGAGAAAAGTTCCAATATAGGCGTCAGTTATCCTTTTGAAAACTGACGCTGATAATGGTTCCCGCCAAATAATTTAGGGCAAAGATTGTCTAATTGGACGTCGGTCTTTTAATATCAACCGACGCTTAAAGGTAAAAGGTGTCGGTTTTAGAGATAACCGACGTTGTTGACAAACTTAATAGACCCGTATCACTCTTCTATTCCCCTTCCTTCCTATTTCATTGCGATAGTTTGTTGTGATCGTCGCTCGCCTAAAATCGCCCGACGATCGCTGTCGCCGCCGGTCTGCTCTGCTCTACTGCCACCGCCGGTCTGCTCTGCTACCGCCGCCGCCAGTCTGCTCTGCTACCGCCGCCGGTCGCTGCCGCTCTTCTCCACGCTAGCTCTAGGTAGCCCTAGCCTATTTGCTTCCTTCTTCGTAGATTTCCTTCTCCATAGATCCTTACCAACAGCAAGCATGGCCGTGGCTGTGTTGGCCTACCACGGACGTGGTAGGCCAACACAGCCACGGCCGTGCTTGTTGTTGGTAAGGATATGAACAAATCTTTATGTAATGCTTTATGTAAATCCAAGAATACGAACAAATCTTTTGCTTGCATATATTTGTGTTTCTAATCCTAGTGTTTGACCTAATTTAGTAAATTTTGATGCATGTTGAAATAAGATTTAAACTTGTCCATTCTAGCATCCTAATTTGATTTGATTAAACCCTAACATTGATGAAACCCTAACATCAATTGTGATGAAACCCTAACATTAATTATGATGAAACCCTAACATGTACCTATCTATTATTGTGTTTGTTGGTCTAGAAACCCGTCCAAGATTTACTCATTAGGAGAAAATCTTAGATAGTCCCCGGTTTGGGACTGTTCTTGAACACCTAATCTCACTTAGGATGTAAGTGTATAATGTGTATTGGGTTTTCGAGAAAATTTTGGTAGCATTTCCCCATTTGTTCACTAAGAACATATGTACTTAGAGAATAGTGGGGAAATGCTGCCAAAATTTTCCTAAAAACCCAATACACATTATACACTTACTAGTAAGATTAGATGTTCAAGGATGGGATAGGTGGTACACATTTATTATATATCAGAATGACATCACATGTGTTAATTCCCTGAATTTCACTACTACAGAACATGTCTTTGGTGTCTGTTGTTTATGCCCTTTTTTTGTTGCCAACTCCACAAAATATTGAAGCTAATGATGACTTATATGTGCACGGAGATCACAATGAAGGATTGTTAATTAATAAAAGATCACAATTTTAGAGGCATGCATGTTTATATTTTTTTATTGAAGCTAAATGTTTGATTTTTTAATATCAATATCATTTTCAAATTTGATGTTTCATTATCTTCTAGTTAATACAAATGCTAAATGTTTGCCTTTTTAATGACATTTTCAAATGGCTGACCATGATGAGCATGATGTCCATGATGAGCATGAAGTCCATGATGAGCATGATGTCCATGATGAGCATGGCCAGGATACCAATGTAAGTTCTAAAAACATATCTTGTATTTCTATAAAATTCATTATCTTCTAGTTATGTCATATATCCCATATTTCTATATTGGGCTAATTCAGTGTGTTTATTTTTGTCAAATTTTAGGTTGATGATGCACATGTACCCACTGAAGCACTGGAGGAACTTGATGTGCATCACCAAAAACTTAACAAGAAAAGGGGCATAACTCTGGTGAAGAAGTTAATAGTGCTAAGTGGTAGTGGATCCAGATTGGTTGTGGAGTTTGATAATGGAGGAAATGCAATTGGAGTGAACCGCAATAATTTTGTAAACTATCTTGGGGTTGTCACTCGAAGCCATTGTGGTGTTAAGTATGATAATTGGCATAAAGTTCCTCAGGCGAAGAAAGACTTGATATGGAAGGATTTATGCATGAGTTATTATTATTTGCAATTCTATTTTTTAGATTACAAATTCTATTATTTGCAATTCTATTTTTGGATACTAGTTAATAAGAATTCTATTTTACAGAATCTATTTGCATTGGATGAGAAGTTGTATCGTAAAAGCGTGATGCAACGCGCTGGAAAGATGCTAAGGAACTATAGGACAAATCTCAATATAGAATACATAAAAGATGGTGATAAGAAGAAGAAGTCAGCCCTTGAACAGTGGAACTTCTTGGACAAAGAAGATTGGGACACGTTTGTTGCTTTAAGAAAATCTGAAGAATTCAAGGTATTAGGCGTCACTCCCAATTTAATTAATATACGTTGTATTCACCTATTCAAGATTAACATTTAGTGCTACTAACCAAATCATTAATGTGCATACTAACTAGGCCCTCAGTGAGGCGCAAAAAGCAAGGCGTGCACTGAATGTGCATGACCACACTATGGGTCCAAAGGGCTATGCAAGCGTTCGCCAAAGACTACAGGCAGAGTATGCTGCTACTCAGGAGTCCTCTACTACATGTGCCACACCCATGCCTCGCCATGATGTCTAGATAGATGGGAGGCAAAACAAGAAGGGTGAAATAAAGAAGCTCGTAACTGCTGAGGCGGCTGAGAAAATGGTAAAATACAACTCTTAGAGCAATCGTTTGAATATTGATTATTTGTGGTGTTAACTTACCAATTTTTGTTGATGGTGATTAGCGGGAGCTGCACGAGCAGAGGAAACCAAGCACATTCATCCCTCAGGGTACAAGGGATGAATTGATAGTTGCTCTAGGTAACCTAGAGCATCCTGGACGTGTTAGGGGTGTAGGCGCTGGTGTGGGCATCAAAGCATTCTTTGGGCCATCCCAGCGCAAACCCAGAGCGGGACTTTCACAAGAAGAGGTAACCTATTCTTTTTTTAGAATGTTACTGCAAAAGGAAATTCAATAATAAGAAGATAATGTTTCTTTTATCCATGTATAGGAGAATAAGAGAGTCGAGGATATAGTTGCTAAGAAGGTCAATGATATAGTTGTTGAGAAGGTCAAGGAAGAAATAGTGTGGTGGCAGACATCTCAGACTTCCAATCGGACTATGGAGACCCAATCTTCTCCTGATGCACAGACTGAGAGTAATCCTATAGACCCACCGCCTAACACGTCTACTGTAAGTATTATTTATGAGATTGTAGCAAGTCTTTTCAAGATGATATGTTTTCAAGATGATATGTATATATGTATAATATTCTTTACGTAAATTTGTAGGCATTGAAGCCATGCCGCATAAGAATACAAGACTATGTTGTTGTAGAGGCGTAGGCTTACCCGTCCCTTCCCGGGGCAACATTTCACGGGACTCCAATGCCACAGGGCTACGTTCGTGTGAGCCCGATACGTGTATTACCCGATTGGAGTGAAGCTATATTGCCATATCTCCACCCGGATATTGATACACTTGCTGAGGCAGAAGGCGGGGTGATATTGTGGCCCAAAGCAGATTTCGTCTACACTACTGAAATTGTAAGATAAATTTACATTACTTTAGATTGTTAATATGTATATATGAGGTCAAATGATCTAAAATTATATATACATGTTAAAAAGAAGACACCCAGAGTGCCTAGGCCTCCACCTCCACTTTCTGCATTACCAAGTTGGGTTCCAACTGACCTAAAATACCCGTTAGGTCCTTCTTGTAGGGGAATGGCATGTTGGCTACGGGCACATAATATACATTGGCCTATAATTGCTTCTTTAAAAGCGAATTAACAAGGTCATCATATGAAAGTTCTTTATTTATACAAGATATTATTGAGTTGTTTATGTATGATTGGCTGAATACATCAATGATAGAGACATGGATAAGGTGAGATCTTGTTTATACATCCATATACCTTGTGTAAGATCCGGTGATCTGGTTTCTTATATATTAATGCATACGTAATACATGTTTTGCAGCTACTTAGTCGAAAATCAATGCAAACAATTTGCATTTGATCATGTGGGATTTTTTATTCCATCATTGATTAGTATGGTAGCTAAAGACCCTGATAGTGTTCAACAATATTGTATAGATGCTTTTACAATTTTCAGTCAGCAAAAGAAGACGATAATAATAGCTCCATTCAATGTCAAATAAGTTTACTTTATTTATAATTTGGACTTAAGAAAATTCCATTTTTATTGTGGATTTTGAGTTATTAATTTTTAACTTTTTTACCTCTAGTGGTAGGCATTGGGAGTTACTAGTTATTCTCCACGGGACATTCACTGTTTATTATCTAGATCCTGCGGGGAGTACATTGAATACTAAAATTGGACACGTAATGAGAATGCCATTATTCTGGTGAGAAATATTTCCTTTTTATATCTGTTAACATCTGTTATTACATTACTATTTAATTATGCAATTTACCGTGTTACATTAACATGTAAGGGTTTAGATGCATTCAAAAATGCTGGAGGAAAGGTCCCAAGGAGAAAGAACCAGTCAATAATTTGGGAGAACATAAAAGTAAGTTCCCGACTCCAATGTATATATTATTTATGTGAACTATGCTTAGTTGTATTTTTTAATATTTTGTATGTTTCAATTTATAGTGCGCTACACAAGACAACGGCTGGGCATGCGCATACTATGTGATGCGATTTATGCAGATGATTATCCAATATGCCACATTGGACATCAATACCATACATGAGGTATTATATATAGTCTCATTAGTTAGTATTAAATATATCAATCGTATTTTTATATTATTACTTATATATATACATCATTTTCTTTGCAGGTGTTTAAAACTGACCACACTATAGGTAAACACTTAAAAGATGTACATGCTCCATATACGATGGAAGTATTAAATGAAGTAAGAGAAAATGGGAAAGAGCCATACAAACAGTGGTGATTGTAAAATATAATTGGGATGTTGATAGCGATGTTGAATGATATTTTGTAAATGAATATTTCTGAATGTTTATACATGTCTAAATGTTTCTATATGTATTTGAATATTTCTACATGTGGGAATGTGAGAATTGAATTGATGTCTGAATGTATCTACTTGTGTGAAAAGTATATATGTTGATTTTGCAGGTTTTTGGCCTGTTTGTAGGCTGATATCAATGGATGTCGTAAACCTACAGTTCATAAAACTGAACTGCAGGTTCCCATCCTGCTGACCAGCCACAGCAGGCCTGCAAACTGATAAGAAAAAAAAATTAAAACATAGGCGTTGGTTATTTATAGAACACTGTCATCAAAGGCTTACAGCGTCAGTTACTAGATAAAAATCACCGCCTAATGTGACAAACAACCCAACCGTGCAGGAAAGTACGGCCGTGGCGGGAAATGACGTCGGTTAATAGTGTTGGCTAAATGGACATCTATAAATCCCTTTGTTTTGATTATGACAAACATTTCATTCTTATTGATCTAACGAGCTACTTGAGTGTGCAGGATTAAGGTGGATGCCAAAGAATCTAGGGAAATCCATATGCTTACACATTTATGTTTTCATGCAATGTAATCGCTTTGTAAAAACTTGTACAAATATATAATGTACAAGCACTTAGATTGCATGTAAATCAAGCGTTAGATCTTCCCTAGCTAAACACCACATTTAGATAAGTCATCCACTTCAAATAGGATCACATATGCACACTCATACATATAATTAGTGCCTAAATTGCAACATTGAAACATGATCAATCTCGGTCGACAAACTCCTCGACCGAGACACTCTCGGTCGACAATCTTCTCGACCGAGAAAGATCCAAAGTAGCCGTTAGACACAACAGACAAGTTAGTTGGCAGTTGGAGAAAGACGTTGCAAATCACTTGTTCCAGAGTGCCTGTCGGTCGACAAAAGTTCGACCGAGTAGGTGTCTCGGTCGACCATTCCTCGACCGAGATTGTCTCTAACAGCAACTGCAGAATTAATTAATTAGCCGTTGTTAAAGCAACAACTTTGTACCTAACGTCTAGTTAAGCACTTAGAAACCCCTAGAAGTTGTCTAGAACGTCCTTAAGCATCCTTAGGCCATTCCTATAAATAGGACAAGCCATAGGACACTCAAACTCACTTGTTACACTTGAGAATTCTTTGAGCATACTTTGAGCAATCTGTTTGTGAGAAAATTGAGCATTGTGAACATTGGCTACTTCCTTCCTTAGCTCATAATTCGTGTCCTATAGGCTAGTATCTCCTACCCACTGCAATCACAAGTTCACACACTTGGTTAGGAGATCTATACGCTTGATCTAGGCAAATCAAGCCTTGGGATACAAAGGATAAGTTGTAATTTCCTTTTTCTTTCTTGTTCTCTATTACTGTTTGTATTCTCCTTGCTACTCCTAGGTTGGAGGCTGCTGATTGGAGAGGGTGGAGTTCTTCTTGGCGAAGAAGGTGACTTTGAGCTACTTCAGAAGGCTGGTGGAACGGGAGGTTACTTCTAGAGAGGAAGGCTACTTCAAGGGGGAGCTTGGAGTTACTTCAAGAAGGCTACCTCAAAGTTGGTGCACCTACTTCAAGTGAAGGCTGCTCAAAGGGTGTAAAGGAAAGTATTGTATTTTGTATAAATCCTTGAGAAGGTAATAAAATAAATACTTTCAAAATCCCGGTTGGGTAAGCAACCGAGTAGTGGACTGACAACTTTAGTATTTGCTAAAGTTGGAACCACTCTAAACACCTGTCTCCTTCTTCTAATTTTTAATTGTGGTTGTTTGAGTTCAATAAATTGTTAAAATTATTTAAAAACTCTATTCACCCCCCCTCTAGTGTTTTTCAATTGGTATCAGAGCAGGCTTCAAGGAACCCTAACAAGGTCTTGAAGAAATGGGGGATGGAGTGCTCAACAACCTGAACCTTGAAGGAACACTTGTTGCTAGGCCTCCAGCGTTCGATGGAACAAACTACCAATATTGGAAGAGAAGGATGCAGTTCTACTTCCAAGGCATCAATTGGGACTTATGGAGAATGGTGTCAACCCCATATGAGCTCCCTCAAACTCAATTTGCAGAATGGGATGCAAATACGGTAAAGCTGGCCCAAATGAATGCAAAAGCTGTAAGCATTTTATATTGTTCTATTTCGGTAGGAGAATTTAATAGAATATTTAATTGTGACACAGCCTATGATATTTGGCATAGACTGTACATAACCTATGAAGGTACAGTCCAAGTCAAAAATTCCAAAATTAGTTGAACACTTTCATATGGATCCTAATGAATCAATTAGTGAAATGTTTGCAAAATTCTCTACTATTGTTAATGGTTTAAGTGCTCTAGGAAAACCTATCCCTGAAGAAGATCAGGTATCAAAGATCCTTCGTTCACTTCCTCCAAAATATAAGCCAAAGGTGACAGCCATTGAAGAAGCAAACGACCTCACTCGACTGAAAATGGAGCAACTTATTGGCAACTTAGAAGCTCATGAAGCAACCCTAGAAGAGGAAGAAAGAAGAGCACGTGAACTTCAGCAAGGAAAGAAGAAGGATGTGGCTCTAAAAGCTTCAAAGGCTGTCACACAAGAAAGTGAGGAGTCAAGTGAAGAAGAGGGAGAAGAAGCCTTGATAGTAAATGGTAAGAAATACAAAAGATTTAAATCTAACAAAATTTCCAGCTCTTCTTCTACCCCTCCTAGGTGCTTTGAATGTGGGAAGAAAGGGCATTTCAAAAATGAATGTCCTAAAGCAAAGAAAGGAAAGAAAAGCTCACACAAGAAGAAGGGAGAAAAAGCCTATAAAGCTGCATGGGACGAGTCAAGTGACAGTGAAAGCGGAGAAGAAACTGTGGATTGTCTAATGGCAAGAGAAGATGATGAAAACTCTCAAGAGGTAAGCCTACTTGATCTTTATAAAGAAGAGTTAGTCACTAGTCTACAAGAAATTCATGATAAGTATGTTGATGTCAAGAAGAAACTAAATAAGGTTATCAAATCAAATGATGAGTAAATTGCTAAATTAGATAATCTTTCTTCTGAAAAGAATAACATTGATCTTGAGAATTTGTCTTTAAAACATCTTTAGATGATTGCACTAGAAAGCTACTCACTTTAGAAACAAATGTTGATCTTCTTTCTAAAGAAAAGACTGACTTGTTAGCTACACTAAAAGATTTTCAGACTCAACCTATTTTATGTAACCATCTAGACTATGATAATGTTATAAAAGAAAGAGATTCATTGTTATCTGATTTAGATCAAGCAAGAAATGATCTACACAAGAAAATGAATGATATTGCTCAGCTGCAAAGAGAACTTTATGAGTTAAGAAGAAAAAATATACTTGATAACATTCTAAGCATTGGTACTGTTTTCAACAGAAGAAAAGGTTTGGGATATGATCCAAAGAAAAATCAACCCAAAAGAACTCAAACTATGTTTGTACCCAAAAACACAATGGCTAGAAAGAGAAATAAAGTTGACTCTATTACTTGCCATTTTTGTTTACGCCTTGGACACTATTCCTTTTCATGTCCTTATAAAACTAAGGATTCCGAATTAGTTTGGGTCCCAAAACCTCAAACTTAGTAGAGTCAAATGGAATTTAGTTGAGATATAACTAAATGCTCCATCTTGCTATTTATATTGTCTTATCTCAACTAAACAAAAGATTTCATGCATATTGTAAATTTTCTGCATTATTGTACTGAAACAGGAACTTAGTCGGTCGAAGTATTGTCGACCAAACCATTAATCGGTCGAAGTATTGTCGACCGACCGAATGTCTGTAACATATCAAAATTTCCAGAAATTATTTCGGTCGAAAATTGGTCAACCGAGCTAAATTTCTATGTTTCTTTGTTTGTAATACAGTAATCTTCTCGATCGACAAATTTGTCGACCAAGACAGATGTCGGTCGAACAATTGTCGACCGACTGGACTTCTGATTCAGAACTCTTATACAAATCTGTACTTAAATGATTCTAACCATATCGGACCATCACATGGGTACCAAAATCTACATTTTAATGCAGGAATGGGTGGTTGACAGTGTATGTTCCAAACATATGACCGGGAACAAGGACGCATTTCAAACCTTTGAAGAAAAGAAAAGTGGAACAGTCACCTTTGGAGACAATGGTAAGGGCAAAATCGTTGGAATAGGTAATGTTGGTACAAACCTCGAAATAAAAAATGTTCTACTCGTTGATGGTTTGCACCATAATTTGATAAGTGTTAGTCAATTATGTGATAGTGGTTATGATGTGTTATTTAACAAAACTTGCTGCAAGTTATTGATAGAAAATACTACAAATGTTGTTTATGAAGGAAACAGAGTTGGAAATCTTTATATCCTTAAACCTAACTCTATGAAATCAGTAGTGGGAAAATGCTTGCTTGCAAATGAAAATACCTTACAAGTATCGCATAAAAAGCTAGGACATGCTAGTTCACATATTATTAAAAAGTTAGTAAAATATGATCTTGTTCGTGGATTGCCTACTTTATCTTTTGATCAAGTTGAAAACTGTGAACCCTGCACAATGGGAAAGCAAACTGAAACCTCTTTTAAATCAAAACATGTACTTAGCACCAGTAGATCCTTGGAATTAATTCATATGGATTTATTTGGACCCATGAGGACACAATCTATTGGTGGTAAAAGATATTGTTTTGTTATTGTTGATGATTATAGTAGATACACATGGGTACACTTTATTGCAACTAAAGATGATACTATTCATGTTTTCATACAATTTTGTTCCAAGATTGAAAATCTATTACAAAGCAAAATATGTACCATTAGAAGTGATCATGGTGGGGAATTTGAAAACCATATATTTGAAGAATTTTGTACATCTCAAGGGTACACTCATAACTTTTCTGCTCCACGCACCCCACAACAAAATGGTATAGTCGAACGGAAAAATCGATCACTACAAGAAATGGCTAGAACTATGATGCTTGAACACAATACACCCAAAACCTTTTGGGCTGAAGCTGTAAACACTGCATGCTATGTGTTAAATAGAGTAACTGTTCACTCTCATTTGAAGAAAACTCCATATGAAATAATACATTCTAAGAAACCTAGAGTTGACTATTTTCATACCTTTGGCTCCACATGCTATATTTTAAATACCAAAGATGATAGAGACAAGTTTGACTCAAAATCACACAAAGCATTCTTTTTGGGATATTCCACTTCTAGAAAAGCTTTTAGAGTATATAACACTATATCTAGAAAAGTTGAGGAATCTATTCATGTTTCTTTTCATGAAGAATCCAAATCTGAAAATCTAGAAATCATAGATCTCACAAATCAATTCGAAAATTTAAACATACCAAATGATAGTGAGAAAGATAATACAAATAATCACCAAGCTGAACCACAACCTACACCGAGGCTTATTAAAGATCATCCTCAAGAACTAATTATTGGAGATCCTAAAGATAAAGTCAAAACTCGGTCTTCCTTCAAAGATGTTGCAAACATGGCTTTTGTTTCTATCATTGAACCTAAAAAGATATCTGAAGCTCTTAAAGATGATTATTGGATAATAGCCATGCAAGAAGAATTGAATCAATTCACTAAAAATGATGTATGGGATTTAGTTCCTAAACCAAAAGATAAAACCATAATAGGAACTAAATGGGTTTTTTGGAACAAGCTAAATGAGGCAGGAGAAGTAATAAGGAATAAAGCTCGGTTAGTAGCACAAGGATATAATCAACAAGAAGGAATAGATTTCGATGAAACATATGCACCGGTAGCTAGACTTGAAGCTATTAGAATGTTATTAGCTATTGCTGCACATAAAAACATAAAACTCTACCAAATAGATGTAAAAAGTGCATTTCTAAATGGCATTATTCAAGAAGAAGTATATGTTGCCCAACCACCTGGTTTTGAAATACCGGAAAAAGGTGACTATGTTTATAAACTTAAGAAAGCACTTTATGGTTTAAAATAAGCACCTAGGAATTGGTATGAAAGGCTCAAGACATATCTTTTTGATAATGGTTTTTCTATTGGAAACTCAGATTCTACTTTATTTTTCAAAACATATACATCTGATTTCCTAGTTGTGCAAATATATGTTGATGACATTATTTTTGGAGCTTCTAATGATTCATTGTGCACACAATTCAGTGACATTATGCAAAAAGAATTTGAAATGAGCCTCATGGGTGAACTAACTTTCTTTCTTGGTTTTCAAATTAAGCAAACACCTGCCGGAATATTCATAAGCCAAGAAAAATATACTAAAGAACTCTTACAATGTTTTGGGATGGATCAGTGTAAACATGCTACTACTCCTATGGCTACTTCTATTAAGATTGATAAGGATGAAAATGGAGAACCTATTGATGATTCCTTATATAGAGCCATGATTGGTAGTTTGCTTTACTTAACTGCTTCTAGACCGGACATCATGTTTTCCGTTGGTCTTTGTGCTCGATTTCAATCACAACCTATGCACTCTCATTTTCTAGCAGTTAAATGAATTCTTCGTTACCTAGCCGGCACTACTTGCTTTGGTTTATGGTATCCAAAAGGACAATCCTTGGATTTTAAAGCTTATACTGATGCGGATTATGCTGGTTGTCGACTTGATCACAAGAGTACTGGTGGTGGCTGTTTCTTATTAGGGAGAGCTTTAGTATCTTGGTTTAGTAAGAAACAAAATACGGTTGCCCTATCTACAACTGAAGCTGAATATATGGCAGCCGGGTCTTGTTGTGCTCAAGTGCTTTATATGCAACAAGTATTAAACGATTATGGTTTTACTCTTTCATCTACGCCTATTTTTTGTGACAACACGAGCGCTATAAACTTAGCACACAATCCTATTTTACACAGCCGAGCTAAACATATTGAAATCCGTCATCATTTTTTAAGGGATCACATCTCCAAGAATCATGTTTCCCTTCATCATGTTGATACGGAAGATCAATTGGCTGATATTTTTACAAAACCGCTTCCACTAGATCAATTTAACAAAATTAGGAAGCAACTGCTTATCACTCCTTTGGAAGATGTTTTCTTTGATATTTGTGCTACTTAAACAAAAACACTTATTTGCATCATGATATTTTGGCTTTTAAATGGACATCTTTTTCATTAGATTTGATGGGACATCTAATTAAGGGGGAGTTTTTATTTCTAAAATGATATCTTTTTGAAATGACAAAGGGGGAGAAATAAATATAAAAACTTAGAAACACTCAATCAATGAGTTTCATAAATAAACTCTTGGCTTTACGTTGAAAGTTGCTATATTCCCTAGTGAATTGGATTTCATGTTCCAAAATTCAAGGGGAATAATAAGCACACATTTTATAACCAAGAGGAAAAGCTACAAAAGGTAATCTAAAGGTATGAAACTCATATGGTTCATATTTCCTTTATTTATATTTTTGGAAATGTTTGTCATCTTCAAAAAGGGGGAGATTGTTGGCTAAATGGACATCTATAAATCCCTTTGTTTTGATTATGACAAACATTTCATTCTTATTGATCTAATGAGCTACTTGAGTGTGCAGGATTAAGGTGGATGCCAAAGAATCTAGGGAAATCCATATGCTTACACATTTATGTTTTCATGCAATGTAATCGCTTTGTAAAAACTTGTACAAATATATAATGTACAAGCACTTAGATTGCATGTAAATCAAGCGTTAGATCTTCCCTAGCTAAACACAACATTTAGATAAGTCATCCACTTCAAATAGGATCACATATGCACACTCATACATATAATTAGTGCCTAAATTGCAACATTGAAACAGGATCAATCTCGGTCGACAAACTCCTCGACCGAGACACTCTCAGTCGACAATCTTCTCGACCGAGAAAGATCCAAAGTAGCCGTTAGACACAACAGACAAGTTAGTTGGCAGTTGGAGAAAGACGTTGCAAATCACTTGTTCCAGAGTGCCTGTCGGTCGACAAAAGTTCGACCGAGTAGGTGTCTCGGTCGACCATTCCTCAACCGAGATTGTCTCTGACAGCAACTGCAGAATTAATTAATTAGTCGTTGTTAAAGCAACAACTTTGTACCTAACGGCTAGTTAAGCACTTAGAAACCCCTAGAAGTTGTCTAGAACGTCCTTAAGCATCCTTAGGCCATTCCTATAAATAGGACAAGCCATAGGACACTCAAACTCACTTGTTACACTTGAGAATTCTTTGAGCATACTTTGAGCAATCTGTTTGTGAGAAAATTGAGCATTGTGAACATTGGCTACTTCCTTCCTTAGCTCATAATTCGTGTCCTATAGGCTAGTATCTCCTACCCACTGCAATCACAAGTTCACACACTTGGTTAGGAGATCTATACGCTTGATCTAGGCAAATCAAGCCTTGGGCTACAAAGGATAAGTTGTAATTTCCTTTTTCTTTCTTGTTCTCTATTACCGTTTGTACTCTCCTTGCTACTCCTAGGTTGGAGGCTGCTGATTGGAGAGGGTGGAGTTCTTCTTGGCGAAGAAGGTGACTTTGAGCTACTTCAGAAGGCTGGTGCAACGGGAGGTTACTTCTAGAGAGGAAGGCTACTTCAAGGGGGAGCTTGGAGTTACTTCAAGAAGGCTACCTCAAAGTTGGTGCACCTACTTCAAGTGAAGGATGCTCAAAGGGTGTAAAGGAAAGTATTGTATTTTGTATAAATCCTTGAGAAGGTAATAAAATAAATACTTTCAAAATCCCGGTTGGGTAAGCAACCGGGTAGTGGACTGACAACTTTAGTATTTGCTAAAGTTAGAACCACTCTAAACACCTGTCTCCTTCTTCTAATTTTTAATTGTGGTTGTTTGAGTTCAATAAATTGTTAAAATTATTTAAAAACTCTATTCACCCCCCCCCCTCTAGTGTTTTTCAAATAGTATAACACCTACGCCTATAGTACTAAACACGACCGTGAAGGGAAGCACGGCCGTGGCGTCTGGATATATGGAGTCGGTTATTTTGTTGCAAACCGACACAGAAAGTGTCCTAGATGGCACCCTTTTTGTGGCGCGAACCCTTTTGGCGTCGGTTATAAAACTGACGCCGAAGAGTTTGACCTTTAGCGACGTCCACATAGGCGTCGCTTGAGAACTGTCACTAAAAGGGGTTAAACAACCAACGCCAAAGACATGTTCTGTAGTAGTGAAGACATTGACACTTCCTGTCAAGCACCGCTAGAACTAGAAGACCTCACTGTCAGCTCCATGGTTCAGAACAATCACTCCTGGGATGGTGAATTCATCAGCACGTACATGTCCCCTGCTGTGCTTCAGGTGATACAACAACTTGTACCACCAGAGCCCTCCTATGGCCTGGACAGCTGGGACTGGCCTCATGAAGATGATGGGATGATGCAATCCAAATCAGCCTATAAGTGGATCAGGCAAGAAAAAGACATTAAGATCCTTGGCAAGTGGGACACAATATGGCATTACAAGGTCCCTGAGAGGATCAAGATTTTTGCCTGGCTTCTCTAACATAAATCTCTACTGACTAATGCAGAAAAGATCAGGCGGCATATAGATGTGGATGTGACTTGCACGACTTGTCAAAATGCAACTGACACATTGCTCTATATCATTAGAAACTACCCGATCATCAAGCCCATATGGTGAGGGCTCCCTATCTATCCTGGTTTCTTTGAGCTCGATGAGCATGCCTGGATTGAGTCCATTATGTCGCATGATATCATCTTCATCGTGGCATGCTGGCACATATGGCATGTCTGGAACGTCCTGATCCATGGAAGGAGGCAACCCCACATTGATTCTTACATCACCTTCATTAAAGAACGTACTAAAACAATCGCTTCTTCCCTACAGTTGTCGAGTGGTGCTAGCATGTGCAAAGTACCTAATCCAGCTATTCGGCTTCAACACTCTTCCTTCTATGCCTTCTTTGATGTTGCCTTCCAACCGCTCTCCAAGAAGGCTGGTTATGGCCTCCATATAGTTGATAGTGTCGGAATATGTATCTTGGGTATTGGCACTCACTCATATGCCCAATCGCCTCTTGAAGAAGAATTGTGCGACATTCAACTGACAGTCTGTACATGCAAAAGCAAGGGCCTCATGCCAGTTACAATTCTCTCAGACTCCCAAAAAGCAGTAACCTTGGTGACAAGCAATCTCCCTTCTACACTAAGGATTGAACCAATTCGGAGATACATCTGGACTGAATTGAGCCTCAATATAGGTTTTCGGATTCAGTTCATCCCACATGCATTGAACGTTGTTTCAGATGCATTAGCAAAACATACCCTATCTACTTCCATGTCTTTTCAATTCACAGTTCCTAAGCCTCCTTGGCTTAATGTAAACACCGACATTGATTTTGCTAGTCTAACTGGTATAGAGCCCAGAATGAATAATAACTAAAGCTCTATTTGGGAAAAAAAGAATTAACTCCTATTCCAAGTATATTCTATGTGCGTGACCATATAGGTTGCAAATTACGTTGACAATGAATAACTAATTTATGACATCATAAGCAATGAGGGGTATCTAGCAACACATTGTTTCTACCCAAGTAATTTAGAAAGTTAGAGAATAACTTCAACCTACAATTTGTGATTTGTGTTATAGTGTTTGTATAGTTCCTTTGTCACTGATATCTAGATTGAAATTGAGGTATGGAATCATCATTCTTATTAATATTTAATCTAAGTTCCTTGAACTAGAGGGGACTGTCTGAGATATATGTAAGCTCAATATCACATATTGGCTCACATGAGCATGGTCATACATTTCTCAGTCTCGCTTATCAAGTGTCCAGGATATCATACTCATGTAGGAGGAACAAATCCCATCTACATCACTCACAGTCATCCCCATGTGTCACAATGCACCCGAGCAACACCTTTATGGCAACCCTTATTCAAGGTCACGGTGGATGATGTCAAAATATATCGAACGACATGTGATAGGGTAGTAATTTCATGTCTAAGAACCAAAATCACCACCAACACTAGAAGAGATGATTCTGCAAATATTAATCACAGTTTCCATGTATTCTATCTTATACACTATTCTCTAACAAGTATCTATGTGTTTGGTTTGATATCACATATCATGACTTAATGAGATTTTGTCATGAACCAACACACTCTCTAGTCTTATGTGTTATTGTTATCTATTATTCTTCCACAATAACATCTGACCAGGGACACAATAAGAATTTATACTCTTAACATTTGTATAATCTCATTATTCAGGTCCTCAACCTAAAGACGTACGTCATTGAGTATTATGTTACATTATTATCTCATAACTAAATAAAATAGAATAAATTGGAAGATTTTCTTTATTATTAATCAAATCATTTATAAGATATGTCATTGCAATCATCATATGGATGGCTCTCTGGGTATACATACCAACAACTTTTCACATCAATGTTATCCTCCTCATCATTCATTTCCTCCTCTTTGCTCATCACTTCCCTCCTCTCTTCCATTACTTCCCCACTCCTCTATCCACTTTTTAATTTCATCATCATTTTTCCCCTCTATCTCCATCACTTTTCTCCTCTTCCCCGTTTACTTCCCCTCTCTTTAATATTTTCTCTAACCCAAAAAAAGGTCTAGTTGTGCTTTTCCTCTCTTTTTCTTCCTCTTTCACTCATTCTCTCTTCAGACATCATGATCACCATCCCCTCTTGCCACTTAATAATTATTTCACCATGTTAGCCTCCCAAACCCATCTTTACCCTCACCCAAAACTTTTTGAAATCTCAAAAGCCACCCATCCCCTAAGCACAACCCAGGCATGATAGGAACCCCATGTGAGGTAAAGATTTTTATTTTATTTCTGTGTGTGCTTGGGGAAACTTATAACGGGGAGCAACTTGTTTGTGCTTTGTAGATCACGATTGATACATATATTACAATGAATGTCGTGGTTTGGTTCATGTTCTTCTCAAGTTGCAATCACAAAAAGTTAGATTGATTTGGATTTGGTGGTGGTATAAGAATCAACTAGCAAATAATAATAATACTAATACTAATAATAATAATAATAATAATAACAACAATAATAATAATAATCATCATCATCATAATAACAAATAACAACAACAAAAATAGAACTAATGCTGGTGGGGAATAGCTCGGGTGGTGCGGCTCGCAAGCCCCTTGCGAGGGGCACGGGTTCGACTCCCAACATTTCCCAGAAATGTCTCGCCCGTAGTGTCGGCCGACCAACGATGCTACCGATGGGGTACGCCTTACAGGCAGGGAATGCCCCCGAGAGTTTACGCCGCCTGCGGGGTCACAAAAGTGGCGCTCGTGCGGGGGTGGTTCTCTCGCAAATAAAAAAAACATAACTAATAAGTTTGATGCCTCTTGTCATTCCTCATCCATCAAACTAATAGAAAAAAATTGTAATAGACATATCCATGTATTATTAACGGTAATTTTTGGAAAAAGAATCCCTTTGTTATTATGGAATCCTAGAAAATCCTCTATGAATAGCCAAATTCTAAATAAACCCTCCAATCATTACCATATTAAATAAGTGAACGACTTGATTGTTTTTCCTTACTCGCAATGCAATTGCTTCTTCACTTTTCTTTTAATTTAAGTAATTTCCTTGATATATTTTTAATAAGTTTGCACTACAATTTTTGATCAAACATTAAATAATGATTGTTTTTCCTTACTCGCCACACAATTGCTTCTTCACTTTTCTCTTAATTTAAGTAATTTCCTTGATATATTGTTAATAGGTTTCCACTATAATTTTTGGTCAAACATTAAATAATTGTATATAATTTTCGAGTTGGCCCCAATTCTAATGATATATATTGCTTTAGAATTTTGACAAATTTGAGTTCGGGTCAATTTCAGGTTTTAAACTCTCAACTTCACAAACAATACTAGAGAAAATTCCAGATTCAAGTGTGTTTCGAGTTTGAAAATTTTACGTGGAATTAGAATTCAATACACCTAATCTATACATTCTAATTTTTATGAACTTGGGTTGATACGAGTTTAATAGGTTGGTTGAATCCTGATCATGTTTCAATTGTGGGAGTAAATTTTGACAATCCTTGCAAGTCATATTGTTTAATTCCGTAGATATACTCTTAGCAAATTATATTTTTTTTCACATTCACAACGCAGACTCCACCTTCATTTGTAAGAATCTGATCATATCAGCTAGTTAATTGTATAGAAATTCTAACTACAATGTGTAACTTTTTTAGGCTAATCGGGAATAGGCCTCTATCTGGAATTGTCCAAATCCAACCCTAACCCAAATTTCAGTCAATTTGTTTGAACCTGAAACTAATATGTATTGTCAATATTAGAAGTCACAAATATTTTTTCCCGAGTAAGTTTCAACTTGTTTGTCTTTGGAAGCAATGCGAATTGTTAAAACTAGAACCCGGGAATTGTCAAAACAAATATGGGATGGGTAGATCTGGGGTTTTAACTCTCAAACTCAGGGCCGATTTTGTTCGAATTCGTTTTGACAACCTGGGTTTGAATTTTGACAGTTCGGATTGTTACTGGTTATGACAAATAGACGAAAAATCTTATGTTGCCAATACATATTGGGTTTGAGTTGAGACAAACATATCGAAATTTGGGTCAGTATGGAGACTGGACATAACCGAATTCAGGTCTATTCCAGTTTTGACTAGAAAAAATCACTCTATGTAATTAAAAAATCTACACACCCATGTAAAGGCAAAATACATAAACTATAGAGAGAAGTAAAGAAGCAATTACGTGGCGGGGGTAAGAAAAAATAAAAGAAAGAAAAAAAACAGCCTAGCCGTTAACCTGCTGACGGTGGTGACACCTGGAGGGTTTACTTAGGATTTGGCAAAACACAGAAAATATTCAGGAATTTCTAGATAACAGAGGAGGTTTTCAGGAAATTACTCTATGAATAATCCACACACCACCAAACCCCGTGCTCATCTACAAAGGCTCGAATGACAAACGGGCCACGCCACACCTGCTGCGGCCTCAAGAACGGCGGTAGGTAGGTGGAATTGGAAAAGTCCGCACCCGGTTGAGGGATTTTCACGACAGGTACCGGGGTTTTGAAGGTTGCTTGCTACTTGCTAAGCTAGTGGATGCCTACCAGCCCCCAGGTTATACAAGAGACGGAAAGCCTCCATATATCTGTGTAAGAACCATCATTGCTGGTTGACGTGGGCAAAAGAATGGAAATTAAAAACGAATATGATAGCCACCATGATGAGCCAAGCCGCACTCGTATCTTTGGGAACAAGATTTCCAATTCCTAGGATGATAAATTTTGTGGAGCTCGCCTAACCTGAATTGAAGAAAGAAAAGTTCAAGATAGCTTGCCACGCCTTAACCTGAGTTAACAAGTAGATCCTGTCGATCTCATTCCCAGCTGTAAACATGCAACAGGTGAGTAGATGATGAATAGATGGCATGGCATGTATCCTTCCATCAGCCTGTTACTGTACCGGACAGCCTGCGGGGGGAGGGAGAGAACTGGGAATAGGTCAGCGCAGTGCGGGTGTACCACCAACTACCAAGATACCTGGACCCAAACAAAGCTTCACTGAAGTGAGAGTTACGGCTGCCCTATTCGAATAATTAGAAACGAAACCGTGAACTGGTGACGTCTCATTGCTTTCGGTCCCCGCAGGTACCGCTGTTGTTCAGTCTGTAAGCAAATGACCTCCAGCTCAACAGGTTACTTGAAACCGTCAGTTGTACCTCCAGGCGCATTGACTTCCCATATAAGCTATATAATAGAAGCTAAACCAAGTCAACGTAGTGCGAGCTCCTATGTCGTCCAGCTGTTCTTTCATCAATATTAGTATTAAACCGGTTATGGAGAAACCTTTCAAGTGACCCGGTCGGTTGATGAATGCATAGATGGAGATGTTTTTCTCCGGAGAGCTGTCGTCATTAGGATTTATAACTCAACGACGCGGCGTTGTTCGTCACTCGTCAGGATTCCCACCCACAGCTGGATGACGGATCGTGATCGGAGAGGTAAAACTTTTCTGCAGCGGGCCCACGGTCATCTGCTCATATGGATGAGAAAACTGAGTGTATGCCATCACATACATAATATAAGCATATATAAGAAAAAAGAGTCCTCATATTTATGGGGTTAGGCTTCCTTTAATGAAATCATATGGGCTAGTTAAGAAAGCTGAGTGACCATTTAGGAGAATATCCTTATACCATGTCAGCGTCCTAATCGGAGTCGATAACACATACAGGCAGTGGCGGAACCAAAATTTACACAAGGGGCTGAAATTATACATATGTACATTTTAGCACGTTGAGGGGCTGAGATAAAAAAAATACCATCATTGAAAATGGAACCCATGCTACTTGTTCTAGGAAACCAGCTATCTACCACTCCAACTAACCATTTTCTTTGTAAACTAGTACACAGTTAATGTATATATTTATACCTTGAGCTATATTTAATACTAAAAAGACAACTACTTTTATTTATTTATTTATTTTGTGTGTGGGGGGGGAGGCTAAAGTCCCGGCAACCTCCCCTTGACTACACTCCTGCATATATGAATTGGAGTTTCAACATCATATATTGAGGAGAAGGCCCAGGGAGCTGTCTTCCCCTTGAGAGCTGAACTGCATCACCCGAGAAACTAACAAGGCAATCAAATATTGAGGTTGAGTACACCTCAATAGTGTCCAAGAGTTTGTTGTTGTTTCTAGAATGAAAATTCACATTCTAGTGCTCGATCCATATACAACAGAATATTCAAGCAACCAATTTACTCTGCCATTTTGTTATAGCAAGAGTCGTGGTAAGAACCTGAGTTATATAAGTGGAACAATGTATTGTCATAGTAAATCATATTTGTGGTAGTGGCAATGTGACCATATATCAAAGGAGAAAGGGCAGTGAAAAAAGATATGACATGTTTTCGTATTATTTTTGTTACAAAGGACAGATAAAATTGGCCCATGGAAGGCATGTTTCATACACTCAGATCCTACATATAACTTGGTGTGTCGTATAAGTCACAGTAAAATATGAACATTATGTGGGCATTTGATTTTCTGAAAATGTGAATCGTAGAGGCTCTATTGCCACGAAGAAAGAGAGAATGAGATGCTCTTATGATAAGAGAGAGTCATGTCAAGTATAATGTTTGTAGAACTATCAGGGATGTTGTGAGTAGTGTTGTATTGTCTACATGACCTAAGTGGGACCAGTTGTCACTCCAGAAAAGCACATTATCTCAATAGAATAGTGGTATGTGAATGGTTTCCTCTATAAGGAAAGAGTGGTGGTTAAAGTATCTCCATAATAGAGAGCCTTTTATTATGGTAGATATGTTTTTAGTAAGCCATTTCCTTGTGGTACTTGTTGTTTATATATATATATATATATATATATATATATATATATATATATATATATATATATATATATATATATATATATATGCCACATGATATTTTTGTTCTCAACTGTATTAACCAATATTTTGTTGAAAAGATACTTTGAGTATAGTTGGATATTGATGATGTCCAACTTCCTAGAGATTTGGGGTTGTTGATCTCCTCCCAGTCAATCAGATGAATCTTTCTCTTATCTAGAATACTTCCCCACATGAATTTCCAGTGGATTTTACCTTTTTGTTTTTCCACCTTGTGGAAGAGGTATACAACTAAGATAATACGAAGGGATGCTTGATAGTGTTCCATTTAAGAGAGTCATTCTACCATCTTTCTTCATGCATCTCATCTCCATATGGCTAGTCTATTTAGACATTTCTTTCTAGGGTAAGTTATCACTCATATGCAAAGATTTTGTATGGTGGTAAAGGGGGCCAAATACTTGAGCATAAAGGCTTCAACTCGGCGTTGCAATATGTGTCTATTTCTATCTAGATTTCTATTATCAATGTGTACTGCACCCATGGTGTACTTGAGGAAATTAATTTTGAGTTCAGATGGAAGTCGAAAAATGCCAAAAAAATCTAATAGTGTTGATAATGTTTTCATCATTTGGAGTGATAAAGATAATATTAGCATCTACAATTTGTATAATATCTCCATTTATAGATTGTTGATGTTAGAGATAAAGACAATTTGTGCACCTAGTTTGAACATCGATAAGGACATAAGTCATGATAACAAATAAATAAGAGGATTAAGGGTCCTCTTTTTTAAAACTTCTTGGTGCATTGAAGAGTCCTGAAATTGATCCATTTATGAGTGTCGATGATTATCCTGGTCTGAGTCAAGTATTGTTCCATTGGATCTATTTATATGGAAAGTTGTAGCATTTGAGACATAGTAGAAACAATTCCAAGTTAACACTATCTAATGTTATCTCAAAATCTAATCTAGGAGATATCATGGGTGTGTTTTTTGGATTGACAAGTATGCACTACCTCATTTGTTGTTGTGTATGTGTCTTAAATATTACAACCTTTAATGAAAGTTGGTTTTCCCCTCTAATGAATTGGTTCATGTGTTGTTATTCTAGTGCTAAGAACCTTACCCAATGATCTTGTATGAGTTATTGATCAGACAAATTGGTCAAGATTGTCCAATCCTTATAGGGTATCCCTTTTCTAATTAAGATAATAAAAGTTTGATCGATGAGATTGAGGTATATAGAAGTGTCTTCAAATAATTCTATGAAAACATTGTGTATGAGTTATTTCAATGTATCTCAATTACGCCTATAAAAGGACATATAAAATCATCAAAACCTAGAGACTTATCTAGGCTAAGACTAAAATTCTAATTGATTTCCACAAGAGTTAAAGCTGGGATGAGTATTGCCATTGTGTGATTTTTTTTACGCATAAGGTTCCCTACTCTAAAATATTGTCTTTTAAAAATGGCATTTTGTTGTTATATAGATTTTAGAAGTATGTTGTGATGTGGTGTTCAATCTCATATGTTATTTCTACTACCTCTTTCACACTCAAGAGTGTGTATACATGTGGTTATTCTTTGCCCATGGTAGATTTTGTAAAAAAATATGATTTTTATTGCCTTCGTTTAGCTGTTGTAATTTGGATCTTTATTTTCAAATAATTTCTTTGTCGAGTAGTACATTTTTAAAATGTGCATTTGTATTATCTATATCTATGTCAGCATGAATTATTCGGATTTATCATAAATAAGTGGTTCTTGTAAACTTTTGAGTTTTTTTATCTAAATTCCCAAATTGTGCTCGCCAAACTTTAAGTTTGTGTCTCATGCTTTAAGATAATCTTTAAGCTTTCTTGTAGCTCTTGTATTTCATCACGTATCCAATTTGTTGTGACAAAATGTTGGTATTGTTTGTGGTTGGTCCAATGTCTCTCACTAGTAATCTTAATGGGCCAGAAGGTACTACGGTGTCGAGTATAATAGGTGTGTGATATTATATTATGTGAGATCCTACTAGAGAAGAATTCATGGGATATTATTTCTCACATAGGTCAATACATAAGAATATATCTGATATGGCCTGGGAAGATCCTATGGTCATGTCTATTTTGAGATACTAACTTGATATCAATCAATTCTATATTATTTATAAAGTAGTTTATTATGTTCATGTAGTTTGATGTTATTGGTTTGTGTCTTCAGTGTGTGGCCTTTCACAATAATTGTATCTAGTGGAGTTAATATCTCTACCTATTAATCATGGATTTATTTTATAAATTTTGACACCTTAAGTCCTTATTTGTATCATGTCAGCATCCTAATCAGGTTCGATAACACATACAGGCAGTGGCGGAACCAAAATTTACATCAAAGGGGCTGAAATCATACATATGTACATTTTAGCACGTTGGGGGGCTGAGATAAAAAAATATCATCATTGAAAATGGAACCCATGCTACTTGTTCTAGGAAACCAGCTATCTACCACTCCAACTAACCATTTTCTTTGTAAACTAGTACACAGTTAGGGCATGTTTGGTTTACAGGAAAGGATTAGGACGGGATATGCTAAAGGATGGGATTAGCAGGTATAGGTGGAGGATGGGAGTTGTGAAGATCCCATCCTATGTTTGGATGCAACACAGGATAAGACTTGTCATGACTTATGTAGACATATGAAGCGTTCCTATAATCTTGTTTTAATGATCATCTAGATCAATGTTCATTGCCAAAAGTCAACTTTGTAATCATAAAAATCAAATTCAGATTAAATAAGAATATGGAGGATACGATGGCAAAGCAGCAATGGATACATTCATTTATTAACTGTAGCGTACATGGAATGAAGATCTTCATTTATTAACACATAACAATAGAAGAAGAGATACCTGTTGCCGGTTCCGAACTCGAACATAGGAATAGAAAGTATATATAAATAAGAATGATCAGCCGGCTACTGATCATTGATGGAAATCAGCGCCCACCAAGCAACCGGAGGCGGAGAACAGGGGAAAAGTTCCTTGCCACAGCAACAACGTACTGGAAAAGGGGGAAAGTGTTGGCTTCCTTGCCGCAGCAAAAGGGGGAAAGTGCTGGCTTCCTTGCCGGAACAAATCAGTTGTACAGCCGGAACAGCCGGAGAGATATGTACATGCCGGAAGTCAGACCATCTGCACCGCCAGAGGTGTGCACAGGCGGAAACCACCAGAGGCGTCCTCCGTCGGTGTTCTGCACACCGAGAGAATAGGAAGGGCGCGTTGTCACAAAAAAATTATCGTAAGTCGGGGTTGGCGGTCGATGGTCGGGGTGTTTAGGACTAGTTATACCACTCAATACCTAGGGGGGTGCGGAACTGGAAAGTTCTATTTTGGTGGGACTCTTGTCCCAAAGGGATTATAATCCTTGTGTCCTTTTTTCGCAAACAAACATGGGATTGGGATTAAAAATGGAATGTAAGTCCTATCCCATCCATAATACTGTAAACCAAACATGTCGTTAATGTATATATTTATACCTTGAGCTATATTTAATACCAAAAAGACAACTACTTGTATTTATTTATTTATTTTGTGGGGGTGGGGGAGTTAAAGTCCCGACAACCTCCCCCTGACTACACTCCTGCATATATGAATTGGAGTTTCAGCATCATATATTGAGGAGAAGGCCCAGGGAGCTATTTTCCCCTTGAGAGCTGAACTGCATCACCCGAGAAACTAACAAGACAGTCAAATATTGAGGTTGAGTACACCTCAATAGTGTCCAAGAGTTTGTTGTTGTTTCTAGAATGAAAATTCACATTCTAGTGCTCGATCCATATACAACAGAATATTCAAGCAATCAATTTACTCTGCCATTTTGTTATAGCAACAATCGTGGCAAGAACCTGAGTTATATAAGCGGAACAATGTATTTTCATAGTCAATCATATTTTTGGTAGTGGCAATGTGACCATATATCAAAGGAGAAAGGGCCATGAAAAAAGATATGACATGTTTTCGTATTATTTTTGTTACAAAGGACACTTAAAAATGGCCCATGGAAGGCATGTTTCATACACTCGGATCCTACGTATAACTTGGTGTGTCCTATAAACCACAGTAAAATATGAACATTATGTGGGCATTTGACTTTCTGAAAATGTGAATCGTAGAGGCTCTATTTCCAGGAAGAAAGAGAGAAAGAGATGCTCTTATGACAAGAGAGAGTCATGTCAAGTATAATGTTTGTAGAACTATCAGGGATGTTGTGAGTAGTGTTGTATTGTCTACATGACTTAAGTGGGACCAGTTGTCACTCCAGAAAAGCACATTATCTCAATAGAATAGAGGTATGTGAATGATGTCCTCTATAAGGCAAGAGTGTTGGTTAAAGTATCTCTATAATAGAGAGTCTTTTATTATGGTAGAAATGTTTTCAGTAATGTTTTTCCTTGTGGTATTTGTTGTTTATATATATACGCCACATGATATTTTTGTTCTCAACTGTATTAACCAATATTTTGTTGAAAAGATACTTTGATTATAGTTGGATATTGATGATGTCCAACTTCCTAGAGATTTGGGGTTGTTGATCTCCTCCCAGTCAATCAGATGAATCTTTCTCTTATCCAGAATACTTCCCCACATGAATTTCCAGTGGCTTTTACCTTTTTGTTTTTCCAACTTGTGGAAGAGGTATACAACTAAGATAATATGAAGGGATGATCGATAGTGTTGCATTTAAGAGAGTCATTCTACCATCTTTCTTCATGCATCTCATCTCCATATGGCTAGTCTATTTAGACATTTATTTCTAGGGTAGGTTGTCACTCATATGCAAAGATTTTGTATGGTGGTAAAGGGGGCCAAATACTTGAGCATAAAGGCTTCAACTCGGCATTGCAATATGTGTCTATTTCTATCTATATTTCTATTATCAATGTGTACCACACCCATGGTGTACTTGAGGAAATTAATTTTGAGTTCGGATGGAAGTCGGAAAATGCCAAAAAAATCTAATAGTGTTGATAATGTTTTCATCATTTGGAGTGATAAAGATAATATTATCATCTACAGTTTGTATAATATCTCCATTTATAGTTTGTTGATGCTAGAGATAAAGACATTTTGTGCACCTAGTTTGAACATCGATAAGGACGACGTAAGTCACGATAACAAATAAATAAGAGGATTAAGGGTCCCTTTTTTTTAACTTCTTGGTGCATTGAAGAGTCCCAAAGTTGAACCATTTATGAGTGTCGATGATTGTCCTAATCTAAGTCAAGTATTGTTCTATTGGATCTATTTATAAGGAAAGTGGTAGCGTTTGAGACATAGTAGCAACAATTCCAAGTTAACACTATATAATGTTATCTCAAAATCTAATCTGGGAGATATCATGGGTGTGTTTTTTGAATTGACAAGTATGCACTACCTCATTTGTTGTTGTGTATGCATCTTAAATATTACAACCTTTAATGAAAGTTGGTTTTCCCCTCTAATGAATTGGTTCATGTGTTGTTATTCTAGTGCTAAGAACCTTACCCAATGATCTTGTATGAGTTATTGATCAGACAAATTGATCTAGATTGTACAATCCTTATAGCGTATCCCTTTTCTAATTAAGATAATAAAAGTTTGATCGATGAGATTGAGGTATATAGAAGTGTCTTCAAATAATTCTATGAAAACATTGTGTATGAGTTGTTTCAATGTATCTCAATTACGCCTATAAAAGGACATATCAAATCATCAAAACCTAGATACTTATCCAGGCTAAGACTAAAATTATAATTGATTTCCACAAGAGTTAAAGCTGGGATGAGTATTGCCATTGTGTGATTTTTTTGACGCATAAGATTCCCTACTCTATAATATTGTCTTTTAAAAATAGCATTTTGTTGTTATATAGATTTTAGAAGTATGTTGTGATGTGGTGTATAATCTCATATGTTATTTCCGCTATCTCTTTCACACTCAAGAGTGTGTATACATGTGGTTATTCTTTGATCATGGTAGATTTTGTAAAAAAAATATGGCTTTTATTGCCTTCGTTTAGCCATTGTAGTTTGGATCTTTATTTTCAAATAATTCTTTGTCAAGTAGTACATTTTTTAAATGTACATTTGTATTATCTATATCTATGTCAGCATGAATAATTCTAATTTATTGTAAATAAGTTGTTCTTGTAAACTTTTGAGTTTTTTTATCTATATTCCCAAATTGTGCTCGCCAAACTTTAAGTTTGTGTCTCATCCTTTAAGATAATCTTTGAGCTTTCTTGTAGCTCTTATATTTCATCACATATCCAATTTGTTGTGACAAAATACTGGTATTGTTTGTGGTTGGTCCAATGTCTCTCACTGGTAATCTTAATGGACCATAAGGTACTATGGTGTCCAGTATTATAGGCGTGTGATATTATATTATGTGGGATCCTACTAGAGAAGAACTCATGGGATATTATTTCTCGCATAGGTCAATACATAAGAATATATCTGATATGGCCTACGAAGATCCTATAGTCATGTCTATTTTGAGATGCTAACTTGATATCAATCAATTCTATATTATTTATAAAGTTGTTTATTATGTTCATGTAGTTTGATGTTATTGGTTTTTGTCTTTAGTGTGTGGCCTTTCACAATAATTGTATCTAGTGAAGTTAATATCTTTACCTATTAATCATGGATTTGTTTTATAAATTTTGACACCTTAAGTCCTTATTTGTATCTTAGCATGCATCTCAAGGAAGATTAAGGACATTAGGCAATCCAGACTCTATAGAAGTCAAAGGTGAAAGGTGTGTGGACATATAGTTCCCTTCAAGAATGATTATGACGCTTCAGAGAGTCAGATACATCCCATATATTCAACACAATATCATTAATGATCCAATTTTAATTATCAATGGTTTAAGAAAATATTGCAAATTTAATAAATCTATTATTACTCATATTTTTATGGCCTATACCGTGGCAACGATTACTTATGTAATTTTGAGTAAGATTAATGTAGAATGGTTTCAAAATTTATTCTAAAATTGAATAGGAATTTTGTTTGCTTGAATCTTGTTTTGTTTGATGTATGACATGCACATTTTGGTAGACGTACATGTTGTCACAACAAAACATATGATGAATCTAAAATTTAATCCTTAAAATTTTCATTGGGAAAAGTACATGTGAATTATTTGTATAAGTTAAGATTCATAGAAAGCATTTCTATTTTGCGGAATGAAATTTGGAAATTCTTGATTTAGTACGTACATACATATATGAGTTTAGTGGTATTATAAGTATGGATAATAAACATTATTCTATAACTTTCATTGATGATACTAGTAAATATTTTTATGTTTATTTACTGAAATATAAAGATGGGGCATAAAAAAATTCAAAAACGTATCAAAGAAACATAAATTAGTAAGATAATTATAAGAATAAGTTTTATTAGGGGCAGAGTATACCTTAAATGTTCACTTGGAATTTCATCACTTACATGAAATAGTACATGAGGTTATTGATCCCTATTCACCATAATCTACTTGAATTTCAAATCTTGATAGACATGGTAAACAGTGGCAGAGCCACTAAGCGGCACCGGTAGTCACAAGCCCTACCTGTGGCCGGCCAAATACACAAATTTAATGATATGTCAATTACTATTCACATGTTAGCTGAAAGGTCAAAATGTCTCGTGCCCTACCTCGTTTTTTAGAATGTCTCCTGCCATACTTCTTGATCGAAAATAAGGTATCACTTCACCGATTTCCAGCAAAATTGTTTCATTACTTTTCAATAATCTTTACTTAAGTCGTTTCATTGCCTAAATATTTTAGTTATCTTTTTAAAGGCAGACCGTTTTCATTATATATTAGATTCAAACCATCTGCCCAAATCATACGCCTCTTAAGGTTATATGCATAATTCTTTGTAATGACTCTCTCTCCATTAATATCTTTGGCGTTATTTCTTTAAATAAGAGGTCAAATAGCCATGTGACCAATATGAAGTGTCATTATCTTATACTAAATTTGCTATTCTTTTAAACAAAAAAACTCCGATTCGTTTGTTGTTGACTGACAAGGAATGAAATAAGAAAGATAATGCCAAACATATTTTGCTAACAATGACTACGTTAGTTCAAACATTGGGTCATGATACCAATCAAATTTTCTACAACTTTTTGTTCCTAATTAACTTCACAATTCTTGGGCAATCATATTTTTTGACTTCTTTATTTCCTTGTTAGGAAAGGAAACATGATGAATACTATACATACAAACATAACGTGAATAATTCTCACAAGTGCAATGTTTCACATGTGCTATTTTTTTAATGTTCTACTATGATCAACGTTTATTCATAATCTATACAAAATATTGTCTTTGTATAATAATTAGAATATCACATTATGTACTCAAGTTTAAACCTATAGTGCCACCACCACTTAACCTATCATGACTTAGATTTTTTTGAAAAGAAACTACAACACAAATTACATGAAACTGGCGTATTTGATTGGAGTCATTTCCTTTTCAGAAATTGTCCGCGTAAATTTCAATATTGAAAATATAAGTTACGATGTTGGGTTGATGTCATGTATATCAAGTTTCGATTTCTTTATTGACCTGCGATTAACAACTCTCCTATACCCTTTTTAGGCATAGATACCATTAATTTAACCGGGATTGCATATGTATCCAACTTTGTTGTAATATTATAAGTTTTAAGAAAAATTACATAGACACATTCTATGGTGCCCTACCTTGAGAAAATTTCTGGCTTCGCCACTGATGGTAAATATATCGCTCTGAACATCTAGACTACCCAACTTTATGTGTATGACTTGCCATACTCTAAATAATGTTTCCCAAAAAAAAGTATAGTAACTCATTCTTGTAAGGCATAGGGATAGAGGCAAGTCTCAAATATCTTTGCTAGGGTACTTGCCCTTGAACACAAAAGGAAGAAAATGAGACTGAAAATGGAAGGTACTATTTTCTTGGCTATGTAGAGACAAGTTATTCCTATAGATATGTGGGGACCTCCCTTTTGATTAGTATAAATACCAATCATTAGAGAGAATCCTTAAACTAAACCCAAATTAAGAAACAAAATACATGATTCTCAAAAAGTACAATTAACACGGGACTCAAAAATATAGGCAAATTTTTCATTTTCCTTTTTCGTAAAACCTCATAAACCAATATCACATCAAGGACAACGTCTTTAGTTATTAAAAACCATAATCAACTTCACCAAAATAAGAGCCAAATCTTATTACTCATTTGCATATCAGTTTACACCAGTTATGTGTACACAAAAGAACAAACTCAGTACGCTACCTATCCCAAAAAAGTGAGAGTGAAGGGACATTCTAGTCTAGGTTATTTTGTTTACATCTTCTTTATTACATTTTTTCGGTTGCATGGAAATATGCCTAAAATATTTGAGACAAGTTCATGAGATTCATATAAAGCCCCAACGAGGGGATACCTGTCATTCAAGCTGAGTACATGCATCAACATCAGATTAAATATACTAAACATAAAAGAAATTTAGACATATTTAAAAGTATAGAAGATTATTATTGCATTTCGTCAAATCCAGATTATGACAATAATTTAATAAATTATAAAGATATTAATTTATTAAAATGCAAACCTTTTTAAGAATCATTCTTAGCATATCTATAAATAAATTAGCAAATACTAAATATCTTAGAGTTACAATCCTAATAAAGAGATAACAAGTCAATATATAGATATTTGGAATCAAGACATAACAATACATCATCTTTGTGACACCCCACCAGCTAGACGGGGAATATATCCTACAGTCCTCAAGTTGGAGTACACACAAGACATGTCTACCAAATAATACTATTGAAAGGATAAATAAATCTATATCGATATTAGAGTGGATATTAAATTCTAGCATCGACTAGTTGTCGTCATTTAAGACCAGATTCCAAACTAGACATATAAGAATATGAAAATAAATTATCTCTATAAAAGAATGGATAAGTTCTACATAATCCTCAACAACAACAGATTGATCAACTAGCTATAAAAGGAATGTAATGAACATTCAACTTATATTTTACACGACTTGTCATCTTTATATTCATTTACCCTAAAATTACTTGGCTCGTACATCACCTCATACAAGTCTCCATGCCTGATTCTCATGTCAACGACTCGCTAAAACTATCTTAGGGTTTAACCAACCACCCTAAGATATCAATAAAAGACTCAGATCTAATGCATGGTTGCAAAAAGAGGCTCACGTCCTCATATCAGGTATACAAGATAGGAACAAACATAATATAATATCACATATCATCATATTTCTCATGTTTTATAGTTTTTATTTCATCAAACTCTATTCCTCATGGACATAGACTTCTGTAGTAGAGAATTTAGGACCAAATCACTCCATATGACTCACTTCTAAATCTTGGTGATCTTTCTTTATCCACACTTCAAAATTCTCATAATTTTCTTATTACTACAAGGGGATCTATTTCATAACTCTAGTATGGATCTCGGGGAAAACTCACAATGTCTAAGGCACCTAAATAGATTTTTCATCATTTTACTTCTTATTTAATCCATCTACTTATCCTAAAAAGAGTTTCAATCATCATATCAAGTGTGGTATTTTAGCGCAACTAGAATGGCATGAATCAGAATAGGCTTAACAAGAAGCATAACATTTAAAACAAAAAGCACAACAATCTGAAATTTGCAACACATATGTTTGCATTTATCAACAGTGGGCTACCATTTCAAGACATCATCTCATTATCCAGCATATACCTTAAAAAGAGTTTCTTAACTATAATCATTGTATGTTAATTCAACTCAACATATTCCTTACTAGTTCATTGTGTATCACATTTTTCTCAAATATTCACATAGATATTAGCATCCAAATATTTTGTATTATCCATCCTGCTCAAAATAAGTTGATTGTACAACATACAATTATTCTGTCCAATTTCTATAGGAATTGTAAAACATATAATTATTCTAGCTTGGAGGGTCATCTAAAAAAAATTGAGACCCTGAGCTAAATTTCAAAATGAGGTCTTGTATAATTAGAAAAAAACACAAACTACAAATTAACAAAAAATATTTCTTCAAATATTATTTCATTTATTTTCTACAATACAATAAGAAAATATTAAATATTTACTTAAATAGTGCAATCCTTTTGGTATTCATCAAAATAAAATCATCAACCTACTTAATTTTCTCCAAAATATCATTTTCAGTTGCAATCAAAGCCAATCAACTAAGCCTTTCTTGTGTGGTTGTAGAATACATAGGACTTCGACAACTTCAATTTAGGAAACCACTTTTATGTGGACGCAACAGTGACTAGCTAACAAAATTTAATATGTAATCATTAAATTTGGAAAACAACCCCAGCCTTTCCAACAATTCAAAACATTTAGAGATCTCATATTTTCATTATGTAAGAATTCTCTAAGTAACCTTACCTCTAAAAATAATTTATCTCTATGAATATTAGATTTCTCAAAATGATTAAGTACAATTTTTTAATGACTACAATAAGATTTTAGACTCATAATTCAACTTATCAGATCTAAACAAAAAATTAAAAATATTTTCATATTCTTGGCATTGCTGAAATATCTTATTAAGAGAAGAAATTACCTGATCAATGATATTCCCCTTCAGATAATGTGGACATTTCATTTAAATTATCATTAATTATTTTTTCTTCAAATTAAACATATTTTAGGGAAAACTGGATCAACCTCTAGTTCAACAACAATTTTTTTAGTTGTTTCCAGAGAATCAAGAAAACCAGTTTCGTATACTTTTCAAAAAAGATATTAAGCTCATTCGTAGCTTAATATCTAGCTTCACTTCTAATTTTAGAGTCATTATCAAATTTTTAAACTTGAAGTAAAGCTCTCCAATATACACAATTTGATCTTTTACTGCCCTGACACTATCCACATGACTTCTCTGATAAGTAACTAAAAATGATTTTAGAGTCAAATTATCTTTTACATTTTTCTTTAAAATTTGTCATCTCTTGGTAGAATTTCCAGAAGTGGTATAAATACATTGTATGATAAAAAAAACTCTAGCTTTACTAAGCAAATTGGCCATATCAAAAGTGTTAAATTAAGACTATGGCAAGCACAAAGAGTATAAAAGTTTCTTGTATTTATGTCCAAAGTCTTTTTTGTACCCCATGATTTTTTGCTTTCATATTTGCTCCATTATCATGTCCATCTCCTCTTATATTATCAATATCAAGAAGAAGACACTCTAACTCACAAAAGTCCAAATTATATTTTGTGAAAATTTCACAATGGAAAAAAATCTTTTCAAGACGAATTTACAATGATCTTTCTCTTTTTGGAGTTATTCTTGAACCACTTTATTAATAATTTGATTATTACCAAGTCTAAGATGAAAATCATACCAAGTATACATATTCTAAACATGCCCAATGTCCGTTTCATGCTCTCTAAGTCTACTACTAAAATGCCTCCAATCCCCAAAACCCTCATTTTGTAATTGGTCCCTTACAAGCCCCTTTCTGAATACTTTAAAACAAAAATAAAATACTTTATCAAGCTTTTTTGAATGCATAAGCTAATCTCTATCACAATTTTCTCCATTTTGATAAAATTCTATATAATAAATTGAAGAAAATTGTCTAAAAATGTTATCTTTGGGACTTTTGTCAATCATACCATCTCTTTTTGGGACCTTGACCACTAAAACATTAATCATGATAGACATAAGGACACCCCCAATTTCTAGGATCAAATATATCGTGCATCTTAAGCACATTATTGTTCTCATCTTCTATAGGTTGATTCTCATCCTCGTCTTGTATGTTCTCATCTTGGATATACATATCACTATTTTCATCTTGAGCAGGCATATCATTATTAACATCATTTGAAGGGGCATTGTTTTTATTATTAACATCCAATCACCATCAAAATTAGCAACATTCACATTTAAATTTATATAATCCGCATTTATTTGATCATTTTGAGTAGAAATATGTGTGTCTCTAATAATAAGCCTATCAAGGGTCCCTTTCTAAAATCAATTAAACTCTTCAACTCTTTTTTTTTACTTTTTTTAAATATTGATTGGTAGCTTTTAGTCTTAGGCAATGTGATTAAGACAACTCACAACAATATAAAAAAGTACAAATTAATTAAAAGTGACAAAAATAACAAAGTATTATCACTATAAATAAGAAAAAGTAGGGGAAATGTAAGATTAATAAAAAAACTAACTAATAATTGAAGTTTTCAAGAGAAACAACTTGTTCAAGTGGGTCCCGGTTCTAGGAAGATGCAAGAACGGACGGCGGCAGAGCCCACACTGCACTGCAAGGACGGTTGCATATCATAGGCAACAACTACGTGATTGGCTAAGCAACGACACTCTGGAAGCCTGGTCGAATTGAGAATTGAGGAGGGAAAAATCTGAAGATGGAATGTTAGAATGGGAGAATTGGGATGTTTATCAAGTAAAAGAAGTTGAATGGTACCATTTTTAGCCAACGTATACATTTCTTTAGGAAATTAGAATCAATAAATTTGAATGCATTAATTTTAAGCGCACAAAATAGAGGGGGAAAAGAGAAGTCAATAATAACTGATCCGGATTCATTGACGCTTCAATGTATTATTTTACATAGACATTTAAATACATAGTCAAGCGAACTTTGTTGGATGTTTTTTTAATAAACCCATGCTTTTATTTTGAGCCCCCCTCAAATTGGGGGCCATGTGAATGGCACTTATAAGGAGTCGGGCCTGCCGACATTGAAAATTGTTGCTTGCGGAGATATATGTCTCTTGTACCAGCACCACAACTTGTATCTCGCTCTACTCTCTAAAGATGCAAGTTGTCGGGTAGTAATACTTCCGGTAAAATTTGTCGACGTCATCCTCGCATGGACGCTCGTGCGATGGGTTTGTAACCCGATATAATGTGTTTCTTACACGTACTGTGAAGTGCTTATCTAAGTATAAAACGCATCTGGAATAACAATTGATCTGATTTGTTTGATCTAATTTAATTTTATTTTATTTTTATTATCTTGTTTTTTTTACCGTTTCTCTTCGTTGGTCTGTTAGACCGTATTGATTAATTTATATTTGTCTGTTATTATATGTTATAAGGAAATGATTCCAATAGGGCATGGGTGAGTAAGGTGCGGTGTACAAGTCTCACCTGGACTCAATCCAAGCTACTAGCTTCGGTGAGTGAGTTATGGCTGGGAATGGGTCATAGTTCACAAGCATTAATTACCTCACCCTCCTGCGTCCCTCGTGGATGTTATAGAATCATTCGACCCCAGGTCCCCAGGCCAAGTCAACGTAGGGAGGGAGAGCTCCATCACGCAATCTAGCAGTACCACGTCGGACCTGATCATTACCATGGTTAGGACTTGGGAAGCCATTTGTTTCTGTGTGCGGGGCTCCCAAGTTGTCTGGTCTGTTTGATGAATAATAGTACAGTACAAAGAATTGAGGAAGCAAGCTGCACGCAGGTGGATGTGCAAGCGTCGTCGTCAAGATTCCCACCCACTGCTACCTGGATGACGGGTAGCAATCGGAAGAGGACGGACGCCGGACGGCGAGGTACATTACATACCCTTTTTATTTTCCATAGGGACGGCACGTGCAGCAGGGGGCACGATCGTCATCATCCGCTCTTTCTCCTGAGCAACGTCAACGCTTAGCGGGTCGGTATACGCCGACCTGTGGGGTTGGAATAAGCTAAATTCGAGAGAGGATGGGGGCAGTGTCAACCGTTCACACACAGACACAGACGAGTATCCGGTGGGACTCTCATCAGACAATGCCAAAGCGTAGTGAACAAGTAGGCTAGAAAAAATCGACACAGATCAACCCTACCTATTCCTAATAGGCTAACAGCAACTATCATTGAACCCAAAGTTTTAGAACATCGCCTGGGTTTACAAACTTGGGTATAGTGGGGAATCGAACTTCAGAAAATATGTCGGCACCCAAAGTTATTATCTCCCTAAGGAAACAAAAAAGCATTAAACACCATCGTCGACAGCAGGGTTCGAACCTGCGCGGGCGAAGCCCAACAGATTTCAAGTCTGTCTCCTTAACCACTCGGACATATCGACTTGTTTGACCACTGTGCAAGAAATGTTAATTATAACAACGCGGAGATCACCCAAGATAAAAAAGACGTTCTACACCGGTACCTGAAAACGGGATCCCAGGTGTTCTACTCTTCCCAATGGTTTGTCTAGTATCTTCGTAGTTTTTTTCACATTGCAATTAGAGAATGAAACACACGTGGACATCAACTAGGTGGGGGCTACGCATCCAACCAAAGCACATACGCGACCGGCATAATAAGTCAAGGGTTTCAGACTCAACTACGGATCGTCACCAGATATAACATACAAAAGCGAAGGTTTTTTCATGCATATATGTAGATACAAAATATGTTAATAAGCCCACGGACCATGTCATACATATAATGTAGTTTGAAAATTCTATAGTCAACCTCTTACATATGTGGTTATATATAAATGTATGCGTAGTGGCAGAGTACCGTGGGAGTAGTACTTCAGACATGCTGGATTGATAAAAACACACATGAGGATGCATGGTTCCAGGTGACGTGATGATAACTATCTGCGAGATCCAACCAACAAGTTCATATCTTTCTACTACCTTTTTATACACCACAGCCATCATTGTGTTGATTGTGGCACAATGACAAATCAGAAACAGCTAAGGTTTTATTTTACTTTAATATATGGGTGAGGACATCGTGCTGTTGTTCCTTCTATCAATATTCTTGCGGAGTTTTATCTTCAGTTGTCGTGTGGCTTCGTTTGTGATGTATGTTATAAATGGTACGCGTATGTATATCTGGAAATCGTGTTGATAGCTAGTGTCGTGGTCAACATAGTATGTATTTTATGAGACGCCTTCAATAAACTTTAGAACGGGAGATGTCACTTTTATATATTGTTCACACACACACACAAAGAAACACTAATATATATATATATATAGAGTCAGGCTAGAATACACTCGAGTGTACGGATCGCACGAATACACTCAAGTGTGTTTGCAAATCAAGACTATTTTTTGCAAAATGTAAACCGTTGATCTTCACCGTCATACTATAACTAGGTTACATACAAATTTTGAGTCCATTTCGATGAGTGTAAGTCACTCATCCAAGGGCAACAAAATCGACGCGCGAAACTAATTTGAAATGCATAATTTTTGTGGTCTTCATAACATGAGCTATACATATCCAAATGTGCTCAAAATTTGTGTATGATTTGTTCACGAGATGTTTAAGAAGATCAACGGATTAGATTTTCAAAAAAATTATTGCATCATGAAAAACTACTTGAGTGTATTCCGCTCCGGATACACTCGAGTGTATTCTAGCCTGACTATATATATATATATATATATATATAGAGAGAGAGAGAGAGAGAGAGTGAGTTAGGCTGGGATACACTTAAGTGTATTGGGGCTGAGATACAATCAACTTTTAAGCCCTTAGATTTCCCCCGATTTTCATCAGCGGCTGGCAAAAATTCCACCCACTAACGCATATCACAGGCGCTGGGTCCACCTCTGCCACTGTCACCCGGTCCTCTCTCCCCGCTATCTCTCCCTCTCTCTGCCCCGCTCTTCTCTCCCTCCTTCCGCTTTCCTCCCTCCGCCCTCTCTCTCCCCCGCTCTACTCTCCCTCCTTCCATTTTCCTCCGTCGTCTCTCTCTCCAACTCTCTATCCGTGCTCTGCTGGCGACCGAACCAGGTTGGGCGATCTTCATCACTGGCTGGCGACCGACCGGCGTGAAGATTCTACTTTTCTCCGCCCTCTGTCTCCGCCCTCCGCCCGCTGTCTAGCTCTCCCATCGGCTGTGTCTCTCTCAGAGCAGCAAAGCAGCAGTGATCTTGTGAGCATCGATCTTCATCACTGGCTGGCGACTTCCAGCAATCTTCATTAGTGGCTCTGGCAACGTCCGACGATCTTCATCAGTCTCTGGCAACTTTCGGCAATCTTCATCAGTGGCTGCCTACGAGAGAGTTGCTGCCCTTCTGCCCTGCTGCCCTGTTTGGAGTGCAAGGTTGCTTGGAGAGAGCGGTCGACCAGTGTGTTTGAAGATAGCTGCCCTGAGTCCCTGTTAGGTACATAAATCTAATAAGGCAGGAATACATTTCTATATTTTTGCATTACTATTATCAATCTGCCGACTTAAACAATCCACACCATATGCCACATAAATTTATACTTTTTTTGCATGATAAGTATGGAGCAAGCTTTACTGAATTCCATACTAGGACCGCAACAAGGACCGCACCGAAACAACTTATAATTATGTATTGGGTTGTTCATGTGGTAATGTAATTTAATCTTATTAGGTTTCTCATGATATTCAATTTTTTTTGAAGATATGGAAGGTTACATTCCACATTGGTCTGATATGGAAGGCACTAGCACCACACAACAACCCCTGCATGGTTAGACTTCCTTTTAACTTATCAATCTACTTTAAGTTTCTATTGTTTGATAATATGAAAATAAGGGAATCTTGATTTTGTATTTTTTTGTAGATATGGATTTTTCTCATGATGTAGACGGCATGGCGGGAATAGATTGGTTACATGAAGAAGCGAAAGTGGATGCAAATGATCACTTTGGAGAAGAAAATGAGACCCCTACGGAGGATGAAAGGTTTGAAGTACAATCTGTTCTGGAGCCTTTCATAGGTTTGCAATTTGATGACCTTGATAAGGTTGAGGAATTTTATAATCAATATGTGTATCGTATGGGATTTAGCATAAGGAAGGGAAATCATTATGTCTCAGCTAAAACCAAAAAAGTGACAAGTAGGGTATTCATTTGCTCTAAGGAAGGGTTATATAAACCAAAAAGGAAGGAGGACAATGTTAATAAGGGAACCCCACAAAAGGACATCATTTCTAATCGAACAGGTTGCAAGGCTCAAATGTGAGTCAAGCTAGAAGAGGATACAAAATGGGTGGTTATGAGCTTTGAGAAAGAGCACAATCATGATCTCACCAATAGTCCATCTAAAAAGAGGTTTCACCGCTCACACTGTCGCATGTCTTCTGAGGTCATGGATTTGATCCAGGCAATGCATGACCAAAATATTTCTAGTGCGTAGATAATGTCACTTATTGCTAGCCAACAAGGTGGAATTCATAATGTCACATTCATAAGAAAAGATCTAAGCAATGCACTTGTTTCTTTGAGAAGGAGATACATTTGTGTTGATGTAGCATCCACATTAGAGCATTTCAGAAAGCAACAATAAATTAACCCTGCATTCTTCTACTTTGTACTATTTGATGATGAGGGTTCTGCACGCAATATCTTTTGGGTAGATGCGAGATCAAGACTAGCATATCAAACATTTGGGGATGTGATTACATTTGACACAACTTACATGACTAATAGATACAATATGCCATTTTCACCCTTTATAGGGGTGAATCATCATAAGCAATCTACTTTGTTTGGTTGTGCTTTATTAAGAGATGAGACTGCTGAGTCGTTTGTTTGGGTTTTCCAAAAAATTCTAGAAGCAATGTACGAAAAGCACCCAAAGGCAATTTTGACTGATCAAGATCCAGCAATGAAAAAGGCAATTCGTATTGTGTTTCCCAATGTAGTTCATCGTTGTTTCCAATGGCATGTAATGAGGAAAGCCCGTGAACATCTCGGTGTCATATATGGGACTATTGTTGGGTTCATGGAAGAGTTTCAATGATGCATCAATCACCCTATCACTATTAATGAATTTGAGAAAAGATGGAATAAGATGATAACCGATTTCAATTTGAGTGACAACGCACATCTAACCTTGTTGTGGAATATCAGAAAGTAATAGATTCATGTATACTTTAGAGACACATTTTTTGCCAACATATCGAAAACACAACAAAGTGAGAGCATGAATGCAATATTTAAAGATCATGTAAATAATCATTTGCCCTTATTTAAATTTGTCCAAGCATTTGAGAAGGTGGTTGACAATCGATATGACAAAGAAGATGAAGAAGGCTACATATCTAAGGATGGACAACCAACACTATGGTCTTTTGCTCCCATTGAGAAACATGCAAGATATATCTACACTAGATTAGTTTTTAAGATTTTCAAAGAGAAAATGAAGTTGACCTCATGCTATGATTTAGAGGAGGTTAGTAAAGAATCTATATATAAAATTTCATGTGTTGGCAGTGAGTCACTTTCCTTTATATCAAAGAATAGCTACCAAGTACATGTTAATCTAAATAATGAAGAATTCTTTTGTGAATGCAAGCTATTTGAGTTTTCTGGCATCTTATGTGGGCATATACTAAAAGTGATGCTTTATCTTAAATTTCATAAGATACCACCTCTATATGTTCTGAATAGATGGACTAGGGATGCAAAAACTACAACTACAGATCATTATGTCAAAGAGACTTGTGAAGCAGTTGATGGTAGTACCCCTTTGGGAAGGTACAACTCACTTTGTAGATCAGCAATGAAGTTAGTTGGTATAGCTTCTAAGCACAAAGACAGTTACCTTGAGGTGCATGAGCTTTTTAAAAAAACCTATGACAACATCATGTCCTTGAAAAAGATATGGGAATGGTTTCTTATGAAGAAGGCTTGCCATCGTCTCAAACTCACATTCCAACACAAGGTAGTCAATGTGTGCTCCAGATTCAAGATGTGGAAGATGGAATGGAAGTAAGAGATCCACCTCCATCACATTGTAAAGGAAATAGGAAGCCACAAAGGTTTAAGCCACAAGCCGAGTTAAAGGCAAAAAGACAAAGGACATGCAGTACATGTAATGGAAAAGGGCACAATAGTCGTACATTCAAATCCATGGTTAGTTGATTTATTTCATTTTTGTTCTACTTGTTTTATTAGATTTTCATTTTCCTGGTCACTCATGCTGTGAAAATTTATTCAGTTTGGCAAGGATACTTCTGATGCTCATGATCTTCACCAAGTTTATGAGACTGAAGAAGAATAAGATGTAGGTTGATGCTCATGATCAATTTTCCTAGGGGTTTTGTAATCATTTATGTGCTACAACTATGTATTCATGTATGCACACTCACTGCAATGTATTCATGTATGTACGTTCAGTGTTGATGTATTAATGTATGCACGCTTAGTGCTGAAACGAAAAATTCTGTTCTTACTGGATCTTTTCTGTAATGCTTATCCAAAATTCTGAAATGAATGGACTTGTTGCTGGATTTAGTTCAGTTCATGTTTGGCTCGAATGTTGTTGGATTTCTGCAGTTTTTCAAGACTGTTATCTGCTTCATGATGTGGTGTCTGTATGTGTGTATATGGTGGAGGTTATCCATTGTGTTTGCTAAAATTCTTTAGATGAAGAGGTTGTCCTACATCAACTCCTTTCAGGAAATCAGTAATCGATCTAGCTCTAAAATGTAACTAAACAACTTCAAATTAGCATATCACATAGTAAAGGTATATGCCACCTAATATGGTTGCATATGCACCCTACATAGCAGAGTGGATATCTGACCTGACTGCATATGATGCAGCATAGACACTTTTGGAAACACTAATAACAAATTGTAATAATAGTAATTGATATTTGGGACAAAGTTATAAACATATATCTGATGTATACATGTTAGAGTTTACTTGGATATGCACATGCGATTGTCAACATCACATATTACAGTAGGCTCATAAAAAGTCATTCCAAGGCTATGTTTTTTCCCTCCAAGAATTATCTTTGCACCCTAAGGAAGTTAACTCACAATTAGTTTGTAGGCAGTGACTTTGATAGTATTACCACAATTGTAGATTCCATAAACTTTTAAGGGTATTGTTCTAATAAACAAATACAGAAGTATTTTCCAATAAAGATAGAAATAATTACAGCAGGGATTTTCTAAAATTTTGATATCATAAGTGTTCATCAAATGCTCTGTTGTCCTGATGGATAATAAACATAACCAAAAAAACAACTGCATCCGTTTTTAGGGTTCATACGCAGATAAACCTGGTGACTCGGCTGGTTTTAATGGTTAACCACCAACCCGAGAATTAACATGACCACTATGATTTTTCTATTCCACATTTCAATTACATCCACACCCATTCGTCAAAGTCAGATCTATTATTTCATACATTTGTTTCATCACACTTACTAACCTGATCTATTCATCAAAGTCAGATCAATTAGCATGACCACTATGTTTCATACATTTCAATTACACCCACACCCACATTTTTGAACATCAGAATACCACATATTGCCTTTTTTGACTTTTTCCCTGTAATATAAAATGTCCTATATTTCATACATTGTGTAATCTGATGTTTTCAGGACAACCGACCGCTCAACCCAGTAGTCGAACCAAAGACTTCAAACCTCAGAGCTTTGCTGGCTCGCTGTTTGGTCGATTCTAGAACTTTAAGTAACGGTTTAAAATTTAGAAAATTTTAAATCTTTCGTTGACTATTAGTTTATTGGATACATCTAGGACCACACCTGGATAACTGAATATATTCATCCTCTTTAGTGATTCCCACAGTACCCACTTTAGCCTAGCTAGTAGTACTTCATCTAGAGCCTACAGTAAGAAATAGCCAGTAGTACTTGAGGTTTGCAAACAGAGCCAAAAGGCAAGTGGTTACAAAAGTCAGCATGTTGGCTTTCTGCTGCTCGGGAGTATGCAATAGCTCTTGTTGCTGCCTAGCTGTGTGTGTAAATTCAATTCATACTTTAGTTCATACTTTAGTTCTTTTTAGATTAAATCCAATTCACTTTGGTGGTGTATGTAATTGAGTCTTCGGTGAAAACCAGTACAATAGTCTTTATTGGATTGTCATTACAGTACAATAATGTGATATGTGGTGTATGTCCAACAAGTACAGGATTAATCCATTAATTTTCTTCAAGTGCATACTCCACCAAAGTGTCAATGGAACACACAAATCTCCAACAGTACAATAATTTGCTGCATATTAAATTCATTGCTTCTTCAAGTGCACAGATCTCTGCAAATCTTCATTGCTGAATTAATCCATTAATTTTCTTCAGTAGCATTAAATTAACCCTTAGTTCAATTCATGATCTGGTTTCCCTTAGTTCAATTCATGATCTGGTTGGCAAAGGAAAGTGTGCAGTTGAAGTAAAAGCCCTTTGTTCCCTCTATCCCACCAATGCGTTGAAGCCAAATGTCATCTTCAGGTGGATGCCATGTATCCCATTTCAATGACACAAAGTATATACATGTTGCTACATATTGTCTAGGCTTCTCAGATTTCCCAGACCACCACATTGCTTCATCGGGTGGATCATATCCATTTTTACATTCAGACTGGAACACACAAGTAAAATGGTAGGTAACATTCATTCATTCAGTGTCAATGGAACACACAAGTAAAGCCAATGGTGGGTAACATTCATTAATTCAGAAACTAGTACAAATATTCATAGATTACAACTCCAACCACAACTACATCACACTTACTAACTACAACACACTTACTAAACCATACTACATACTCGTTCTTTGTTAATACCCACAACTTACTAACATGGTCCTGCATACACAACAAGAAAAAAGACCCAAGAAGCCACCAATATAGCTACACAACACCTATATTTGGTAACAACTTTTTCTTCCCTCATCATAGACATCTTCAGTCCTTCTTCAAGCCATTTCATCTTGATAATATATTCCCTAGGAATGTTCACGGGTTCATCAACCCATTGGAAGAATCGGCAATGAGCAGTTCCCTACACACAAAAATGAAAATCAATACATGCTTACTGAACTCAAAATTGGTAATTGAAGATACCATTCATTGGTTGAAACATGTTTGTTGAAGTTGGGACAACCAAGAAATTTTCGGCCATAATTCTTCTCAGTCCAGGCTGTCTTAGCTTGAAGTACCAGACCACAATAGCAATGTTGGCTAATGCTTCCACTCCCGTTAAATGCTCTTGAACAAATAGAACCAGGGTTTCTTCCAACTCCCATCATAGTAGTTAGGGAAGAGTATCCCAGAAAATAAGGGGGATTCGGATGAACATGTAGACGAAAGGAGGAAGGGGGGGAGAAGATCTAATGGGCAAAACGATCTAAAGAGGGAAGAAGACCACTAGCACAAAGATGCCCAAATTAGAAAATCACCTGTCACCTGGGAAGTTGGATGATCCTCAGTGGGTCGCTGCTTATTCTATCGGGTCACCTTGTGCTGGTGATGCCACCAAGATCACCGCTGCTCTGCTGGACTTGCTCTAGGACTGTTGGCTATGAAGCTCACAAGATCTTCGCTGCTTTGCTGCTCTGAGAGAGACACATGCGGTGGGGGACCTATACAGCGGGCGGAGGGCGGAGAAAAGTAGAATCTTCATGCCGGTCGGTCGCCAGCCAGTGATGAAGATCGCCCAGTCTGGTTTGGTCACCAGAAGAGCACGGGCAGAGAGTTGGAGAGAGAGACGACGGAGGAAAATGGAAGGAGGGAGAGAAGAGCGGGGGAGAGAGAGGGAGGAGGGAGGAAAGCGGAAGGAGGGAGAGAAGAGAGGGGCAAAGAGAGGGAGAGATGGCGGGGAGAGAGAGAGGATCGGGTGACAGTGGCAGAGGTGGACCCAGCGCCTGTGATATGCGTTAGTGGGTGGAATTTTTGCCAGCCGCTGATGAAAATCGGGGGAAATCTAAGGGCTTAAAAGTTGATTGTATCTCAGCCCCAATACACTTAAGTGTATCCCAGGCTAACTCTCTCTCTCTCTATATATATATATATATATATATATATATATATCAAAGATACACACACACACACATATATATATATATGTATATATATATGTATATATATATATATATATAGAGAGAGAGAGTCAGGCTAGAATACACTCGAGTGTATGGATCGTATGAATACACTCAAGTGTGTTTGCATATCAAGACTATTTTTTGCAAAATGTAAACCGTTGATCTTCACCGTCATACTATAACTAGGCTACATAAAAATTTTGATCCCATTTAGATGAGTGTAAGTCACTCATCCAAGGGAAACAAAATCAACGTGCGAAACTAATTTGAAATGCATAATTTTTGTGGTCTTCAGAACATGAGCTATACATATCCAAATGTGCTCAAATTTTGCGTATGAGTTGTTCACAATATGTTTAAGAAGATCAACAGATTAGATTTTCAAAAAAAATATTGCATCATGAAAAACTACTTGAGTGTATTCCGCTCCGGATACACTCGAGTGTATTCTAGCCTGACTCTCTCTCTCTCTCTCTATATATATATATATATATATATATATATTAGTGTTTCTTTGTTATTGTTGTCTTATATATTACTTATATGAATATAATCATATTAAATACCTATATACAAACATATGCATTAAAAAATTCTTGGAGGGCATAAGAAGGCTATCTGCAAGTAAGTCGTAACACCTGGGCTCATAGACCCATGCTATAGTAGCGTTTTGAGAATAATGATTGGCTCTACATAGCAACACTAGCGTCAACTATACTTTATCCTCACTTATGCATTGGTGGGGTTCAACTTCTTGATAGCTCATCCATCCTAGTAGTACACTAGATCGAGCACACTTATTTCTAGAGTACATATTGATGAGCTATCTAAAAAGGAGATGCACCTTATTGATGTGGGTAGTTAATTTATTGAATTAAAGAACATTATATCTAATGCCTCAAATCTTGGTATGTTATAATGTCCCCCACTGAGATGCTTAATTTCCTCAAAAAGACTCAATTATATGTCCTCATAATCTCTTCCCCATTCTAGCACATACCTATAGTGGCCCATATACACCTAACTCCCATTCATGAACACACATACAAGGTGTATCCATTAGTTCATATAGCATGTTCTGATATGTCTAAATTGTCCAACTCAATAGTGTAGTGTCGCATGTCCATGTGGGCCCCACCTATTGGAGGGGACCTAGATTTGATACCATTAGTAACTCATGGGCACGTAGCACAAGCTTGGGGATGATGATTGACCTTAGAGACCAACACTAGCCTCAACTGCACACTTTATCCTCACTCATGCACATCCTAGGGTTCAACTTGCCAAAAAGTCACCCATCCTAGTGCTAATTTGGATAGAAAAAAGGTAACTTTGAAGTAACTACATATGGGCTACCTGAAATGAAGGTACATCTTATTGATATGGGTAGTCTAATTACTTCTCTTAAGATTATTTTATTGAGGTTCTCAAAGCAGGAGCTGTTACGATCTCCATCACTTTATGTCTTCATTAAATTTCAACAATATGACCTCATACTCTATTTGTAATGTCAATAGTAACCAAGAATGGATCGTATATACTCAACTCTCGTTACTGACTGCTAGCATAAGGATGTTTCCATCAACATAAATTGCCTTTTGAAGCAAGTTTGGACTGCATGGCTCAACAATGTAGTGTCACATACCCATGTGGGCCTCGCCTATTAGACGGAAACTAGATCTGATGCTATGTGTAATGCTTAGAACCATAGCCCTAGGATATAATATGTTTTGATAATTAAGAGTGGCCCCACAAACCGAAACTAGCATCAACTATGTTCTACTTAGTCACACACAATTTGAGTTCAACTTCTTAAAAGTCATCCATCATAGTACTACTTATGACCGAGCACACTTAAGTTTGGAGTACTTATTGATGGATAACCTAAAAGGAAGGTACACGTTGTTGACATCGATAGTCCAAACATTTATTTCAAGATCATTTTATTAAAGCCCTCAAATTCCTTGGCCAACTTAGACTCTTAACATCCAAACCAAGGATATAACATCATGATGTTTTCCTTGTTCTTGTACATACATACAAAATAGCTCACATACACCTAGATCCCTTTTCATAAATATCAACACAAGGGTGTCTCCAACAAATAACATGTTTTCATTTATTAGTAAATATTCAATCATAATTAGACATGTAAAAGTCAATAACTAAGAGGACTCGTTGAATTGCCCTTGATCAACCCTTATTGTTTTATAGGATTAGGAATTTGGAGAGTATGTTAGTAATGAGTTTATCATCATGTTTGGTGTATAAACTTGATCCTATCTAGGTAGATTGTAATTTAAACCCCATTCTCACAATATGCATGTCCTGAAGATTTTTTACTGACTTTTTGATTAGTTGTCGACTAATTCAAGCTATTTAGCTTCAAGTAAATTATTCTAACTTGTACATCCACACACATGAACATGCCTTGAATAATTCTGCCTATATATCACTATTCAACATGATTATTGGGTCACAAACCTTCACAAAACCTTTTTGAAGTTGGCCCCTATAAGTTGACTTCAAAATATTAGTGTTGATTTTTTCTGGGTCACAAACCTTCACAGAACCTTTTGGAAGTCGACCCCTATAAGTGGACTTCAAAATATTAGTGCTGTTTTTTTTCTTTGTCACAAGCCCTATAAATTTGTCTAACGTTTTTATAGTTCAACACCTTTCTCTTTTGTCTTTAGATCATATTTTCATAAATGCATCTTAAAGCATTTGGTCTGGTTTAACCCCAAATAATTATTCAAGAAAGTATTTCTAAGTATGATAAGATAATTATAACACTCTATTGTGAATTATAACCATTAATCATTAACTACATATTATTGTCATTAATCTTATTAAAAAAGGGCTTAGATAAAATATGTTCACTCAAATAGTGAGTTAGTAATCCAATTATCTTCTTTTGTTGTTATATGATCTCAGTTAGGGGGATTAGGGATTTTATTACTGATTGAGTTATAATTGGGATGTACTACAAACCCTAACTATTATTGGAGTAAATAGGTAACTAGGCATATTCAAAAATATAAGCACTAGAAACATGAATAAATTCTCTAAATTGCTTTTAAGGTTTTATCAACCCCATGGCATTTTTGGGTAGGATTGAAACATGGCATGATATGAGTTTTGGCTTCTTTTTTATGCCAACTAGGTGTGTTATACCTTGGGTAGTAAAGTATTATTGTTTGGGTGTTTTGGGTTGGAACCAAGGTAACACGTCCCAATTATTTGATTTCAATAATTTATTTTGGAGAAGAAAAAGCAAGCCTCCTAGATTAGGATAAAACATCGATTAGGTTTTGTCTTTTTGTCTCCCAAATAAGATGGTATCTAGATCCACTCAAATGGATCCCATCTTGTCTTAGTTAGTTGTCTTTTGTACAAAAAGGCAAAGTTTGCATGTTGGTGTGGTTGGCTAAATTGGATTTAAACCAGGACAAGCATGGACCTTAACCCCCCAACATAATCCTAGAGTTAGGTGTATCAAATTATCTCTCCTAGAATGAAAACTCAAATCATGTTTGGGTTTGTCTTTATGTACAAGTTTAATAAAATTATCTAACTAATCTAGATTATCCAATGAGGGAGTTTCCAAATAAAATTAGAAATAAGCTACCTTGATCCCATCAGTACCCCCTAACCCAAGTTCTAGTTTCTAGTCATGTATCCAAATATAGGTAGTTGTTTGTTTGTATAGGAATGAATTTGTATTACCATGGTCACTTAGGTTGTTGGTCGACACAACACAATGTTGGGGTGGGGATGATGTTTGCACTTCTCGTTGGTAGTTTCTACAACAGGTGGTGGTCGTAGTCACAATGTTGATGGAGAAGAGGAAGTTGGTTCCCTGCCCAGAACCGCTAGGATGAAGAAGAGGTGGTGATGTGTCTGAGAGGTGGAGGTGGTGGTTGTGTATTTTAGAAAATGGTTAGAGGTGGTGGGAAGAAGAGTAATAAAAGTGGTGCATTGGTAGGAAGCCAATTTGTTATCGGGAAGGGGGTCGGGTCGTTGTAGTTGTGATCGCTATAGCTTGTGGCGTACAAGGAGTTTTATAAGTAAGGATTGATTTGCATGAGGATAGAGGAAAAGGGAGGAGATAGTAGGTGGTCGTGATGGGGTTGATTGCTCTCTCTGTCATTTCTTCAATAGTCTACAAAATGGTGTGGGAGGATGGATTCTTTAGGGTTTTGGTGGCTAGTCTCCCTCAAATCAGGAAGGGGTCTATCACCATGATTTAACGCCATTGAATCCTCCCAAAATGGTGGAGAGGAGGTAAAGAACTCAATATCACACTTTTGTAATGGTGTAGGGTCGGGGTGTAGGGTTGGTGCATGCTTATGAACGGGTCAACACCTCATTTGACCAGAACATTAACTTGGTTTTAGTCCATTAATCTTATAAATATCATTACTTTAGAAATTTATATCTGCTAAATTACACATTCATTTTCCCTAAAATTTTCACCATATCTTTAATTCGGATTGAAATCATTCTAAAATTTAAATTCTTCTATTTGTTAATTATTGGTGGCTAATAATTTACTCTCTTTAGCAATTCAAATATAGTTATCAATACTCAAATTTTATTTTAGTTTGATTCCAAGGCCAAGAATCTATCATTGAGTTCAAATTTTCAAACATGGGACCCAAATGGGATTACTAGACTGAAGTAAGGCAATTTTGCATTTTGATGCTCAATCAAATTTCAAGACAATTCAATGAAGTGGAAATTGTGATTGAAATTTAGCAAAAGAATTTTCAATTCAAAACTATTAAGTAGAACAACCCAAATTTAAATTTAGAGCCAAAATTTGGTATGTCACACAAGGTATTAAGAAGAAGTGTGGGGGTTGGAGGAAGATCTAATGGTGTCCGAGCTGTGGGCAGCGGAGCTATAGTGGTGGCTTGTGGCTTGGTTATGCAGGCAATGGTGTCATAGGTGTGGCTGCAGCAATGGTCCTTAGTTTTTTTCTAGTTGTGGATGGAGAGAGGCATGTCATATGGTGCCACCTTTGGCACTGGTATTAGCACGTGCACTGGCCATCACAGGGGGTAATAGGAAGCTAGAGCATGCTCTTTGTAGAAGGCATCATTATAGTGAATGGGTGCCCAAAGGAAATAGGAGTTGTGGATGGATCACAAGGCGCACACCTGAAGGGGTGTAGTGGTCTTCACATGGATAGACGACCCAAGGTTGGATCTTGGTAGGTGAAACTATAAAAGCTTTTGGTCTTGGAACCTTGGGTGAGTGGCGATTGGGATATTAGTGGTTGGTGGCTAGGGTTAATGGATGATATAGGATTACGAGGGGAGGAAGAACTGGGACAAAAAAATGGAGAGAATTAGAAGAGAGGTGAAAAGGAGGAAGAGATGACTGTGTCGTGAACTACTGGGATCAGCAAGGGTATCATGCAGTCATGTGTTGCAACAAGGGAGGAGAGGACAACTTGCAAGTGACAACAATCTCAGTGCTTCTAGGCGTGGTCTAGTTTCTATCATGATTGTCGGTGTAACAGACGACAAGGGTTGGATAGTGTTTAGGCTTTTGGATTGCCACAAAAATGAGGAGGGGGAGAAGAAGAGAGTAAGGTCGACATGGTAGTGATCCGCATGACGAGGACACATTGATCATGTCAAAGAGGGGAAAGTGGGACATCATCATCTGCATTTTCACAGATTGTGTTTCTGGAGAGGACACCCATACGCACGTCGCACATGGAAAGAATATGTGGGGAAAGAAGTTGTGTTATGTACAATTAGAAATGAACCGTACTTGGTATAAATCAATGTGGTGATTAATTGGTTAGTCAAACTTAGGCTTACTATACCCTTCACTATTATGAATCTATTAGTATGTGTATTTAACATCCAATTAGTATGAAATTTGCTAGGTTAGCTCATTATAATATGAGGAATCAATTTAATCTTAGTTTTATCTTTTGACATTGATGGGTGTATTACTTTGTTACTTGAATGCTAATTACTCAATCAATGCATTACTTACGTTTCTCATTCAATTGTAAATAATGTGTCATATTTACTTCATTTTCCTTCACCCACTAGCCCAAAGAAGATACTAGAGATACAAGTCACATTCAAAACTTATTCAATGGTGAATTTGTATATTTAACCCCATTATAGACTTAAACACTTAGTTAATCCTAAAACCACATAAAAGAGACATTTATCAACTTATCATGAATTTTGACTTCAAACTACTACTTCATCAAAACTAGTGGAAATGTCCCTAATATTAATTATAATTGGAAAGGGGCCTAGTGAAAGGGAGGTTTAATCTTTGTCCCTTGATTTGGGTATGTTACACCCACACATGGAGTTCATTATTTAAATTGTAACCAAACAATGCCTAGACACACTGTCTTGTGCTATATGCATAGCGGCTATACGAGGGCAACCTTGCCCCGAAAAAGGTTTCCATGCATGGCTAAATTGACTCCTACGGTCTCATTGGTCTTTTCAGCATTGGGGATAAAACCTTAAGGATACCGCTAAAATTTTCGTAAAAGAAAGGAACTTCTATGAAATACTAGGGGAAAGGTCTTTTTTTGGGTGGTAGGGGATCGCAGTCCAAAACTAAAATCGAAGGCCTTGTTTGGATACAGAACCAGAAAATGAAATCCGAGTTGAGGTGCCTTAGGATCGGAGGCAATTTGGTCCTAATCATCTGTGCAAACTACTTTCACTTTTATCTGCCCATATTTGTGGATAATCCTGATTAGCACAATAATTATATATACCCTTGCACAAAAAGATAAACTCTAATCCAAGTTGAGATTCAATCCAAACGAAAGGCACTAGTCTCGAAACTAGGATTTTGTAAAGGGTAATTAACCTAGACCCAATTTGCCCAAACTTGAGCAGAATCCGATTGTACAAAAGACAAGTGAGTAAGACGAGAAAATCCAGGATCAACTCGGTTTATACTACTATCCAAACAGTCCCGAGAATGAAGTCGTCATAGCGACAACACTGACCAATAGGTCTAGCATGGGTGGGGATGACGCAAGTGATACGTTTAAGAATTAAATTTTTGTTCACGCGGGTTTACGGCATCTACTCTCAAGTCTCAACCACCTTTTTCTTATCGGACTTCTGGGATGCCGCGGGCATCAAGTGCTCTCTAGATCAAGCAGTAAGCACGAGCTTATTATGCATCTTCCCCTGTTTTTTACTGAATCACGCGGAGACACGTGGATGGCCTTTGGGGCGGTGATAAGGAAAGAAGGCACACTTTGTTAGTTTGTCTGGATAGCAACTTCATGATGCTTATACAGTCATAATAAACAAATCCACACGATTAGCCACCAAACACCCTAATAGTCGTTAATGAAAACACACACGACGGGTTCACATGCACTCGCCACTCGGTTCCACATGCTCCTTTTCCTAACCAACCAACCGCCCTCATAGTAATTTATCCAAAATGCCCGCCCGCACGTATCTTTCCAAGATAATATCGTCTTGGATGTAGTACTGTTCTCCTTCTTCACTAGTACGGCGACTACGAAGCAAGCTTTTATCTCTGTCCGTTTGTTGGCAGTTTCGTCTTCTCTCGGATTATCGATTGCAGTCAGTCAAGAGCCTATCATAACGGGTTGTTGGCGGTTTCTTATCCAAACGATAATATCATTGTTTTCTAGCTTACACTTGATACGATAGCATATTCTAGCGGGTTGGTTTCTTTAAACTAGTGTTGTTAACCCAGCAAGGGCCTGGTTGGTAAGTGAGGGCGTGTTCCTTATAGTCGGACACAAGGCTATATTATAACCGTATAGTCTTCTTTAAACTCGATTTGTATGTTTGACTTCGCGCAAAACATCTCCTATGATAATGGATATATGTGGAGGTGACCTTCTTATATAACAATCGTGTCAAGCAGATAGAGTTTTGTTTCAATGACCATCATGCAATACACATATATTTGATTGGTATTATATTGCCCTAGTTACGTGTAAAACCAAATGATCCCCATTCAATATTAAAAAGAAGTAATTACATCAGATATTCCATCATAATTACATCAACATAGAAATCAAGTATCTAGCCCACAAGCAAATGATGTATGCTATTGCACAAACAAATTTACCTAGGGAAGATTATCTAAGTTTTTACCCATACTACATACAATAATCACCACCCGTGATCAAGCAGATCTTATTGCCATATACTTCAGGATCGAACCCAAAGGACATTTGTTTTTAATAATGAACTTGTCAATGAATCTGAATAAGAACTAATATATAGTCCAAAGATAATTGATTGTTGATTACTCTAAGATTGCAATAGCGAAAACCAGATTAAGGGTCGATAAATCAAAAAATGAAAATACTAAGGTGGATTGGGTTTCACCACTACTACCTATTATTTTCTCTCTCACTGCATCATATGATCATATGTTGAGGCCAGGAAAACCCTCCTTTAATTGTTAGGATTAAATCTCAGACGGATACCAGTTTAAGCTCACAAATGTGTTACCTAGAGATCATGCTTCTATCACCTCAAAAAATACCTACCTAAAATTCTCATCAAGGGTTTAATGACAATCAATCAATACTCTAGATCCTAGGTTCAAAGTGCTCTACACACAAGATCTGATAAACATGTAAGCTTGATGATCAGACAAGAATACAAGCATCAAAATGATTTATCCCAAACATATAACAGTTCATATAAGAAAATATGCAGTGAAGAGAATAAAATCAAATAAGCGAGTCTACTTCTCACACCCTAGCGAGAGGACTAGTCGCTCATGGAAGTAAATATGATCATAATAAAGAAAAATAGAGAAGAGGTCATCGTCATAGAAGGAGAAGGAATTACAGTCATGGAGTGTGGGAGCGGTTCTTCAAACTTTAGACCAAATCCATCGAACATATAGCAAGAATACCTCCTTGACCTTCGTTGGATGTGGATTGGAAGTTGTTGATCTCTCTTCCTTGTGGGTTGTATTTGTTGTTATGGAGGCAAAACATGAGGATGATGAATCGATGGGCACCTTGTAACTTCCTTTAGAGTTAGGTTTCTTGAAGCCTTCAGAAGAGGATGGAATTCTGTCAATCTAGAAATCGATGGAGGCAATCGATGGAGGTGGTCATTGGATATTCTCACAATTACTTTTGACAGCCTGAAGAATTTCATGGTGGAGTGGCTTTGTATTTATAAGTAGAGGCTAGGGTTTGGAGCCCTTCCCATCTGCCTTGTACTTGTGTCTCAGCTGTCATGAATACTAAAGGTTGAAAGTGGGAGGTAGACGAAGAGTCTCATGTAACGTCATAATTCCTATCAATGTAGAGGCATACATATTTCACAGTAGGTTGGTTGTAGTCATCTGTCAAAGAGAAGAACATTCTTAAGGAGTGAAGTCTACCCAACCATTAGTGGCGAGGCTAGGGTTTTATCAGATTGTTGCCTAGTTGGCCATGTGAGGATTGATTCTACTCTTCAGTCAGAGCCTGGGTTGTGTTGGATTTTAATCATAGGTACATGCAATATTTTTATTAGTGTGTGATGGTCTTCCCGATTGCTGGAGTGTGGGGTCAAAATTTTCTATTGGGTTGCATTCTCGTAGGTCGACGAGTGTAGGACTCCCGTTAGAGGTCTGATGCTTGTTTAGGCATCAACAAGATTCCCATCAGAGGATTGGTCAATGGGAAAGATGTAGTTTGTCAAAGCTTGAGTGCAAGACTTTTCATCAGGGGGTAGGCCTTCAACACTCAAGGGGAGGTCGGACATCAGTGGCCTATATGCAATAATTTCTTATTGTTATGATGGAAAATTAGAATGGACCATGAGATTTTATGAAGATACAAACCCACCTCCCTCAGGTGGATATGGTGTATGGTTGATGGTTTGCACAGTTGAAGCTTCTCACTGATGAGATGTGGTCTCATAAAGGTTCAGATCACTGAAAATCTTATCAATTTTATCAAAAGTTTCTTAAGCCCACTAGTCATTTAGAAGGACCACCATCTGCTACATTAATGCACATGATATGAGGCTCAAACCTATCATGGAAACTAAAGAACTAGATCAAAATCCTAAAAGTTAATGTGAAATTAAGAAAATCCAAAATGCAAAGTTGTTCTAAGGTAAAATAATGGAAATAAATGCAAAATTAGAATAAAAATGAAATTAAAACTAAGATAAATATGCATTCATCAACAAATAGTCCACATTGATACATATTTATTATTAGTCATGGTTTAGAACTTCCCTTTTTGGTGATAAGAACTTCCCTTTTTGTAAATTTGTTGGGCATAGTAAGACATTGGATAACTATTAGGCTTAGTAACAATCACGAATTAAGAATAATATTCGTCGTGTGATTATTGTTTATGAACCCACAAATTATGAGATAACACTAATGATACCATGTACTTCATACAAATGGCAACAAATATTGTACAATGTGATTAAGTTATTTATATCCATCACTAGCAAACCGAAATCCATTAATTTCAATATATTAAAGTAATCATGGTATTTATAAACTAATGAGTTAGTAAGCAATATGAGGTCAAGTAGCAGTCAAGTACCATAGCTAAGGGAGATTTAAAAGGGTTTAGTTTGCCATTAGATAACCTCATTTACAATTGAAAATGTTAGGTTATGTCATTTAGTATATTTTCAATTATTACATAATTAACACTTAATATAATCCAAATCAATCATTTTCTAGTATAAGTATCTTGAGGTTAAGTCTCTCACTATTAAATCCACCAAAAGTTTGAACAAATCATTAAAACCCTCACTACTAGATAGAAACAAAAAATTGAAAAAATGAGAACAAGATATAGTTATAGTTTCAATTCAAGGAGTGGGATGTCACACCAACCAATCATCCCCAAAAATAACAAACACTAATCACATTGAGATATGCCAAAATTCTTGTGAATCATGGAAGGCCTAAACTCAATTTTGTAATTCCATCCTCACCTTAATCCTTTCCTTTAAAAAACACAAATTTCACACTTTGGAACTCATCTATGAATTCACAATAATCGATGGAGTGAGTAAGAACTACCTAGTGTATTTGATCCATAATAACCATGTGATATGCTTACCGGTTGACCGTATTACTGCCTTTTGTATCTAGTATATAAATAGACTACCTCTAATGAGTAATTGACATTTTGAAAGTCATACCAGTGTTCTAGAAGGTTTTTAGGCTTTTCAAGTGGTCTGAACATCATGGGATAATTAGTAAAACCCTAATTTTACACTTGATTTTCTCTAACTCATCTAACTATGTACATGGGGTATTCTAACCCACATTTATATTTTGATCTCTCCCTATTGAAATCACCACATCTTTACATTTTAAGGCCCTCTTCTACCTCTTAATTTTGGTAGTCATAAATTATAGAATCTAGGGTTTTATATAATAAATACAGTTTAATGTTCCTTTGATAATTTGAAGTCTAATTGTAGTGTTTTAATTTCAAACATGAACTTGCTTTTCGAATGACATTTATACTTAATTGGTCAAGTAAAACCTAAATATAACACATTTAAAGTTCCAATATGTGGTTTAGCTGAAGAATCAAGAACATCTTCTTTTAATTTTCTTCATTGAGAGATGCATTAGTCATGTAAAATGCTTACATATGGAGTCCCTTCTCCCTTTCTCACTAGATCCATTCATTCTAACTATATTATGAATAAGCCTTAATGGTCACCATTCTTACCTAGTTTCCTTCCAACTAATGTTCAGTGGGGGTGTAGGCATAGTTTTCATCCTCCAATACTTGTATATGAAAATTTACTTTCTCATAGTAGGAGATTATGTATAAAATCCTTCCTATTTTTGTCTTTTCACTTGGTGACACGTTTCATAGGATTAAGGACCCTCTTTGGTGCCTTACACCACATCTGATGGTCCAACTAATCTCCCTTGGCTTTTTACATTCATCTTGTGGGTTTCAAGTGGCAATATACTCACATCTTGTGCTCATTAGACACACTACTTATTGAGGTCGACCATGCTAAGATTAGTTCTGCCTCACTTCTTCATGATGTACTCTATGAGTGTAGCATCCTTGACCTAGATTATGACATAAACCTGGAAGTTTTGGTTAAGTAAGTTATTTTTAAACTTGTTTTAATCTTTTGAAAAGTAATTAAGACTCAAGGAGAGTTTAATTTTCAAGTTTGAGCTTATTTGCAAACTGTTTGTGCATTATATGATAGTTTGGGTGTAAATTGTAATTTACCCAAGATGAGGGGTTGTATTACAATATGTCACATTTTCAACGTGCCTCAAGTTATTTAGCATCATAAGAGAGATAATGATTCTAAGGGGTAGCTTATGGAAATCCTAAATTCCAAGTTGGAGCTTGTTTGAATAATGTTTATGCCTTGTGTACCAATTTTGGTTCAAATTGCAATTTACCCAAAGTGTAGGGTTGATATGTAAATTACCATTTCTAGAGTGTCCCTAATCTCTCTTAGCATCATCTAGAGGAGACATAAATAAAGAGGAACCATGTTTGAATTATATTTGAGTGATAGTATTCTTGGAGAAGAAAAAACCAAGAAGAGTTGTATAGTTGAAACCCTAAAATGAGTTGTATTGAGTTGTAGAGCTTATATGGGAGTTCCTATTGGAAAAGAAGCCATATATGATGTCCCATATCATTTTTGCAACTATTGAAAAAGGCCATGATGAGTTAAGCACCTCAAGAAGGTGATGGATATCGGTTTACAACTTTCCTTGGAAAAGTTGTATCAGTTTGTGAATAAAGTGATGATGGGTTGAAATATCTTGTTCAACAAGATAACTAATGGTCGAAATCTTATCCCTAGAATATATCTAAGACTTTTTAATTTCAAGATAAATATTTGTACATGCATGGACATGTGTCACCTAGTAGTATAAGGTGATGACACCTCTTATACACTCTCTCTCATGAGCCTCAATTATATATACGACTCCTTTCACCTAGTAGTGAAACTTTTCAAATCCTACAACTCTCTTTCTCTTAGATATCATGCATAGTAGTTGTGTAGAAAGGAGGAGCTCGAGCCTTAAGCTTAAGGTGAAGCCATGGTTATCTTCAACCTTGGTTGAAGCATGATTCTCAGGTTGTGATTCTTCCTTTCTTTTCTTCTTCACCAAGTTCTTATATATGGTGATTCTTTGCATATAGAGGAGTTGTGAACAAGTCTTGGGTCTTTGATAAGTTCATATTCAACCTTGGGAACGTGAAGCTTTGGAGCTTGGAGCTTCGAAGTTGTTCTTGAGGTAGGTTATATAACTTGAACCCAATCATGTTATTATTCACCTTCAATCTTTCTATACTTGTTGATCTACTTTCAATTTTGATTTTTATTGAATAATTGATGATTCTATGAGTTTTAATAGATGCATAGGACTATTGTCCATGAACTAGAATGGTAAGGGATGAAAGTCTAGAGCTTGATGATGATGACATCATCATGGCACAAACCGATATCGGGTCAAAGCACCTCTAACCCGATATGGTAATGAAACCCAATATGGTGATATGAAATCCGTTATATATTGGAAACCCACACCCCTATTGTTTTGTACATTTGGGTTGGTTGAAAAAGGACTAACCAGTTGTCTAGGTTGTCACTCCACACATGGTAGGTTGATACTGTGAAGTTTTGAAAATGTAGATCATAAGGGTCTAACCCGATATGCAAAACCCTACACTTGAGAAACCTAATATAAGTGACACACACATCCCTCTTGGACAATATGGTGGTAAACACACACCTCTTGGATGATATGGTGATAAGCACACACCTCTTGGATGATATGGTGATAATCACACACCTCTTGGATGATATGGTGGTAAGCACACACCTCTTGCCCGATATGGTAGTAAGCACACACCTCTTGTCCAATATGATAGTAAGCATACACCTCTTGCCCGATATGATAGTAAGCATACACCTCTAGCACGATATTGTAGAAGCACCTCAAAATCAATATAGAGGTAAGCACCTCAAATCCAATATACTTGATTGAGTAACACATGAAGTGTGTTATGTCAAATGATACATTAAGATGTAAATAGTTTAATGCATTTTGATAAGTGTAGGCCAATATACCTTGATAAAAGACTTGAGCCAACTTAATAAAGTTTGATGTAATCAATATCCTAGTGAGGATGAGCGAGAAACTCATACTTTCTGTGATAATCATTTAATGATAAATGATGAGAATAAACAAGTATGATTGAATACTTATGACATCAATGTATGCTCCTAATATGTGTGGATCTATGAATTAGGATTTTGATTCTTGATAATATGAACTTGAAACCCTAATCGGCTAAAAAGGGAAACCCTAACCCTAATAATGGGAAGGTTGTATTTCTCTTGTATTGCATGGTGATGATATGTACTTGATATTCTTTTTATCATGAAATACTAACCATGCAGATATCATGAGATGATAAGCATAGCCATATATGAGCTATGATGTTTCATATGATACAAATTAAATGGGCCTTGTGAGCCATGTGAAATACTTGTGCAATAAGTATAATGTATACTTGGGTCTGAGGACCTAGAGGTAATAGTTACCTGATAAGACGTGACAATGTTCAGTGCTGAACTAAGAGTTTGAATACCCAGATCTAACAATCATGATGATGAAAATGTTAAGGGATGAGAATCCCCAGTAATGTGATAAGGGACTGAGATCCTGAGCGTTATTCATTCAATGTGTTCCAAAGATTATGAAAGTACTTGATAATTGTATTACACCTTTCTTTATAGCATCTGTTATAATTCATGCTTGTAACTTGGTTGATGTTAAAAGATACTATAATGCACCTAATTAATCAAGTGGAAACTTATCATGTAGTTGCCCTGGCCATAGATCCATTCAGTGTTAGAATTTACTGAATGGTGAAATGAGTTTAACTCGGAGAGCATATTTTTGAATATGTGGGGGTGATGGGAGAAAATATCCTTACGTCCAAATAGGGATTGCTGTGTGATCTTTCCCTCGTATACTAGGGTTACTGTTAGACCTGTCAAATTGGGTCAAAATCCGCGGACGCCCATGGGTCGTCCCGTTTAAGTTGGGTTTGGGTGGTGAAATTTGCCACCCGCTAGAAATCACCCAAGCCCATACCCACCCATTTATTTAGTGGGTTTCACGGGTGATCCGCGGGCATCCACGGGTACCCATTAAACTAAATAATATATTAATATAAATATATTATCTATATGACTCTTAAGACATACAACACCTGTACAATTATCAATCAACTAAATTGATGACGTGTAATGTATATAATATAAAGAGTTAAAGTCTAACTTTCTTTATTGATATCCTTTGTTAATTGTTTACACTAGTGGAAACAAATTCATTAACTTCTATATTATTTTTATGCTAATGAATATATAGTATAATGCATCTTTTATATTCAATTATAACAATTATACTCTCTTTCTGTTCACTTTATGTATTGGACAATCATAAGAACATGAAACATCAAGAAATTTTAGCATAAGATGACAAAATATAGTGTTGTTATGGTAATATGTTATGCTATTTGTAACATCTATATCATTTAGTTTTTTTTATTGTACATTGTAGAAATGGTTATTTTTCATTTTGTCTCTTACATTTTATTTCAAAACATAATAATAGATATTACATTGTCTTGGACACAAAAAGTAGTAGAAGCTTGCCCTCATTTTGTTATGTTTACAATGAAAATTATTAATGAATCATTCTACTCTGTCGTAGTACAGAAACAGGCAATATCTTTTCACTATGCACATATTATATGGGAACCCACAGGCGATCCACAACCCGCTGGGTCGGGTTTGGGTGTGCTACTTCCCCACCCGTTTAACATTGGGTCTTTTTGACCCGCACCCGCGAGACCTAAACCTGCAACGACCCAACCCAAACCCAACCCACCCACCCATTTGACAGGTCTAGTTACTGTGTGATCTCCCCAAAGAAAATATACCGGGGTTGTTGTGTGATCTCCCCGAAGAGAGTGCATGCTGTGACTGTAACTCTATAGCGAAGATGCCAATATACCCTAGCAAGCTAATTATAGTTTGACACGTGATATCACTGCCAGTAGTCTCGCACTGACCGAGACATGTGAGGTCTTGGAAGCCAATTCTTCCATTGACCTTGTATGATACCGATTTCGACTAAGTGATGGTCGGTTGGGATGATGAGTGGTATACATCATCTCCTCAGGGCATAATTGTGATTGTAAATATGTAATCAACCGTGTAGCGTATTTATTTAAGGATTGAATACAGAAATATTGGTTGATGTTACACTACTTTTATACATCTTAAATGGATAGATGTTATATGTGTTCTTCGTATTCCTTATAATGTGAATAGATGATTTATTGCTCTATCATGGATGGCTGCATTGCTTTAAAAGATGATATTGTTTTGTTCTGGTTATAAATAGTGATTAATCTTGATTATTAATATAAAAGATCCTCTGCTCAGTTTTATACTATTTACTTGTGATAATAATATTATTGGCGGAGAGTTATATCTCTCGCTTGGACTCTGTGTAAATGATTTGTACTCTCCGGTCGTTGAGAGTTGTACGTAATGATTTTATAAATGATCTTAGATTTTGACTTATATGTCTCGAGGTTTTACATTATTTATGTATATGTTTAGGCAAAATAACTGGTATATGATATCCTTGAGATGAGATGACAATATATGTACAATGAAACCATGATGTATATATTGCTCTGATTCCTTCTTTAAGAATTTCCTGACAATAGATCTCTTTGCAAAATAGTTTTAAGTTTTAGTGATTTTTGTTAATCTGCAGTTAATGGTTATTTCACATAATTACCGTAACGATTTAGTTTTCGGTTTGATAGGACTTGGATTTAGATGCAAAGGGATTTCGACCACCCCTTGTGCCCCATCGCATCAAAGTCTACTTAACGATTTAGCCATCTCTTTTCTCTCTTTGGTTAGCCTCTCTAATTAGTTGTTTGCCTAGCATTTGCGAGTTTGGAGGTACACTTACCTCACTCTCTACTTTTAAATTCCTGGTTTTACGTATATAATAGGAAGCTTTTGCCATCTTGGATCGATTTACCTCTCTTATTGTACTATTGTTTGTCCTTTGAGTACATGCACCAACCTTTTTGTTATTCTACTTTAATCTTATATGGTGGCAGCTATCTTCTTCATCCCGTCTTGAAGCTTTCTTCCCGTTCCCATGATGTGAGAATCTTTTGTTAGTATTCTTTTAAGGGTATGCTAAAAAAATATTGTCCATTGGTTATAAAAAGAATTGACTTAAACTGACAGATGGGTTTTAGCGGATGTAACCCCATTAAAAACTTAGCAAACATGGGCCACAAAAGATAAACTAGGAACCGCTGCGTGACAGCGTGAGGGGGCTCTTTGTCGTTGCTCCTTGTTTCAAGGCCCGCACCCACCACTACTCCACACCATCTTCTCCCTTCACCGTGCCGCTACTGGGAGAGATTTTTTTTAACGAGGAGAATGCCGCCAAAAACCCGTCGCGGTCAACTCCTCCCGTCACACGCACAGACGCACTACCTCCCTTCCCTTCCTCCCCACTACTTCTATTAGATCCAGCTTTCTTCCCTTCTACCGTTCAAGCCGCACCGGGCTGAGGCACACATTGGAGTCTCTGGTCCGTCCAGCTTTCCACCTCTGCTAATCACAGCCGACCGTCTCTCTCTCCAATTTTCGCGCTTTCCACCTCTGCAGATCCCACCGCCGCCACGAATCCGTGGCCTCCGACGAAATCTCTATCCCATCCCACCCACCACCCCTGCCGCCGTACTCCACCTGGGTTGCTTCCACACCGACCCGCTCTCATCTCTGCTTCGTTGCCCCCGTTTTCACTTTCTCCCCCCTTTTCACCCCCACCTCGTCCCTTTTTTGACGGAAAAGGTGCTGCAGTCTCACCTTCCTCTCCCGCGATTGTCCAGTGCTGGCGTTTGAGGTTTGAGCTGGTGGGTCGTGTGGTTCCTGTGGAGGCTATAACTAAGGACTCGGGTTGGGCTGAGCTCGGGGTGAAGTGAGCTGGATCTGCTATTGGGAGCTTCAACTGGGTTTAGCTTCTGTGGTTTGCGCCAATGGGGGCCTGCTTCAGCTTGACACCTGGTGCACACGGCCGGGGTTCTGCTTCAGGTGAGGAGGATCTTGCCGAGCGTTGTAGCTGCTGCTGACCTTCCTATGACTAGACGAGCTTTTGGGGGTTTCTCGCTTTTCCTTCCCGTTTTGCGATTGTCCGTCAGAGAGAAAAAAAAACTCGGATCTTTCTTTCTTCCCGTTGTTTTTATTCGGCTGATTGTACTCTTTATGTTTGGCATCTCTCGCGGAGATTCTCCTTCTTCTTTTGTGCTATCTACGGGAGGGAAAGGTGTCCATCGGCTTTTAGCCCAGTATGGTTTGTTCTCGTGTTACCTAGTCTGCGGTTGGAGGTCGTTTGTTTCTGCTGATTTAGGGGAGATGACGCCCGGATGGGGTTCAGGCTGCTGAATGCGCCTTGCTTATAGCTATGCTTGCTTCTTCTTCTTTTTTTGCCTCTGCAAAATCATGGCTTTCCCACCTTTACAATTCCGACCGCTTTCTCATGTGCATATATATGTTCCCTATGTGCTTCATTTGATTATGTTTAAACACATCTCCAACTGATAACTAATCAGAAATCAAAACCGAAATAAATCCATCCCTAAACTCTTGTCTGTGCTGATTCTCAGAAGCGGATTCCAAGTACGGTGGTGGCAAAGCCGGAGGGACGCCCCGCAGCTGCGGCGGCGGGAGCAAGGTGTCGGCGGACTCCTCGTCTTCACCTCCGATCCCAGCCACGCCGCAGAGGAGCGAGGGAGAGATCCTGCAGTCGAACAACCTGAAGGTGTTCGCGTTCAGCGACCTCAAGGCTGCGACCAGGAACTTTAGGCCCGACAGCGTGCTTGGAGAAGGAGGGTTCGGGTCGGTTTTTAAAGGATGGATCGATGAGAACACCCTTGCCGCGGCGAGGCCAGGGACGGGAACGGTCATTGCCGTGAAAAGACTCAACTTGGAAGGGCTGCAGGGGCACCAAGAGTGGCTGGTGAGTCAGAATTTTTGATGTTTGTCTTGGGGAGGTGATCCCGATGTATGTGATCGAAGAAATTTCTTTCCCGGAGTTTTAATGTTGGGAATTACCTGCAGACGGAGATTAATTACCTCAGCCGGCTTCACCATCCCAACCTCGTCAAGCTGCTTGGGTACTGCCTCGAGGATGAGCACAGGATGCTGGTGTACGAGTTCATGCCTAAAGGGAGCCTGGAGAACCATCTCTTTAGGAGTAAGTTACTACTACTACTGGCCTCCCACCATGGAGAATCAAGCGCAGAGCTTATTTATGATATACGGTTTCTGATCCGGGTTTTGTGAATCAGGGGGTTCTCATTTCCAGCCGTTGTCCTGGAACATCCGCATGAAGATTGCCCTCGAATCAGCTAAAGGGATCGCTTTCCTCCACAATGCCAAGCCCAAAGTCATCTACCGCGACTTGAAGAGTTCCAACATGCTTCTCGACTCGGTATGGATATCTTTTCTCGTTCATCAATTGTCGACTGGTCTTTGTTTAAGATGCTGGATCTAGTTACCTGTTTTTTATCCAATGTTGGATGGAACTGATGATTGATGTCCCCATCTCCTCTACTGCAGTCCTACAATGCCAAGCTGTCTGATTTCGGGTTGGCCAAAGATGGTCCAATCGGCGAGAAGAGCCATGTGTCAACGAGAGTGATGGGGACTTATGGGTACGCGGCTCCAGAGTATGTGTCAACCGGTAAGCTAGCATTCAGATCTCATCTCTTGATTCTTACCTCTCTGATTTATCAACCAAGTTACTAAATTCATAGATATCCCCTTTCCTTCCAGGTCACCTCACTGCCCGTAGCGACGTCTACAGTTTCGGCGTGGTCCTCCTTGAGCTCCTGACGGGGCGTCGGGCCCTGGACAAGTCACGACCTTCCGGCGAGCACTCCTTAGTGGACTGGGCGCGCCCGGAGCTGTGCCACAAGAGGCGCATCTACCGCGTCCTTGACCCGCGATTCGAAGGGCAGTACCCACTTGCTGGGGCGCAGAAGGCGGCGGCGCTAGCCCTTCAGTGTGTCTGCGTGGAGCCCAAGTTCAGGCCGGTGATGGATGAGGTAGTGGCTGTACTGGAGCAGCTCCAAAATGCCAGGGATGTTGGCAGGGGTACGCAGGCCGGTAGGACCAGCGGCGGCGTTCAGCGTGTGGGCGGCGGCGGCGGGATAGGACAGAGTAGAGTGAGGAGGAGCTTGCCCGAAACTGGGCACAGGAAGGTCGCCTTTCAGAGACCAGCAGCAGCTGCTTCCCAGTACTCTGCATCTCCTAAGGAGTAAATGCCGTTCAACTTGAGACGCTTCTCGTGTCTGTTTCTGCTGTATAGTTCCTCAACTGGGCTGGGAGAGGCCTGTTTTCTTACCCTGCAATGCCATCAGAAAACTGTTTATTCGTGGGGAGAGCTGAACCCGAGGCCTAAATCGTGCGGTTCTTCAGGGAAACTGGTACTGCAACACGCAGTAGTTGGACGCCACGACCATGGTCTCTTCCTTTTGTTTTTGCAATCACATGTAGCACTTTTATTTGGTGTAACGTGTGAATTGCCCATTGCGGTATTAACCTTTAGTTCTTTTGCTCTTCTCATTGTTTGGGAGAAAAGAATAGAAATAAAGAAAAATGCCTTGTACCATGTGCACAATGTGATTGCCCCTTAAGTTACATACCCTTTATGCCAATCCTTGCCCTAGGTAAGGATTTCTTATTACCTCTTTGAGTTTAAAACAAAAACATGACTATTACGGGGAAAATGATCATATGGTAATCATCTGGCATTAAAATTTCAGTAGAAAAACAAAACACACCTACTAATTTTGCTATGAAATTATCATATCATCGATAATAATACCCATCCATAGATACTCCCTAGGAATGATGTTGTGGTTGTAGCAGTTTATGCTTGCTCGGATTTTATGGATCACATTAAGAACTTAATGTTTGTAACAATTCTTTCATAAATGATACTTTGATATTATTAACTCACAACCCATTCATCGGTTGCACATAGTGTATCCACTATAACAATTTTGGAACTAATTGATTACAGATGTGTGAAGAGTGTATGAGTATTTAATTTATTTATATATGAGTTCACTTCTGTCTCAATAATGTTTGGACTCTTAGTACATAGGATGTTGTCTTGTGTCTTATACTTGCATCATCTCCTTCATAGAGTAGACCGGTCTACCCATTAGGATTTTGGAAATATTTCTGTCACGGGCAACGTGCGTCAAGCGCACCTTACGCGCCGGGGAGGGGCGGTATTGATGAGAAAAGGTTGGTTTAGAAGTTGATGTGATGGTGGCATCACATGTAATTTTGGGACGTAGTTAATGATGATTAGAGAGGAGAACCGTTAAGAGGGAGAAAAGGATGGGGAGAGGATGACATGGCAGAGCATATATTGGGCGGTAGGTGAAGGTTATGTGATGTGAGAGAAAAATATTTTATTTATAACTTTTGAACTGAGATGAATTTTTTGATGAAATAAAAATCTTTAGAATTCTTATAAAAATAATTCTAACAAGACTAATGTTGATATTATTTTGAGAAAAAATGATATGAAGGTAGTAGGTGGAGGGATGTGGTGAGAGAGAAATGTGTTTTGTTTGTTCTTATACTAGTAAGAAAAATGATATGAATTCTCATTTTCTCAGTAATTCAAGAAACAAACAGAAGGGACACAATGGGAGAAGAGGAGGGAAGTCATAAGAAGAGGGAAAGAGAAGGGAAATGAAGAAAGAGGAGATAAGTATGAGAAAATATGAGAGAAGTATGAAGAGATATGAGGGGAGTAAAGAGAATGGATATTTAATCAATTTCTGGGTGCGTATTCATTATTTTTGGGCACTTTTAGCTATTTTCTGGACACTTTTATTCATTCTACGCCTAGTGAATGAGTAAGTGCGCCCAAAAAATGTGTAATTGACACCCAAAAGTACTTAATGATGCCCAAAACAAAAATAGGCAATTGACACCTCAAGTTACATAATGGCGCCCAAAAATGGATAATTGGTGCCCAAAAATGTATGGTTGACACCTAAAATTAACTTAATGACACCCCAAATGATGAACTAATCAACAAGGGTAACAATTTAAATGATGCCCAAATTTACTTAACAGTGTCTAAAAATGGATAATTGACACCCAAAGGCAAAATAGAAAATTGATATCTCAAGTTACTTAATGGCGCCTAAAATGGATAAAAGGCATCCAAAAATTGATACTTGACAGTTGACACCCAAAAAGAATTTAATGACGCCCCAAAACATGATGAACTAAACTATACCAATAACAATTTAAATGACGCCCATTGAATGGGTAAGTACGACAAAAATGGACAATCAACACCCAAAGTTACTTAGTGGCGCCTAAAAATGGGTAATTGACACCCAAAAGCAAAATAAGCAATTAACACCTCGAGTTACTCAATAACACCTAAAATGGATAATTGACACCCAAAAATGGATATTTGACACTCAAAAATAGCTTAATTGCACCTCAAAACACTATGTCATAATCAACCTCAGTAATAATTTAAATGACACCCACTAAATCGGTAAGTGCGACCAAAAATGGGAAATTGACACCCAAAGTTGCTTAATGTTACCTAAAAATGGGTAAATTGGCACCCCAAAAAAAATAAATAATTGACATCCCAATTTAATGGCCTAAAATGGGTAACTGGCACCCAAAATAGATAATTGATACCCAGAATAATTTAATGGCGCCCTAAAACATGATAAACTAATCTACACCAGTAAAATTGTAAATGACGCCTACTGAATGGGTAAGCGCGACTAAAAATGAGCAATTGACACCCAAAGTTACTTAGTAGCGCTTATATATAGATAATTGGCACCCAAAGCATCTTAATTGCGCTCAAACACATGAATGTAATCACCACCAAGTTAATGGCTATAAATGTTGAATACACGCATATTCACTCCTCTAACTTCTCTCCTCTTCCCTATCTTTTTTCTCCTCACTTCTCTAATGGAGTTTAATCTTGAATGATGATTGGATTGATTACTAAAGTATTTAGGTATTTAATTCACGCAACAGATCAATAGATTGGCAGAATGAAATGCCAAATGACCATCTATTGTGTTGAGATGGCCGTTTGGGAAACCATACGAGAGTATCAAGTGTTGATATGGTCGTTTGGGTTGTCAGGCTGATCATAGTTTGAATCGGATAAGTTCTATCCAAATTGAGGAGTGAACTGACCAGTTCAATCAGTTGAACTCATCGGCTCAACTCAGGTTCACCAGACGGTCATCTGGGTGAACGAGATGGGAATCTCGCATAGGTGAGACAGCTCAGTTGGGCCAAACGAAGGTTCTGGATGTTTCCCAAACTTATTCAATTGTACATTACTTATGGTGCAAGAAATTAATCTGTAATATTAATGGGAATCGAAATTGCCAAATTTACGTGCAATTAGAAAAATTCTAGACAACCATCTCAATGTGTGAGACAACCTTCTTATGCACCTGAAAATCATTTGTGTGTGCTAGATGATCATTTGGAGTGTCTCAGGTTGTGAAAATTCAAGATCTTCTGGTCCCTTCCACTTCCACACAATCTCGTACAGATTGGAAACCCTGGCCCAAACCCCACCTATAAATAGAGGGGTACTGGGGGCTTCCCAGAATACAACACAGACAACTAAGAATCAGTTCCTCTGACAATGTCCTCCATGGTTGTGGTAACCAAGAGAGCCCAAGAAAGTCCTACCCTAAAGGGGAGGGAAAGTGATGGGAGAGAACAACTGAGGATCGTTGTTGTGGGAGAGCAAGTCGGTGACTAGTACGCCAACGAGATGGACAACTCTTTCATGACTATTCTTGTTATATAACAGGAGTTCTAGTTGGTCTATGTGGAATACTCCAGAGGAAGGAGTCCTATGGCTGCTGCTCGAAGAGAAAAGTCAGCCTACAGTTCGTGGCGAGACCATAGGAGTCATTGTAGAAGTTGTTCTGTTTGTTTTTCATGGTGAAGACCAGGAGCTGCACATCCACCGTCCAAGAGCAACTAGTTGACAGTTGTATTGAAGAAAGTTGTTTTTGTTGGACTTTCTCTAGGACCAGGTATAACTCACTAAACCATCCTTCCTATTCTATAGTAGCTAACATGATCTTGTTGTTATGGGAATACCGATAGATAAAATTTTGTTTCCACTGCTATGCTCTGTGCCCTTATTTCCCAACAAGATCTTGGGTCTAAAATATAACTACTACAAAAGGAGGCACATTAGGATTTTCTCAAGTGTGGTTGGCAGATGGGTCGCGTCCCCAATTCAGTCCATTAAGGCCAAAAATTCGAATTAAAATCAATGTCAATCAAGGAGTCCTAAAACCCTTCACTTTAGCTATGAGGGTCCGATTGAAGTGATTTTTGCATTGTTGGTTTCATAATTGAGAGATCTACAACATGAAATACATTAGGGAGTAAGAATATCTCATTGATGAGGATCAATATAAGTCACAAGAAGGTGATGTATTGAAGTACAATACTTAGTTCAATTCTTAAATTAAAGTCACATCGTGTGAAATTAGTCACTGATGTGATCAAATTGGGGTGTCACACCACCAAACTAATAAATAGATATCCAAAAGATTAAGGAGGATACTTTATGGGAGGGAAAGAATACAATAGAGGATAGGGGAAAATCAGGTTATTCACAGTATCAGTCCCATGGATTTTCCATCATGGGTGCTCCTGAGACGATTGAGACCACAATTAGGGGTGTAAAAGGTGCGGGTACGGTGCGGGTCTGACCATACCCATATACATACCCATCTAATTTAGCGGATCCGGTTCCGGTTCTAGACCCGCATAATACAAAACCCATACCCGCACCATACCCGTACCCGCAATTATAGTGGGTATGCGGTGCGGGTATGCGGGTAAGCGGTTTTATAAAACATCATATTATTTATGTAAGATAAATGACTATGTTCTATATATATTAAGACAACTAGATATTGTTATTATATAGCATGTTAACATGCAATAGTTATATTAAACAATGCTATATTTTATACATTAACATCAATTGAGTTAATTGTTTACATATTTGTAGTCATTGTCATAACGTTTAACTTATGTAGAAAGTAATGTAAATTAGTAGACATTTTGATTTTTAAGTTTACATATAATGTTCATTATTGAAACTAGAATAGTTAATTCTTTATGATATGACTAGTCTCAACCTTATTGTGGTTAGAGTAGGATATAATCTCAAGAATTATATTAATTAGACTAGTAAATTATTATATATATAACATGTTATTTAAGTAGTTACTTATGTATAGTGGGTACACGGGTCTAACGGGTCTGGGTCCAAGCATACCTATTATTAGACTCGCTTATATGCGGGTCCAAGGGTATATGGGTCCAAGGGTATGCGAGTATAAAAAATTAGACCCATAACTGGTTTTTTAAGGGTCCATATTTGTGGGTCTACCCACACCCATTTATAGCCCTAACCACAATACATCCAAAAACTAGGACTTTCAGGGAAATTACTGGAAAGTTACGACCATCTCCAGCTCCAAGGTTTTCCAAAAAAATGGTTTTTATGTTTTTTGTCATTTTCTTTAATGATAACCTCGATCACCATCATTTTAATCTGAGATGTCAAAGAAATATGCAATATTGTTATCCGTGAGATAGGGGTGGTAACACCTTCCCTACTCATAACATGATTATTGAGCCCGATCTTTTAAGACTATACATACATTTCTTATCAATCCTTGAGTGAAGTTATAATTGAGTATATTGTATTTTCTTGCTGATTTAAACACCCATTCTCTTTTTTCTTTATTTCATGAATAAATCTAGATTGCGAGTCAGAAAGCTCTATCATTCATCATTTTCTTTTGTGTTTATGTTGTTTCACACGGTTGTGGGGTCATTCTCTCTCAGGAGATTTTTCAAACTGATTCCAACATGTACCTTGTCAACATTGGTGAATTTTGTGTTTAGAAACTGATATACATTATCTTGATATTTCTATGGTGGCATCTCCATGTCCAAAAAAGTGTAGGAATTGTACATCCTTAATGGTAATAAAGCATAGTTAAGGATCTCTCTCTCTCACATAAGTTTAAAGATGGATCATCTCTCTAATACAATGTCATAAAATAAGATATGGAAGTTTCCACAATAGTTGTTATCTCTATATGAGTAGACCCATATACTCTATGAAGGAGAGGATGTAAGTACAAGACACAACACAAAATCCAAAGGGTTAAAATTTGGTGAAGCTCACGCTCTCTCACCCGCACATAAAACTGCCCAGCAAAAATAGCTACCCCACCTACTCCACCTGCCATCCATGCCACCCCCTCCACTTGTCATCCTTTCCACCCCCTCCACCTGCCATCCCTGCCACCCCCTCTACCACTCCTACAATGTTGTTCCCACCTACCCCACCTATCTTCTTGCTGCTTTTTTGTTTTTCTTTTTCTGAGAGAGAAAAAGAAAAGAGGGAGAAAGTGAGGAGATAGAGGAGGAGAGTTAGGGAGAAAAGAGAGAATAAAAATTACACTCCAAAATAGCAAAAGTAGGCGTCACAAGAACAAAAATATGTGCCAAAAAACACACAATGGGTGCAGAGGTTCCATTGACTATTTTGAGTATCAATTACCCATGTTTGGGCGCTATTACCCATTGGTTGGGCTTCACTTCATGTGCCACTATGTGTTGATTAAATTCATTCAATTTTAGATGTAATTATCTTATTTTGGGTATCATTTACCCATTCTTGATCGCACTTACCATTCACTAGTGTCATTTATGTGTTAATTGGCAGTTGATTAAGTTCATCATGTTTTGGATGCTTTAACTTGTGCCCAAAAAAGGGGAGAGGAGGGAAGTAATGACCCAAGTGAATGGAAAGTTAGTGAATAACTTCAACCTACATTTTGTGTAAGTTGTTGCAGTGATTGTATAATTCCTTTGTCTCTGATATCCAGAGTGAACTTGAGGTATGAAATCATCATACTTTCAACATTCATCTCATCTTTCTTCAAGTAAGAGCAGTCTGTCTGAGATAATTTGACCTCAATATCATATATTTACTCACATGTGCATGCACATGCGTTTCTCAGTCTCGCATAGAGTGGCCAGGATATCATACTCCAGTAGAAGGGACAAATCCTATATCTATCATTCACACTCTATCCTCATTTGTCAAAGTCACCCAATCATCACCGTTATAACAATCCATGTTTCATGACTGCATTTGATGATGTCAAAGCATACTCAACAACATGTGATGAGTGTAGTGATGTCAAAGCATACCCAACGACTGCGTTTGATGGTTTCTATGTGTCATTCTCAAGGTGGGTCTGTCTGATACACTAATTACCTAACATGTATATGTGTGCTTGATTTGATATTGTCATATAATAACTAATGAGATTATATCATCAACCAACCCACACTCTAGTCTTTAGTGTTACTGGTGTCTATCTACCTTCCATGGTAACAACCGACTAGGGACATAATAAGAATTTACATACTCGTAGAATTCATATGATCTCATCCTTCCAAGTCATGTACTTAAAGACATACGTCATCAACTATTGTCATTCTTTAGACATTCATAACATTTCTCATTATCTCATAACTGAGTGAAACAAAATGAATTGGAGCTTACCTTTATAAGCATTAATCAAATCCTTTATGGTATATTCTATGTTAATCATAACATAATTGGCTCTATGAGCATACCTTACCAACGAACTCCCACTTGCACTTAGAGACAATCACCCATAAATCTCATTCTTAGTGATCCAAATATGTCCATCATGCTTCTGCTACACAAGTAATTAATCTAGCGGGTTAACTATACTTTGCTATTAGTCGGTATATTGCATGTTTCTTATCTCTTCACTTTGAGATGAAACCATCGTAATATGGTATCTGATATTGTTTGCCTAACAAGTAGCTCCATTATTGTCATAGTATCACTACTGAGTCATCGATGGTTGGAACATCTATAAATTCATCATATGAGCTTTTTAGATCCATATAGTATCACTCTGTGTTCATAACATAAGTATACTCAACTTCTATTGTAGAATAGAATTAACGACTATCAGTTCGGAACCGTTCCAACTAATTAAATTTCTCTCTGTTAAATCAAACATATTTTAATTTATGATCACTTTGTCATTATGGAATCTTGCATCGATATAACCCTTTACATACAACTCTTCCTTTTATTTCTATCCTCATTGACTAGTAATTAATCCTTAAGTACTTCTCAAGTACTAATGGATATTTTTAATGACCTTTCAATAACTCTTATTGGAATTTACCATCATCTTGTCATGTCCAATACATACAAGATTATATGGTATAACTACACTTATAACATTCCTGATAGATCCAATGCTACAACCTTTGGCATCTTAATCATGTCATTTCCATTCTTCACAAGAATAGGAACATGTGGTTCATGAGAGACTAATATGTATTCTCTCTCATTAAATCCTTACATGTTGAACTTTTTCAACACATTGCTATTATAAGTGCTCAAACTTGCATTGTGAAACACTTAAGACTATCTGATAAGATGTGTCATTTAATCTTGCATTGTTGAGGGGTTTTTCATGCCAGGTCTCGTTATTCACAACATTGAGATGCAATTCCTCATCAAATGTGGAATATTCATATATGTTCCCACAAAATCTTTTGTAATCACATATTTATCTTTTATCTTTATTCAATTAAAACTCTTTTATTATCTTGTTAAGTCAAAAGATCCATCCTCTGAGATGCTTGTTTCAATCCCAGATTGAAGTTTATAGTTTATAGAATTTATTTTCATTCTTGAAGTTATGAAACCTTTTAGGTTGTGTCACGTACACATCCTCTAATCTATTCCCTTTAAGGAATCCAGTTTTATCTTCATATGCCAAATTTCTTAGTCTATTTCCACTACAACAACAAGCATGACAATTAGTAAAGGAATTTCTATCATGTTCAACAACTTGAACTGATTTGAAAACATTTTCAACCAAATTTTCCTTTTATGTTATCCATGTAGGTCTTTGCCACAAGATCCTGTTGCACCCTATATGTATTACCCTTTTAGGTGACGCTATCAAGGTCCTACCTTGTTAGCTTACATGAACCCCATAATGGCCTTGAGTCATTACTTAGATTATGGAATTCAATAGCTTCTATTTTATTAGTTGGATCATTTTTTATGACCAACCTATCTGAATCATTGAATTCATAATTCTCCAATTTCATATATATGCTACTAGAACTATTTTTTTCTATGTCATATGACAACTTGAGATTCCACAAAAACTTGTGATTCTCTTAGTTCTCATTGTACCTCATTGTTGACGTCAAACACTTTGAGTTATATTATTACTCCCACTGATTCTTTAAGAACTCAGTTATCCTATTAAAATTTTTTTTTGTTATTGAATTGGGATTAATAGTAATATTCAACAATCATAGTTTATGGATAAACCTTTTCAAGAAACTACTTTCTTAATGTAAGTTTCAATCCTTTAGACATATTGGGACATTCCTAATTCATATCATATATGACGTCTTATAAACCATTCAGACGGTACATTATTTAGTGATAGGTATATATTTATGAGAATGTAAGAAGATTATATTAATTGATAATTATATCATAACTCATCATGATGTAATTCCTTCATTCTGAAACATCATCACGTTCAAATGGATTTGATTTGTGATACACTATCACGGTCCTTTCTTTGAAGGTACTCAAAGTATTGATGTAAAGTATTTCAACATTTAATCTCATCAAAGTTTCTTAATACTTTCATCAAAGACATACTTCATTTACAATCTTCGTGAACATAAGAGCTTTCCATTTTACTGAGTACATATCATCATATTACCAGTAAATGAATATGAGGTATAAGTAATTATCTATAGCATTCATTCCATAAGATCTTCATACATCATAGGTCTAATGGAAGGATTATCCTCCCACTACATATAGTGAAGGATGTCATGTCATTTTGTGGGTAAATAAGACTTTGCATGTTTCCTCATGTTCAATAACCAAGGGAATCTAGATTAACATCAATATGTATCCTAGACATGCATTTCTTATATACGTCCAAGGTGACTATTGCTAATGATAATCTCAAGTTATCTATTATAATCGTTTGGTATTAACATTATAAACATTCATCTTAAAATATTTCACATAAAGACTATTTAGATGTTTGGTCATTTCCATGCACGATCATAACTTTTGAAACAAAAACAATAATTTTTGACTTTATGATATATCATCCTTTTCATACAAGATGCTTTGAAGTAAATGTTTCTATTTTATGGCATAATGAAATAGTAGCTCTATTATTTCTGTTACATGCCCATTGGGCAAAGATAAATTTAAATGCAAACTATGGCTTCCACAACTCTTGCTCCGCCATGTCCATCTTTATCCTTCCATGAAGGCCTTTACTTCTTCTTAGATCCGGCACATCAGTATGACATATCTCTTATTTGGATCACATACCATACTGAAGAAGTAATCAAATTTATCTTATAACGTTTATACCTGAAGTGGAGGCCTCAATACCTTCTTCTTCTTCTTCTTCTTTAGTTCCTCTAACAAGAGTGGGTAATTTCTTTTCCAATGTCCAGACTTGTGACAATGGTGACAATTGCCTCTTACTTTCTTAATACCTCAATTTTCCTTTTGATCTAAAGACTTGGACTTCTGGATCACTTTAGAACTCTTCTTCGCTTTGCCTTTACCTTTATACTTCCCCTTTGTCTTGTTGATCATCATCACAGACTTGGGCTTGTCTTTCTTCATTTGTGTCTCAGTTGTTCTCGACGTGCCCAACAACTCTATAAATGACTTGTCAAAGTCGTTCATGTTGTAGTCCATGAAAAACTGACTATATGACTCTGGTAGGGACTACAAAATCACGTAAGTGGCCAACTCTTGACCCAAGGGTAATCCTTGTTTGCCTATGTTCTCCACATACTGAATCAACTTGAGTACATGAGGACCTATTGGATCTCCTTCTACCATGTTGCATATGAATAGTGCCTTGGAAACATCGTATCTCTCTTGTCTTGCCTGATCTTGGTACATGTTCTTGAGATGTGTGACCATCTCAATCACACCCATATTCTCATGTTGTATTTGCAATTCTGAGTTCATGGAGCATAGCATCAGACACTTGACATCCACGACGTCTTCAACATTCTTCTTGTAAGCATCCATATTAGCCCTTAGTATATTTTGAGGTGGTTCCTCTGATTAAGGCATTTCTAAGACATACAACTTGCGATCATGTGTGAGAATGATTCTCAAAGTCCTAAACCAATCATGGAAGTTATTCCCAGTTAACTTGTCCTTCTCAAGGACCGATCATAGAGAAAAGTGATTGTTGTTTGTTGCCATTTATTCTACAAAAGAATTTGCAATTTTTCAAAAACTCAATTTTGATTTGATTTGATTTGATTAACATTTTGGGCGATAATAATTAGGTCTTTAATTCATTATTGTTGTCATTATTTTGTTCAAACTAACAACCTCGAGTTTAAATTTAGAAAATTGCAGTGAATCAATTTTCTAATGAGCCAAGATCCAATTTCATCAAATCATGAGTCAGCTGTGGATGATCGCCCACAACTTGGAAGTTTTGCTTAATTAAGAAATTCATAAACTTGTTTTAATCTTTTGAAAATTAATTAAGACTATCCTAGAGATTTATTTTCAAGATTGAGCTTATTTGCAAACTGTTTGTGCATTATATGATAGTTTGAGTGTAAATTGCAATTCACCCAAGATGAGGGGTTATATCGCAATTTGTCACATTTTGAACATACTTCAAGTGATTTAGCATCATAAGAGAGAGAATGATGCTAAGGGGTGGCTTGTGGAAAGCCTAAGCTCCAAGTTGGAACTTGTTTGAATAATGCTTGTGCCTTGTATACCAATTTTGGTGCAATTTTCCCAAAATGTAGGGTTGATATGCAAATTACCACCTCAAGAGTGTCCCTCCTCTCTCTTGGCATCATCTCGAGGAGATATAAAGAAAGAGGCACCATGTTTGAATCATTTTTGAGTGGTGGTATTCTTGGTGATGAAAAGACCAAGAAGAGTTGTATAGTTGAAGCCCTAATTGAGTTGTATCGAGTTGTAGAACTTATATGGGAGTGCCTATCAGCCAAGGATCCATAAAGGAGGTCCCATATCATTTTTTAAACTCTTGGACTTTTCCATGATGGGTTAAGCACCTCAAGAAGGTGATGGATATCAGTTTACAACTTTCCTTAGAAAAAGTGTATTGATTTGTGAATAAAGTGATGTTGAGTTGAAATATCTTGCTCAACAAGATAACTAAGGGCCGAAATCTTATCCCTAGATTATACTCAAGAGTTTTGCATGTCAAGATAAATATGCATGCAATATCAACCATGCATGGACATGTGACACCTATTAGTGTAAAATGATGACACATCTTATACACTCTCTCTCTCTCGTGAGCCTCAATTATATATACCACTCCTTTCACCTACTAGTGAATATTTTCAAACCTTAACACTCCATTTCTCTTAGATGTCATGAATAGTAGTAAGGATCAAGGAGGAGATTGAGCCATTAAGCTTAAGGTGAAGCCATGGTCATCTTCAACCTTGGATTAAGCATTATCTCGGGTTGTGATTCTTTCTTTATTTTCTTCTTCACCAAGTCCTTAACTATGGTGATTCCTTGCATGTAGAGGAGTTGTGAACGAGTCTTGGATCTGTGATAAGTTCATCTTCAATTTTGGGAACGTCAAGATTTGGATCTTGGAGATTTTAAGTTGTTCTTGAGGCATGTTATATAACTTGAACCCAATCATGTTATAATTCACCTTCAATCTTTATATACTTGATGCTCTACTTTCAATTTCAAGTTTTCTTGAAAAACTGATGAATCCATGAGTTCTAATAGTGACTTATGACTATTTTCCATGAACTAGAACAGTAATGAACGAAGTCTAGAGCTTGATGATGATGACATCGTCATGGCACAAACCGATATCGGGTTGAAGCACCTCTAACCTGATATGGTGATGTGCACACACCACTAGCACGATATGGTGATGAGTATACACCTCTTTGAATGATTTGATGTCAAGCATACATCTTATGCATGATATGGTATCAAGCACACACCTTATGCACAATATGGTTTCAAGTATACACCTCTAACTCGATTTGGTGATGAAACCCTAGATGGTGATAACAAATCCGATATATCTTGAAACCCCACATCCCTATCGATTTGTACACTTGGGTTGGTTGAGACTAACCAGTTGTCAGGATGTCACTTAACACATGGTGAAGGGTATGCTGATACTATGAAGGTGTGAAGAGGTATGAGCATAAGGGTCTAACCCGGTAGGCAAAAACCCTAATTTTGAGCAACCCGATATGAAGTGACACATACAAACACCTCATACATGATATGGTGATCAAGGATACACCACATGCATGATATGGTGATGCACCTACACCTCATGCATGATATGGTGATGCACCTACACCTCATGCACGATATGGTGATCAAGGATACACCACATGCACGATATGGTGATGCACCTACACCTCATGCATGATATGGTGATGAAGGATACACATCATGCACGATATGGTGATCAAGGATACACCTCTTGCCTGATATGGAAGCACACACACTTCTTGGGTGATATGGAAGTACACATACACCTCTTGTGCGATATGAAAGCACACATACACCTCTTGGGTGATATGGAAGTACACATACACCTCTTGGGCGATATAGAAGTACACATACACCTCTTTCCCGATATGGAAGCAAGCACACACCTCTTGCATGATATGGTGGAAGCACCTCAATCCAATATACCTGGTGGAGTAACACATGAAGTGTGTTATGTCAAATGAACCTTAAGAGGTATAGAGTTCCATGTGTTTTGATAAATGTAGGCCAATGTACCTTGAGAAAAGGGTTCAACAAACTCAATAAAGTATGATGTAATCAATATCCTAATAAGGATAAGAGAGAAACTCATATTTGTGTGATAATTACTTAATGAGCATATATTGATACTCTTAATATGTATGGAGCTATGAATTAGGGTTTTGATTCTTGATAATATGACTTGAAACTCTAATTGGCTTGAAACCCTAATTGATTGGAAACCCTAATCAGTTTGAAACTCGAATTGGCTTGAAAGGGAAACCCTAACCCTAATAATGGGAAGGTTGTATTTCTTTGGTATTGCATGGTGATGTTATGTACTTGATATTATTTTTATCATGAAATACTAACCATGCAGGAATCATGACATGATGAGCATGCTAGGTATGAGCTATGATGTTTCATATGATACAGATTAAATGGGCCTTGTAAGCCATGGGAAATATTTGTGCAATAAGTATAATGTATACCTGGTCTGAGGACCTAGAGGTAATAGTTACCTGATAAGAGGTATCAATGTTCAGTGATGAACTAAGGGTGTGAATACCCAGATCTAGAAATCATGATGATGATAATGTTATGGGATGAGAATTCCCAGTAATGTGATAAGGGACTAAGATATTGGGTGTTATGCATTCAATGTGTTCCAAAGATTATGGAAGTACTTGATAAATGTATTACACCTTTCTTTGTAACATCTGTTATAATTCATGCTTGTAACTTGATTGATGCTAAAAGATACGATAATACACCTAATTAATCAAATGGAACCTTATCATGTAGTTGATCAGGCCATAGATCCCTTCACTGTCATGATTTGCTGAATGGTGAAACGAGTTTAACTTGGAGTGCATATTTTTGAATATGTGGGGGTGAAGGATGAACATATCCTTACGTCCAGATGGGGATTGATGTGTTATCTCCCTAATGAATGTCAGGGTTGCCGTGTGATTGCCCTGATGAAAATGTACCATGGATTGATGTGATATCTCCCCGAAGAGAGTACATGTTGCGGCTGTCGCTCTATAGCGAAGATGCCGCTATACCTTGACAATCTAGTTTTAGTTTGACATGATGTCACTACTAGTGGTCTCGTACTAACTGAGATGGGTGAGGTCTTGGCAGTCGAGTCTTCCATTGACCTTGTATGGTACCAATTTCGACTAAGCGGTGGTCGATTGGAGCAAGAGTGGTATACCTCATCTCCTCTGGGCATAAGTGTGATTATAAATATATAATCAGCCGTGTAGCATATCTGCTTAAGGATTGAATTCAAAAACATTGGTTGATGTTACATTACTTTTATACATTTTAATCAGATAGATGTTATACATGTTCTTCATATTCCTTATAAAGCAAATAGATGATCTATAACTCTGTTATGGATGGATGAATTGTTTAAACAATGCTATTGCTTTGCACTGCAAGTAAACAATGATTAACCATGCTTATTTACATAAAAGATCCTCTGCTCCATTTTATACTATTTACCAAGGATAATAATATTGTTGGCAGAAAATTATATCTCTCGCTGGGACTTGTCTCTCACCCCGTTTAACCCAACATTTTTAAGTGGATGTGGACGAGGAGGTAGATATCATACTACAGTGGAAGGATAACAACAATAAGGACAACAGTAACAACTCAGGTTGAGTGTGTTGTATGTCGTGTCTTATAGATAGTAGTCCTATATGGCATCTCTATACTCTCACGTCCTTGGGAGTTAGTACGTAATGGTTTTATAAACCATCCAAAATTTTAGCTTGAATGCCTTGAGGTTTTATGTTACTTATGTATATGTTTGGGCATAGCAACTGATATATAATATCCTCGAGGTGAAATGGTACAACGTATGTACAATGTGAACCATGATGTATATATATTTCTTTGGTTCTTCCCTTAATAGTTTCCTAAAAATGGATCTCTTTGCAACTTGATTTTAATTTTTAGTGATTTTCATTAATCTGCTGCTAATGGTTATTCTGCGTAATCACCTTGTGGCAGCTTGGCGGCTGGGTCATCACAAAGTTTTGGTATCAGAGCCTAAGGTTCACTGAGTCTACAAAGACATAGGATTAAGTTTGTTCGGTCTGTTCTAGTGTCCTCCAGTTTATCTTATAGTGAATTCTTCTCATATAGGAGAATAAGTAAAGTTGAATGATTGTTGGAGAACATGAAGAACATGCTGCTGAGAGCAGTGTTGCTGCACCATGAGGAGGTGCAAGGGAACATGCTAGAGAGGAATCAATGCCTGAGAATCCCCAACTTGATCAAGCTGTGCAAGAAAACCCAACCTTTTATGCTCTTTTTGGGAAGTTCGTGACCACAATGATGCATATGGTAGATCGGATGCTAGCACCAGCACCTAGGGCACCAGTTCCCAATGAGGGACACGGATCAGGTAAGACCTTTGAGCAGTTATGCTAGGTAGGAGCCATCAAATATGTCGGTACAGCTGACCCAGAAGATGCAGATTTATGGCTCACTAAGCTGGAAAAAGCCTTTAGAATCCTTAGCATCCCAGAAACTGATAAAGTTAGGCATGTTGTGTACCTTTTAAAAGGAAGCACTGGCCAATGGTGGGCCATTGAATAAGAGAAAAAACCTGGTGTTGAGGTTGGATGGTAGGAATTCCGATGTGAGTTTGTCAGTAGATACTTTCCTAAGACTTATTTGGATGAGAAAATTTAGCAGTTTGAGAGGATTAAACAAGGATCGATGAAGATTAGTGAGTACGAAGCTAACTTCATGGAGCTTATGTGGTTTTATCTACACTTGGCTACTACGAATGAGGAGAGGATTTGGTATTTTGAGAAGGGTTTGAACGCTGAGTTTACCACACCTGTAGCTAATATAGAGAATAGAGAAAAGTTTGCCACCTTTATGGAGTTAGTTAGGCATATAGAGAGGTTTGTGATTGAGATACATGAGTCTAACAGTAGGAAAGTACCTGCCCAATTCCAGGGACATAGGTCTGGAAGTTTCAAGAAACTGAGATTTCCTGCACCAGTAACACCACAGAGGTTCAATGCTAAGACACAGTGGACGTCAAGCAAGGGTATAGGCTGTAGTATTCTGCTAAGTGGAGCCCATAGTATGACATCTATGTCAGTAACATGACCATCTAGACCACAACGGGACGTAAACTGCTTCAAGTGTGGACAGAAAGGACATATGATGAGAGAATGTCCAGTTAGAGACATAGAGGTAACCCAACCACTGAGGCAGAGTCAACAAGGCTCTTAGAGGCAACAGTTCAACAATGGCACATGAGGACATGGACATGCATCCCAAGCAGGTTCATCTGCACCAAACAATAGAGCACAAAATCAGCAACAGGCAACATTGAGATTCCATGCTATGAATTAGCCAGAGGAAGTAGTCAATCCACGAGTCGTGACATGTCAGATGGAATTGTTTCATTCTGATATGTCTTCATCCTACTTCATATCTATTTTGATTGATCTGGGTGCTACACATTCCTTTATCACTCAAGAAGTGATTCATGACTGTAATATGAGTGACAGCCACATAGTAGATAATCTGTTATTAGAAACTCCGTTAGTCGGATTTGTAGTGTTGTGAGAGGTATGTTCTCCCTGTGTTCTTTCCTTTTTGGAATACATCATTCAGGTGGATCTTATACCACTTGAGATGCACATATTTGATGTAATTCTTAGGATGGATACCCTAGAAAAGTATAAGGTTGTCTTGGATTGTGGTTCCAAGCAAGCCATGCGCACATACAGTGATGAGACATGTCTTTCAGGGGGAAAGAAAGATTCTTCCAACCTATCTAGTATCAACAATGGTAGCTGAGAGATTGATGTGATAAGGATGTGAAACATTCTTGGCACATGTGGTAGATACCAAGGTAGAGAGTCCTAGTCTTTCTAAAGTTCCTACTGTCAGAGAATTCAAGGATGTATTTCCTAAAGAATTTCCATATATTCCTCCACCTCAAGAGATTGATTTTGAGATTAATCTAATTCTGGGTACGCAACCCATAGCGCAAACACCTGATAGGATGGCACCTGTTGAGATGGTAGAACTCAAGAAACAATTACAAGAGTTGCTTGAGAAAGGTTTCATTCGACCGAGTACTTCTCCATGGGGTGCTCCAATTCTTTTTGTTAAAAAGAAGGATGGGTCTATGAGATTATGCATAGACTATAGACAACTTAACAAGGTGACCATAAAGAACAAATATCCTCTACCAAGGATAGATGATCTATTTGACTAGTTGTGTGGTGCAACAATGTTCTCTAGAGTAGACCTAAGGTCAGGATATCATCAGTTACGTATCAAGGAAGATGACATACCTAAGTCATCCTTTAGGACAAGGTATGATCATTATGAGTTCGTAGTTATGTCGTTTGGACTAACTAATGCACCAACTGCATTCACGGAGCTGATGAATAGAATCTTCTGGCCATTCCTTGATCAGTTCATAGTAGTCTTCACAGACGACATCTTGATATATAGTAGATATGGTCAACAACATGAACAACACATTCGTCAAGCCTTGACATTGTTGAGACAACACAAGCTATATGCTAAGTTTAGCAAGTGTGAGTTCTGGTTGTCAGAAGTATCTTTTCTAGGACACATTATATGTGCTTCAAGTATTCGTGCTGGTCCTAAGAAAGTGGAGTCTATTGTAGAGTGGGAACAACCCAATACACCAATTGAGATTTGTAGTTTCCTAGGTATGGCAGGTTACTATAGAAGGTTTATGAAAGACTTCAGTTCTGTAGCATTACCCCTAACTAGGTTGACTAAGAAGGAGGTTCCTTTTGTCTGGAATGACAAGTGTCAATGTTCTTTCTAGTTTTTGAAACAAAGGTTGACCAGTGCACCTGTGTTGGCTTTACCTGAGTAAGGAAAGGGATACATTGTTTTCTGTGATGCCTCTAAGAATGGTCTTGGATGTGTACAGATGCAGAGTGGTCATGTAGTTTCTTTTGCTTCTTGACAGCTTAAGAAACATGAGGAGAATTATCTGACGCATGATCTAGAATTAGCTACAATGGTCCATGCGTTGAAGATTTGGAGGCATTATCTTTATGGAGAAACATGTCAGATTTTCACAGACCATAAAAACTTAATTACATATTCTCACAACACGAGTTAAATATGAGACAATGTCGCTGGATGGAATTAATCAAGGACTATGATTGTGCAATTGATTATCATCTAGGAAAAGCTAATGTAGTGGTAGATGCACTAAGTAGAAAGTCTTCATCTCCACCCATAGATAAAGCACAATTGAATTCTTTAATGAGCTTTAAATGGGACATGTTTGTCTCTTTGAGACAAATTAATGTAGAGTTAAACGTATCTTTGTTAGCCGAATTGATGGCCGAGATGCATGTAAAACCTACTCTGAGACAATAGAGTAAAGAGGCACAACAGGTTGATACTGTGATTCAGTAGATCAGGTTAGAGTATGGTAGTGAGACATGGGATGATTTCTATGAGTCAGAGGATGAGGTAGTCTGCTACCATGGTAGGATGGTAGTACCTGATGCCAATGAATTAAGAAATATAGTTATGGAGGAAGCTCATTTATCCATGTATGCAATGCATCCAGGAAGTACTAATGTTACACCCCAATCTCACAATTACCATTAATCATGAGATTAGGACATAAAATTGAGGATTTATCATAATACAAAGATCACCCTTAACTTTTTCTTCTTTTCAAACTCTTTGTTTTCTCACATTGAATCACATAAACAAACTTTACAAGAGAATTAAACCTTGATTACTCTAATATGATCTCAACAATAATGATACACATCCATACATTCATTATGTTTCTCACACTTCCATGTACATACGACATGATAATCAAATGCATTCTCTCTTATTACGGAATTGAAGATACAAACATCATTTACAACTCTCTCACATCTATACAAGGACCTAGAATGACATGGATCGACTGAACTTAAACAGACTTAACTCTTGTGGTAGATCTACTCTGATGCAATGATATCTTCAGTCCCCACAATTTCCCTAAAAATTTTGAGTAGAGGGGTGAGCCTACTCGCTCAGTGAATGAGTAAAACAATAATGCAGTCTAAATTACTGAATCAAACATTTATCATTCTTGGATAATTAAAATAAAACAAGATAGAAATTTCAAATTAAAAGTCTAGATATTCAAAAACTTACTAATAACATTGAAGCCTACATCATTAGAAATAAACAAGTATGGAAATATAATCCTCACTATATTCAATATTTCATTTAAAGAACAACTATTGTGAAACTGTACTCGAATCTTTTTTAGCCTTTCTTACTTATAAGAAACTCTTTAAACCTATATGATCATATTTTAGCTTATACCCTGATCATATGCAGTGTACTCTACATATGAAGACTCATAGCGAACTACGATCTCACCGTACAATACTTAGCTGACACACCCAAGAATGCTAAGCTTGACTACATCGCTGGTCTACAACAGGAAAATGGCTCTCTGGCCTCAACACACCTATTATACCGTAAAAATGAGACTCCTCCTCTAACCTGAGCACACAGGCAGAGAGTCAAGCCACCTATTATCTTTACTGTACTCTAGTGCCACCAGGATCTCTGGCTGATGTTGGATACTACATTCTGTATTTTAAGGATACTTCCACTAGGGCTGCGTCCCCCGTACAACCAGTTAGTACATTCCGACCCCCGTATACTGGACACTGTCAGGGTTAGGTCGTTTCATCTCTACGACGCAGACCTCTCATAGGGAATCTACGGTGTTCAGGGCCCCTAAGTCTATTATTTTATTATTCTTGGAAAGCTCTTACTATATTGTATCTTTTCCTTACTTATACTTAACTTTGGTATCTCTATGGTACCACATTTATTTATTTGAAATTTATTATACAACATGTATATCATTCTAAACTTGGCAGAGTAGTATATTCAAAATACTTCGATATTTTGAGTAATCATCATACTATACATACAGGTAGACTAGAATTCTTAAATAAACAGAATACATGTCAACTTGGCACTTTATGCACTAGAACCATGCAATTGAACTTCTTAATACACTGATAATACTGAACTGAATGCTTAACATATTGTTTACCCCTTTCTTAAGGTTTCTGCTTACACATGCACATATATCACTTCTCATGTATTCAAACATATATCATGTCTACTAATATAAATATTCTCATTCAACATTTCTCACATTTATGCATGGCATCGATAACATACCTATCTAGGACATGTCATATCTCTCCACTTGCAATAGCATAACAACATATGCATTTCATGACAAGTATTTGAGTTAGAAAATCTGAATCTCATAAACAAAGCATGTATGCATATAAGATAATATTCAGTTAAAAACCCACATTATCACATGAATCATTTCAATAAGCCATTTACTACTAAATTAGATATGTATACTTGTAAAAGCATACTAGATTGGGTTTCCATCCTTGATTACTTGCTATTCACAGGATATGTATTGTGAAAATCAGAAAATCTATTTTTCCATACATCAAATCAAAGAGATCAAACATGTAGAATTATATGCACTAGGAACATAGGTAAGATCATATAAGCATAAATCCGAATTTCAACTATAATGTTGTTCAAGCACCCAAATAACTTGAAAATTCAGATCTTCAGAAGATTCTCAATAAACTTATTAATTCTGTAGTATTCAAGATACATGGATATCTATATCCATGTCATCATATAAACATTTTTAGATCATAGTTGGAACATGAATTGAAGTATTCTATAAACTAAATTCAAGAATAGTTCTTTTCATTTATTGTCATCTAGGGAGAAATCGAGAATATAAATTAAAACCATCTAATTGAGTACAATTGACTAAAATATTCTTTTACCCACTCGCCCTAAGGTGTGAAAACACCTTAAAAACGTAGCTCATCCCTAAAAATCTTGATCTCATATCAAATCCCTAGCAATTCACCTGATTCTTCTTCCTTTAAACTCGGAAACCCTAAAAATGAGGGATTATGAAGAAATAGTGAGAAAAGAGGAACTTTTGATACCATTTTGGATCAAATAAGAGGATGGATAGAATCTTGACATATGAGAGAAGATTCACCATTAAAGTCTATGCAAAGAAGCTAAACTTACATGATTTCATCATTCCTCGAACCGCAAAACCCTAGGTCATCATCTCCATCACTTTCTCCTCTCAAACCCTAACTCTCCCTCTCTCTATAGGATTTCGTTTCTCTAGATTGAATCATGAATTATGAGAGATCCTTGTGTGTTAGGATGACCATATAGAACAATTGAGCTACTTGGGTCAATTGCACATTGACCCCTCACTATACTTTCTCTTATTTTAGCTGAATTTTCTGTCATAAAAATATTACTATAATTCATCTACTGATAAGGTCTAAATGCATCCAAAAATTATGAAAATTTACATGTTGTTTATGATTGAGTTTGAGATCTCCAGTTAAAATTTCAGATCATTTTGTTGTACCAATAAATAAATAAAATTAAAAAACGACACTGCTAAAAAGTAGTCTGTCAGCATTTTGGTTGAAGTATAGTTTGACCGAGAACCACATTCAAAGAATACTCCAATATTATGAAATTTTTATCCAATATGTATGATTGAGTTATCCATATCATATCCAAAATTCAATTAAATACAAAAGTTGTAGAAAATATGAAAAATCATTTACCACACTACTATCCTGATCAAATTCCATATTAACTCCCAGTGAGTGTTGGTTTGACCTTTCCTAGTTAGTTTGTTAATGGCAAATACCCAAAAGTGAATAAAATTATTGTCATTTTTATTAGTTATAGGACAAGGAAAATTTTAGGTAAATCCCGTTGATTATTTGTAAATAACTGACATGAAAATGTTATGTAGTCGATTATTTACAAATAACCGATGAGAAATGTGTATGTTTTTTTTCATATAGTAGGTATGTAAACCTATTGTCTAGCCCACTAGCCTATTTGGAGCCTGTTGTTCTCAGAACTAAAAGTTTTGAAGAACAACAAGCTCTCTGCAAGCATCACATCTTAATAACAAGATGACACACCTGTAACAAAAAGATAAATTTATACAAAGTAGGCATAACCACATCCTATCATTTTTTTCACTTCAAATGCACTCAAATCTATCAACTCACAACTCAATTGTTTCATTTCTCAACCACACTTCAGTTTCATACATACATGCACAAATAAACATCACTATCTTTCCCATACACTCACATTCAATTTCACACACATATGCACTTAACATTCAATTCACACTCACAAATACATATCAACATCGGCTGTCATCTAAGATTTTTAACTCACAATGTAATTATATAACAAATGCATATCAACATTAAATTTACACTCACAAATACATATCAAAAATCTGGCATCAAAGTTCAAACTACCAAAAAATTATCAATCAACCTTCAATTTTTTCATTCAAGTCCACGTTTCTAATGAAGCAGTCTACCCACTATTTGTGTAGGTCATTCAACTACTCCCATGTATATGATTCAGTATTCAGAAAAAATTGCAAAGAAAATGAGACTTCTAATTAAATTTGCTTGTTTATATTATCAAATGAGAAAATTAATACGAACCCAGACTAATAACTTAGATTATCTATACATTTGATATGTTATGTGTGAGTGGAAATCGTCTGCATGTGCATCATCATGTAATGTGTGGGTATGACAAACCATTGTCTTGTACAGGAACATGTAGATTTATAATTATGTTAATAAGTGTAATTAAGTAAATTTAGTCATATATTATGGATTTGAAATGAGAAAACTATATACATCAACACTCTTCCAAGTTACTGATGTCTTTTTCTTACCTACTTTCCCTACATCGATACAGAATGATTTCACACCTCTATAAGTTAAATAAATAGATATGTTGCATTATTAAACTTCATATGATGCATATATTAACAAATATGTTAGGCACAAAAAACTATACTTACGCGTGAATCACCAATTTCATTGGGTGTCCCTCATTTGGTGGTAGTTATTCACTCGAAGGCAAAGAAATGCACAGTCCAAGTTTCGAGAACAATCACTAACAACTGCCAATGCCTAATTATGAGTGAATAGAAGGCAAATAAAAGAAAAGTTAAATCACACAACAAATTGTAATCATAGGTTAGAACATATAAACAACAAGACAAAACTTACCTAATGTTGAAGGGAGCTAAGATCACTATCTTGGAAGCACCAAAAAATTACATCACAATAGTCACATATTCTTTGACGCCACTCATATCTCTAAGTACATCACCAATCATTGATGGCATTTGAAATCACACATTTTCTATTTTGAAGTCATGTGTCGGTGTAATACAATTGACTGAAATATATATAAACAATACTCAATTTATATGTAGGACACAATTAAAAAAAATTTCACATATGACGGGGTATTCACACTCATCGAATCCAAAGTTCTATCACTGATGTGCTCAGCCAATCATACCTAAATAGCCCTAGAACATCTGTTAACACTATAACATTGTCTTGTTGTATACCTATGATCTCCTCCCTAAGGCTGATCACAATGGTATCTGTTTGGTCTATAATGTCTAACCATTTTGTCACCGTCTTGCATTTAGGACCTAAGGAGTTGGACAACTCTTGTGAAATAAAATGAGGGGGCAGAGGCTTTGAAACCCTAGGTGGCTTCTTAGTTGTTGTAGGTTGCATGGATATATTCTAATAGTAGCTTTTGATTATTTTATATAAGTTTTAGTATATATTTGTCATACCTGAAGAAATAAAAAGAGTCGTTTGGGCCACCTAGTAAAGCTTCCTTCTACCTCTCTAACTATGGTGCCATCTTGGTGCTCATATGGGAGAAATATGTCACTCATTCCTAGAAAGACACATATGACATTCATACGATAGTGATCAGCAGGAAGGGGAATACCATGAACCACATCGGTGACAAAAGCCTCGACATCTGCCATGGCATTGCCTGCTGGAACATTGACAACAAGATGACATTTTCTAGCCACCTACAATTTTATGAAACACAATTTAATTTGAAAATTACAAAAATTGACTTGAAGAATTATATTATCACAATCTATATATAAATTAACTTGAATTGAATCTTACCCCGGTTGTATCATGCAGGTTCGAAGGACTACTCCCAATGCACTCTGTGGGTGAGTGATGAACAAGTTTGGTGACTGCTGAAGAAGCTTGTGCCACCTGAGAAGCTATATATTTCTCTAAGACTGCATCTACAATTCTCTGCATGTACTCTTTGTCCACTTCCCCTTTCTTGGGTTGTTTGTGCTTTTGCTTGGATGTGCCAAAAAAGACATTATTCCATACCCAGCTCCAGTGCCCCTAACATGTTCAGGTTGCTCTTCTATCCCTAGAGCATCTGTCTATTCATCGTGGGTGCCATGAGGGGTGAGCTTTCCCTCCTTTGCTTGTGCATCTAGCTCCAACTAATTATCATAAAAAAATGACTAATCAGTAAAACTTGACAATCAAGTGAAAAAAGAACATGGTCATTACTGTGGGACCAAGAAATTTACCATTTTTGAAGCCACCTCCTGTGTTTCTTGGACATGAATTTATCTGACTTTGTTTCTCCTTGCATCTATCAACTCAATATAGTAAGACAACTGTCCCGAAGCACTAGAAGACTCGATAGTAGAAGGAGTAGAAGTAGAAGGCCCTTATTTTTTCCCTTGCTATTGACCTTGCTCTTTCTATTTCTCATGCTCTTACCCTTGCTCTTCCCCTTGCTTTTTCTCTTGTTGTAGCTCTCTCATCAGGCGGTGTTTCCAGTAACCACCTGAACCCAACCGGTGGTTGTGCACATTCTTGTCACGCCTATCTTTTTGAGCTTCCTGAAGGGCCTGATTAATTCATACAAGTGATATTGTTAAGTAACCATAAGCATGCATCTGGAAGTAAATCATAAAATTCTAATTAATTCAATACCTAAAATGCATCTAATTGTCTCCTCCGAACAAACTCCTTCCAATCATCTTTATCAATATAGTTCAATTTAAGTCAGGGTTCCTTCTTGTCTCCAAAGACATAGTAGCTTGTGAGGATTGTTTGCTAATCTCTATGTCTTATCCCGATGACCTACATAACAGACTTGCGATGTAGATTTTCATCAAGTTCATACCGGCTCTAAAAAGGTTCAACATTCAATACTATTTTGAAATGTTAAAAGAAAGAATAGGAAAATACTATAAAAATGTAACTGCATTTATCTCACCTTTAACTCCTTCCAAATGAGGTCTTTACAGGTTGTACTCACTTGTCTCCAATCCTCTACAAGGAGAGGCACTTTGCTTCAACCAAGGATCCACAGTAGCTGACAAACTCTTTAGTAAGTGGCGTGTCTGCTTCATTGAATTCAATGACACCCTTCCTCCCTTTCCTATTTGTGGCATCTTTCATCATAGTTATCCCTCGAACTACCTTATGTTTTGGTTTATTAGCACCATCAACACCCTGGTTAGGATTCTCAAAATCCTCATGCTCATGATCACTATGCACCTAGTCAGACGTCATCTGCAAAACCAAAAGTAACATAAGAAAAAAGTCAGATCACATATAAAAATCTAGATCACATATAAAAAGTTAGATCATCACATATAAAAATTCAGATCATCACATATAAAAAGTCAGATCACATATGAACAAATAAACATGTTATATAATGTAAAAAAATCCAATCACATATGAGAAGCATACCTTGAACTAATATCCCTTCTGCATGATCATCATGTATATAGTCATCAATGTTAGGTTCAACATATACACTTGGTAAGCCAACACAAATAGACTAGAGTCATCATACTTGTCATAATTCTCTTCTTCATTAATAGGATTTTAAATGAACTATCATTCCCCATGAAGAACAACAGACCAATTTTCTTTTATAGGATCATCGATATAGAATACCTATTTTTCCTATGATTCCATAATGAAGGGTTCATCATTCTCGCATGTCCACTCAAAATTCACTATTGTGAAACTGAGATCACCAGCTACAACTCCTTTTTTGTTATCAACATATTTATACCTAAATAATGGAACTCTAAATGTTGTTTAGTCAATTTCCAATATGTCTTCAATGACACCATAATAAGACATCTTTCTTTGACGTGTAATCTTATCCTCGGAACTAGAAAATACAATGAAGATGCCTGAAGGGTGACCCCACTATTTTGGATAACACTTTTATCATGTTGACATTTTGTGTAGTATGAAAATTCATTTATGTCAAACCCTTTGTAAGATGTTACGTAGGTTTTTGGCTTATATGCGAGACATTTGATAGTTTCTCTAACATTTTTGGTGTTTGAGATAGTTGATTGAATACTTTCTTTTCAAACCACCTAATAAATGTCTGATTATGCTCTCTAGCAAGTCACATTGATTTGACTTAGGGATAAATTATCATGAGATTGTTGGTGTTTTTGGTGATATAAATACCCACATCATTATTGATGTCCAAAATATACAAGTGTGCTTGTTCCCACTTCTCATGACTAATATTTATCAATCTTTCTCCTAAGACTCCTTTGCAAGAATAAACATAAGGGTTCTCAGCATTAGCAGGAGTTTCTTTTCAATTGAAAAGTCATTACAAAAGTCCATAACCTCCCTACAAATATAGCCCTTAATGATACCCCCTTCGGGGCAAGAATGATTCCGAACATCACCTTTAAAAAATACTCATGAAATGCTCAAAAGGATATATCCAATGCAAGAAAACTAGACCCAACATTTTCACTTCCCCAGTCAAGTGAACAACTAGATATACCATGATATCAAAGAATGAAGGGGGAAAATATTGCTCATGTTGACACACGGTAACAACCACTTCTCTTTGTAACTTATCTAGAATCTCAAAATCAATTACTTTTTTGGATAGAGTGTTGAAGAAGAAGCAAAGCCTAGTGATTGCAAACCTTACAAGCTTAGGAAGGATAGATCGGATAGACACAAGCAATATATGTTGCATTAGAGTGTGACAATCTTCAAATTTAAGATCTATCAATTTCAAAACCTTAATTTATACAAATATACATATATTGGTTAAGTATCCATGTGGCACCTTAACATTATGCAAGCACTCACAAAAAGTTCTCTTCTCCTTTGTAGACAAGGTGTAACAAGTAGTTGGTAGATATGTGTAGCGACCTCTGGCAACTTCTTTTATTAGTTCTTTACTTATACCCATTTCATGTAGGTCCTTTATGGATTTGATGCCATCTTTAGTCTTACCTGGTATATTCAACATAGTGCCAATAATGCTATCACAAACATTTTTCTCAACATGTATGACATCGATACAATGTCGAGTTGTCAAATAACTCCAATAAGGAAGATCCCAGAATATCAACCTCTTTTTGAATAACGACATTTCATTTGTGGGAGTAGTACACAATCTCTTACCAAAATGATTTACAATTTTATTTACTTTTGCATAAAGATCCTCTATTAACATAAGTTTAGGGGCACTCCATTCTTTAGTTTAGCCATTAGATGTTTTGCATAACTTTTGATAGGGATGCACCTTTAGGAGAAAACTTTGATGACCAATATATACAGTCTTACCACCATGTTTTAGTCTAATAGAATTAGTAATTTCCTCACATATAGGACATGCCTTGGTTCCTTTGATGGTGTAGCCAGACAAGTTCCCATAAGCAAGAAATCATTAATAGTGTAAAACAACATAGCACATAAATTAAACATCTCTCTGTGCAAAACATCGTAAGTCATCACACCTTCTTCCCATAGATTCTTTAGGCAATCAATCATAGGTCCAAGATAAACATCAATATCATTGCCAGGTTGTTTGGGGTCCGATATTAGCAATGATATCATGACATGCTTATTCTTCAGACACAACCAAGGAGGAAGATTGTATACAACAATCATGGCAGACCAAGTACTATGTTGGCAACTTAATATTTCATATGGAATCGTCCCATAAGTATAAAGTCCAAGTCTTAAATTCCTAGCTTCTTCACCAAATTCATAATACAATAAATCAATCTTTTTCCATTATGAGAAATCAGATGCATGTCGTAGAAAATGGCCATTATTTTTCAATCAAACATTGGAACTGGGGTATTATAGGCAGATACCACCACCTTGGAAGGAGACTCAGTTTTGATCTTACCCAATGTCGTCCTTTTATACCTAGACGCACCACCTTTTGGACATTCTTTCAAATCGATATAATCCTTTTGGAACAACATACAATCATTCCTGCGTGCATGTATTTTCTTAGCCTCCATTCCCATTGGGCACAACATCTTTTTTGTTTTGTATGTTGAGATTGAAAGCCCGTTGCCTTCAGGGAGAATTTCTTTCAACAAACACAAAAAAGAAGTGAAGCTTTTGTCGGTCCATCTATTGTTAGCCTTTAGAGTATACAATCTTAACATAGAGCTCAACTTCTTAGACTTAGTACAACCTAAGTATAATGGATTCTCAACATCGTGCACAACATTTCTAAATAAGGGAAGTGGGACCACAACATTTACCCCGTAATTATCTAGCTTCACATCAACCATGTATGGTGGAATTAGTTCGTTCTCATCAACATCGTGAACATTTCTTCTTGGACACAACCACCACTACCAACATATGTTGATCTCATACTAAGAATCTCTCCATGCCAGTACCATGTTGTATAGCCTTGCACAATTACATTGCACGACATGATCTTTGATCGTGTCAACAATGTACATTTAGGTTGTTGCTACAATTCCTATAGCGGAAATAGAACCTGTCTCTAGGTTTGTTTTCTATCTTCCTCTGCAAATCTCACTAAAACCATTACTAAAATTCAGAGTGAACATTTTGGTTTAGACATCCATGATCTCTTATTTTCTATATGATTAGATGGGAGATGAATATATCATCAAGTTCTAGCTAGTAAGTTAATTTTAGGAAAAATAATAATTGAATAATTGAGCTCTAAACATATAGTAGAATTCACATTCATGAATGTGTACCACCTATCCCATTCTTGATCACTTCATTTCACTAGTAAGTGTATAATGCGTGTCTGATTTCAATAAATTTTGGCAGCATTTCCCCGGAGTTCTTCCAGTACACCGATGTAGATGGGCAAATATCCACCTATGTATGTACCCAAAGAACAAAGGGGAAATGTTGTCCAAATTTATTGAAATCAAATACACATTATACTTACATCCTAATTGAGATGAAGTGCTCAAGAACAGTCACAAATCGGGTACTATCCAAGGTTTACTCCTAATGAGTAAATCTCAGATAGATTTTTAGGCTAATGACTCAGTTTAGAAGTTAGGGCTTTGAATATAAGGTTTATTGATTACATTTATATATTAGTGTTTACATATTAGGCTTTTTTCACAAATTAGGGTTTATTTACATATTTGAATTCACAAATTGGGGTTTATTCACATATTTGAATTCACATATTAGGATTTATTCACATATTCAAATTCACAAATTAGGGTTTAGTCACATATTAGTTTCAATATCTCAAACTAGGTCATGCATGTTCATTACCATGTTTCATCATACAACATGAATTCATGTACACTTAGTGTGATACATCACATTTGAATTAAGGATCTAATTATTAAGATATCTACATAAAAAATGAGAAATCATATGATTCGAGTAAGATAGTCAGCATAACATCAACATAGTCAATTCAAGTTAATTAAGAGTAATTTTTATGCAAGTGTGATCATTAGAGCATAAATGATATCCACTTGTAGGTGATTTATCCATACTAGCATAATCTAACATTATCATTATCCACCATACTAACATAATTGCTAACAATTAACATTATTTTATATCTCCATCTCCCTTCACCCTCTCCTCATTCCCCTACCCTTCATAATTTCTTCTCAATATTGAGAAGAAACCATAGGGTAGGGGAAGGGGGAGAAAGGAGGTAGGAGGAGAGGGGGAAGGAAGATGGAGAACTAAGGCCAGAGAGAAGAAGATAGGAAGAAGGAGGCCACCTGTGGCTAGTGTCCAAGGAGCATGATCGGAGGAGGAGGAAGTAGCGGCATCTTCGACGAAGGAGAACGCTGGAGGTGGAAGCAGTGGTGTCATAAGTGAGGATCACAACTGGAGAAGCAGTGGCTCTATCGACTGGAGTAGTGGCTGGAGGATGCACAATCTCCTACGAAGCAACAATCACTAGTGGACACACCAAGAAGAAATAGTAGTGGAGGCGGGAGAGGAGGGAAATTGTTGGGGGGGGGGTATTCAGAGAAATGTAGGTAGGGATAAAGAGGGGGAAAGGATTTCTCGTGGGCTTAAATAATAACTATCATGTTTGTTATTGTCAAAATTGATAACCTAGGATTTAGGACGTCAGTTGAAGATGAACAGCCATTGACAACAACACAAATTTTCTTGGTGGTTGTCTAAAAAATACTGACGCCTAATCTTGCAACTCACTAATACCTACTAAATTGGTTACACTTAGAATAACCAATGAGAAACATCAAGTGGGGTGGGAAAAATTCCACAAGACACATGTCGTGAACATCTTTCTCATTGGTTTTCGTGAAAAAATTTACAAGAAACTCTAATTATTTCCCCTCAAGAGAGATGGCATGTGCACCTCTTTGTCTCGTCGGTTATTTATAAAAGAATCGATGATGTATAGTTTTTGGAGGCAAATGAAATTCTAGAAAACAAATTGTGCAAAATTTATTTTCTCGGGTGATACATAGCGTCGGTTGCTTTGAGAAGTGATTGATGGCAAAAAAAAAGTAAAACCCATGTTTTCTCAGCTGGTCAATCTGCGGCAGTTGTCTGCTTAGAACCGATGCTATAGATAATATCGTCATTTTTCCTTGAAAAAAGACCGGATGCAATATGTTAAATATGTAGTGAGAGATTGATTCTTTCAGCCATACCATAGATAGAATTGGAATGGTTAAGCTGCTAATGATTGGGGGAGATATCTTCACATGGAACAATGAGAGATAACCTAATGACAGGATAGCAAGCAAGTTGGATAGAGCACTGGTGAATGATAAATGGTTGTAAATTTTTCCCAAAGTACAGGTGTAGGTAGGTGTATCTAAACTTAGTGACCATGTTGTTATCATGGTATATATCACTAAGAAAAAGAAGAAAAGGAAACCTTTCATATTTCTAAATTTCTGGGATGATTGAAAATGTTTCAATGATATCATTAAGGAGAGTTGGAAAATACAAGTGACAAGGAACCTGATGAACATCTTTGCAAAGAATCTAGCAAACACCAAGATTATAGTGAAAAGATGGTCAAAGTTGAAGTGAGCATTCCAAATCTGATCTTGGGTACTAAAAAAGAATGTAAGGAGGTTAGAGAGAAGCTTCTATATGACCCTTTCAATGCAAAGTTGATAGAGAAAGATGTAGAGCTAAGGGAGATGCTAGATGATTTAAAGAAAGCAGAGGAAAAAATCTATTGGAAAAGACACATGGAGAAGTGGTTGGAGGATGGAGACAAGAATATCAAGCTCTATCATAGAGTTGTGAAAAGGAGAGAAGCAGAAAATATCATTTCTAAGCTAATTGATGTTGAGGCAGAGTGGTCAACAAGCAAGAGGGCCTGGAGGAACAAGCCATAAATTTTTATACTTCACCACACAATAAAGATTTCATGGATGATCTAGAAGAATAAGAGATTGAATGGAATTCCAAGCTATCGAGTACACACATTATATCATCACAGGGAAGACTAATGAACATGAGGTCAAAGAAGAAGTTTGGAGCATTGACAACAGCAAATTACCAGTGTCGGATGGTTTCAATGCTTTCTTCTACAAGAGAACATAAGATATCATCAAGGAGGACTTAGTTGGATATGTTCACTGGTTCTTGGATGGTGGGAATATGGTAAGACAAGTAAACACTCCTTTCTGGTGCTCATTCCTAAGAAAAAAGCGATGACATCACTTGCTGATTTTAGACCTATTGCATATTATTTGGTATAATATAAAATTATTAAAAAGTTTTGACAGCCAGATTGAATTTAGTATTTTTGTAGTTAGTGCTTCCCTACCTCATTTCAAAAAATTAAGGAGCATTTATGACCGGAAGAAGCATCAATGATTGTGTTTTATTGGCAAGAGAGTTTTTGTTGGACTATAATGTCATGAGAGGAAGTAGGAAACCTTGTTTATAAAATTATTAAAAAGTTTTGACAGCCAAATTGAATTTAGTATTTTCATAGTTTGTGCTTCCCTACCTCATTTCAAAAAATTAAGGAGCGTTTGTGACTGGAAGAAGCATCAATGATTGTGTTTTATTGGCAAGAGAGTTTTTGTTAGACTATAATGTCATGAGAGGAAGTAGGAAACCTTGTTTAAATCTGGATGTGTCTAAAACATCAGACGGAACTGGTGGACTTTGCAACATATAAGTTTTAATGATAAATATATTGGATGGATAAAACATTGTGTTGAGACTACAAGCTTTTCAATTCTCGTGAGAGACACTTCTACTAGAATGTTCCGAGGAGGTAATGGTATGCTCCAAGGGGACCCGTTATCCTCTCTTCTCTTTGTGATTTGCATGGAATACTTTACACAAATGGTTCATGTCATTGAAAGGAGGAAAAAAATCAAGCCTTACACAGTACGAAAGTTTTGAGCCACTTGATTTTTGCAAATAATGTGCTTATTTGTCTAGAAACCAAATCTGACACACTAGGAAGTTGCAAAATCATCTTAGTGTATTTGGGAAATAGATGGGGCTGTGCGTGAATGCAAGTAGGACACAACTTTTCCTATCCAAAAGCTGCTATCAACTTGAAGACAGGCTAAACGAGGATTTGAGGGTGGTGTTGGGTAAGTTTCTTACAACATATCTTGGCTTTCCCCTGGTTGGAGGTAACCTACATGTCAAAGACTTTACTGACGCATTGAAAAAATGGATGAGATGATCAACAGGTAGACGATACATAGGACATCTATGGAGGGGAGAACAACTCTAATAAAGGCTTCTATTGAGGAACTTCTTGTCTTTTGTGTGGAACAAGGTGAGATACCCAGATCTATCATTGATAGGATGGAAATCAAGATGAAAAATTTCTTATGGGAAAGTGAGTATCACCCGATTAGATATGCTTGGATGGATTTCTCAAAAGATGAAGGAGGACTAGGTTTAAGAACACCCAGAGACATTGCTAAATGGGGGACTTTAAAAAGAATAACAAGTTAAGACTTTGTTGATTACATTGATAAAATGGAGGAAACTATCAATAGGTAGCCGACATAGAGGACATCTATGGAGGGGAGAACAACTCTAACAAATGCTTCTATTGAAGGTCTTCTTATCTTGTGGGAACAGTAAGGCGAGATAACCATATATGTCCTTGATAGGATGAAGATTACAAATTTCTTATGGGAAACTGAGTATCACCCAATTAGATATGCTCAGTTGGCTTTCTCAAAATATGGAGGATTGGGTCTAAAAACACCCAGGGACATTGCTAGATGGGAGACTTTGAAAAGAATAACAAGCTACCAGGAAGGTACTTTGACTTGGGGGAGATAGATGAGGGAGAGATATCCACATGGATTGGTTTTCAAGCCAAAGTCAAGAGAAGGATACTCACACATAATAAATGCTATGACAAATGTTTGGCATCAAGTAAGACACTTATTTGATCCATTTGAATTAGGAGGTTGGAGGATCAATGACACAAAGACTAATCTGTGGGAGGTGACAAGATCAAGGGCTGCAAAAGACAAGCATATGAAGTAGGTATGGGTTGGTGGACATGTGTCAAAGTGGAGTATGTATGTCTATAAAATTCTACATGGTGCAATTATCACCCTTGACAAGATACATAGGTGGAATCATGATGTTTCCGTTGTACAATGAGGAGGAGGAGACCTATAACCATTTGGTAGGGAGCTACAAATTCACAAAAGAACTCTGGGAGATGAGAAGTAAGGACTTACAAATGCAAGTAAAGTTGGAAGATGAACAAAAATGATGCTATCAAGTTGTGGGGATGATGATAAGAAAAGAATTCTCTTCATTGCGATATGCCATCATGTCTGCAAGGAAAGGAATGCTAGAAGACATGGAGGTATAACCACTAGCATAAGGAGTATAGATGTAAAAATATGTAAATGCGTTAAACGCAAGCTAAATAGGAGATAGTGGTGTGAGTTGTTTTTTTCTATGGTGTATAGTGTTGGGCTATATGCAACTTTTGACCTCCTATAATTTTAGGATGAAGTCAGAATATATTTTCTTGATTCCGATATATATACATATATGAGCATAGACATATATATAATGAGGAAAAAGAATGGTAACATAAAAACAACTAAAATGTGTGCAATAAGAGTAGACGACATATGCCTTTTTGTATTGATTATGGCACATATAAGTATTTTCCCATATACCCCAATATGATACTCACTAAATTTGTGTTTAAGTAGTTATGGCCCCTTATATTCAAATTTAACTCTCCAAATTACCTACACATTTTTAGTTAAAAAATATTTTTCTTTATTTTTCAATCAAATTTGATACCAAGTTTCCTATAAATCTCATATTCTAGAAGTAAAAAGAATACCGGACTGTCTATATTTCGGTTTAAAATAATATGTGAGTTTTATGTTATAATTTTATATTTTAAGTTGATTTTACTTTTGTATAATAAGAGACCTCAAAACTCAATTAAATTTTACTATATTTAGCTATATGCAAACACTTTTACCGCCCAAAAAAAGATTACAGTTCCTCTATGTAAATAGTTAATAAGATCGACACACAATTTTACTTCTATTTATCTTGTTTTATTGGATAAGCCAGTGATAAGCCTTCAGCCAAAGAGGTACTCAACTTAGATTTGAATTTGTTCATAACTTTCATTCATTCTTAATGTTTTTCTAAAAATAATGGAAAACATTAATAACGTTAGAAAAATGTTATGAAATTTTTAAGAAAACAAATATACAACAAAAAAGGTACTAAGCATATTCAGTTCTGTGTTGTTTCATCTACTAGTATATATAAGTTGTAGCGTAAAAAAATTATAAGCATGAAAATAAACCGCATGACAACTGTGTGGTTGTAAGTGGTCTTACTTCAATCAGTTCGTTTGTTATCATTTGGTTGGAGGTAATTAATGATTGTAACGACATGTGGTTATCTTACCATAGATGATATTTATAATATGTATAAGCATTAGCACAAGTGTGTTGATAAAAAATATCGTGACCAGTCATATATTTCAGTAGTTTTAGAGACACATCTTATTAAGGGTTGGGGAGCAACAGCTCCCCAAGATTTTCTGAAAAGATATTTGTACTATGATACCATGTTTAGATTTTTTTAAGTAATACGTTGAACAGTGTTGATGGCTCCCCTAAGGATGTTGAAAAATATAATTAGTTATTGAGATAAGAGTCAAATGCTACAATGTAATTAACTTTCACTTAAATTAATTAAGGAATGATAACAGAAACAAGTGTGAATGAAATTATAATTGGTCAGCTACAGTTTTTTTATATCTTCTAGTCAAACAATGATGCCACTATTATGATATATAATTATAATATACAACGTAACAGTAATATCCAAACGTAAAGTATATAATTTGAGTGTATGAACTAAGAAACATAAAATACATTGGGTAAATAAAATCAAATATTAATAAAAAATAGTTTGTTGTTGAGAAAAGTGATCAATGTCTAACTAGGAAAGTAACAACTAATTAATCCATAAGTTAGAATTTCATCGACTATAATAATGATCAAATTGTTACCATAAATTATATTTCCATTAAACTACAATTTCATACAGAAATATATGTAAGGTTTTGTTATGTAACTGATGAACATGAGGAGGGATGGGAGGAGATATGTATTTTATTACATTTGAGTTATACAATGAGGGGAAATGATATCATAAAAACAACTAAAATGTGCAATATGACTAGACTACATGCGCCTTTTGTATAAATTATGAGATCCATAACTACTTTCCTATATATACCAGTATCTTACTCACTAAATTTCTATTTAAATAAGTCAATCCCTCTATATTGAAATTTCTCTCTCCAAATTACATACTTATTTTAAATTGATTTTCAATATTTTCTCGATGTTTTCAATAAAATACGATATCATGTTTCCTATAAAATTTTGTTATAGATTTTGGTTTTAACAAATATTAACCTAAAATATTATCTAAAATATTTATGTGTAACTTTACTTGTCCTTTAAATTTTTCAATGCGTATTTCCTCCAATTTATGATATGTACCCCCCTATAGATTCATCTATCTACTTTTCATTACTCTAATTTGATGGAAAACTATGCAACAGAAAATACACAACCATATTCCCCATTCTTCCGCTTCTCTTACCCTCCCTTACATATTACTTTGTCTATATAATTTATCTCCCTTAGACTCCCTCCATCATCATTCCCCCATGCCAAGCATGCCATAACACGTTTCAAATATTTGAAATTATATTCATTATGTTGATTGGTTGCATCTTCCTATAGACACGTTTCAAATATTTGACTTTACCAGTCTATTTTTCTAAAATGCTTGCCAAACTACGAATCACATACTTTAGTTATTCTCTTACCACATATTTGACTTGCAAGTTTAAGAGTTGCTTCAATCAAATAAAATATATTAATTGATCTTTATGTATGCCATCATATTTCTTTTTTTTAAATTTAATAGCATATAAATATTAAAATTTAAATGTGTTCATATTATTTGGGTTCTTATGATTTATATCCCCACTCTTATGTGTGAATGGCCATAAGAAAGTTATTATGAGAAATAGATGATGAATTTCTTTTCAGTAATGTAATTATTCATTTTTTGAAGAGATATTGGCCTCACATTTAAATATAACTTGACTATGTTTGATTCAGTGATCTATAAACAAATCTCATATTCTTGAAGTTAAAAAATACCAGACTCTAGATCTGTTAGTTTCATGTTATAATTTTATATTTAAAGTTAATTTTACTTTTGTATGATAAAAATAAGAGGAAAATTATATAAACTCAAAATTCAATTAGACCACTACATTTATCTATATACAAACACTTTTGCCCCCCTCAAGTTTCTTGGTCAAGATGTGCCATTGTTCATATGAGCTAAGGAACTTTTACCTCTTGGGGTTCAAAAATAAAATCATGACTATTACGTAGGAAATGATCATATAGTAGATTTGAACTCTTCCAACAATTAAAATTTAGGAAAGATAAAAAATGACACATCTACTATTATGATGAAATGACCATCACATTGATGATAATACCCCATGCACAGATACTCATGTGGACAATAATGTGGTTGTGATGCACCCTGGACAAAGTCATTGCTACAAAGGGAGAAGGCGGTCTCTCGATCAAATCATCTTCACACATGAATGATGGCCTACTGATGAAAACCATTTGGGACTTCCTTCAATAGCGAGATGCACCCTGGTGCCAAATCATGAAAGCAAAATATCCACAAACTCACACTATGTCAGTATCTATGATATAGCACTGCATCTGAAGGTAATCAAGTTTGATTTTAAATCAAAGTAGCAGATGCATCATGAATGGAGAGAACTCAGTAGTTTGGGAAACATGGAAACCAAGGGCCAACATGAATACCTAGAGGATGTAAAAGATCTGAAGGTATCCTGTATGAAGTTAGACAGTAGAAATTGGGATGCGAACTTCATTAACGAGTGGTTTTATGAGGACACAACGGACAAAATCTTCAATACCCCAACACTTGACCCATTGTCATGACATGATTATTGGAGTTGGGTTCCAAATAATAATGACATGCTAAAAACCAAGGATGTTTATCTTGACATAATCAAAATTTAAAGGAGAGTCTCATCAAGGAAGTGGAAAACTCTATGGAGTATGAAACTACCAGAAAAGCTAAACCTCTTTGGGTTGTTATGTATGCATGAAAGCTTAACAACAAACATTACACGTTGTCGAATCAGAATGGTAGGTTATCCAATCTACAACCTATGCAACAATGAGGAGGAATCAGTAATGCATGAACTGAGAGACTATAATGAAGCTTGACAAGCGTGGGAATGGATGCATTCCAACATTGAGGAATACTTTTTTGAACCGCAAGACTTCAAAGTGTGGACCAATGTCATGAAATAGATGAATCAACATAACAAAGGATGGATGGAGAAATGGCTCATGACCTTCCAGTACATCTAGAAAGGGAGGAATACAAGAGTAATTCAAGGAAAAGATAAGAATAAACATCATATCTTCAACTTCATGATGTAGTTTCTAAATGATCTCAACAAAGCCAATATGGTAGAGGGTTCATCTACTTGAACAAAATCTCAAGCACCCATACCTATGGTACCAGGGAGATTTACCATAAATGTTGATGCAGTAGAAAACAAAGCGGATAGCAAGTAGGTGATATGTTCTACACTTAGGGATGAGAACATGAACTAATTGATAGCTTCATATAATAATCTTATAGGAACAAACTCTATAAACTTGGAACTACAAGCCATTATGCAAGGGTCACAATTGGTAGTGTTAAGAGATCTCTAAAACATAATCATTTACTCAGATTCTTTGGATTCTTGCAAACTAATCCATGTAGATAGGCAATTTTGGGGAAAATATGGTACAATTTGTCATAGAATGCTATAGTCACTCAACAAAAATGGAGAGTGGAAGGTGCAGTACATCATAAGAACCTATAACAACCTAGTGGATATGCTAGCAAAGCTCCTACTCTAACAACCATGCTTGGGGAGGTCTTTCAATAATGCCATAAAGTGCTGGTGGAGGAATACGAGGGAGATAAAAGGACGATTGTCGCATTGAATGAGTGTGACACTACTACCTCTTAGCTTTAATCTGTAGGGAAAAAATAATGTGGTTGTGATATGTTATGTTTTGCGAGCTTTTAAAGGTCACATTAAGCACTTGGTGTTGGTAAAATATCTTTCTCATGTCTTATCCGTGTATCCTCTACTAAATTCATAAAATGGGTCTACCAATCTAATTATTACTAGAGTGCGCATAGTTTGGTTTTGTTATGTTTATCATTAAAACTACAAATCAGACCTTACATTAAGTCTGTGAATTTTTCAAACCAAATCAAACCATTAACTACTCAAAATCCAATCAAAGCAATCTATTATTATGTAGTTTGATTTAGTTTATTTTTCTTTCAAAATGTTACCAGAGAGACTAATAGTTTATATGTTGGAATTTCATCATAAATCGACCCTATTTTCTCATATTTTAGGATTCATATAACATCATAATTTGACATCAATATAAATATATTTTAGTAGTGGTTAACATAGGAACTTATGAAAGATCATGTCTTGATATAGTCCAACTGACTTCATATCTCTACACATACATCATATTACATAGTTTACTTATTTATTGAAACTCATTTTTCTATCATCAGTTATACATTTCACATAAATATTTGTTTTATTATATAATTCAAGTCAAATGAGTTGGTTACATAATATTATATATATCAACGATATAGACATTTATATTGGTTTGGTTTGGTTAAATTACATTCTCAAACCAAACCAAACCATTGTTTACAAGTTGAAAAAATTTGAAACCAAAACAAACCATTCACCCTCTTCAAATTGAACTAAACTTGTTGGTTTGGTTGGTTTCTATCGTATAGTTTGTGTTTACACTCAACACTTATTATTATAATACATGGATTTCCCATTATCTGATTTTCAAACATAGTATCAAAGCAGTAATCTGACCCTAAATCTATGTGTGACAAATTCTTTAGAGGTGCTAGACTGCCCACAGGGATGTCCAACCACGCATCTTTCGAGATCATCTCCATAGAGTGGTCACCATCTAAAAATCTAGATATTATATGATGTTCTTTGTTGTTCTTTCTAGATCTATAGGCTCACCTCATCTAACGTGATTGCTTGTCTTGATTCCCTTTAGGAGTGCAATCATATTATGTGACCCTCCAAGTAATTAAACGAGACACCATAGGATGGATAAGCTAAAAACAACCACTCTTTTTCCATTAGAGCAACAAAAGTTTGGATATGTATGTCAATTTGTTGTATCACTTCCAATTAATTAAAAAAATCTAGCAACTATATACTCAAGGGGATTATTTTAATTTTCTTGGGGGGTCATGACTCCTGCTTGTCCCTTTTTGTATATGACCACAATTATATCTAAGTACACAATGGAAAGAAAATTTCATGTGTTGTTCCACTCCTTTTCTCATTGCATCTGACTCAGTCCATCTGATTCCCATCTTGTCAACTAAACAAGGTATAAGGGGGTAATAGGTATAATTCCCTAGAAGGGAACAACTTTGAGGAGGTAGATATGTTTGTATATCGGATGGTAGGTTGAGGATTCCCTTCCCTTTCACAACCATATGAATCACTACCACCAAATTAAATGAAAAGTTTGCAGAGAGTAGATAATGAGAGACCACCATGCAGTATAATATCTAAAACTACCAAAAAGGACAACTTCTCTTACCCAAAGGTATGGCCTTATGGAAAACCTAAAATACAAAGTTGGGGGATCGAGAGAGAGAGTGAAGAAGAGAGATCAAGGAAATTCCTATAGAGAAAAATTGATGTCCTCAGATGACATGCTTTTATGTGCTTCCTATAAAATTGGCAACACTTAGATATACACTCGAGTGGGTAAGGAGTGTAATGTTACTTTCTCTCTCTAGTACCATGTGCTACTCCTTCTCTCTTATATCTATCACTTCTTCCTCTAACTTGTTCACCCACACCACATCTTTTATTTGAGGTCATCCCCTACATTAATGAATAATTTTAGCATTAGTCCTTTGTACAAAGATACATCAATGTCTTCCTCAACATTGATGAAATGAGACTAATACTACCTGAGTGAAAAAAGATACATGTAGGTGTTCTTTAGATTGACTGGTACATTCTTCTTTACCTCTTACATACTTTGTCTCCCTTCTCTTCTCCCTTGTTTCATCTTTTTGAGTTATGAAGTTTCCATGTGACCACCTTCTCATGTGTTTCAAAGGACCAAATAACCTTCCTCGATTTGGTTGAATCATGAAATTTAGAACACACATGGTATGGTATTCTCACTATTATACAATAAACCTTATACTAGTAACCATCATCTTCAATAACTATAAGGAGGACACTATCATTCTTTATTCCTTATATAATATCAAGGAATCCAGTGTAGAAAGAAAAAAACAAGATGCCTATTTCTTCCAAAGACACCAAGTATTTGTTCAGGGAGGTCGCTCAACATCCTCCTCAACATTAGACATTGCATTCTTCTATGAGTTTTCCTTTTCCTCATATGACTTCAGTACAACCCTAATGCAAGTATTGGGTGGGTTGAGATGAACGTGGAATGGGTGATGTTCCTTCGGCACTACAGTTAGCACCCAATCTAGGTGTGGGGTTGGAGCGAGATCATAGACGACTGGGATCCTCAATATATGTAGACTTTATTCATTCATACAGTTGGCACTAACAAGTTGTGCATGATTTTTTTAAATGAGCATGATTGTTGTATACCTCCTCCAAATAGCATTGCCAGCATTGATATTGTAATCGTGCCACTCCATCTTTTAGTGGTTCATATTATACAAGTGAGACCAAGAGAAGAGGATCCACTCCATACTCAATAAAAAAATAATAAGACCAATGCCAAACACCAAAATAAAAGAAAAACAAGTATTTTCAAATTACCAAAAGTAAAGCAACAACACACTTCATGTAAGCATGATGTTCCATGGAAACCTCATTTTTCTTAGTGTCTAGCTACAAACCTAGAGAGGTGTTTGTCTCAAGTCTTTTGTCTTCATCAATAAATAGGAGGTACTAGTATATGTGAGTTCTCCATCCTTGTTGACATGGATACTCATTGAATAAAAAGTGAGGAGATCACCACCCAGTCTGAGCTACTAATCTAGAGGCTAACAAATTCACCATACACCAAAGTTGGGTACCATTTGAGTGCACTTTTAGGAAACTCTAGTAAAAAGACAAAGAATATTCTTCTCGGATCTATCAGACCAAGCATTGTCTAGGATTTTCCTTACTGACTTGGAATTAGAAAAATATCCTTCATCGATCTCTTTATTTCCTTATTAAAATAATTCCTTCTATCTTTTCATATTGCTTATTTTATTCTCTATTCTACCTTGCATGAAGTTTATCATCCATTTTTTTCCTTATTCTTAATATTCCATAAGCACTTATATACGACCAAGCTCAACTTAAAATTAGGGTTCACTCACAAAATTCATCACTCTCTTATTTTTCTATAAATTATACTATCAAGACTTGAGTTGCACCACATTTTGGTATGAAAACATCATGTATGCAAGAATAACATTAATTTATAAGAAAATTTTAGGGTGTAGTAACAAAAAAGCAAGCATTTCCATAGTACAATATCTATAGGAACGCAATACTATATTTATTTGTTTGTAAATAAAGGGAATTGCCAGATATTTCCCTCATGAAAGTTAAAATATCCATATTTGAGTATAGAATTCGTAGAAAGTGACAAACTGAGTTCATGGTTGTAATTAATAGCTGCACATGAATATAGATTTTACCACAATTGATTTTGAATCTGTCTTATCAACTTTGATTACAATTTGCAATTCCTTTTTACCAATTAGAATTTTGTCAACAACATCTATTGAAATTTTGTGATTATAAAGTGATAAATTCATTTGTTTAGGCATTTTTGCAACAACCAATTCTTTTTTTCATAAAAAATATTGATTTTGGGGAAATCCAAATCTTATGCCTACAATCAAGAGTTTAGGATACCCTTACATGTACTGGTAAAATTGACTATCTAATTTTACATTATAAAATCGTTTCCCATTGAAATGTTCAACCATTAGTATTTCTATTCAACTGATAGTGGTTTGAATTGCAACACCTTAAGACTTTCCTAAATTTGGTTTTTCATATCAACTCAATATGAAAACATCTCCTTTTTTATTTCCTAACCTATTTGGTTTGAACTGATTCCACATCACATTATCCTTTTTTATTGAATCAAATTCAAACCTAATGACGAGAAGTAACAAAATTGAAGAAATCACTTGTTTGTTGTAATGTCACAATATTTTTCATTTGTTTCTTTCACTCTATTTGAAGTATTATACATGTTTTTTTGTCTGCATTAAAAATATAGACATATATTCTTGCCTTAATTGATATTATTATATCTGAACTGTTCATAATAAAATACTTACATTTTATCTCTTGTATATAGGAATCATAAACCCAAATGTAAATGTGTAAATGTATAATTAGGAAAAAATGTTAAATGTTATATGCAAGGCAGCTTGCTGCAAGTAGCGTGATACTTGACTTTTAAAATGTAAGTAACAAACATATACTAGATAATTTTGGTTACTCCATTTGGTTTGACTTTTTCTTTTAATGAGAATAAGAATGTAGATAAATTGTTTATGACCATCATAATTCTTTTATAATCAATTTATGTTTATCAAATATGTAACTAATGCACATTTCTTCAACTACTGCTAGTATTTATAGGTCTTGATCCCATGTACATTCTTATTTGATTACTTTTCTATATCCCTGGAATACTTGAATGAAGATCTATATATTCATTGCAGTGTATCCACATATCTCCCTTCTGTGCTATATATCGGGGAGCATGCACTCTTGTTTTCTTTATTAATAAGAATTGATATGTTAGATATTTCTACATGATATTAGAGCCCTTAGCATTATGAAGCAAAACTCTTTGACATTGTTCCCTCCCACCACCCCTCCTTCTCTCTCTCTGTCACAACCTTCTACTCTATACAAGATTATTCAAAAAACCAAAATGCTGATCAAACACCAATTAATCATATTAATTAATACTGATTAAAATTCCAACATTCCATATCTATATATGTTCATACCATGTTGTTTTACATAATTCCATGGCCTTAGCCAAAACATGTATGTAAAAGATGGTGTCCACATAATTACATCTTTCACATTACTAAAGGCATATTGTAAAGAGTGGGACCCGATATTTTGCCCACTCAATGGTAAAAACATGAGCCATAAAAAAATTAAGCAGAAAAAAACATAACTATTTACAAAGTTACAAAAATTATCTCCACGCACATAATTTTCTCACCCTATGGGTGGTACATAAAATGAAAAGATTACATCTATATAAACATAATCCCATATTCAAAGTGTGGCAACACATCCCACTATCAAACATACAACGAGGTGTTATGCGAAAACGTGCAGAAATCACCATAACCACAGATTACCAAAAACACGGGTTAATTAAAACCGATTGCGGAAAACTGATAAACTATGAAGCTATTGCAATCCGGTCCTCATCCTGCAAGGAAAACATGTCATATATATACATATACCAGATCTGATACATGTCCATAGCTTACAGGAACCGCTGTCTATCCATCACATGAGTTCACCACTTGTTCATATACATAAAGGCCCACATCCTGCGAACCGCAGGATATACAAAACATCAACGATCGTACATCATGAAACAACGTCAAAACATTGCCAAGGACCTGAGAGTACATGGATGACTCTAGACTCTACTACAAAACATCCAAAACAGCAGCATATCCATCGCTTGCCTTCTACTGCTCGTCTAGCTTCTCGGCCGCAACACCACGACCACCACCACGTCTAGCTCGACCACCTGAAAACCAGCGGAGTGAGACAATTGAACATTGTCCCAGCGGGAGGCATCACTCCCCGCCAAAACTACCAAAACCTCAGAGATATATAAAGCAGCTAAAAGTATAACAAGAGCAGTTATAAGATAAGACTGTTCATACTATCAAGCTTACCAAAAGTACTCAGTCATCCATCCAACTATTCCTTATGAAATATGATTAACAAGATAGGATGTATAAAGCTCACCACATATGAGAAATATATAAACAACTGCAAGATATGATGGAATTAACTACACAAACAAGGCCTCAACCAATGTTTCGTATTTGTCCTAAGCAATAAATACTATTCGGCTGATTTACGTATTATTATGCCCTGAGGAAGTGAACCGTACCGTTCAAATCCAACCTTCGGCTGTGAAGCCCAAGCCGGTGCCATACAAGGTCAATGGAAGAGTCGGACTCCACAACCTTCCCCCTCGTAGTCAGTGTACGAGAACAACACAAGCAGGACCGCAGTCTCATGCTCAAGTGGCCTCAGCCATAGGGTCAGCTCCTCAGGCTACCCTTCCTCTAGCCCGCCTCGGTACAGGTCATGGCGCTAGTGTATCTGAGCCACGGGCCTGATCACCGTGCTCTGAGCCATGAATGCATTCATGCTCGTCATATCTCATATCCAGAGCCATGGGCCTATTCACCATGCTCATCACATATCCGAGTCTACAACCGAAGTTGCACTCTTACCTCCTCACTTTAGGCTAGGAGAAACCTCACATATTCAACAATATGCGCTCCGGGTTAACCCGTAGGAGAACCCGTTTCACCATCACCAAATCCTGACGATGATGGATCTATGGCCAGGGTAAACTACATGATATAATTCCACTGTGATTATTTAGTATCTTTTAGATGGATTGCAAGATTCAACCAAGTTGTATAACATGCAAGATGTAACAGAAAGTAAACAATATAACTCAACATTATGTTATTATTATAATCACATCAACCTGATCCATCTCAAGGATCATCACATACCATGGGATCTCAATCCCTCATCATGTACTTCCAATGCCTCTTCAAGGCTCACATCAATATCAAAGTGATGTTACTCACCACATATGTCTCATAGCCTTTTCATGGCTAATCATCACCTGCATGGTTAGGGAATACAATAATCATAGTTTTGACATAAGGACTATACTTACTATCACAAGATGATATTCGAGATGCTATACTTATTATTCTTACACTATTTGGTGATCAAGTGTATAAAGCACATCATTAACAAACCATATCCATGCTTATCCTCATCTTAGACTTATACTAATAATCAAGGTGTTCACTTCATACAAGAAGTCATGTTGAGTATACTGAACAAGCACTATTATTACCATTAGCATTACTGTCACCATTCGTTATGTAAACCACTTACCACTATCATTACTATTATCATTATTATTGTCATTAAGCAAACCATTAGTGTAACTACCACTATTCTTCTTAACAGATAAGCATGATGATCTCTCAATCCATATCATTACCACTGCCTTTCTCACTATCATTACTTCTACCATTAACATTATTGTTTCTACTAGCAAAAGGGTCACCATCGTTTGGAAGCAAGGATATATGTTTGTGCATAATCATTTCCATAATACAAGGAACCATCACTGAAGGATTACAAGGCTCTCACTATTACTCACCACAACCCTCACTAGAAGATGGATACAACAGCCACCTACCCTCACCCATACTTAAGCATAGCGGCTGGTGTACATAGCAGCAACGTTGCGTTGCCACAAAGGCAACCAGCGTGCGCGACACAGCGTCACAGGGAGGAGTAATGCGCGTCAAAGGGGGTGTGTTGGGCACTTTCTATCGGGCAACGCCTGTCTCGCCCAGTGTTATCGGCCGACGCACCAGGGCAACGCAACGCCCGATACACTTGCTAGCATAACGACCAGGTCAGCCCACCAACAACTAACAACCAAGAAAGAGAAATCTAGATAACTCATTCCACTAAACGTGTCACCACTAGGTCAAGGCCTAACGGCCGACACACACCGAAGAAAGGGGCGTGACGCCCGTCACAAGCCCAGCATATCGTCCGACACAAACCCAAGAGGGTGTCACCCGTCACCAAACCATCTTGCCCAACACAAACCTATCGGCCAACACTCACCATACTTAGCCTATCACCCAACACAAGAGCAAGGATGTCGTCCAGCAAGGCAAGAACATGGTATGTGATGCCCAACACAAAAACGAAGGATAACACCCAACACACTAGCCTATCGCCCAACAATCTAGGTCAGGAGGGCTGTCGGGCAGCACCTTCCCACTCTCAAAATGACCCAAAAGCATCACTCACAAAGCCATCTTCTTCCTCATGCACAAAGGCACTCGAAACCTTAGGAAAGAGTCACCACTAACCGAGCTCACCTTCTAGCCCATGGTGAGAAGAGGGTCTTTCTCAAGCAATTAGGACACAAGCTCACCTCAATCGACTAAGAAGGAGGGGTGTTTCTCATGGCACTAGAAGCTCAAGCTCACTCTTCTAGACCAAGGGGAGAAAGGAATGTTGCTCCCTACAAACCCTAGATCACAAAGAACACTAGACCACATGGTGATCGGCCAACAAGGGTACTAAGCAAGAAACTAAGCTACTATCACATGAACAAGATCATATCAAGAGATAAAGGAGTTAGGGTTAGAAGTTATGCAACCCGCCTTGGGCTCCAAGCTCCAAGGAATAAGAAGAACTCCAAGCTTCAAGGGATGTGGACCACCACTTTCTCCTCTAGGGTGTGTCAGCCACCAAGCTGCTCTTCTTCAAGGGTGTATCAGCCACCACTAGCAAGGAAGGAGGGTTGTGTCGTGCACAAGATGGAGAGGAACCAAAGAGACCTTAAGCTAGGGAAAGACCACACCTACATAGAAGGAAAGGGAGGAGAAAACAAGGTTGGTTCACACAAGGTGTCACTTGCCTAGGGACACTTGTCCTAGAGCACAAGCCATCACTCTAGCAAGCTCCATCCACATGGCCACGATATGCACCAAGTGTCCACTTAAGCAAGGTCAAGGCTAGGTCAAAGAGCATGGGCGACACACATGTTGCTCCATGGGCGACACACTCAACTTGGCCGACACAAACACCATCTTGGGCGACACAAGCATCACTTGGGCGACACAAGGCTCAACCAAGCCCAAACAAGGCACCTCAAGGCCCAAACAAGCTCAACCAAGGCCCAAAGAACTCAAGCAACAAGATCAAGCCTTCCTCTCAACACTTAGAGGAAGCAAAGAGAGGGAGGAACACCTCACAAGGTGGCAAACTTGCTCACAAAACCCTAGACTTGGGTTATTTGCAAGTAGCCCCTCCAACTCTCGACAAAGCTCAACCAAACCCTAATCACCACTAAAGGTGATTAGCAAGCATCAAACCATCAAGGTTAAGCAAAGCAAACAGGGTAAACCCTAAACGAAGGTCAGGGTCCTTACAAGCTAACCCCATTTAAGGGATTTTGTCCCCGAAATCCGAAGAGAAAAGAGAGGGATACTTCCTCCTCATCTCTTCCTAAAGCTCCCACGTGGCTTCCTCAATGCCACGACGCTGCCAAAGAACTTTCACAAGAACCAGATCCTTCCTCTTCAGCTTCTTGACCCTTCTGTCAAGGATCGCCACAGGACCTTCCTCGTAGATCACATCTTCATCAAGCTCAACCTCAATTGGCCGTATCAGTGTACCCAAATTCAGATGAATTTTCTTCAGCATACTGACATGAAACACTGGATGTAACCTGTGCAATTCTAGAGGCAATTCTATCTCATAAGCTACATTGCCAACACGTGCTATGACTGAGTAAGGACCCATATACCTGGGTGCTAATTTACCCTTCCGGCCAAACCTCAACACACCCTTCCACGGTGAGACTTTAAGATACACTTTGTCTCCTACCTGGAATTCCAAAGGTCGTCGGTGATTGTCTGCATAAGACTTCTGCCTGTCCTGTGCCACTTTCAACTGTTGATGTATCACCTTGATCTTTTCTGTTGTCTGCTGTACTAACTCAGGACCCAACAACTGATACTCACCAGACTCATACCAACACAAAGGAGATCTGCACTTTCTTCCATACAAGGCTTCATAAGGAGCCATGTCAATGCTCCATTGATAACTGTTGTTGTAGGCAAACTCTATCAAACTCATATGTACATCCCAGTTGCCTAGAAACTGCAAAACACAAGCTCGAAGGAGATCTTCCAAAATCTGAATAGTCCTTTCAGACTGTCCATCTGTCTGCGGGTGAAAGGCTGTACTAAACCTCAACTGCGTTCCCAACACTCTGTGCAACTGTTCCCAAAATTGACTCGTAAACTGAGGACCTCTGTCAAAAACTATCGTTGTTGGCACACCATGCAGACGTACTATCTCATCAACATATACTCGAGCGAGTTTCTCGGCTGTATACGTCGTCTTTACTGGTAGAAAATGGGCAAACTTAGTCAATCTGTCCACTATCACCCAAATGGAATCATGATTCCTAGTTGTCCTGGGTAGACCAACTACGAAATCCATGGTTATATGATCCCATTTCCACTGCGGTATCGGAAAAGTTTGCAACGTACCTGCCGGCTTCTGATGTTCATCCTTCACTTAATGACAAACCGCACATCTAGCCACGAACTCAGCTACATCTTTCTTCAAACCGGGCCACCAATATAAGTTCTTCAGACTATGATACATCTTGGTGACACCTGGATGCATAGCATACATCGATGTATGTGCTTCCTTGAGCACCAACTTCCTCAGCTCATCAGCATTAGGAACCACCATCCTATTACGATAGCAGACTAGTTCATCCTCAGACTCATGAAACCCATCACACTTTTCGCTGCCGAACTCTGATCTGATCAACTGTACCGCATCATCTATCTACTGTGCATCCTTGATATGTTGTCTCAACGTAGGCTTGACTTGCATCTGTGCTAGAAGACCAGACAACAAAGAAACTTCCATCTGCACATTCATCTGTCGTAGAGAGACAAACATATCTCGTCGATGGCATACCAGGGAACTCAACTGTGCCTTCTTTGAAGAAAGAGAAGAAGACTTTCTGCTCAGCGCATCAGCTACCACATTTGCCTTACCAGGATGATACTCAATAGTGCAGTCGTAATCATTAATCAACTCTATCCATCGTCGTTGTCGCATGTTCAACTCTTGCTGCGTAAAGATATACTTCAGATTCTTATGATCCGTAAAGACTTGGCACACTTCTCCATACAGATAGTGTCTCCAAATCTTTAACGCATGAATCACTGCTGCCAACTCCAAGTCATGAGTCGGATAGTTCTCCTCATGCTTCTTGAGTTGTAGTGAAGCAAAAGAAACCACATGATCTTCCTGCATCAGCACACAACCTAAGCCTTTCTTGGAAGCGTCACAGAAAACAACATAGCCTTTCCCAGGCTCTAGCAAGATCAACACTGGAGCATTGGTCAGCTTCTCCTTCAGACTCTGGAAAGCTTGCTGACATTGATCATCCCAAACAAAAGGTATATCCTTTCTGGTCAACTTCGTCATTGGCAACGCGATCACATTGAAGTCCTTGATAAACCTCCGGTAGTATCCTGCTAAACCCAGGAAACTGTGAACTTCTATCGGTATCTTCGGTTGTTCCCAATCCACAATGGATTCCACCTTCTTCGGATCTACTTTGACTCCTTCCGCGGATATCACATGACCCAAGAAAGTCACTTCCTCCAACCAAAACTCACACTTACTGAACTTGGCATACAACTGACGTTGGCGAAGAAGAGTCAACGCTCGTCGAAGATGTTGCTCATGCTCTTACCTGTCCCGACTATAGATCAAGATGTCATCTATAAAGACTACAACAAACTGATCTAAGAACGGATGGAACACTCTGTTCATCAGATCTATGAAAGCAGCAGGTGCATTGGTTAACCCGAACAGCACAACCACGAACTCGAAGTGACCATACCTTGTCCTGAAAGCTGACTTTGGTATGTCATCCGCCTTTATCCTCAACTGATGATATCCAGACCGCAGATCGATCTTCAAAAACACCGTAGCACCACGCAATTGATCAAACAGATCATCAATCCTCGGCAACGGGTACTTATTCTTGATCGTGACCTTATTCAACTGCCGGTAATCTATATACAACCACATCGAACCATCCTTTTTCTTGACAAACAACACTGGAGCACCCCAAGGTGACGTACTCGGTCTGATAAAACCTTTCTCCAACAACTCTTGCGACTGTTTCTTCAACTCTGCCATCTCTACTGGAGCCATCATGTATGGTGTCTGTGCAACTGGATGCGTTCCTGGGACCAGATTGATCTCGAAATCAATCTCTCGGGGTGGAGGAACACCAGGAAACTCATCAGGGAACACATCCACAAACTCTTGGACAACTGTCACCTCCTCAAGACTAGGACCTTTCGCCTTGGTAACCACAACGGTATCCACCACGTGAGCTAAGAACACTTCACATCCTTGCCGTAACAACTTATCTGCCACCATAGCTGATACCAGACACGTCGGAAGAATCTTCCTATCTCCCTGGAAGATCCACTTCTCTCCAGCATCATTAAACACCGCCTGCTTGGAACCACAGTCCAAAACAACCTTATACTTCTCTAAGGTATCCATCCCAAGGATAACATCGAAACAATGCATATCAAGTGGTATAAGATCCACTTGGATGTAGTGTCCTGAGAAAGACAAGACACAAGATGGACACTCTTCTCGAAGCAAAGAGGAACCATCAAGAGGGGTTTCTAACAACAAACTATCCTTCTTACAGCTAACAGGTAAACGACAGTTCTCAAGCATACTATAGGCGATAAAAGAGTGCGTAGCACCCGGGTTGACCAGAACAGATATAAAGCAAGAATAATACATATCAGAATGAAATTACTCCATCTGACCTGTCACTACTCGTGGGTTGACTATCGCCTCCGGCTGACTCATAGCATAGAATCGAGCCGTTGCTTGCTATCCACGACCTCTGCTTCCTTGAGAAGACGATCCAGCCTGAGACGCTTGACCGCGCCCACGTCCTCTTCTACCACTAGGTTGTGGTCTCTCCGACCCCTGAAGGTTCTATCTTGGCTGCTGTGTCACTTCATCATCTCTGTAGGGACAACTCGACTTGACATGCCCTATCTGACCGCAGGCATAGCATGTCCTAACATCAACTCATGGTCTGGATGGCCCTGTCACTGCCACAGAAGCTGTACTATGCGCCTTGGATGGTGAAGAAACATAAACTTTCCCCTTACTCGGAGACCACTGAGATGGTACACCAGAACTTCTCATCACTGCCGGTGATGAAAACCTAGGCTTCTTAAAGACACCAAACCTCCGTCCTTGAAACTGAGCAGGTCTTTTGTGAGACATGGATTCTCTTTTCTCCCTTACTGACCTTTCAATCCTTCGAACAGATTCCATGAACGTAGCAAACCGTTCTCAGTTCTCCAACGCAGACACATGGGTTGTCAACTCAGCACTCAAACCCTTCTCAAAACGTCTGATCCGTTCCTCATCTGTTGTCACCATGTGAGGACAAAACCTCAACAGATCCATAAACTTGGCCTCATACTCAGTGATGTTCATCGTTCCTTGTCGCAACTTCTCAAAATGACTGATCTTCTCATCCAGGTACGTCTTGGGAAAGTATTTGGTGACAAACGCGTGTCGAAACACTTCCCAACAGATCACCTCACCGGGCCGCTTCTCTTCTTTGATGGTCCACCAGTGACCAACACTACCCTTCATAAGGTAGACAACATGCTTTACCTTGTCTGCTTCGGGGATGTCGAGGATCCAGAAAGCCTTCTCAAGACTTGTCAGCCACAGATCTGCATCCGCTGGATCAGCCGTTCCAGCATAATCTGAAGCTCCGACTCGGCGAAACCACTCGAAGGTCTTCGCAATACCTGATGCTTCTCCATGGGGAACATGTGGTCTCGGAGGAGGCACTAGTATTTGCTCAACCATGAGATTCATCGTAGCCACTATCTGCCCCATAAGCTGTTGGTAAGCAGGATGTTCAAGAATGGCTGGGTCAGGTTGGGGGACCTCAGGCACCGGATCTCCATGTGCCTGTCCAGCTGCTCAATCAACCGATGCAGCATCGCTGTACTCAGTAGAGTGTTCTTCATGGTTTCCAAACATCTTGACTTTTCTTCCGCTGAGGGCAGAAGATATTCTAAGAAAACCTGGAACACTCATAAGAACAAACACAACATAGTCCTAGATCCATGTAGACTCAGCGAACCTAAAGCTTTGATACCAAAACTTGTGGCAACACATCCCACTATCACACAGACAGTGAGGTGTTACGCAAAAACGTGCGGAAATCACCATAACCACAGATTACCAAAAACACGGGTTAATTAAAACTGATTGCGGAAAACTGATAAACTATGAGGCTATTGCATTCTGGTCCTCATCCTGCAAGGAAAACATGTCATATATATATACATATACCAGATCTGATACGTGTCCACAGCTTACAGGAACCGCTGTCTATCCATCACATGAGTTCACCACCTGTTCATATACATAAAGGCCCACATCCGGCCAACCGCAGGATATACAAAACATCAACGATCATACATCGTGAAACAACGTCAAAACATTGCCAAGGACCTGAGAGTACAGGGATGACTCTAGACTCTACTACAAAACATCCAAAATAGCAGCATATCCATCACTTGCCTTCTACTGCTCGTCTAGCTGCTCGGCCGCAACACCACGACCACCACCACGTCTAGCTTGACCACCTGAAAACCAGCGGAGTGAGACAATTGAACATTGTCCCAGCTGGAGGCATCACTCCCCGCCAAAACTACCAAAACCTCAGAGATATATAAAGCAGCTAAAAGTATAACCAGAGTAGTTATAAGATAAGACTGTTCATACTATCAAGCTTACCAAAAGTACTCAGTCATCCATCCAACTATTCCTTATGAAATATGATTAACAAGATAGGATGTATAAAGCTCACCACATATGAGAAATATATAAACAACTGCAAGATATGATGGAATTAACTACACAAACAAGGCCTCAACCAATGTTTCGTATTTGTCCTAAGCAATAAATACTATTCGGTTGATTTACGTATTACTATGCCCTGAGGAAGTGAACCGTACCGTTCAAATCCAACCTTCGGCTGTGAAGCCCAAGCTGGTGCCATACAAGGTCAATGGAAGAGCCGGACTCCACAACCTTCCCCCTCATAGTCACTGTATGAGAACAACACAAGCAGGACCGCAGTCTCATGCTCAAGTGGCCTCAGCCATAGGGTCAGCTCCTCAGGCTACCCTTCCTCTAGCCCTCCTCGGTACAGGTCATGGCGCTAGTGTATCTGAGCCACGGGCCTGATCACCGTGCTCTGAGCCATGAACGCATTCATTCTCGTCATATCTCATATCCGGAGCCATGGGCCTATTCACCATGCTCATCAAATATCCGAGTCTACAATCGAAGTTGCACTCTTACCTCCTCACTTTAGGCTAGGAGAAACCTCGCATATTCAACAATATGCACTCCGGGTTAACCCGCAGGAGAATCCGTTTCACCATCACCAAATCCTGACGATGATGGATCTATGGCCAGGGCAAACTACATGATATAATTCCACTGTGATTATTTAGTATCTTTTAGATGGATTGCAAGATTCAACCAAGTTGTATAACATGCAAGATGTAACAGAAAGTAAACAATATAACTCAACATTATGTTATTATTGTAATCACATCAACCTGATCCATCCCAAGGATCATCACATACCATGGGATCTCAATCCCTCATCATGTACTGCCAATGCCTCTTCAAGGCTCACATCAATATCAAAGTGATGTTACTCACCACATATGTCTCATAGCCTTTTCATGGCTAATCATCACCTGCATGGTTAGGGAATACAATAATCATAGTTTCAACATAAGGACTATACTTACTATCACAAGATGATATTTGAGATGCTATACTTATTATTCTTACACTATTTGGTGATCAAGTGTATAAAGCACATCATTAACAAACCATATCCATGCTTATCCTCATCTCAGACTTATACTAATAATCAAGGTGTTCAATTCATACAAGAAGTCATGTTGAGTATACAGAACAAACACTATTATTACCATTAGCATTACTGTCATCATTCGTTATGTAAACCACTTACCACTATTATTACTATTATCATTAAGCAAACCATTAGTGTAACTACCACTATTCTTCTTAACAGATAAGCATGATGATCTCTCAATGCATATCATTACCACTGCCTTTCTCATTATCATTACTTCTACCATTAACATTATTGTTTCTACTAGCAAAAGGGTCACCATCGTTTGGAAGCAAGGATATATGTTTGTGCATAATCATTTCCATAATACAAGGAACCGTCACTGAAGGATTACAAGGCTCTCACTATTACTCACCACAACCCTCACTAGAAGATGGATACAACGGCCACCTACCCTCACCCATACTTAAGCATAGCGGCTGGTGTACATAGCAGCAACGCTGCGTTGCCACAAAGGCAACCAGCGCGCGCGACACAACGTCACAGGGAGGAGTAACGCGTGTCAAAGGGGGTGTGTCAGGCACTTTCTATCGGGCAACGCCCTTCTCACCCAGTGTTAGCGGCCGACACACTAGGGCAACGCAATTCCATATACACTTGCTAGCATAACGGCCAGGTCAGCCCACCAACAACTAACAACCAAGAAAGAGAAAGCTAGATAACTCATTCCACTAAACGTGCCACCACTAGGTCAAGGCCTAATGACCGACACACACCAAAGAAAGGGGCGTGACACCCGTCACAAGCCCAGCATATCGTCCGACACAAACCCAAGAGGGTGTCGCCCGTCACCAAACCATCTTGCCCAACACAAACCTATCGGCCAACACTCACCATACTTAGCCTATCACCCAACACAAGAGCAAGGATGTCATCCAGCAAGGAAAGAACATGGTATGTGATGCCCAACACAACAACGAAGGATAACACCCAACACACTAGCCTATCGCCCAACAAGCTAGGCCAGGAGGGCTGTCGGGCAGCACCTTCCCACTCTCAAAACGACCCAAAAGCATCACTCACAAAGCCATCTTCTTCCTCATGCACAAAGGCACTCGAAACCTTAGGAAAGAGTCACCACTAACCGAGCTCACCTTCTAGCCCATGGTGAGAAGAGGGTCTTGCTCAAGAAATTAGGACACAAGCTCACCTCAATCGACTAAGAAGGAGGGGTGTTGCTCATGGCACTAGAAGCTCAAGCTCACTCTTCTAGACCAAGGGGAGAAAGGAGTGTTTCTCCCTACAAGCCCTAGATCACAAAGAATACTAGACCACATGGTGATCGGCCAACAAGGGTACTAAGCAAGAAACTAAGCTACTATCACATGAACAAGATCATATCAAGAGATAAAGGAGTTAGGGTTAGAAGTTATGCAACCCGCCTTGGGCTCCAAGCTCCAAGGAAGAAGAAGAACTCCAAGCTTCAAGGGATGTCGACCACCACTTGATCCTCTAGGGTGTGTCGGCCACCAAGCTGCTCTTCTTCAAGGGTGTATCGGCCACCACTAGCAAGGAAGGAGGGTTGTGTCGTGCACAAGATGGAGAGGAACCAAAGAGACCTTAAGCTAGGGAAAGACCACGCCTATATAGAAGGAAAGGGAGGAGAAAACAAGGCTGGTCCACACAAGGTGTCACTTGCCTAGGGACACTTGTCCTAGAGCACAAGCCATCACTCTAGCAAGCTCCATCCACATGGCCAAAATATGCACCAAGTGTGCACTTAAGCAAGGTCGAGGCTAGGTCAAAGAGCATGGGCGACACACATGTTGCTCCATGGGCGACACACTCAACTTGGCCGACACAAACACCATCTTGGGCGACACAAGGCTCAACCAAGCCCAAACAAGGCACCTCAAGGACCAAACAAGCTCAACCAAGGCCCAAAGAACTCAAGCAAAAAGCCCAAGCCTTCCTCTCAACACTTAGAGGAAGCAAAGAGAGGGAGGAACACCTCACAAGGTGGCACACTTTCTCACAAAACCCTAGACTTGGGTTATTTGCAAGTAGCCCCTCCAACTCTCAACAAAGCTCAACCAAACCCTAATCACCACTAAAGGTGATTAGCAAGCATCAAACCATCAAGGTTAAGCAAAGAAAATAGGGTAAACCCTAAACGAAGGTCAGGGTCCTTATACAAAGAGTTACAAGGTTATCTCAAGCTATCCTTAGGTTCATCAATGAGATCTTGATCATCCTAAGTCTATGCCCTAAAAAGCACCTACACCTGCGTGGAGGGAACACCCAGGTAAAATCGGCAAACAAGGTATGTATCAGCAAAAATTGAGTATGTACATGATAAGATTAACTAGAAATTACTAAGATGTTCCCATAAAAAAGGGGGTCATTAAAGCTAGGTAAGTTTCAATGAGAAGTAACACGAGAAGGATTTTTCAAAAGAATGAGGCAATATAATTATACAATTAAAATCACAACTCTTGCCATTATCAACCATCCAATCACATAAATATTTGCATGCTGATATATTTGACTAAGGTAACTATGGAAGGGTCATGACACCACTGAGCCAATGACCTAAGGAAAATGGGTGGAAATAGCGTGCCCCTGTATAAAAAGAGGTGGAAAGATGCACCCCAGGAAGAAATAGACGCACCCTAATGGTTATGCATAATAGTCTACGGTAGTTAAACTAGTTGAATTATCTAACATACATAAATAGAGTGGAAAGATTCACTTTTCACAAACATATATTGCATAATTCAAGCACAATTATAGGTGGAGTCATTGACCTAATTCAACATGATAATAATAATAACTTACAATTGAGGAGACATTATATGTCAACAAATGGAACAAGAGCATGTATTTCAAAAATTGCATCATTATGGGACAATTTAGTCATAATAATGTCCTTGTTATAATAGAGAGGAGTGCATACCTTATGCATCCAAAAGTTAACTCTAATAAGGCACTTGGTCCCACAATCGAGTATTCATCCTAGAAACATATTACATAAGGTAATCAAAACCAAAGAAATTTGTGTATACATTCCTACTTTGTATTTCAATATTGTTCTTATCCTAGTATCAATCACCTACTTTCATATTAGGGTTTTAAATCCTACTATGTGAACATATGATTCATAATTTATCTATTATAGTACCAATATTCATTTTTAGACACATAGGTCTAAGTATTTCTAGATTACATATATGTGTATGACTAATAGTATGTATTCTTCTAATTTAGGTCTCTTTATGTCTAGGGTATATATGGGTGTGTAGTTTTTAATATGCATTCTTTCAACATGGGTTTTGTAATGTCATTCTCTTCGTATACCATGTGAATCAAATGCGAACATCAAGATGTTTATAAAGAACTTTTCTTTGTTATATGTCCTTTCTCTTTAATGTCTTATAGTTCAAACAAGAGAAACTTAAATAAATTTCCTAGTGTCTTGTGAGTCTAAGGTTTTAAATGATTAGTATATGAAAAATGGAACATGTATTTCATTTCAAGGCATAGGTTTACCTATAGTTAGATAGGTTTCTCTTAAATTTTAATAAAATAGATTGACATAGATTAACATACTTCTTAAGTCAGTATTGGCCTTTCATATCTATAATCCTAGGGTTTTGAACATGCTACAATGATATGGTTCATCTTTATCCAAGTAGGTCTAAGCATGTCTAGGCTACCCATACTTATATTACAAATGCATTTTTATTTGCATGTATTATCCTGATCATATACTAAATTATTCAAATTAGATCCAACTATAGGTGTATACTTCCGTGTATTCAATTTTCTCTTACTAGGCTTATTACTTCATTTACTATCTGATTATTTATAAGTCCATATATGTGTTAGTAGGTTTGTTTGATGCATTCAATTATTTAAATTTCCGTTAAAGAAACTGAGAAAGTTGAGGATAACTTATTGTATGGTTCATATGCTATTGATATTGGATTCCTAATCCATGTATGAGCCCTTGTGGCTCCAGATGTTTGCTCGCTAGTCCATGTGGTTCACTATAATCAAATCAAAGATGGTCCTCTGTTCTCCATGGTTTTAAAGCTGGCAGTAGAGGATTCATTCAGGTGGTTGATAGTTCTATAGTTCCTTGCAATGCAGAGATGAAGATGGGGTCAGGATCTTCTAGGTGAATATAAGATTGGTATAACTCCTGAATCGCATGAACTGGCAACAAGATAGCCTAGCAGTTCAGCAGATGTGGAGGTTCTGAGCGGCAAGGCTGAGGGATGAAGAGAGGAACTGAGGTTTGCTGTTCTAGGCGCCAGCCATTATAAGAGGAGGCAACTCTTCTTCCATGTCTTCTGGAGATGAGAGGATGATAGCTTCGGGATCTTGTGGTGGCTACAGAAGCAATTAGCGATGGCTTCTTGATGTCGTTCTATGGCACCTAGGATGATGGAAGGCCAGGAGGTTGGAACTTAGGGGAGAAAAGAAACCCGGCGCCTGCTGTCATCACTGACCACCCATCTTGTACTGGTGGCAGCCCTGTTGATGGAGCATGGTGACAACGAAGCTCCAGGCCGGAAAGGCTCAACACATTAGAGGCTACAATGGAGGATATGGATGGCGACTAGAAGTTGGTGGTTGATATGGTTCCATTGATGGAAGCGGATTTGTTGGTGACAAAACCATCACCTCAAACCGCCACAAGAGTCTACAACGTCAAGGCCATAGATGGCGACAAGTTTCTTGTTGGCTAGTTGATGGGCGCATGAACTACTAATGGCATCTAGGGTTTAGGGGAAGTGTTGCGGAATGGGAGGGAGGAGAAGAAATAAGTAAATGAGTGGAATAGAGGAGAGAGAAGGGAAAATAAAGAGTAGGAGAAACACTCGTCGTTACAATAGCCGTGGTCCTCACGAGAGAGACGAGTGCAAACGAGCGGATGTTACTAGGTTGGGGATTAAGAAGAAAAGGGGCACTAAATGTAATTATTGGAATTGTAATAATGTAAATGTAAGTTAAGATCTTCAACTGATAAATTGAATGGTCAAATGATGTCTGATTGACATGAAAACTTCTATATAAGCTAATTATGATGTTTTGAATCCAATTTTATTATTAATTTTTTCTTTGAAAAGCATTTAATATTTTATCTTTTTATTTGATTGATAAGTACACATTTAATACATTTATGCTCCTTTTAATCGATTTGAAATATTATGTTGTCTTTTAATTATTTCCTCTCATCCCTGGATATAATATGAATATAGAGTGACAAACTAAGGTCAAAGATAACTAATAGGTGAATTTATATATCATATACTCCCAATGTAGACATAATTAAGTAATTAATCATTTACATAACTTAATGATTATTGTTGAAACATTATATTTTCTTGATTCTAATAACTATTTTTTTTATACAACTTGATGAAATATAATTTAATGTGGCATTATTACAAATGGTCCCAATTAGAGGTATGTTTGAATTATCTAACATGTAAATAGAGTGGCAAGATTCACTTTTCACAAACACACATGGCATAATTCAGGCACAATAGCAAGTGGGGTCATTGACCCAATTCAACATGATAATAATAACTTCAGAAGAATAATAATAAGTTACAATTGAGGAGACATGATATGCCAACAAATGGAATAAGAGCAGGTACTTCAAAAATTGCCTCATTAGGGGACAATTTAGTCATAATAATATCGAGTTATAATAGAGAGGAGTACATACGTTATGCATCCAAAAGTTAACTCTAATAAGGCACTTGGTCCACACAATCGAGTATTCATCCTAGAAACATATTACATAAGGTAATCAAAACCAAAGAAATTTGTGTATACATTCCTACTTTTTATTTCATTATTGTTCTTATCCTAGTCTCAATCACCTAATTTCATATTAGGGTTTTAAATCCTACTAAGTGAGCATATGATTCATTATTTATCTATTATAGTACCAGTATTCATTTTTAGACACATAGATCTAAGTATATCTAGATTACATATATGTGTTTGACTAATAGTATGCATTCTTCCAATTTAGTTCTCATTATGTCTAGGGTATATATGGGTGTGTAGTTTTTAATATGCATTCTTTCAACTTGGGTTTTGTAATGTCATTCTCTCCATATGCCATGTGAATCAAATGCGAACATCAAGATATTTATAAAGTACTTTTCTTTGTTATATGTCATTTCTCTTTAATGTCTTATAGTTCAAACAAGAGAAACTTAAATAAATTTCCTAGTGTCATGTGAATCTAAGGTTTTAAATTATTAATATATGAAAATGCAACATGTATTTCATTTCCAAGCATAGGTTTACCAATAGTTAGATAGGGTTCTCTTTAATTTTAATAAAATAGATTGACATAGATTAACATACTTCTTAAGTCGATATTGCGCCTTCATATATATTATCCTAGGGTTTTGAACATGCCATTATGATATGGTTCATCTTTATCCAAGTAGGTCTAAGCATGTCTAGGCTACCCATACTTATATTACAAAAGCATATTTTCTTGCATGTATTCTCTTGCTCATATACTAAATTATTCAAATTAGATCCAAATATAGGTGTATACTTGTAATCAAGTTTCTCTTATCATGCTTATTACTTCATTTAATATCTAGTTATTTATAAGTCCATATATGTGTTAGTAGGTTTGTGTGAGGTATTTAATTATTTAGATTTTCGTTAAAGAAACTGAGAAAGTTGAGGATAACTTACTATATAGTTCATATGTCATTGATCTTGAATTCCTAATCCATGTATGAGTACTTGTGGCTCCAGATGTTTGCTCGCTATTCCATGTGGTCCTCTGTTCTCCATGGTTTTAAAGCTGGCAGTAGAGGATTCATTCAGGTGGCTAACGGTTCTATGGTTCCTTGCAATTCAGAGATGAAGAAGGAGTCGGGATCTTCTAGGTGAATACAGGATTGGTATACTCCTGAATCGCATGGACTGGCAGCAAGATGGCCTAGCAGTGCAGCAGATGTGGAGGTTCTGAGCAGCACGGCTGGGGGTGAAGAGAGGAACTAGGGTTTGTTGTTCTAGGCGCTAGCCATTATAGGAGGCGACAATTCTTCTTCCATGTCTTCTGGCGATGAGAGGATGATAGCTTCTGGATCCGGTGGTGGCTACGAAAGCAATTCACAGTGGCTTCTTGATGTCGTGCTATGGCACCAAGGATGATGGAAGGCCAGGCAGTTGGAACTTAGTGGCGAAAAGAAACCTGGCACATGTTGTCATCACTTACCACCCATCTCGGACAGGTGGCATCCCTGGTGATGGAGCATGGTGACGACGAAGCTCTAGGCCAGAAAGGCTCGACACTTCAGAGGCTACAATGGAGGATATGCGTGGCGACTGGAAGCTGGTTGTTGAGATGGTTCCACTGATGGAAGCGGAATTGTTGGTGATAAAACCATCACCTCAGGCCGCCACAAGATTCCACGGCGTCATGGCCACAAATGGCGGCAAGTTTCCTGCTGGCTAGTTGATGGGCGCATGGAAGTGCTAATGGCGGCTATGGTTTAGGGGAAGTGTTACGGAATGGGAGGGGGAAGAAGAAATAAGTAAAGGAGTGGAATAGAGGAGAGAGAGAGAAGGGAAAAGTGAGAGGAGGAGAAACGCCCGCTATTACAACAACCGTGGTCCTTGCGCGAGAGATGACGGTAAACAAGCTGCTGTTATCTAGACCTGTCAAACTGGGTCAAAATCCGCGGGTGCCCATGGGTCGACCCGTTTAAGTTGGGTTTGGGTCCTATAATTTACCACCCGCTGGAAAACACCCAGACCCATACCCACCCGTTTAACTAGCGGGTTTCATGGGCAATCCGCGGGCACCTGCGGGTGACCCACTTTATTACACTGATTTTATTAATAAAAATAATTATATAAGATTTAGTTATCAGTAAAAAAATATACACATGTTGCATATATGAAATTTGTCGCTTGCGTGTGTTTGCGTCCAAGTCACTACCACTTGGTAGTAATAGGTAATATATATATTTTCTGAAGTCTAGTAATAGGTAATATTAAATATGTCTTGTACTCTTATCTCAAATTTTAAACCACAACCAAGTTAACAAAACACATAGATTAGTTTATAATATTTTTTACTCATTAAATAGTTTGTAAAATTTATTCTTTTGCATTATTTTGTGAGAATGGGAGGCATACATAAAGGTTGTGTCATCGTCATACTACAAATTAAAAGGGTGTGGAGTTGTTGGTTGTATCATCTTCATATTGAAAATTAAAAAGGGCGTCGAGTTATTGATTTTCATCTTCATACTGCATAATAAAAGAATGTGGAGTTGCTGTTTGGAACATGCCAAAGTTTTAGTCTTTTTTCAGTTCTCCGATTTATACCCCATCTCATTTGGATGCCTCCTTCATAATATACATTGTTCAATTAATGTTTAGTTGTTTGGTATAGGTAGTCCTCGCTATTTAAAACATGTATGCTTTTGAGTTAAGCTTCTAAAATATGTATGATATTTGCTGTTCTAGCATCTATACAATACTAGTAATTAATTCAGCCAGTCAGAGGTTTTTCTTTACTAGCATGTAGCATCTCTGCCTATGGGTCTATTGTTGTTTGATTCTCTTCTTATAGAAAAAATTTGGACAAATGAAAAAGGTTTACATGTCAATGTGATTGTTTTGTGTCATATCTTATGTAAACAAACATTAGCATGGTAATTTTTTTTAATTTTATATGGGCATCCGCGGGCAACCCGCAACCCGCTGGGTCGGGTTTGGATTTATCTTTCTTCCACCCGTTTAGAAATGGATCTTTTTGACCCGCACCCGCGAGACTCAAACCCGCAACGACCCAACCCAAACCCAACCCACCCACCCGTTTGACAGGTCTAGTGTTACTTAGTTGTGGGTTAAGCGGAAAAGGGGCAATAAATGTAATTATTGCATATGTAATAATGTAAATGAAGGTTAAGATCTTCAAGTGATAAATTGAATGGTCAAATGACGTCCGATTAACATGAAAACTTCTATATAAGCTAATTATGATGTTTTGAATCCAATTTCATTATTTATTTTTTATTTTAAAAGTATTTAATATTTTATCTCTTTATTTGATTGATGAGTACACATTTAATACATTTATGCTCCTTTTAATCAATTTGAATTATTATGTTGTATTTTATTTATTTCGTTTCATCCCTGTATTTAATATGAATATAGAGTGAAAAACTAAGGTTAAAGCTAATTAAAAGGTGAATTTATATATCATCTACTCCCAATTTAGACATAATTAAGTAATTAATCATATACATCATATAATGATTATTTTCTAAAATATTGTATTTTCTTGATTCTAATTACTATTCTTTTATCTAACTTGATGAAATATAATTTAATGTTACACGATTACAAATGGTCCCAATTAGAGGTATGTTTGAACTAGATTTGAGATTTGAATATGTTACACGTATAAGAAAAACCTCGAGTCAATATACATGATATACATAACTCCCTATCCAGACCCGAGTGTACATGGACGTCTGTAGGACTCTAAATTAACCACACCAACCTTCTAACATTACTGATCTTCAAATTGTGCCTCCTCGTTACTCTACATCTGATGGTGTTTCCAGTCACCTAAAAAGATGTAGTAACCTATGAGCTGATACCCATGTCCCAATGAGAGATTTAACTCCAAAAACAACACTTACTTACCAGGGTTATCTGAAGCAGCTTTTTCAAATAGTATTTACAAAGTTGAAAGTCTATATAACTTGCATCGAGATCATGCATAGCTAGATTCTTAAGTACAATTGATCTCTCTTACGACATTATTAGTTATACATAAATTAAAAGAAATAAGATAGTGATCACCATTTAATGTGATTTGTAAAGTAACCTTAATAGATATACTACACGACTGGATTACATATTTTATTAAGCCATGGGTAGTTTGAGACGTGCTACTTAACCTACTAGTTGGCTGTTGTACAATCAAAAGAAGCCCCGCATAAGATATAGAATGATCAAAATCCCAAGATCTCATCCCCTCAGTCAATACAAGTAACAACTGTAGTGGCATACTGGCCCAAATATAAAACTACCTAATCTGCCCTGGGTACACAGACTACAACACTAGAAACCAGGGTATACGACCCTCAAATCTGAGTTACAAGCGCAATCACTCTCAATTACTTATACATTCAAGAAACGACCTCAACCACTATATAAAACCTTACGATTAAGATGACAGAATTATACCATCCCTGCACCCACATATATGCAACAATATATGGCTTGGAGCTCCTTTTAGATTACTCATTTCACTAACCAGCAAAATCTGACACGGGAATACTTATATTGTCTCGGGGCACTACTCGATTAGGGTTACACTTTATTATTTAAGGAAATTTATTACATTTTGGTTGCATCAATCAAGTCATATATAAAACCCAAATGATTCTTACAAAAGTCATTGAGATTTGCAACCTCAGAAGATATAAAATGTATTTAAATAATTCCATAACACCTTCATAGAGAATTTAATCGCCCTTGGTCATAAAATAATTGACCACCATCTAGAGTACATCAAGCCATAAGTTACCACAAAGATTATAACAATATTACCTCATGTAATGGCATCATCAATGTTCAACATTTGTTGTGGATAAGTTACCTTTTGTATTCAGGTTTTGTCCAACCATTTTTATGTCACCATAACAGTAGTTCAAGCACTAATATTTTGAATTTAGGTCCTTTATGCTTAAAAATTAGTGCAATGTTCATTAAATAATGTTAATATTGGTTGAAATATAGTCGACATGCTTGGATCATCATTTTTCATATGCAACAACACTTATAAAGGTCATCCTGTAGCATTTTAGGAGTTGTAAAGTAAGATCTATGACATGAATGTAGAACATAGGCAAGAAACATATTCAAAGTTATATAACTCACCTGGTAGAGAGAAGAATTCCGAAATTCAAGGTGGAAACTCCCGAAACCAGCACTCAAACGTCAAACTCAATCCACTAAAGAGTGAAAAATGTCTCATCTTTCCACAAATAGGGTGAAACTAAAGCAAGAAGAGAAAGAGAGAGTTCTCAAACCCTCAAACGTAGGATTCCTATAAGAAAACACCAAGAAAGCCATAGAGCTTAGATGCCAAAGGAAGGAGGTAGAAGAATAGTAAGAAATTGAGTATAAGAGCAAGAATCTTGCATGAATGGAGCAAGGAAAACAATTTGTGGCCTTCGATCAGTCCAAGGAACCTCGTTCAAGAACATGCATCCTAAAAGCCTATGATCTTCGTCTCTGATGAACTCTCATCAACCTCTATTCCCCAAGAATCTTTGTCGGGCTTCTCTAGTTGCAATAAATCTCCATCAAAAGAGTGAAAGGAAAGAAAGGGGGGTATAATAGGTGGGTAGGCCAAGAGATTGACTTCCCATCAATCAGTAGATCCATCAGGTAGAACATCCATCAATCAAATCAACAAAATCCATCTAGCAATGTCTTAGAAGGTTCAACAAGTATCGAGAAAGAAATTTCCAGAAAACCATCAACCAAATCACTGAGATTCCGCCAGGAAAAAAAATCCATCAGTCACTACAAAATCATCAATCATCTAAACCTATCAGTAAAATTTCATTGGCCATCGAGACATCATTGATCAACCTATCATAAAATTTATCAAGTTGGAAACTCCATAGGCACTAGAAAAACCATTGGTCACTGAGAAATAAACAGTCACAAAAACACCAACGACCAATGAGCACACGACACTATCATCTCACCAAGTTTATTTGTATAAAACCTATAAAAGAAAACTAAAAAGCATCTAGAGGATAATAAATCTTAAAATGTTTATGTATAACATGAAGAAACTCAAGCAAGTGTAACAATTATGTTTACACTACCAGATAGGGTTATCTACATATGGGTCCATATATTACATGAATTTGTATATCATTGAGAAAAGAAGGTATGTTTTAATTCAAATTATAAACATAGTTTCATTATCTAGTGTGACACCACAAATAGAGTTAACTTTCAAGATTAAGCATCAAATTAATCCAATTATGCCAAGAAAGTTATATTTATGAATTAATTAAGGATAGGGTACATACAACCATAAACCCCTAAAAAGTATTTGCCCCCAAAGTCCTAAGCAAACAAGGTTGGATATCTCTTATGTATCACATCCTATAACTCCCACGTACCTTCCTCTACAACACAAGATGCCACAACACCTTCACTAAATCTATATCATTCTTCCTAAACTTGTGCACATGCCTATTAAAGATCAACAATGGACCCTCAACATATGAAACATCTTCCTCCAACTCCACTTCCACATGTTGTATTTTCTGTTCTGTATCAGGGTGACACTTCCTCAACACTGAGACATGGAAAATATCATGCAAACTACACAACTCTAGAGGCAACTCCAACCTAGATACCACCTTCCAAACTCATGCTAAGATAGGGTATGGTCCCATAAAACTAGGAGCCAACTTAACCTTCTTACCAAACCTCAACACACCCTTCCAAGGGAAAACCTTGAGATCCATGCGATCTCAAACTTAGAACTCCAACGATCTATGGCTGTTGTGTTCATATGACATGTATGTCATGCACTACCCTCAATTGTTATCAAATCACCTTGATCTTCTATATAGTTAACTAAAACAATTCATGATCCAACAACTGGTACTCACCTACTTCATACCAATAAATATGCAACCTACATCAGCTACAATAAAAAGCCTCATATGGTGCCATGTCTATGCTCCTATGGTATCTATTATTGTAAGCAAAATCTTTCAAACTCAGATAAATATCCCAACCTCCAATAAACTAAAGTAGACATGATCTTAATATATCCTCTAACATTTGAATGGTCCTAAATGATTGGCAATCTATCTGCTAGTGGAAAGTTGTATTGAACCTCAACTATGTCCCAAATTTTGTATGCATACTCTCCCAAAATCTACAACCCACTCACATTAGTTAACTAAAAAGTAATATCCACTCAATTTTGGATATTATTATTATAATGGTTAAGGTGCTTAATTTGTTTTCTTTAATTCATGGATAATGAAGGGGAATTACAAGGTGAGGGATATGGCTTCGTATGCAAGGTATGGAGGGGAGTATGTGGCACCAATTTTGGGAGCTAAAGGATTTTTATATCACTTTCTCTCTCATTGAAATTCCCTTATAAACATCTCATTTCCAACTCAAATGAAAGGATTTTCCAACCCTTCTTTCTTTCCTTTCTTTGGTTGAACACAAGGGAGCTTAGTAGAAACAGGAGGATGTGCCCCAACCTGTAGGTATCTCCATAGTCATCTTCAACCTTGATTTCATGGTGGAAATCGAAATTCAATGCTTAATTTCTTCTTTTCTTCATTCAATCTTCAACCTTAGCCATCCATTTCACTCAAAGACTTGAGAACGGACCTTGGACAGTTGAGAGAGATTCATTCACCATTGAGGACGGGAAGCTTGAATCTTGGACTCAGTTTTGAAGGCGGGTAATATAACTTGAACCCTTAAACATTATTAATGATTTCATTCCTTTATCATATGTTGATTCCTCCTTTATTTTCAGATTTCCTTTTAATTGTTTGTTGAATTCACCATAAGAATCACAATGGATTTTGAAGGTTTCAAGCTTGAAGATGATGATGTCATCTTAAGCACACACCTCAACAACAGAATGGGCAATTGAACCCAAGACCGAATGGGCAATTGAACCCAAGACCGAATGGGCAATTGAACCCAAGACTGAATGGACAATTGAACCCAAGCCCAAATGGATAATTGAATACAGGATTGAATGGATAATTTACTTCAAAACTGAATGGGTGATTGAGTTCAAAACTGAATGGGTAATGAATCTCAAGACCATTTGAGGTCAAATAACCTCAAGACCGTTTGAGGTCAGGAGATGTCATAAGTTGGATGATGATCCAATGGTTTCAATTTAATCTGATTCCAATAGGATCAATGTTGGAGGGTCCATTGATTGCAAACCCTAGACCCAATAGATTGATTCAGCTTCAAATCAATGGTTGATGATTCAGTTTCAAGACTGAATGGATAGATTCGGTTTCAAGACCGAATGGATGATTTGGTTGCAAGACCGAATGGATGATTCAGTTTTAAGACCGAATGGATAGATTCGGTTTCAAGATTGAATAGATGGATTTGATTTCAAGACCAAATGAATTGATTCAATTTACAATTGATCAAGGCCGTTTGAAAGGTTGATCAAAAACCATTTGAAGGTTTATTAGTCAAAACTGTTGAAGGTTCAATTGATCTCAGAACTAAATGAGTACTATTAAAGTAACTCAAAATTGATTATAATGGTTGTACCTCTAAAGTGCTTAGGTGATTAATACCTTTAGAGTGATTAACCTTTGATGCTTATGAAAGCAATGACTTAATGCACCATGTCAACTCTTCATTCAAGTTGATTCAATCTAATCAAGATTAAAGTAATTAACTTCCTAGAGGGGATGAGAGAGAGAGGAAACTTATACATGAGTGATAATCATGTAGTGATTTATCCTCAACACTTTCAACATGAATAAAATATGTAATTAAGGTTTGATCCATGATGATGAGATCATGAAACCCTAATTAAGAAGGTTGATGAGCTCTAACCCTAATTTAAGGTAAAGCTAGGTGAAACCCTAATCAAGGGTGATGGAGCAACCCTAATTTAGGGTAATGATATGAGAAACCCTAATTAATGGTATTTTAATGAAAAACCCTAATTTAAGGGAATGCTTCATGAAAACCCTAATGTTGGGTAAAGCTACATGAAACCCTAATTTTTAAGAGAAATGTTATAAGAAACCTTAATTCAAGGTAAGGATGTAATGTGAAACCCTGATACAGGGTAATGTGATATAGAACCCTAATCCAGGGTGATGCTATGCATTATGAAACCCTAATTTGAAAACCTAACCCTAATATAGGGTGAAGGTATGTGAAACTCTAATTTTGGGTTATAATATGTGAAACCCTAATCTAAAGCAATATGATGATAATCCCTAACCCTAATTTTGGATAATGGGATGAGTATCCCTAATTGACATGAATTTGGAAACACTAACCCTAATGAGGGAATAGCGATGTTACCATTACATTACATGGTGCTGATATGTAATTGATATAACTGTTATCATGTGTACTAACCCTGCAGATATCATAAGATGATGAGCATAGCCAGGTATGAGCAATGATGTGTTATTTACTTGAAATTGTTTTATGGGCCTTTTAAACCATAATATGCTTTGTTGCCTAGTAAGAGGTAATAAGAGATTAAATGGGGCTTGAAGAGCCATGTGAGATGCTTGTGTAACAAGTATCATGTTTACCTTGGTCAGATGACCCAAAGGTATTAGTTACCTGATAAGTGGTAACAAGTGTTCCTTGATGAACTGAGGGTTGGAATACCCATATCCCATAATCATGATGATGAGATGTTAAGGGATGATAATGCCCATGATGTGACAAGGGATTGAGATCCCAATGTTTTATAAAGCTTTGAGAAGTATTTGATAAAAGTAGTACACATTCTTTGTAGCAATTGTTATAATAATTTATGTTTGAAAACCTGACTGATGCTAAGAGAATATGGTAATGCACTTAATTAATCAAGTAAAATCTTATCATGTAGAGCCCTGACCATAGATCCATCATCGTCAGTAATTGGTGATGGTGAAATAGGTTTTTCCTATGGAAATTTCTGGAATGCATATTTTGAATGTGGGGGTAATAGACGAAAATATCCGTACGCCTCATAGGAATGACTGAGGGCCATATACTATGTACAAAAATGGCTATGGACCATATCCCAATAAGAGTATGGCTATGGGTCATAACTCCACAATACCAGGCATTGGCTATGGGCCATATCCTGAAAAGAGTAAATGCCACATGCTATAACTCTATAGCAAAGATGCCAGTATACCCTAGAAAGCTATTTAGCAGAGACACAAGATGTCCTGCATATGATCTCGTACTGACCGAGATAGATGAGGTGATGGAGTTTGGCTCTTTCATTAACCTATGTATGGTACCGATGCTTTACTTAATCGTGGTCAGTTGGAGTATGAGCGGTATACCTCATCTCCTCAGGGCATAAGTATGATTGTAAAATGTAATCAACCGTGTAGCGTATTTACTCAAGGATGAAATACAGAAATTATTGGTTGATGCTACATTGTTTATTGTATCCTAATGTGGATAAATATTATACATGTTCTTCATATTCCTTATTAAAAGAATAGATGATCTACTGCTTATCTCTTTATAGTTGTTATTCTCTAAAAGGAGACATTGCTCTATTCTACTTAATAATGATTAAATCATGCTGTTTAATGAAGATTCCTCTGTTCAATTTATTTTTGTTTATTTACAATAATAATGTTTTTGGTGCAGAGTTATATCTCTCACTTGGACAATTTTCAATTGTCTCACCCCCGTGGGATTCAACCTTTTTAGGTGGACGAGGATGAGGAGGTAGAAACCCTACTACAGGGGAAGGACAACAGCCACAGGGGCAGCAGTAACATCTCAGGTGGAGATACTGACTGTCGTATCATGTAGATATGAATCCTATGAGTCGTCTCTGTACTCTCAGGTTCTAGGAGATAATAGTTAGTGCTTTTATGATCGATCTGAGATTTTGGTTTGATGCCTCGAGGTTCTTATGCTACCTGTGTATAGTTTTTAATGGATCAGTTGATACTTGTAACCCTCGGGAAGAGATGGTACGGGATATGCACTTTGTGAACCAGAATGTATGTGTATATAATACTTTGGTTCTTGACAAAAGAGTTTTCCTATGTTTGAATCTCTTTGTAAATGGTTTTAATTTTTAGTGATTTTCAATAATTATGCTGCTTATGTTTTAATTCTGCAATTAATTACACTGTGACGGTCTGATCTGGTGTTGGTTCATCTCAGGTTACATCAGATTCTCATTCATTTCCCCAAGTTTTCCTCTTTCTTCTCCATGTGTATCATTGAGATGAACATGCAGTGCTAATCCCCATTATCCTTAGGACCGGGAGTTGCCCGAGGAATCGTTGTATGACAATTTTCCATTGATTATCATATTTTGTCTCAATTCTCCCTAATATGTTATCGTGTTTCTATTGCAATTTGCTATGCTTGATCACCATAGTTGATTTCTAATATCTTAATTGCTGTTGATGGAGGATTAGTGGTTGAAAAGGCACGATTAACACATTAACCAATAAATTCCTTAGACAAGGTAATGTACGGTTAATGGTGGATTCTGAGAGAATTTATTAAAGCACTTAGATCTAGGGTATAAGTTACTACTGGTGTGGAACTGACCTAGAACTAGGTAGTGAATTGTATTGTGGAAGCAAGCAATTTTAACTACAGGCCATAATCAGGGATAAGAAATGAATTATGTCAGTTGTGTAGAATTGCATGCAGCGAGACCTCATGGTGAAACCGTAACCCTAAGGATTCCCATTCTATTTGATTAAACTAAACATTTAATCATCACTCGCTTTTTTTTTCTCTTTGTTTTATTTTTATTTTGTTTCAAAACCAACAATCAACTTTTCCAATCGGTCTAGCTGATCGCGACCAGTTAGTAGTAGTCTATTGAAATTTACATTTCCCTAAGTTCGACTTGGGCCTCACAAGGGCTATATTACTTTGATACGTACACTTGTGTTTAACGCACGACTCAAGCATGTCAAGTTTTTGGCACCGTTGCCGGGGAGACGGTGAATTTCAGCACTACGAGTGTTGTAAGTGGCCATTCTAGGCCACTTTTTTATTGCAATTTTAATTTTTGAACTTAATTGTCTATCTTTCAGATTCTCTATTCACTATAGCACTGTAATTATTTTATTCTTCATATTTCAGGTACTAGTGCATGGTGAGGACACCTAATACAGACTACGCATAATCGACACCTGAGATTCCTCCATTGGGTGAAGAAGACAAACTGATAAATACGCCACCTGAGGAAAATGAACAAGAACTCGAGGCTTTCACAATGGAAGAGGAGCAAACCATTTGGGAGAAGATTAAAGCTTATTATTCCTCTGCGCAGAAGGAGCCAATCAAGAAACAAGCTATCAACATACCCAGCTACAAGATTGACCCAGGGCTTATTCAATTGGTCAAGTCGCAGGCATTCCATGGACTCAAAAATGAGGACCCAGTGGCCCACATCAGCACATTTGTGGAGAACTGTGATATGGTGAAGGTAGATAGGTTTCTACAGGAGGCCATTTATTTGAAATTATTTCCATCTTCTCTAGCAGGAAATGCAAGGGAGTGGCTCTAAAATTTGGATGATGAATATGTCGAATCATGGGATATGATGATTGAGGATTTCTTTGAAAGGTATTTTCTACCCAAAAAGACAAATGATATCGTGAGGAGGTTCCAAAATTTCAAATAGCAGGCCGGTGAGACATACCTAGAGACATCAGAGCGTTTCAATATCATGTTGCGGAAATGTCCACATCATGGGCTCGATTTAGAAATATAAGCGAAGATATTTTATTTTTCTCTTAACGAACATGATAGGAGTAATCTAGACTCAGCTGGAATAGGGTTCTTTCTAAACAACAAAGGTTCCAAGTGTTGAGAGCTTTTAAAGAATATGGCTAAGAAGCAGTCTTGGGGTGAAAGAGATGCACCATAATAGGTCAAAGTTGCAGGGGATGCAAAGGCCATTAAAGAATTAAATGAGAAGATGGAGTTGATAGTGAAGAGGCTTCTAGCAAAAGATGATGAAGGGTCCGATGATGAGGCACAAGCAAAGTTTATGCACCAAAAACATGGCTATAGGAACAATGACTACTCGTAGAGGAAGGACAAGAAATTTTCATGGAAGGATCCAAACAATTTTCTGCCAGACCCGGATAAAAAACCACAGCCTAATGCGGAAGATAAAAGCAATGAGTTGCTCAATCAAGTAATAAAGTAGAACCAAGAGCTGATGAATACATTCGACAACCAAATTCAGTCAGAGGAGGAATTTATGAACCAATTTGGTCAGACTCTACAAAGCCATGTGGCACATATGAGGATGCTTGAGACGTCTATTGCGCAGATGGCAGCTGAAATTTTAAGCTTGAAGAAGCCAACACAAAAGGGTTTTCCAGGGAATACAAATGTTCCAGGAGGGAACCATCAAGACAAGGCTATCTTGCTGAGGAGTGGAAAGAAAATTTTAAACTCTAAAGCCGATGAACCAAATACATCACAACAAGAAGCTACATGTGAGGCCACAGAGGAAGCCGAAGTCACGAAAATTGTTGAGAACAATGTAGAGATTTTTGTAGAGGAGCCAATTATTGAGAAAGATGTAGAGAAGAGGACACCATATGTTCCGCCACATCGGAGAGCACAGATATTCCCAGTTCCATATCCGAACAGCCTTAAAGCAAAGAAGGTGGATCAACTACTTAAGAAGTTCTTGGACAGTTTTAGGAAATTATCTGTCAATATTCCACTGCTTGACGCAATTGAGCAGATACCTTCTTATGGTAAGTTTCTAAAGGACATTATCACTAAGAAGAGGAAGATTCCAGATACAGAAGTGGTGGTGCTCAAAGAGTAGGTGAGCACATTCATTCTAGGGACATTGCCACCTATGAGACAGGATCCAGGGTGTTTCAATATCTCCTGCTACATTGGAAAAATGAAATTTGGAGAGGCACTTTGTGACTCAGGAGCGAGCATCAATTTGATGCCTCTCTCAACTTTTAGAAAACTTGGTCTCAAGGAATCTAGGAGGAGCAATATGACTATCCATCTTGCATATCATTCAGTCGTAAGGCCTTATGGGATTTGCGAGGATGTTCTAGTCAAGGTGTACAAATTTGTTTTTCCGGTAGATTTCATTGTGATGGAGATGCAAGATGAGCAAGGGAACAAACTGCTTCTAGGAAGACCCTTCCAGGATACATATGACACGATTCTGGAAATGGGTAGAGGCCATTTAACCATGGGCATAGCTGATGACAGGTTTGAAATAAAAATGCCAACTAACCCAAAATCATCACAAGAGCAAGGACAGTGCAATAAAGTCAGACACTTTGATCACAATGTTTCCATTTGTCTAGGGAAACCCTTTCTCGAAATGGCGCATGTCATGACCAAGATAGACAAGGGAACACTTGTTGTGGATATCATGGAGAAAACTAAGGTACTTTCTCTTGTTAAGGCAGTGGGATATCCAAATGATGAAGATGAAGAAGTTTGTTTGTCTACTGAGGATAATGCTGTGGAGATCTCAATGCAAGAATCTTATCCTCAATTGCCTCTTGAAGCTTGCCTATTCAATATTATGGATGACTGGATGAGGAGCACATCGCTACAGGACTGCGTGAAGATGCTTCAAGTTTTGCCCTGCTACTATTCTAGGCTCTTTGAAGATTTGGGACCTCTGCCACCCCCATTGCAGCCTTCTTTGGTGAATCCGCCGGATTTGGAGCTAAAGTCGTTGCCCCCTCATTTGAAGTATGCATTCTTATCCATGGATTCAAAGCTACTGGTCATTATCTCAACGTATCTAAGTGCCACTAAAGAAGAACAATTGATGGTTGTGTTGAAGAACCACCGTGGTGCTTTCAAGTGGTTAGTCTCTGACATCAAGGGGATCTCCCCTACTCTATGCCAACACAAGATCCGACTTATTGAAGGAGCCAAACCTGTGATTCAGCCCCAACACCTCCTCAACCCTATCATGATGGAGGTTGTCAAGAAGGAGGTGATCAAGTTACTTTCAATGGGATTTATTTACACGATCTCAGACTCTATGTGGGTAAGCCCGACACAGGTAGTCCCTAAAAAGGGGGGAATTACAGTAACTACAAATTTGTTAAATGAGCCAGTCACCACCCGGTTGGTTACTATGTGGCGAGTTTGCATAGATTACCGTAAATTGAACACATAAACGCTAAAGGATCATTTTCCTTTACCCTTCATTGATAAGATTTTAGAGTGATTGGCTGGTCGCTCTCATTTTTGTTTTCTAGACGGATATTCCTACTACAACCAAATTTCGATTGAACCTAAGGATCAAGAGAAATCTACTTTCACTTGTCCTTACGGTACCTTTACATATCGTCAAATGCCTTTTGGACTGTGCAATGCACCGACCACTTTTCAACGTTGTATGCTTGCCATTTTCTCTAACATGTTTGAACGTTGTTTAGAGGTGTTTATGGATGATTTCTCGGTCTATGGTGCGTCTTTTGATGAATGCTTTAAAATCTTGATAAAGTTTTGCCGAGATGTGAGGACACTCATTTCATCCTCAATTGGGAGAAATGCCACATGATGGTTAGCGTGGGCAATGTGCTAGGACACAAGGTGTCTAGCAAGGGACTGGAGGTGGATCTAGTAAAAATCGAGGTCTTTCCCAAATTGCCTCCACCAAACTCGGTGAAGGGATTTAGAAGTTTCCTTGGTCACACGGGGTTTTATCACCGATTTATTAAGTATTTTTCCAAAATCGCTAAGTCACTATCTGAGTTTCTTGAGAAGGATGCAGTTTTTGATTTTAATGGAAAATGTATGAACACTTTTGAGATCCTTAAACAACACTTGATTTCCGCACCGATCATGCAGACTCCGAATTGGAGTCAACCATTTGAGCTTATGTGCGATGCATCCAATTACACCGTGGGGGTCCGTTCTTGTGAAGCACCTTGAGAACAAAACCACAATCATTTATTATGTGTCAAAACATTGAATGATGCACAATTAAATTATACCACCACTGAAAAAGAATTACTTGCCATGGTTTTCACTTTTGAGAAATTTAGGCAATACTTAGTGGGATCTAAAGTGGTGGTATGGATGGATCATGCCACAATAAAATATTTAATGGAAAATAAAGAGGCAAAACCTAGACTCATTAGGTGGATACTTCTTTTACAAGAATTTGACATTGAGGTTAAGGATAAGGCGGGAATTGAAAATGTGGTTGCAGACCAATTGTCTCGCCTTGAAAGGGTAGATGAGAAGGATACTAATATACCCATTACTAAGACTTTTCCAGATGAACATATTCTTTCCATTAAATCCAAAGATCTATGCTTTTCACACATAGTAAATTATCTTGCATGCAAAGAACTACCTGAGGATTGGAGTTATCAAGAGAAGAAGCGGTTTTTCCATTCATTGAGATTTTATTTTTGGGATGACCCTATTCATTTGAGACAGTGCAGGGATGGTGTTCTATGCAGGTGCATGCCTGAGTTTGAGTATGACAGCGTGCTCAGCCATTGTCATACATTGCCCATCGGCGGCCATCATGCTAGCTCAAGGACGGCTGTGAAGGTGTTGGAGAGCGGCCTATATTGGCCCACACTTTTTAGAGATGCCTATGATTTTGTAAGAAAATGTGATTCATGTCAGCGGGAAGGTAATATCTCAAAAAGACAAGAAATGCCCCTAAATGTGTTTCAAGAGGTTGAAGTCTTTGACTTATGGGGTATAGATTTCATGGGACCCTTTGTGTCCTCAAATTCCAATCTATATATTTTACTTGATGTTGATTATGTTTCAAAGTGGGTAGAAGTGATACCCACTAGGACTAATGATGCCGCGGTAGTGTGCAAGTTTGTAAAGGAATACATCTTCTGTAGGTTTGGGGTGCCCCGCATGATCATCAGTGATGAAGGCACGCATTTCACAAACACGAAGTTTGCTGCACTTTTGAGCAAGTATGGGGTAAAGCACAATGTGGGCACCCCATACCATCCACACACACATGGTCAAGTAGAAATTTCCAATAGGGAGATAAAGAAGATTCTGGAGCGTACTGTCAACGCATCAAGGAAGAACTGGAGCATGCTCCTACCGGATGCACTTTGGGCATATAGGACCGCCTTTAAGACTCCTATAGGCACTACGCCATTTAGGTTGGCTTATGGGCGTGCATGCCACTTGCCGGTGGAGTGGGAGCACAAGGCACATTGGGTGCTAAGGAAGTTGAATGTGAACATGGATGATGTAGGGAAGCGAAGGTTGCTTGAGATCAATGAGTTAGATGATTTGAGCATGAATGCTTACGAGAGTTCTCAGATTTAGAAGGAACAGACGAAACAATTACATGATCGCCACATCCAAAGGAGGGTCTTATCAAAAGGCGAGAGTGTCTTTCTATTCAATTCGCGGCTAAAGCTACATCCCGGGAAGTTGAAGTCCCAGTGGAGTGGACCATTTGTTGTGGAGGAAGTGCATCCACACGGAGTCATGATGGTGAGAGATGGTGAAAGGACATTCTTGGTGAATGGCCAGCGTCTTAAGCACTACTATGGAGAGGATTTCATGAAAAATGTGCATGAGGTAAAACTCATTGTACTTGATGAAGAATGAGCATGTTTGCATCTAGCCTAAGATATTAAAGAAGGGCGCTTGTTGGGAGGCAACCCAACCTTGGTAGATTGCATGTTTATTTGCTTTATTTTTTGTTTTCCTAAATAGTTTTCATTAATTTTGGACTTAGTTTATAAAAATGATACCATGATGTGTTTGTTGAGTGTGCAGGACTGGAATGATGTCGATACCATCGACACATGTGTCACTGGTATCAAGTTTGGAACAGTGAAGCAGCTATGGAAATTTCATTCCATCGATAGTATCGACGGTATCATCGATAGTATCGACCAGTGAATAGGGCAAAAGAGGATCAAGACTGGAGAGGGTCGATAGCATCGACCAGTTCATCGATGGTCACGAGATGTCTGGAGATTTTCAAAATAGTTCTTCTCAGCAATGTCGATGGTATTGACACCCTTATCGATTGTATCGACAAACTAATAGCACGGATAGCAGCGCCCCCACCTTGCGAGGATCAAAGGTATATGTAGGTTTCGATACTATCGACACCGTGTCGATGGTATCGACGTGCCACGTCAGCGATCTGTGCATCTTCATCGAGCAGTCCACAATGTCGATCTGTGGATAGCGTCGATGGTATCGACGCCCGTCGCTACCATCGGCACTTCAATGATCCTGACCCCATCCATCTAGCCATCAAGAGCCGTCGATAGTAGTGAGCCACAGATTCTAAAAGCTATCGATACTATTGACACTCTCGTCAATAGTATCGACACACTGACAGCAGCGGCGGCTGACCCTTACAAAAAGGGATGTATTTCTTCAATCCAACTCACACATTCAAGTTCATATCTCCCATCTCTGAGCCCTAGCATCTCTGACACTCGGGAGATACAAAAATCTTCACCGACAGTCATCTCTGAGCATCTCCATTGACTTCGAGGATCTCCGTCTTCTCTGATCTTCACCGACCATCTTCTCTGAGCTCCTTTCTCAATCCCTTTCTCTTTCACCCGTTGCCCTTTGCAACAATGGTGAGATTCATTACTTCATTGTCCAGGGCTTCCCCACCTGCAGTACCTACCCCGCAACAAGGATTAGTTCCTCGCCCGAGGCTAGTCCACCCCTCACCTGAGATCAAGAAGGTGTACAAAGAGATGTGGAAGTGCTCAATCGATCCTACCTGATATGGAGATCGTTAACTAATCATGGACCTGGGATTCAAGGCCAACATGGCCTATGTCCTTCGGGGGCAATTGAGCGAGTCCCCAATGTTATGTCGTGACCACGTCGAAGGTCATCCATTTTTTAGCGGGTGGCCAACTTACAAGTAGATTGTCATAGAGTTTATGGCGTCTCTAGATATCTGTGTTGTTTCCAACGAGCTACAACCGACACAGACGGAATGGAAAGAGGGGCGAGTTTCTTTCTGCCTCTACAACATGGATTACACAATGACTCTCCATGAGTTCAATGCAATTTATGTGTGGTCACATAGCAACCTATGCCAGCCACTATAGAATGCAGACTACGACGCCATGTATTCGACATTAGTCACTGTCTCGGAAGGTTATTCGATCAGCTGGCACCATGCCTCTATAGTTGATTTTGAGCATCCGTTTGTCAGGGTCCTACACCAGATTTATCCAACACATTCTTTGCAAGATCTAGACAGTCACAAACCAATTTTCAAGAAATGGATCTTTTCTTCCTCTACAATCTACTAGAGAGGAAATGTATCAACTTTAGAGCTTTCTTCCTCACACGCATCATGGAAGTGAAGAGGAACACTTCTCGCAGGGCCCCAATCTACTTCGGTGGCCTTATCACTCCGATCACTATGCACTTTGGCCTGGATCTGTATGTGCTACCAAAGATAGGATGCAAGAATATGCTCAATCTGAGCCACTTTGCAAATGCGGGCCTCATCGAAGTCCACCACGACACTATCTACGCCACTTGCCATGTGGGAGGTATTTTTCAAAGGAGGGAAGTGCCTGACCCTACATTCAACCTCTGGCCTGGACAAGATTACAGGTGGCCCATCATTGATATCGATCAAGATGAAGAAGAACAGCAAGCTGAAGAAGTATAAGTACCGGAAGGCGACAATAATGAAGAAGAGGAGGACGAAGCTACCATTCCTCTTCGATGACGAGTTGCTCCACGAAAGTGACCACGACACTTTGTGTGGCGACACATCCCGCTATCACACAGACAATGAGGTGCCACGTGAAAACGTGTGGAAAACACCATAAACGACCTATTACCAGAAACACGAGGTAATAAAAATCGATTTTAGAAAATAGATAAACCAAGAAACTATTACATTCATATCCTCATCCTGCAAGAAGATGTGTTATACAAATATTTACAAGCCTTGATACGTGTCACAACTTATAAGATCAGCTGTCTTGTCATCACATGAGTTCATCACCTGTTATACATACATAACGACCACATCCGGACAACAACATGATATACAAAACTTCATCAGCTATACATCATAAAACAACATCAAAATGCCTCCGAGGACCTGAGAGTACAGGGATGACTCTAGGACTCTACTTCAAAACAACCAAAACATCAGCGTATCCATCTCTTGCCTTCTACTGCTCTTCTTGCTGCTCGGCCGCAACCCCGCGACCACCACCACATCTAGCGCGATCACCTAAAAGGTTGTAAACCAACAGGGTGAGACACACAGTCCCAGCGAGAAACATAACTCCCCGCCGAAACCATAACACCTCAGAAAGATTAAAGAAACAACGACAGATAACTGATAAAATGTAGAACAAGAGCAGCATAATGAACAAGATTGGTATTAGCATCCAGCTTACCAAGATGCACGGAAGGCATGTAACCAAGTATTCTTTATGGAACATGATTGACAAGATAAGCTTTATAAAATATTACCACAAGATATAAGGATCATACATACAAGTGCATAGTTCAACTAGATCATCTATATAAGCAAGGCCTTAAACAATGTTCCGTATTTTTCTCTAAGCAAGATATACTATTCGACTGGATTACATTTTATTATGCCCTGAGGAAGTGAGTTGTACCGCTCAAATCCAACCTTCGGTTGTGAAACCCAAGCCGGTGCCATACAAGGTCAATGGAAGAGCCGGACTCCACGACCTCCCACCTCGTGGTCAGTGCACGAGCTCAACACTAGCAGGACCGCAGTCTCATGCTTAAGTGGCCTCAGCCACAGAGTCATCTCCCGTAGGCTACAATTTCTCTAGCCCGCCTTAGTACAGGTATCCACACTAGTAGATCTGAGTCACGGGCTAGTTCACCATGCTCCCTGAGCCATGAACACATTCATGCTCTATCACACTGAGCCATGGGCCTGTTCACCATGATCTTATACACATCTTGAGTCTACAACTGAAGTTGCACTCTAACCTCCTCATTTTCAGCTAGGAGAAACCACACATATTCAATAATATGCGCTTCCAGGTTAACCCGCAGGAGAACCTATTTCACCATCACCATCTACTGACGATGATGGATCTATGGCCAGGGCAAACTACATAATATGCTCCACTATAATTAGTTAGCATATTTTAAGTGAATTGCTGAGACAACTAGGTTGTAAAACATACATAACATTAAGTTACCTTATTATTACCACCATCACATTATCCCAGGATCTCAATCCCTCATCTCAAGAACCCACTGCCTCTTAAGGCATTTCCATCATTTGGGATAAAAATCCCTGATTTCATCATCAGAAGATAACACCTCAAATAGGCACTTTATCCAACTCAGGTCCTCAGACCTAAACACATCACACTAGTGATGCAGGTTATCTCATCAACAAGAGTTACCATCAATGTAGTGTTATTCAAACATATATACCTCATATCCCTTTTCCCGGCTATGAATCCACATGAAATACCTACATGATTAGTATACACATTCATAGAGATAACTGAAGCCATTATGGATTAACAGAAAGATCATGCTATCAAATATAGGGCAACATTGATGATTATATGCTTTATCATTCATGCCTCAAACCTGTGACCATAGGAATGGGTCACCTCATCATGTGAAGCAACTCATATGCTTCCAAGCTTATCATTTACTCATCATTATATATATACAGGATTTAAGGAGATCATAACACATATATATCATTAGTAACATGGAACCATCATCTATATGCAACCTGGGTTATCATAACCCTTACTAAAACTCTCACAACCCTCACAAAAAGAGGTGGCGGGTGGCGTGTCCCTCACCACAACTTGTGACGGGTAGGGTAGCATCCCTTACCAAAAGCAAACCAGTCTAACCATATGTATAAACACATAACGGCCAACCCTAGAGGGTATCGACTACCACCCAAGGGTGTCGTGCAACAAGAGATCACAACATATCATGCATAAGGCATAACGTGCATCTAGATTGAGGGTGTGTATCGTGCAAGGGGCTAGGCACGACACAACTATCTATCCATGACGACTGAACCCTATCACCCATCTAGGGTTATGGTACCTGTCGGGCAGCCACACCACTCACACGCCCAAGGCTCTCACTGCCAGAACATAACACCCCAACACAACATGGTATCACCCAACACAAAGGTAGCTCCCTGAGCTCTAAAATGTTCGAGGTACAATGGGCACCAAGCCACTACCTAAGCTAGGTGTATCGTGCAGGGCACTCAACAAGGCATATCAGCCAAAAACACAAGGGTATCGTCCACCAACCATACTCCAACTAGGCACAACGGCCAAGGGTACAACTCAAATGGGCAGCACTATCCCAAAGTCATATCGTGCAAGATACAACCCAACAAGATCGTCATCAACCTCAAGCACAAGGGCACCAAACCCTAATTGATCAAGAAGATCAGGTCACCTCTCAACAACTAAGAGAGAGGGGTCTTGCACAACCTCTATCACAAATCGGGAAACTACAAGGATCAACCTTTACATAAGACATCATCTACCAAAAAGCTCACCTCTCGAATCCATGGTGAGAGGAGGGTGTTGCTCAAGCAACTAGAACACAAGCTCACCTTTCAACTTAAACGATAGAGGGGTATTGCCCACATTACTAGAGCTCAAGCTCACTTCTCTAGACCAAGGAGGGAAAGGAGTGTTGCTCAACAAGGAAACCCTAAACCATGGTTCGACCAACTAGGGTACAAAGGTACAAAACCTCAACCATAATAACAAGATCACTATAACCACAAGATTAAAGGTGCAACAAGCAAGACACTTATATTAGAACATACATGGACGATTATGATCATATGAAAATATACAAGAATGTAGAAGAAGGTAGTATGGTTAGGGTTAGGAGTTATGTAACCCGCCTTAAGCAAACTCCAAGCTCCTAGCACCAAGCTTCCAAGCTTAAGCACCACCACACGAAGAAGAACAAGGCACTCTAGGGTTTGGCCACCACTTGAGGAAGAAGAAGACTCCAAGGAGGAGGAGGAGGATCGACCACTAGCTTGCAAAGGAGAGGTGTCGTGCACCAAGGGAGAGGGGAAGCTAAGGAACTAAAGGGATCCTTAGAAAGAGAAAGGGAACACACATATAGAAGAGGATGGAGGTGAAACCAAGGTAAAGCAAGGCAATGTGTCACCCACCTAGGGACACTTGTCCATGGGAAACACCACCCTCTCAACTTGCCCTAAATAGATGTCCAAGGCAAGTGCCACATGCAAGCATCAAGCACCAAGTGTCCACTAGAGTGGTGACACAAATGAGGCTAGGAGTCAAAGGTAGTCCAAGGCCGATACATCCCCATGGGTGACACACCCTTGGCCGACACAACCATGGCCGACACACCTATGGTTGACACAAGGTCCAACAAGGTTAGGCAAGGCTCAAGCAAGGCATAACAAGGCCCAACAAGGCTCATCCAAGCCCAAAGCAACTCAAGCCATGAGCCCAACCCTTCCTCTCAACACTAGAGGAAGCAAGGAGAGAGAAGAACACTTCTCAAGGTGACAACTTGCCCATCAACCCTAGACTTGGGTAAATTGTAAGTAGCACCTCCAACACTCAACAAGCACAAATAAACCCTAATCACCACTAAAGGTGATTAGCAAGCAACTAAACACCAGGGTTAGGCAAAGCAAATAGGATAATCCCAAAATGGAGGTCAGGGTCCTTACAAGCTATAACCCTCTACAAAGGGATTTTGTCCCCAAAATACGAAGAGAAAAGTGAGGGATACTTCTTCCTCATCTCTTCCTCAAGCTCCCATGTGGTTTCCTCAATGCCATGATGATGCCAAAGAACCTTTACCAGGACCAGGTCCTTCCTCTTCAGCTTCTTTAATCTTTTGTCAAGGATCATCATAGGACCTTCCTCGTAAGTCACATCTTCATCAAGCTCGACCTCAATTGGCTATATCACTGTCCCTGTATCTGGATGATTTTTCTTTAGCATGCTAACGTGGAACACTAGATGTAACCTATGCAGCTCTGGCGGCAACTCTAACTTGTAAGCTACCTTGCCCACACGTGCTATGACTGGGTATGGCCCCATATACCTCGGTGCTAGCTTACCTTTCCGGCGAAACCTTAGCACACCTTTACAAGGTGAGACCTTGAGATACACTTTGTCTCCCACTTGGAACTCTAAAGGAACGACAAAACACAAGCCCGAAGAAGATCCTCCAAAGTCTAAATAATCCCCTCAGACTGTCCATCTATCTGCGGGTGGAAAGCGGTGCTGAACCTCAACTGCGTTCCCAATGCTTTGTGCAACTGTTCCCAGAAATGACTCGTGAACTGAGGACCTCTGTCGGAAACTATCATTGTTGGCACACCGTGCAAGCGTACTATCTCATCTACATATACCTGAGCGAGCTTCTTGGCTGTATACGTTGTCTTCATAGGTATGAAATGGGCAGACTTTGTCAATTTGTCCACTATCACCCAAACGGAATCATGATTCGTAGTTGTCCTTGGCAGACAAACCACAAAATCCATGGTTATGTGATCCCATTTCCACTGCGGTATTGGCAGGGGTTGCAACGTACCTGTCGGCTTCTCATGCTCAGCCTTAATTTGTTGGCATACTGCACATCTAGCCACAAACTCGGCTACATCCTTCTTCAAGCCAGACCACCAATACATGTCCTTCAGATTGTGATACATCTTGGTGACTCCTGGATGCATAGCATACATCAATGTGTGTGCTTCCTCGAGCACTAGCTTCCTTAGATTATCAACATCGGGGACCACCATCCTATCATGATAGCAAACTAGTCCATCCTCAGACTCATGGAACCCATCCTGCTTTTCGCTGTCGAGCTTTGACCTGATCAATTGTACTGTATCATCTGTTTGTTGTGCGTCTTTGGTTTGTTGTCTCAGCATGGGATTAACTTGCATCTGTGCCACAAGTCCTTCTAACAAGGAAACTTCCATCTGCACATTCATCTTCCGCAAGGAGACAAACATATCCCATCTATGGCATACCAAGGAACCCAACTCTGGTATTCAACTCAAGATTGAAGTTATTCCCAGGAAAACTCCGCTCACGCTGGTCTGGACCATACATCGTCAAGAGCATCTCTCCACATGGTGCCTTCTCATTATGGAGTGAAAAGTCAGGTGAATTTGTCACAAATGGTCACCGCTTAAAGAGATATTTCACCTCAACTGACATAGGCACTAAAGCAATGCTGGAACTCACCAATCCATCGTAAAGCTGAAGGATTCAGTCGAGCCATCGACATAAAACAAAGGCGCTTGTTGGGAGGCAACCCGATCAATAAATTTGTTTTACTTCCCTGTGATTCTATTTTTACTTTCTAGTTAATTTTTTATTAAATAAAATTAGCATCACAAGATGCTATTTTAAGATCTAATTACTCTTTACCTTTGAGATTTTCAGATAAAAGGATGTTCGTTGATTGGACGCGACCACACCCGGTGGTCATTCTGGCATGATTTTTCCCCTCCATCTTGGATTTAGGGTTTGCTCGGGACGAGCAAATGTCTAAGTTCGGGGTGGAGGGTGGGTGGTATGTACCTCACTTTCCACCTACACCCATCCTTTTCATACTTAAGCTTTCACTATCACATTCTTGATAAAAATTTTCAAAATTTTCAAAATTCTTTAATGATTTTCAAAGAAATTGAACAGATACTTGATGAATTTTTGACACTTTTTGACACTTCCTGAAGTCACTAACTAATTTTCTATGCATTTTCAATCATTATATCCTCCTTATTCAAAGTAAATCCTCAAAAGGACCAATTTTTGAAACAAGCCTTTTGCTTGAAATCATCTTGTGAAGCTTATGATTCCTAACATCATACTTTTGCAAAAATGATTAGTATCTGTCAAACTGATAGGGATCAAACACGTCGTGCTTCCTAACTGAGTAGTGGAACAATAACATGGAATCTCCACTGGATCCTCATCAAGTCATTATTTGAGCAGAGTACGACAAAGAGAACAACCTGATACTCTGAATTGTGAATCAAGTTGCATTCTGATCTGAACTCTCTTCTACACCTCTTCTATCATATTCGTATCCTTCCATTCATCAAAAAGAAACAAAAATAGCTGAATTTGTGCCAAACCCTAAGTTCGGGGTGGCACGCCACTTCCTTCTTTATACGCTTCTTCCATACCCCTCGCAAATAAATAGGGGCGTACCACCAAAAATGCAATATCGAGTCGAATAGAGGAGAGATTTGCAAACAAAAGATGCCAAAGTGCACACAAAGAAATGCAATCTCGAGTCGAATAGAGGAGAGATTCGCACACAAAAAAATGCAATAAATGAAATTGCATAGCAAATAAAAATCTTGAGTCAAATAGAGGAGAGATTTACTTCTTCCTTACATACCACCTTTCACTCCATTTTCTACCTAATGTCACAATGCATGCCCCCACTATCCTGAAAAACACCGGTGTCAGATCGGATGCACACTTGTTGTTCTGTGGGTATCTCTGGACTCTTACAAAGCTCTTTGACATGCTTGTTGTTGAAAAAAGTGAGGAGGAAGTGATATTGGAAAATGAACTCAGGAACGAAGATATGGTAAGATGTGTTTAGTGGTCTCAGGAGGTTGAAATACTGAGTCATATTGAGCAAAAAGAAAACATTCGTGATGTGAAGATGAAGCAATCACATGAATTGAAAGTATTCATTTGGCACTGTTTCAGATTTTGTGTTACTCGAAGATGAGCAATGTTTAAGTTCGGGGTGTTTTGATGAATGCATATTCATCATGGAATTCAATTATCACTTTGGAACAAATTCAACTCCATATATATACTTTCTCACTCATTAAATACCTATATGAATCATAATGCGCAAAATTACTTAATTGATTCGATTATCAAGGTTTTAACTAAATATTGTTCATTTAATGCAGGTTTTGACAAAGCTAAACAAGACCGTTTGAGCCCATGCGGTCTCAAGACCGTTTGGGCGCATTCGGTCTCAAGGCCGTTTGGGCGCATTCGGTCTCAAGACTGTTTGGGAGCATTCGGTCTCAAGACCATTTGGGCGCATTCGGTATCAAGACCGTTTGGGCGCATTCGGTCTCAAGACCATTTGGGCGCATTCGGTCTCAAGGCCGTTTGGGCGTATTCGGTCTCAAGACCTTTTGGGCGCATTCGGTCTCAAGACCGTTTGAGCGCATTCGGTCTCAAGACCGTTTGAGCCCATGCGGTCTCAAGACCGTTTGGGCGCATTCGGTCTCAAGACCGTTTGGACGCATTCAGTCTCAGGACCATTTGGGCACATTCGGTCTCAAGACCATTTGGGCGCATTCGGTCTCAAGACCGTTTGGGCGCATTCAGTCTCAAGACCGTTTGAGCGCATTCGGTCTCAAGACCGTTTGGCCGTGAAGACCATTTAGCTGCGAGACCGGTTGGAGCCAAACTTCGGAAACGTTTGCAGCCAGACTGCGAGACCGCATGGAAACCATGCAACAAGACCGTTTGGTCTTTTGCACAAGACCGCATGGACATGCAGCACAATACGAGACCGAATGGTCACATGCACGTAGACCGATTTGCTGCTCTAAAGCATGAAGACCGTTTGGCCGCAGCTAGGAAACTGTTTGGATTAGTTGTTCATGTGAAGAATGAGCAGCTGTATGTATGTAGCAAAACCGTTTGGAAAAGATAACATCTGAGACCGTTTGTCGGTGCCGGGTTCTCCAAGACCGAATGGCGTAAAGCTACCAAAACCGTTTGCTTCTCAATACTGTCAAGACCGTTTGGTTATTTACACTCAAGACCGAATGAAGGATATTATGTGGAGACCATTTTCTACACATGAAGCAGGAAGACCGAATGCCAAATGAAACCGAATGAGCTGATCTCACATGCATGAGTGTACCATGCATGCAAACCTGTTAATAAAGTATACACATGCAAACCGTTTGCTACTCTAGCAAATGGAGGACCGTGTGATAAGATTACTTGCTGAAATACGAAGACCGATTGGATGAGAGTATCATACAAAGACCATTTGCTGTACACTCTCTCGTGAAGGCCAAATCACGCAAACCGCATGGAGCAACAGCTCAAGACCGATTGCCTTTCCTGAGTACAAACCGAATGATCACAACAGCAATAATGAAACCGAATGAAGGATCGAATGAGCAGCATGTGAAGACCGTTTGGTTTAAATATATGAAGACCGTATGGAGGGATAAGGCTGCAGGATCGTTTGATAAAAGCACATGCAGGAAACCGTTTTCTGAAATCACGTGCATGCACTCCATTCAAGACTGAATGGCCTCATGCCGAAGACCGTTTGCTGCTGCCAAATCAAAGACCGAATGAATCACTCACATGCAAACCGTTTGCCGCTGGAAATAACCAAAACCGTTTGGGCACTTAAAACAGTAAACCATTTGGATAAGATATTTTCGGACTGGAATTACACCAAAAATGTGAGGGCCAGTCCAGTGCCTATAAATAGGACCCCAAGGGTCCTCATTTGGGGGATGGGATCCGGACGCCGCCAGACTGCCCGAACACAGTTCCGATCCAATTCCAGTCCATTTTACGCCAGTTCCAGTTCACCTACTGCCTGTGCTGCAACCAAGGAGGCTGAGGAGAGAAGGAAGACGAAGTGAGGGAGACTGTCCGGTCTATCTTGGCAACTCCTGTTCGCGACCAGATCTGCTCCGACACGACGTAGGAGGCCGTATCTTCTTCACCGAGCTGCGACTACCTTCTGCACCGAGTTCATGGCGGATTCCTCTCTCTTTCTCATTCTTCTTGTGTCACACATCATGAGCGAGTAGTACCTTTCCGCAGGGGTGCGGGGACTAGCCCCGCTACCCATGCAACCATGTTCTTTTGTTAAACTTTCCATGGCAATGAATATAACTCTTCATTTTGTGGTTAACCGTTATGCTTGTAGTTCGATTAATTGCTCACTTTCATCTCTGTTCTACCTATATTGCAAGAACTTCTATATATAGGATAAAATGTCGTTTAACAAGTTGACTCCTTGACGAGAACTTCTGAAAGGATTCCTTGAGGTCGTAAGTGTATGATCCACGAGGGGACGAGCCATCTAGCCTTCGGTGATGCTTCTGTGAACCTAACGCCTTTACAGGGGATTCACAACCTTAGTTGGATTTTGTATCTTCTTGTTAATCGTCGATGTTTGCTCGTATATTAATCATCAGCTCGCTTATCGGTTAATGCGGTTGACTCCCAAACTAGAAATAGAATGGGATTTGTTCGGAGCCGTAAGTAAGTGATCTGAGGGGGTGATGAGACATCTGATTCCTAAGGTGATGTTTACGCAAATCTAATGCCCTAACGGTGGGTTCTGCAGCCGCTCCTTTTGGATTGTTATATCTTGCTTGGTTTGTTTATGATTGAATGTGTTTGCATGAGTAGCGGTGGTGAAACCCAGTACCATCCCGACGATTCCATATCATTGATCTAAATCCAACTTTAATTCAGCTTTTACTTCCTTGCAATTAGTCTAATTAACCTCAAATCAACCAATCATTTTAAATATTAGTTTTACTTGAGCTAGATTCGATTGAAAAAGATTCTTAAAAAGGTTGTCCTTTGGGTTCGATCCTCAACTATACTGCGATAAGACTCGTCCGCTTGCGGGTGGTATTATTGCGCTTTGGTTTTGGTAAAAGCTTGGGGATTTCAACCCTGAGTGAGTTTGTTAGTGCGTTCAAAAATCCACACGTCAGACACACTTCCCCATAAAGATAATGTCTCCAAATCTTTAACGCATGAACCACCGCTGCCAACTCCAAATCATGAATTGGATAGTTCTCCTCATGTTTCTTAAGCTATCACGAAGCAAAAGAAACTACATGGTCTTCCTCCATCAGCACACATCCTAAGCCCTTCTTGGAAGCATCGTAGAAAACAACATAGCCCTTCCCAAGATCTGACAGTACTAACACTGGAGCACTAGTCAGCTTCTCCTTCAGACTTTAGAAAGCTTGCTGGCAACGATCATCCCAGATAAAAGGTACATCCTTTCTAGTCAACTTTGTCATCAGCAATGCGATCACACTGAAGTCCTTGATAAACCTCTGGTAGTATCCTTCTAATCCCAGGAAACTACAAACTTCGGTCAGCGTCTTCGGCTGCTCCCATTCTACAACTGATTCCACCTTCCTGGGGTCCACTGTGACTCCTTCTTCAGATATCACATGACCCAAGAAAGTTACTTCTTTTAACTAGAACTCACACTTACTAAACTTGGCATACAACTGGTGCTGGCGAAGGAGAGTCAACACTTGTCGAAGATGTTGTTCATGATTTTGACTGTACTGACTGTAGATCAAGATGTCATCTATAAAGACTCCAACAAACTGATCTAGAAATGAATGGAACAACTTGTTCATCAAATCCATGAAAGCAACAGGTGCATTGGTTAGCCCAAATGGCATAACCACAAACTCAAAGTGACCATACCTCATCCTAAAAGCTGACTTTGATATGTCATCCGCCTTAATCCTCAACTGATGATATCTAGACTGTAGATCGATATTTGAGAACACTATAGCACCACGTAACTGATCGAACAGATCGTCTATCTTTGGCAACGGGTACTTATTCTTGATCGTGACCTTGTTCAGCTGTCGGTAGTCTATGCATAACTGCATCGATCTGTCCTTTTTCTTAACGAACAACACTAGAACACCCCAAGGTGACGTACTCAGTCAGATGAAACCTTTCTCCAAAAACTCTTATAACTGCTTCTTGAGCTCTGCCATCTCTATTGGAGCCATCCTATATGGTGTCTGTGCAACTAGTTGTGTTCCTAGAACCAGATTGATCTCGAAATCAATCTCCCGATATGGGGGAACACCAGGGAACTCATTAGGAAACACATATGCAAACTCTCAAACAACTGTCACCTCCTCAAGGCTAGGACCCTTTGCCTTGGTATCCACAATGTGAGCTAAGAATGCCTTACATCCTTGTCGTAACAACTTTTCTGCCACCATAGATGATACTAGACACGTCAGAAGAATCTTCCTATCTCCTTGAAAGATCCACTTCTCTCCATCATCATCAAACACTGCCTGCTTGGAACCACAGTCCAACACAACCTTATACTTCTCTAAGGTATCCATCCCAAGGATCACATCAAATCCATGTATATAAAGTGGTATAAGATCCACTTGTATCTTGTGCCCCAAAAAAAATTGAACACAGGATGGACACACTTCTCAAAGCATCGACGAACCATCAAGAGGGGTTTCTAACAACAAGGTATCTTTCTTACAGCTAACAGGAAAAAGACAATTTTCAAGCATACTATGGGCGATAAAAGAGTGCGTAGCAACTGGGTCAACCGGAACATATATAAAGCAAGAAGAAAACAAATCAAAATGAAATAACTCCATCTGAGCTTCCACCACTCGCGGGTTGACTATTGCCTCTGGCTGACTTATAACATAGAATCGAGCCGTTGCTTGCTGTCCACATCCTCTACTTCCTTGAGCAGTCGATCCTTCTTGTGACGCTTGACCACGTATGTAACATCCCACTCTTGCTATGCAATTTTCCAAATTATTTCATTCCTTGCATGCTCTTTTTCTAAATTAGATAATTGTTGAGGACTTAAATGCAATTTGTCCATGTTAATTTTACAAAATCATTTTATTATGTCCAATTGCTCTCTTATCCTTGTTTTATTTAAAGAAAATATTTTCATACATATATATGCCCTTTTGTTGAAGAAAATTTAGAATAAATGTTTTATGTCCAATTTTCTCTCTCATATGATAATTAGTGATTTACATGTTTAATTTCTTGTGTAATAGCCTCCATTTAGTTAATTAAAAAGAAATAATATTTAGGGCACGTTTTTATGATTTGCAATCCTTATTTGAGAAATCAATGGCTTTATATGCACCATTTATATTCATTTAAATGCACATAGTGGCCTTTTCTATTCTAGACCTAAAACGTGTAATAGTAGCAAATCTAATTTAATGGGAATGTTCTAGACCCTTTCATGTACCTATGGTTCAAATTTGAACCCATTATGACCATGTTTGACCCTCCAATTAAGTTGAGAGAGGTTTGAGTATTTTATGACCAAACTTTGAATGAATTATCATTTATGCAGCCGATTTAAGCTATAGTTCATTTTAATTGCATTTGTCACGCGCTGCTTCATCCGTTTTATTCTCGCGCGCATCCACAGCCCTTGGATCTAAATCCAATGACACGACAGTCTTCTTCTTCCTCCGCTTTTCTCGCGATCTCAGGCCGTTTCACAGGCCGTTTTCCCCCAACTCCGTTCTCACTCCACAATCCACCGTTTCTCTTGTTTTCTTCACCAACAGTTTCATCTCGTCACCCCGATCTGAACGAGCCATCGCTTGCCCTCTCTCACCCTCTATAGAAGAAACGCCCATTAGGGCTGGACACTCCCCCTCCACCGTTTTGCGCAGCCGCCACCATCACCCTTTCCACTACCAGGTCAAGTCCCCAAAACGACCGTCGGCCTCCGCCTTTCCCTCCTCCATCGTCAATTTGGCCCCAAAAGTCCCGAATCTCCCTGACCTACTCAGTTTTGGTCTCCGGCAGTCCGAGCTCTGTCCGACCTTTTCCGACCACCTCATCCCGATTCCAACCGCGGTGAGCATCTTCGGCACCTCAGCTTCGGTTCCACGTTTTCAGTTTGCCGTGAGAGTTCCCTGATCGTCGTGTCCTATAGGACCTCCGTGAGGCCCTCACCGGCACCTCCGTGTTTCCCCGCTTTAGCATACCTCGAACCGTGATACCTTCACCTATCGTCTCGCCGCACCTTGGCGGTCATTTTCGGATGCTTTTGGGTACTTTTCCGCCCTTGGAATCTCGGCTCTTAGTCTCCGACCTTTCCCCTGTTTCATGGGTTCCGCCGACCGGTGTCAAGGCCATAGCGTGCCTTAGAAGTGGAGTTTTGGCTTAGTGAGTTCGTCGGAGCCTGAGGTAGAACCCTGAGCTATGATTTGTGCCTGGTTGCCTTCGAATCTCCATCTGCGGTCGGAGCACTCCTCTTCAGGTTTCCTGCTCTCGCCATGGGGCAAGCAGGGAGCAATCCAGGTCATGAAATGACCTGGATACCCCTGTCAGTTTCTTTTTATGCTCTTCACCCACGAGGGTAGTTTCGGGTTTTCACAGCCCTGTTCCTTGATCGCTCAGGCAAAGCCTCGCAGCCTTGTTGGCCAAGCCCAATTGGGCCAAGTCAGATACGGGCCCTTTTTCCTGGATTGAGATATATAGATTTACACGTGGCTTTTTCTGGTTTTTCTATTGGTCTGTTCTTCGAAAATTCGTAGTAAATCGCCTGATTATCAGAAAAATACGCAAAAATATGTTTTGGAAAGGATTTTTGATGAGGAATCCGATTTTGAGGTTTTTATCGACTGATTTTACTACATTTACATCTCAATAATTATATGACACAAATTAGGGTTTGATGATATATGATAAATGATAATTATGTTAATTTCAGGTGTTTAGGGAATCCAATCAGTCAAACCAAGTTTGACTTAAGGTGATTTAGTTCAAGGTAAGCGGGCCAATCCCTTGGCATAGATAACTCTTGGTTATTGAATGTTTATGATTATTGTTAAGCACCTTATGTTAATATCATTGTTAATTCATGTTTTCTTCAAGTATATGATTATTGAATGTTGTTTGTTTTAAGCTAAGTCTAAGAGTAGAAATCCTATTAACATTATGATTTATGATTAAGGTACAAGAAATTAAGATTTAAGAGGGAATAAGTTTCCCAATCATGCTTAAGAGGGAGAAATCCCATTATGGTCATGGGGAGAAATCCCAACCATGTTCAAGAGGGAGAAATCCCAATTAAGATTAAGTTTAAGATATTAGGAAGATAAGTGAAGTTTAAGAAAGATCATGAATAATAGAAATTTATTCAGATTTATATGCACCTTGTTATGGGCTTTCCGAGCAATTATGGGCTTTCCGAGCATTCATGGGCTCCTTATGGGGCATTAAGAGAGGAGCATATTTTTCTAGTAAATTTCTTTATGTAAAAGACAATAAGAAATGATTCATGATAAATGCATGTTCATGATTATGTTAAGTCACTTGTATATTTAATTTTATGTCTTATAATATGCCAATGCCGCTTACTTACTATGTTTGTTTTCCTTTGCATGGCTGGGGACGAGATGTCCGCAGGAGTTGGAGCCAAGGAGAAAGAAACATCTTGAGAGTACCAAGGACCCAGAGATCCAAAGAGTTGTTGCCTGGTGGGACGTCCATCTATGGAGATCCTATCATTATCTAGTTTATGTTTAGTATATCTTTGGAAAACTGATGTAGCTTTTATTCCAAGAACTTATGTATGAATCTACGTTTTCATAAAGCCAAGTGTTATTTGTTTCTTGTTATGAGATCATGTATGTAACATTTCCTCCCAAATATGCCAAGTACCCCACATTATGGATAATGTTGGGGATTAGGCTGTGCTTCCTCTGGTTACGTAAGAAACCCTAGGGAGGGGTGTTACAACGTCCTCGCCCTCTACTACTACTAGGTTGCTGTCGGTCTGACCCTTGTTGATTCTGCCTCAGCTGTTGTGTCACTTCAACATCTTTCCTTGGGCAGTTTGACTTCTAATGCCCGATCTGACCACAAAGATGGCATGAATGATCTCATTGTTGTGGCCTAGATGGCCCTGTCACTACTACAGAAGCTGTACTATGTGCCTTTGATGGTGAAGAACCATATCCTTTTCCCTTACTCGGGGCCACTGCGATGCTGCACTGGAGCCTCTTAACCCAGAAGGTGCTGAAGACCTTGGCTTCTTGAAGCCATCGAACCTCTGTCTCTGGAATTGAGCATGCCTCTTCTTAGACATGGATTCTCTTTTCTCCCTGACTGACCGTTCAATCCTTCAGACAGACTCCATAAACATGGAAAACCGCTCTCGGTTTTCCAACGCAGAAGCAGGTGTTGTTAGCTCAACACTCAGGCCTTTCTCAAAATGTCTAATTCGCTTGTCATCTGTCGCTGCCATGTGAGGACAAAACCTTAACAGGTCCATGAACTTGGATTCATACTCGGTGATGTTCATCATTCCTTGGCGCAGTCACTCAAATTGGATGATCTTATCGCCCAAATATGTTTTCAGAAAGTATCTACTGAAGAACTCTTGCCACAAAACCTCCCAACCGATCACCTCACCGGGTCACTTTTCCTCCTCGATGGCCCACCAGTGGCCAACACTACTCTTCAGAAGGTAGACAACATGCTTGACTTTGTCTGCTTCGGGGATGTCGAGGATCCGGAAGGCCTTCTCAAGACCTGTCAGCCACAGATCTGCATCCGCTAGATCAGCTGTCCCAGCATAGTTTGAAGATCCGACTCAGTGAAGCCGCTCAAAGGTCTTCCCAATACCTAATGTTTCACCATGGGGATCCTGTGCTCTCGGCGGAGGAACTGGAAATCGCTCTACCATGAGATTCAGTGTAGCCATCATCTGCCCCATAACGTGTTGGTAGGCAGGGTTTTCGAGAATGGTTGGGTCAAGTTGGGGGACCTCAGGCACCCGATCTCCTTGTGTCTGCCCTCCTACTCCATCAACTGATGCAGCATTGCTGCTCTCGGTAGCATGTTCTTCATGATTTCCATACATCTTGGCTTTTTCTTCTGCCGAGGGAAGAAGATAATTGTAAGAAAATCTGGAAAACTCACAAGAACAGACACGACCTAGTCCTAAATACCTGTAGACTCAGCGAACCTAGAGCTCTGATACCAAGCTTGTGGCGACACATCCCTCTATCACACAGACAACGAGGTGCCACGTGAAAACGTACGGAAAGCACCATAAAATACCTATTACCAAAAACATGGGGTAATAAAAACAGGTTTCGGAAAACAAATAAACCAAGAAACTATTACATTTGGATCCTCATCCTACAAGAAGACATGTTATACAAATATTTACAATCCTTGATACGTGTCACAACTTATAAGATCAGTTGTCTTGTCATCACATGAGTTCATCACCTGTTATACATACATAATGGCCACATCCGGCCAGCAGCAGGATATACAAAACTTCATCAGCTATACATCGTAAAACAATGTCAAAACGCCTCTGAGGACCTGAGAGTACAGGGTTGACTCTAGGACTCTACTACAAAACAACCAAAACAACAGTGTATCCATCTCTTGCCTTCTACTGCTCTTCTTGATGCTCGGCCACAACCCCACGACCACCACCACGTGTAGTGCGATCACCTAAAAAGGTTGTAAATCAACGAGGTGAGACACACAGTCCCATTGAGAAACATAACTCCCTGCCAAAACCATAATACCTCAGAAAGATTAAAGCAACAACGACAGATAACTAATAAAATGTAGAACAAGTGCATCATAATGAACAAGATTGGTATTACCATCGAGCTTACCAAGATGCACGGAAGGCATGTAACCAAGTATTCTTTATGGAACATGATTGACAAGATAAGCTTTATAAAATCTTACCACAAGAAATAAGGATCACACGTACAAGTGCATAGTTCAACTAGATCATCTATATAAGCAAGGCCTCAAACAATGTTCCGTATTTTGCTCTAAGCAAGATATACTATTTAGCTGGATTACGTTTTATTATGCCCTGAGGAAGTGAGCCGTACCGCTCAAATCGAACCTTCGGTTCTGAAACCCAAGCCGGATCCATACAAGGTCAATGGAAGAGCCGGACTCCACGACCTCCCACCTCGTGGTCAGTGCATGGGCTCAACACCAACAGGACCACAATCTCATGCTTAAGTGGCCTCAGCCACAAGGTTAGCTCCCGTAGGCTACCCTTTCTCTAGCCCGCCTTGGTATAGGTCTCGGCGCTAGTATATCTGAGCCACATGCTAGTTCACCGTACTCCCTGAGCCATGAACGCATTTGTGCTCTATCACACTGAGCCATGGGCCTGTTCACCATGATCTAATACACATCTTGAGTTTACAACCGAAGTTGCACTCTAACCTCCTCATTTTCGGCTAGGAGAAACCACACATATTCAATAATATGCACTTCCAGGTTAACCCACAGGAGAACCTGTTACACCATCACCAGCTACTGACGATGATGGATCTATAGCCAGGGCAAACTACATAATATGTTCCACTATAATTAGTTAGCATATTTTAAGTGAATTTATGAGGCAACCAGGTTGTAACACATACATAACATTAAGTTACCTTGTTATTACCACCATCACATTATCCCAGGATCTCAATCCCTGATCTCAAGAAACCACTGCCTCTTAAGGCATTTCCATCATTTGGGATAAAAATCCCTGATTTCATCATCAGAGGATAACACCTCAACTAGGCACTTTAGCCAACTCAGGTCCTCAGACCTAAACATATCAGAATAGTGATGTAGGTTATCTCATCAACAAGAGTGACCATCAATGCAGTGTTATTCAAACATATATACCTCATAGCCCTTTTCCCATCTATGAATCCGCATGAAATACCTGCATGGTTAGTATACACATTCATAGAGATAACTGAAGCCATTATGGATTAACAGAAAGATCATGCTATCAAATATAGGGAAACATTGATGATTATACACTTTATCATTCATGCCTCAAACCTGTGACCATAGGCATGGGCCACCTCATCATGTGAATCATCTCATATGCTTCCAAGCTTATCATTTACTCATCATTATATATATATATATATATATATACATGATTTAAGGAGATCATAACACATATAATATCATTATTAACATGGAACCATCATCTATATTCAACCCGGGTTATCATAACCCTTACTAAAACTCTCACAACCCTCACAAAAAGAGGTGGCAGGTGGCGTGTCCCTCACCACAACTTGTGACGGGTAGGGTAGCATCCCTTACCAAAAGCATACCGGCCTAACCATATGTATAAACACATAACAATCAATGCTAGAGGGTATCAGCCACCACCCAAGGGTGTCCTTCAACAAGAGATCACAACATATCTTGCATAAGGAATAACATGCAACTAGGTTGAGGGAGTGTATCGTGCAAGGGGATTGCCACGACACAACTATCTATCCATGACGACTGAACCCTATCACCCATCTAGGGTTTTCGTACCTATCGGGCAGCCACACCACTCACACGCCCAAGTCTCTCACTGCCAGAACATAAGTCCCCAACACATCATGGTATCGCCCAACACAAAGGTAGCTCCCTGAGCTCTAAAATGTTCAAGGTACAATGGGCACCAAGACACTACCTAAGCTAGGTGTATCTTGTAGGGCACTCAACAAGGCATATCAGCCAAGCACACAAGGGTATTGTCCACCCACCATACTCCAACTAGGCACAATGGCCAATGGTACAACTCAAATGGGCAACACTATCCCAAAGTCATATCGTGCAAGATACAACCCAACAAGATCGTCATCAACCTCAAGCACAAGGGCACCAAAACCTAATTGATCAAGAAGATCGGCTCACCTCTCAACAACTAAGAGAGATGGGTCTTGCACAACCTCTATCACAAATCGGGCAACTACAAGGATCAACATTGACATAAGACATCATCTACCAAAAAGCTCACCTCTCGAATCCATGGTGAGAGGAGGGTGTTCCTCAAGCAACTAGAACACAAGCTCACCTCTCAACTTAAACGAGAGAGGGGTATTGCCCACATTACTAGAGCTCAAGCTCACTTCTCTAGAACAAGGAGGGAAAGGAGTGTTGCTCAATAAGGAAACCCTAAACTATGGTTCGACCAACTAGGGTACAAAGGTACAAAACCTCAACCATAACAACAAGATCACTATAACCACAAGATTAAAGGTGCAACAAGCAAGAAACTTATCTTAGAACATACATGGCCGATTATGATCATATGAAAACATACAAGAATGTAGAAGAAGGTAGTATGGTTAGGGTTAGGAGTTATGTAACCCGCCTTAAGAAAACTCCAAGATCCTAGCACCAAGCTTCCAAGCTTAAGCACCACCACACGAAGAAGAACAAGGCACTCTAGGGTTTGACCACCACTAGAGGAAGAAGAAGACTCCAAGGAGGAGGAGGAGGATCGACCACTAGATTGCAAAGGAGAGGTGTCGTGCACCAAGGGAGAGGGGAAACTAAGGAATTAAAGGGATCCTTAGCAAGAGAAAGGGAACACATATATAGAAGAGGATGGAGGAGAAACCAAACTAAATCAAGGCAATGTGTCACCCACCTAGGGACACTTGTCCATGGGCAACACCACCCTCTCAACTTGCCCTAAACACATGTCCAAGGCAAGTGCCACATGCAAGCATCAAGCACCAAGTGTCCACTAGAGTGGTGACACAAACGAGGCTAGGATTCAAAGGTAGTCCAAGGCTAATACAGTCCCATGGGTGACAGACCCATGGCCAACACAACCATGGCTGACACACGTATGTCCGACACAAGGTCCAACAAGGTTAGGCAAGGCTCAAGCAAGGAATAACAAGGCCCAACAAGGATCATCCAAGCCCAAAGCAACTCAAGCAACGAGCCCAACCCTTCCTCTCATCACTAGAGGAAGCAAGGAGAGAGAAGAACACTTCTCAAGGTGACAACTTGCCCATCAACCCTAGACTTGGATAAATTGCAAGTAGCACCTCCAACACTCGACAAGCACAAAAAATCCCTAATCAACACTAAAGGTGATTAGCAAGAAACTAAACACCAAGGTTAGGCAAAGGAAACTGGATAAGCCCAAAATGGAGGTCAGGGTCCTTACACTTTGGAGCCTCATCTTCTTCCCAGCCACCACCACCACAACCCTCTCAAGGTGGGGAGGATGTCTATTCGATGTAGGGCATGTACACCATGCTCTAGGACATTTAGCAGACGCAACACCAACATACTATATCTTTTGCAGGTATTCAGGAGATGACAAATAGGATGTATGAGAATCAGCAGGCCATCTTTGAGAATGAGCACCTCTTCCTCGCCAACCAAGAAAACATCCACAACATGTTGCATAGGATGGAGATGCAGTAACAGTTGTTTTAGGATCATTATTGGAGCTAGAATTACTTTGGAGGATACCCACAACCACCACCAATGCCCTCATCTGACATGTCGTTCCAGGGGCATTATCCAACTTGGGATCCCTACGGCCACCAGTACCAGCTGCACCCACCACCAGAGCAGTAGAGGGGTATTTTTGTTCCACCTCTTAAGTCTGGATTTTGACCATGAGCCCATAGTTGAATTCAAGCTTAGGGGGGTGCTGGAACATCATCTATCTAGTTTTTATTTTATTTTATTTCATCTTTTGTTTTGCTTTTGCATTTTTCATCTTTTGCTATCTTAGCTTTCTTAATTTCTAGATTTACTATTTTCTAGGATCCACTATCTATCTAGTGTAATTAGTGGAGTCTAATGTAATTGCATGTCATCTCGATGTTTTCATTTGGGGGTTTGTGAGAAAATGAATTTAAATGAAAAATCTTTAAGAAATTGTAAGTGTGTCTTGTGAGAACTTGAGGACATCACTTATGGAACTCATTAGGTAGGTCAACTTTAAAACATATGAACATGATTGTATATCCTTATGGTTCATGTTAAGAGTATTGATATGGATGTTGAGCCTAAACCGACCAAACATTAATGTGACTTTAATTTGAAGTGAGAGAGAGAAATACCTTGATTAATTGGTACACAAGTCAGTAAGGAGGGACATATAATTCTTTCTGAAGGTTCTATCAATTAGTCTTGTGATCTAATCCATCACAATTTCATTTCCACTCCACCATAAGAACTGGGAGAACATTATTGTCTTTCACTCTTTGATTGCATCCCATGTAGATAGGTCTTGCATTACAATTTTTCTCGCATATTTTTGCATGAAATGAAAAAATAGATAGAGTAGTATACATGCACTTCATCCTTAGGTGCATGTCATAGTAGTTGAATAATTATCATTATGTAGTTACATTCGTAGCTTTTGAGCATATAGCACATCACGTGTCTTATTTTCTTCTGAAAGCATTAAAGGTGATGAACTTGTTCCATACCCTTCGAATATAATGCATCAAATGTACAAGTTATGTAATAAGAAGGGAGCCTGACAAAAAATCCATTGTCACTTATGAAAATGAGGGCTTGAAAAAAAAGTGAAAAAATAAGATTGAAAAGTAAGTATGAATAAGAGGGAGAAAGGAACATGTTCTTACCCACATAACAAGAAGAATAAGCATATGGTGTATCTTTCTTAGATATTCCATCTCACCTTGAGATGGAATGATAGTGCATGCACCATTCCACCAAAAATGTAGCATTAGGACATTTTCATTTGCATTCGCATCATGATAGGTCATTCATTTTTGTTTTTGCATGATCGATTGTACTGTGCTTCAATTTCTTCAATGGCCACCCATTCCATCCACCCGTTGCTCTAAGTGGTAGGCCACCCATGATTTTCTCCTCATTCATGTACATCAGGAGAGCTGCTTCCATTTAGATGGTAGTTAGAGAAAATGAGCAATGTAGATAGGATATCACAAGATGCACCAAGCATGAACCTGAGGATTTTATTATATTAACTACTTTACTTGATATTGTTCGTGATCTTGGGATGGACATCTATCATGAATGATTATTGTTGCCTAAAGGGTAGTTATCATTCCGTGGTTGGTAAGGGCCGATATGTGTTTTGCAGGTGGGAATCATACTAAGATATCATTTATGTGATTATGTTCTTAGTTGACCCTCTCAATCAGTTTTTATAGTTTTGTGCTTGAAGATGAGCAAGATTCAAGCTTAGGGGAGTTTGGTGTAGGGTTTTTGAGTTGCATTTATAGGCTAATTTTGTACTTGTTTTATGCGTTCATTTGTCATCTTTGTGACTATAATGGCATGATTCAATTCCTTTAGCCTATAATCATTGTATGCATCAAATTTATCTTATTTTATCCCATTTTGAATGAACTACTAAATTCCATGGATTGACTTGTGTTTTTCTCTCTGTTTCATGTACTTTATATTCCAAAACATGTCGATACCATCGATAGGTCCGTCGATAATATGGACATGGCAACAGTAACCAAGGCAGAGGGAAAGCATCCAGGTCGATACCATCGACCACACTGTCGATGGTCTCGAGATTAGCTCAGCAGAAGAAAAGTCAGCACGTCGATACTATCGACGATCTAGTCGATAGTATCAAGAAGTCAACAGGTTGATCTCAGTTTTTAAGAAACAAAAGTGCACCCGAAGGTGTCGATAGCATCGACACCCTAAGGTGTTGATAACATCGACACCCCGTCGATGGTATCGACGCCGTCAGATCAAGACTTCGTTCAGAATTGCCACGATTGAACGACTGTGATCTTTTGGCGGCCGTAAGTAGTACCTGTACCTAAGAAAAGGCGGCCCAAAGCAAAGGAGGATGTTATATTCTATCGTACAAGTCCTAAAGAAGAGGATAGTGAAGAACGGAGCCCAGAGCTATGCCCCAGACGATTCCAGAGCCGTAGATGGACGATTCTACTGCTGGAAGGCTACAGAACATGCATCATGCACCAAGGATCATCAGGATCTTCTCTGTTTCAAGGGTTACATCATATTCTCATTCATTTCCCCATGTTTTCATCTTTCTTCTCCATGTGTATCATTGAGATGAACATGCAGGGCTAATCCCCATTGTCCTTAGGACCGGGAGTAGCCCGAGGAATCCCTGTATGACAATTTTCCATTGATCATCATAATTTGTCTCAATTCTCCCTGATATGTTATCATGTTTCTATCACAATTTGCTATGTTTGATCACCATAGTTGATTTCTAACACTGTTAATTTCTATTGACATTGGATTAGTGGTTGGAAAGGAACGATTAACACATTAACCAATAAATTCTTTAGACAAGGTAATGTACGGTTAATGGTGGATTCCCAGTGAATTTATTAAAGCAGTTAGATCTAGGGTATAAGTTACTACTGGCATGGAACTGACCTAGAACTAGGTAGTGAATTGTATTTCCGAAGCAAACAATTTTAACTATAGCCATAATCAGGGATAAAGCATGAATTATGTTAGTTGTTGAATTGCATGTAGCGAGACCTCGTGGTGAAACCGTAACCCTAAGGATTCCCATTCCATTTCATTAAACTAAACATTTAATCATCACTCACTTTTGTTTTCTCTTTGTTTTATTTTTATTTTGTTTCAAAACCAACAATCAACTTTTCCAAACGGTCTAGCTGACCGCGACTAGTTAGTTGTAGTCTACTGAAATTTACATTTCCCTGCGTTCGACTTGGGACTCACAAGGCCTATATTACTACGATACATGCACTCACATTTAATGCACAACTCAAGAATTCCATTTATATATACATACATATATATATATATATATATATATATATATATATATATATATATATATATATATATATATATATATACCCTCCAATAATCTAGTGATATTCAAGGTTATCTAAATTCTTAAACTGATTGATTAACTCACCCTTCTAGAGGTGATCATTCATCCATGTACAATAATCAAGCAACCATCGAGCAACATTTTGAGCATTATTCAACATTTCATGGCATCAATATCAAGTTTATTTTCATGGTATTCATGGCTGATGAATGATCTAGGCCTAGGTATTCCTAGGAACTTGACCACTAGCTATAGTCAACATCATCATATTCCAAGATTGTCACTAAATCATGATTTTGAGATCAAGTATCAACATCATAATATACGTAACCCATTAGGGACTTAGGTCAAGAAATCAAAGTCGTGCAACAGGGGTATCCTTTCTTGGCTCTAAATAATCAACAAGATGACAATTTAGAGGTAGTCATAACGGGGGTGTGACCTAGGTTAGGGGAGTCACAAGTCAACTACCACCCTAACCTAGCACACTAGTCTACATTGGTCATGACTTATCAAGCATATCCAAACAAGATGAGTGTCAACTATCAAATGATATTTCACAAGGTCATGAGTCAAACATCAAGGTCATGATAGAGCAACCATACTTCCAATATTTTGCAAGATCAAGGTCATAATTTCATTCCCTTCCTTATAAAATAAAGTTAATGGTAGATTTTGTAAACTGATAAGTTAAATCAAGGACTCAAGAATTTGACATTCATGTCCATCATATTTGTTCAAAATTGATCTTGCAAAAGAGGCATGGAAGTCAATAGGGAAATGCCTCATGTATAGTCGTATCAGAGTATGTCATGTGATACACATCAATAGGGTGAGTTTTACTTAGATATGTTTGAGGTTTGATCAAAATAGACACAACATAGGTTCAATCAATAGGGACTCTATCAAACATGGGGTATAGAACATAAGTTGCATCTTATATCACCAACACCAGGGATTTACCTCAAACATAGAACTCACTTATATCCAATTGGTAGCATTGAGTTTGTGTGAACTCTACACATGTACATTACTCTCACGAGAACTTTCATATATCAAATAGGGTCTTTCATTCGAGATCAGATCATGGCATTATCATCTAGATCAACTTTCATGAGTTCAAATCAATGTTAGTTTTCCCATGCATAAACTACCCACAATCAAGAAATCATGTGCTTAATAGCATGAGAGAAGAATCACATGAGGAGATGAGAAGACTAACTATTCATCGTCTACCAGGGTGGCTTAGGTAGTCCTAAAGAATAGGTGAGATGCTAGAACACTCTCTAAGCTTTAGGAGAAGATGTGTTATGCCTTACACATATAGAGGTCTGTGTGTTTGGCTCTAATACCATTTGTCACGGAACTGTTTATTACCCTGAATCCACACTCCTAATGGCTACACAACCAAAGGCGAGTGGACATGGGTGTCTGTCCCTAGAATGGATTAAATGTTTCAGACAAGCAATATATATGTAAAAGCAATAACAACAAGATATAGAAAGATACTAAACATGGTGGGATATGAGATATGTACCCATTTGTAGATTCAAGTATACCCATTTGTATTTCATTTCAGAGCTTAGAGTCTTGAGTGTAGCAGATCTTCATTTGGAAACTAAAATTTTGATAAACAAAACATATTAATGCTAAAGAATTAAGTGCACTATGAAAAGGCATGTAAACAGTTTTAAAATAATACAAAACTTGCTTGGCTAGAAACATGATCATAGTCAAGAAGAAGAAACAAAAGAGAGAACACTTACCGATATCATTTTATACAAAGCATGTTTTAGGTTCCTTTATCCATTAAGTTGCATAATAGATTCATGTATATTATATTCAAGGTATGTCAACATAGAATACTCAAACATGCAAGTAATAATCATAGGAACAATAGCTCAACCAAGTAAGTAAGTAGCCAAGCATTCATACGAGCACACATACAAACAATCCAATATCATGGTAGGGTCAAGAGAAAACGTACCTTGCAAGTAGAGTACATGATTAACCATTTTGATTAAGACACTATATAAAGCAAGCTTGACTAGATCTTGGAAATTAAGTCATCATAGATATCCTGATATTACAAGTGAGTATAATTGGATATATATCATCAAGATTAGGTCTCATTAATTTTAATCATGGTGGTTAGATGTGTCACCTAAGTATAGGTATCATATCTTTCATCGATGATTTCAATATCTCAATTAGGTCATGCATAAGCATTATCAAGCAACATAGTATGTCATGGGTTCATTAACACTTAGAGTGACACATCACAACTAGATCAGGGATATAAATTTAGAGTTCCAAGATCTTGAATAGAGAAATCATAAGATTTGAGCAAGCTTAGTCAGCATAAGCATCAACATTGGCATAACTACTCATATTGAGCTACAAACATGCAAGATTGTCATCATTAGAGTATAGATGGGGTCTACTTGATTTAGAAGTCATTAACATCACTAACATACTGATGAGATCATTGTATAACACAAATGATCCTTTAAGAAAGACTTGTACAAGACTAGAGATTTAGATATCAATATGCACACTAGATCACATATCAAACCACGATTAGGATATTTTGCCACATAAGTGCACAAGGAAGTTCCACAAGACATGTAGGGATACATGGCATGAGAAGTTACTATTTTAGAGTCCATATAAAGGACTTGAGTAGCATTAGATCAATATTTGAGCAAGGTGCAAGATTTAATATCCCAAGTCTACATTGCACATATCACATAGGTCATTTCACATCATAAGTTCAAAATGGGTACAAGTATGAACAAAATTCGAATCATGGTTCATCATACATAAAAAGTTATTGATTTGAATCAGAGATAAATATATGAGGCACATTCAATCAAGGTCAAGTGTTAAAGTGGTGATCTTAATCATAAGAGCTCATTTTAGGTCATTTAAGCCACATTGGATTATTCTAGGGTACAAAGATGTATCAATTTATAATGTTTATGGATAAAGATGTACAAGGTACTAATATTAGATTATCATCACATTTGGGGCATAAAATCTCAACATCGTGCATTCAAAAGGATAAACATCTTAAAAAAAGACTTCAAACACATGCATCTTAGGTTATTATAAGAAATAAGAGCATAAATAGGCTATTAAAGAATTTTTAAGTGATTATTATGTTAATGCTTTTCAAACTTTTCCTACCATTACAAGTCTTTCACTTCTGATGAGGCTGCTCTATTCTTGGTAGATCTCGTTTTCCTAATCAAAATCATATATTAGAAGTCCCATTTTGGAGCTAACATCATGGAGTTACGATTTTTAGAAGATGTACTTTGAAGACAGTGGATGAGAACCATTGGATCTTGATCCAAGGTCAAGGAGGGAGGAAGGGGTGAGTAGGCTGCCTTGGATCTGGGCTTGTGGGCCTTGCAAGCTACAATCCCGATCCGCTAATCCAAGGAAAGGGCTCCAATCCTCGACAAATGTCCACCGCTGCACGATGCCCACCGTGCGTTTGCTCGAGATCTGCGTCCGCCACTCATCGCCAACAAACTTTGGGAGCAAATTTCTATGCCCGTGCAAATAGGGGCTGCTCGAGCTTGTCCTATGCCAACCGGGAGGGGGGGAAGAGTCAAATCCTATCTGAAATAGGCTAGTTGAGCAAGCTATCTCCCACAAACTCAGATAAGCCCTTCACAGGTGCACGAGGGGGATGGGGTGGAGATGCCCTTTTTGGGTTGTGGCAACAACGCCTCCAGTGTGAGGAGGAGCAGAAGATGGATGGAGGGGAGAGCTAAGGTTTGGGATAGGGTGAGCAAGGAGAAGGAAATGAAAGGGGGAGGGAAATTGAAGCTAAAGGAGGTGTCATAATTGCTAAAAGAGACGATATCAGAGGTGATTGGCGGTGTAAAAGGAGGAGCAGGTGGCTCTGCCACCATTTTTGCTGGTGCCTGTGTATGGAGGAAAGGGACAAAATCTCGACTGTTGGTTGCAACTTAGATTTGAGGCATGACAGATCCGAGGGCCTAGACCCCTTGCTCTAGGAATCAGGCCATATGATTGGTCCAAAAAGATGGTGAGGATAGCTGGGTCAAAGAGGCAAAGCAAGGGGGTGCCTCCCTTAGATGGGTTTCGTGCCTTGGCTTTGGGCCCATTAAGGCTCGAATCAGAAATAAATCACATATTTATTAGCAAAGTTTAAAAGGACATCTATTGGGCTACAATGGTTTGTTTGATGCAATTTTTTCATCATTGGATTAGTAAAAGAATGTTCTACAACATGGGATACATTTGATAGTAAGGAGAGTTAATATATGAGTTCAAATTGAAATGCAAATTGATGATACATAATAGGCATGAACTTAGTTCAAAACACCAATTAGAGTCACACCTTTTTCATAAAACTGGAACACAACAAGAACCTTTACATATGAGTCCTTTCATGCCTAAAATCACTTACTGTGTGTGCCATCAACTTGTTACCAGAGAACATGTTCTAGAACATATATACATATATCTACTACATATGTATAAAAAAGGGCACACATGCCAAATACATATCGAAAGCTCATTCACAAAACATCTATAAAGCATCCCCAAAGATCCGAGTGTACATGGATGACTCAAGGACTTTATCTACAAAAGACATCCTACATCATTCCCAACCTTATTATCTACTGATTCTCTTGTTGCTCCTTAACCTCTGCTACATGATCTCTACCTCCTCGTGCACGTCCACCTAAAAAGGATGTAGGAAACCCACGGGGGTGAGATTCCAAATCTCAATGAGAGATATAACTCTCCACCAAATCTATGATTATCACAGATGAGATAACTAAAGTACCAGTAAAGTGCAATTATAAGAAGCAGGTAATCATTACTAATAGGATAGGTAGTTACTATTCAATTATGAAACATCTTGACATTGTAAAAAGGAATATGAAGCACATGTATATTCCCTACCAGCAATATTGTATAAATATCAAGCAAGGCCTCATCCAAAATTTCTGTGTTTTATCCTATACAATTATACTACACGTCTATTTACGTATTTTATTATGTCCCAAGGATTTGAGTCATACCACCAAAATCCAACCGACCACTGCTAAGTCGAAATCAGTGCCATACTAGGTCTAGTGGAAGAACCAAAATACATGAACTCACCACGTCATGGTCAGTACACTAGTGAATCATGTAGTGAAACTGAGCTACGACCCGCAACCACACTCTTCCAGGGTATGGACTGCAACCAATCCAATGTCACATATCATAGAGCTACAATCCAAAGCCGTACTCATTCTAGGACATGGCCCGCAGCCAATCCTGTGTCACATATTCTTGGATGTAAGGGGTATTCATACTCACACCCACATATTAAAAAATATGCGCTCTGAGTTAAACTCATTTCACCATTTAGAAAATACTGACATTGAATGGATCTATGGCACAGGGCAAGCTACATGATTAGGTTCTACTTGATTCGTTAGGTCATTTAAGTGTCTTTTAGCATCAATCAAGTTACAACGTACAACCTATAAAAAAATTCTACATAAATAAGGACATAACACATCACCAAAACATATTTGAGCATATAAGGTGTGATCTCATCACATTATCACTTGATGCTTGTCGTTCACCATATTTTCCATCACAAGGACCACATATCTTGGGGGTAATAACCCCTCCTCTCATCACTGAGGGAAAACATCATCTCTGTAACATCCCTGACCTGGGTCATGAAGTAACCCTATTTGTTTTGGCTAAATGAGTTGCTTAGGACTTTAATATAATCTTCTAAGGTGTTTTGTTATCATGTGACAGACTTATGTTCCAAGTTTGGTCCTGATTAAATGCTATTTGAACAATGCTCCTTTGTTTTGGACCAAAGTACAATTTACCCAAGTTGAGGGGTTATATTGCAATATGTCACATGATTGAATATGCCTTTTGTGTTCTAGCATCATTATAGAGAAAAATGATGCAAGGTGTTGGCTGGTGGAAAGCCCAAAATTCAAAGTTTAAACTTGTTTGAATAATGTTGAAAAAATATTTGCTTGTTTTGGAATAAAGTGAAATTTATCAAATTTAAGGGGTTAACTTGCAAATGTTACATGGTAAAATGTTCCTCAAGTGTTGAAGCATCATAAGAATGAAAATGATGTAGAGGTATGGCTTGTGAAAGCCTGCACACCAAGAAAGAGCTTATTAAGCAATGTTTGTGCATTAAAACCTAGTTTTGGTGTAATGTGCAAATTACCTAAAACCTAGGGTTCAATATGAAAAATACCACTTCTAGAGAGTCCCTAATATTTCTTGGTATCTATTAGATACAAGAAAATCAGAGGGGAATCTCATTTGAATCTCTTTGGAGGAGAGAGAATCTTGATATTAAAATAATCAAGATTTAAGCATAATTGAAACCCTAATTCAATTTAATGCAAAAATAAATATATTAATGGATGTGCCATTCAACAAAAAATTAGATGGTTGGATTTATATAAGTGTGGACGTCCTTGTGCCTTGCAAAGGCCACGAAATATCTAAAGTTAGTGGAGAGCCCACTCACATTAGTTAAAGAAAAAGTAATAACCACTCAATTTTGGATATTATTATTATAATGGTCAAGGTGCTTAATTTGCTTTCTTTTAATTCATGGATAATGAAGAGGAATTACAAGGTGGGGGAGATGGATTCGTATGCAAGGGATTGAGGGGAGTATGTGGCACCAATTTTGGGGAGTTGAAGGATTAATATAAGACTTTATCTCTCATTGAAATTCCCTTATAAACATCCCATTTTCAAGCCACATGAAAGACTTTTTCGATCCCTTTTTCTTTCCTTGCTTTGGCCGTACACAAGGGAGATTAGGAGAAATAGGAGGAAGTGCCCCAACCTGTAGGTAATCTCCATAGTCATCTTCAACCTTGAATTCATGGTGGAAATCGGAATTCAATGCTTAATTTCTTCTTTTCTTCATTCAATCTTCAACCTTGTCCATTCTTTTCACTCAAAGACTTGAGAACGGACCTTGGACAGTTAAAAAAGCTTCATCCACCATTGATTATGTGAAGCTTGAAGCTTGGATTCAATTTTGAAGGCGGGTTATATAACTTTAAACCTTGAATGTTATTATTGATTTCATTTCTTCATCATATGTTGATTCTTTCTTCATTCTCGAAATTCCATTTGATTAGTTGTTGAAATTACAACAAGAATCACAACAAATTTCAAAGGTTAGGAGCTTGAAGATGATGATGTCATCTTAAGCACACACCTCAACAAAGTACATGAGCAAATGGTTTCAACATCGAAACCAATCAGTTTCAAGATCGATAGAAACCAAACGGTCTCAAGACCGTTTGGGAGTAAACGGTCTCAAGACCGTTTGAGATCAAACATTCTCAAATCGTTTGGAGGATCAATGCTAATGTGGATGGATGATGATCTTATAGTTCTTAATTGAATTAATTCTAAAGGGTTCAACACTTTAAGGTTCCTTGAGTACAAACCCTAAATCGGGCCATTGAAGAAACCCTAATTGGATTCAACCAATTTCAGTGATTGGATGGGTCAAACGGTCTCAAGACCATTTGACATCTAACAGTATTAAGACCATTTGGGGTCAAATGACCTCAAGACCATTTGAGGTCAGGAAATGCCATGATTATATGATGATCTAATGGTTCTAATTGATTGACTCGTAATAGGTTCAATGATGGATAATCCACTGATTACTAACTCCAATCGATTGAATTGATTGAAGTCCTAATTGATGGAATTTATCAAAACCGAATGGGTAAAACCAATCAAAACCGAATGAGTAAAATTGATTAAGACAGAATGGGTAAAATCAATCAAGACCGAATGGGTAAAAGTGATCAAGACCGAATGGGTAAAGTCAACCAAGATCGAATGGATAAAATTGATCAAGATCGAATGGACAATTTGATCTTCAAAACTGTTTGGTCATGTTGACCGTTTGGGAGAGTTGACTGAATGGAGGTCAAGTACCTCAAGACTGAATGGAGGTCAAGCACCTCGAGACCGAATGAAGGCCAAGCACCTCAAGACCGTATGAAGGTCAAGTACCTCAAGACCGAATGGAGGTCAAGCACCTTAAGACTGTATGGAGGTCAAGTACCTCAAGACCGAATGAAGGTCAAGAACCTCAAGACCGAATGAAGGTCAAGCACTGTAATGACCCCGCCTCCCGGTAACCCCCAATTAAGGGAGACCGAAAGGTCAGAGCCGTTATCCAATAACCCGGATCAAAGGTTCGACAAATAATCAATAATAATTATGAAATTCTACGAACTAAACTGGAAATTGGTATAAAATAAAATTTTGCATTCCTTTTTCAAATCTGGGATATCTATATCTATCTGCATCAGGAGTCTACTCTAACTAATCCTCCTTTGTACTCTAACTCTTAATTAATTTTACATATGCCACTTTACTGTTTGTCCTTTTCAAGCTTGTACCTAAAACGCTGAAAAACAAAACTTCAGTCAGCATATCGGAATATGCCGGTATGTGGGGATAACCAAAAGTTTGCACATATGGATAACAATCTAATTATCACAATCAAGTTAATTAACAAGCCAATTTACACTTTTCAGTATGACATTCTCCACCACTTTTGCCCTAACCCTGGCATACCCACCTTAGGGTTTCTTTTGCCAATGACTTAAGGCCACCTTCTTAATCCCGAGCTTTGTGCCTAGGGTCACCCTTCATAGTGCCTGTTAGTCATTCAATATCATAGGCCACCTTCTCATTCCCAAGCTTGGTGCCTGGGGTCACCACTCATGGTGCCCATTGGTCTACCCATCTGGGCCAGACCTTTGGCATCATCCATCAGGGTGGGATGTAGGTGTGAGAATACATACTTATATTATTAATGTGATAATCATAGTGAATTTATGATTTGCAAGTATGAACATCCAAACTAATAATTTGCATTCAATGCGATTAACCATCTGGAAAATCCTTGGGAAACTAAAGCGGTTATTCATAATTAAACACATACCTGATCCAGAGCAACTTGATTGTCCAAGCAATAAGGATAAAGAACAAGCAACAAGAATCAACAATATCTTGAAATTAATGCATGGGATCCAAGTGTTATAATTTATCCAAAACATTCTAAATCTAGACTTGGATTCCACCTTAGGCATTCTAGATCACTTTAGGGTTTTTGCCTCCATAATGCTTTTATCATATTTAATGCTCTCTTAGTTCATAAACCCTAATTTCAACATCATAAGCCCAACTAAGTCGATTATTTCTCTTTTATACAAAAACTACCATTTTATCCTTTTAAGTTATTTCAAGGTCATTAGACTCAATTATCACCTTTAGTTTCTTTCGGATTAACAACTCATAATTCATTATGGTCTAATTCACATATGAACGTTATTTATCATTAATTCTACCTTTTATCCACTAGGAAACCCTAATTTCCACATTAAGGGTATTTATCCACAAATTAGGAACTTTAATGTTCGAAATATCTTATAACCATGAAAACCCAGTTCTATACATGAAATCGATTAATTAAAGCCATTAGTAGTCCTAATTACCAACATTAGGGTTTTCAAGGCCCATTAAAGCCTATTTATGCACATAAACTCTAAATTAAACGAATTATGTGCAAAGTTCATCCTTTTTGTTCCTAATGTTCCTTTTTATCATTAACATGCTAGTATCAACTTTAATCATCCATTAAACCCTATTAAATATATTACTCAACTCAAAATAGGGTTCTTTAAACATTAAAGTATTAAAGTTGCTATCTTCCATTACTTTTAGAATTTCAAGAGGAATTAGCCTCTAAATATATTTTTATTATATTCCTCTCGCTTTTCTTAGCAAAATTCATATTTTATGTGTGACCATACGATCTACCGTTTAAGAGATATGAATTTTGCAAAAATACTTTGGGCCAATCCAGGAACACCACGTGGCCGATCACATGCAACATTGTCCGATTGGGATTATAACTAAATGTTGATTTTACCCATGGTTAAGTGGGTTCCTCTTCAATCCTCTGAGGGGCATACTCATCGAACGCAACCCCACCCATCTTCAACCTTACACAACACCACGACTGCTGCCCTAGGCACCATGGACGACACTCCTCTTCCTCTCCTGGACCTCGACGGTCCCCTGGGATAGGTCCCCTTGCTCCGTAGGTCTCTGCCGCCCCTGCAGGTTCTCCAAGCCACTACTGAGGTGGAGGGATTTGAAGAAGACAAACCTACAACTCCGCTGCCACCTACAGCCGCACTGCGGTCCTTCCTTCTCTTCCCCTAAGGCTCGAGGGCTGCCGCCCATGGTCGCCCCAGCCTTGAAGCACCTTGGCGCACACAAGGCGCCCCCAGGTCACGAACACCATGGCCATCCTTGAGTGAGAAACAAACCACGATTGCTGCTGCATTTGTAGCAGTTTGCAGTCCTTCGGGTGGAATTTCTTGAGGATAGGAGCATGGGTTTGATCTCTGATCCCTCCTAGGTTGTCATGGAAGTGACACACACACATCGCACCTCCTCCATGACCTCTCATAGTGCCAAGATGTGAGCTACCCTCTCCGCTAGGGTGTTCATGAAAAGAAGAAGAAGAAGAGAGGGAGGGATACGTGAAACTCCTCAAAACTCGTCCCTGAGCTCTACCCCTTTTATAGGGGAGGGTTTTCGCACCCTAAGATGTGCATCCACCAAGATGCAAGATCTTGTCCCAATAGGAAACCAACTCCTTCATTAGAAAACAAACTTTCTCTCTCTTCTTTATCCTTTGGATATTCCCTATTATATGGATATTAGGAATTCGAAATTCCTCTTTCATTTTATTTATACTTGCCCTTTTTAATTCATTAGCCACAAATTTTTATATTTCCTTAAGTAGAAAATACCACTCCTTTAACAAAACCACAAAAACCATTAATAATGTATTACATTATTCTCTTATTTTGCTTTATTGGTATTTTCTCTTTCCTATTTCTTCATTGGGACTCCTTGCATCCCAAGAAACTCTATTATTTCGAAATCCTTTTTATTGGATACTCATTATCCTTCTAGATGCATCTAAATGCATTATTTCTAATTATCACGTTTATTTCTTATTAAAATATCTCTTTTTGAGGATTTCTCTTTATTTCTCCTTTATTTTCCTCATTGGTATTGCATTTAACATTAGGAATCCTTTGAATACGAAAATCCACAAAGGATAACTCAATTATACCTCATTTCACTTGTTTTCCACATTTTACCATTATTTTCAATTTCTTTCTTAATAAAGAAATACTTAATTGATCCTTTCTTTTCTTATTGTACTTTCTATGCAACTTTGGACTCCTTGGAACCCAAGGAATCCAAGAGGCACGAAATCCCTCTTTGGATTTTCTTTCTAGAGGTTTCCACATTTTTCTTTTCTTAAAAATTCAATTATTCATTTATTAATTGAATTTCCTTGTTATTGGGCCCAATAGCCAATAAATCCCACAACACAATCATCAAGGCTATTATAAACAAAATCCATTTATTCACAACAAATTATATCATTATTTGTTCCAATGTCTTTAATGTGAGAAATTACATTCCTCACCAAAGGAACCCAAAAATTGGGGTTGTAACATCCTTCCCCTCTTATAATAATTTTGTCCTCAAAATTCCATCAAGCAAGCAAACAGACAGGATAAGCCTTTCATATGTCCATCATGGCTCCCATGTGGCTTCACCATTTCCATGGTGCTTCCCAAGAACCTTCATCATCTCATATTCTTCCATCTGAGTTCTTTCTTACCTTGGTATATCGTACCCTCATAGGTGACTCAGGACATTTCATCCTCTCAAAAGCTAAATAGGTTCAAGGCTCAACAGTTGGCTTGGGTACCTCACATAGTGCTCTAGATCGGAGTCATGGAACACATTTATTCTTCATGTTATCCTGAGGGCAAAACACAACCATCTGCACCAATCCATCTAAATGGACCCATATATCGGGGACTCAACTTTCTCAGCTATAGCTTAGAGGGGTCGGATTTTCACATCACATATTCTCCCACAATGAATTGCATGTCAGTCTGCTTTGCATCAGCTTGTGACTCATGTCACCACTGGGCTCTCTCTCAGCCATTGCATGATCAAAGCGACTTCATCTACACACATTGTGGTTCTTTTCTGACCTTCGTGAGGCCCCTTTCACCAACATCATCTTAATGAAGTGGTGACCGACACAACCTCCCTGTATAACTTCATGCATCCCGATAAAGGCTATGGTGGTTAACATCACATCTTAAGAACTGTCTCTTTGTATCATCCTGAACAAGCACACTTGCTCTCATCAGACCCTCTAGTCTGGATCAAACTAACCATTAGTTAGGGGTGATAAACTATACTATCATCGAGTTCTTCATGTATCTACTTCCACTTCATGGAAGTGAATCTTTAGGTCATACTCAAGAACTTTTGAACTTGCATCATGGTGTATTTGAACCATCTTTCTCTCTTAAGTAGTTCAACCGAATCTGTCCCTTGACATAATTCTTTCTATCTCATGTCATCTAGGTAAGGCGATCTACCATAACCTATATTGCATCTTGACCTTCTTTGGTCTAGGAAAGACTTACCACCACATCTGTAGTGATGAATTCCCATTCCCTCTCGGGGATTCTTTAACCTCTAAGTCAAAGCACTGGGTTGCTGGTGTTCGTCCTTCACTCTTGGCTTGCATGACCACATGCTACATGAAACTTCACATCAAACAACCAAAGTGATACTATCACTTACTATCTTTGTAGTATCACGGTGTTTGGTGATGAATCATGATCTCCTGTATGTCATGATTCCTCAAAAACCCTAAACCACTCTCAATAGGGTTTTATTACCTTCCTATCCAAAGAAGTGTATCCAGGGTTCTACAACCATCCTTCTACCACGTCAAGGACTAGGCTGGCTATCCGAACAACCACTAATCTTGTTCAACAGATCTCATTATATCTGAGTGTTAGCCAAACTTATCTCTTTTTCTCAACTTAATGTTAGCCTAAAAACCTCAACTTATTCTATCTTCCAACTAAACTAGGCACTATATCTCAACCAGAGTATTCATTACCACTTCTTATCCTTAGGTGTTAGGTAACATACACCTCCATGTATTATACTTATCATCTCATCTCAAACTCTAAGTTGGTCTTCATCGAGAATCTTTGAGATCATCCTCATTATGATCAAACTCAACCTTGGTTAACTTGCAAATTCCACATAGCTCATGCTAAAAACATCCTTATAAGATGACTACCTTATTCCTCTTTAGTGTTGGTAAACCATCCATGTATCGTTCACTCCGCCAGGGTGTGTTTTTCTCTCTATCCTCATACCTCGTAGCAACGTTCCAACTCACATTATCTTTTATCCTTGATGTATGACATGCATGTTGTCCTATCTCTCACCCCCATAACAAGAGGAAATAAGCATTTGGCTGCAGTCCAAATATAGAGTTCTTCCTGTTCCAAGAGTAGAGATGGTACATCCCACCTTACCGGTACACCTTTAAATCCAAGTTGAGACATGCCACTTATGTCTATACATCACAATCATCTCGATATCAAGGTTACTTCCATGGAAAACTAGTCTTGAACCTACTGAGGTTTACACACATCCCTTGGTCATCTCCTCTAGGTCTATAGGGTGACGACACTTTTGGGGTCATCCCTCTTCCCTCATGCATCAAGAGAGTGCCCTACTCATCTGCCCTTTGGGTGCCATGAGTTCATGAAGGTGATCAATCTCCTAACCCATGGCCCTCAGACAATGATAGCTGTTACCTCCCGACCCTATGGTCATGTGCAACTTAGGGAATTAGGTAACTCCTACTTCCATCAGTCTTATCCCTACCTGACCCTAGGATAGACTGAGGATTGTAACATAGTTCATGTTTGACTTAGAACCTTACCCAAGCCTTCATCATCTCTCTCTCTACATTTTTGGGCTGTCTTTCATCCTTTCTCAGGAATCATGGCGACCTACCTACCTTGGTCAGGCCCCATACCGGTTACCTCCATGGTAACACATCCACATGCACTTAGAGATGGTTAACTATGGGTCTACAGGCTTAGTCTTATACCATGTACTTTTCACTTAGATTTCTCATGATCCTTTGAAACCTCTTCTGGTTACCTCAAAACCAACAAAACTAGTATACACCCTACCAAAGGGTCCCTCTCCCAGGATGGGAGGGAACTACACCTCTTGGCAACAAGGTCACAATCGTCCTTAGGGTTTTTATTCACATGAGCATGCCTAACCTAGAAGCTACTAAGGCACAAGCAGACCACCTATTAAACCATGCTAGGTCATACTTGTTCTCATTCCTCAACTTTGGGTCAAGAACAACCTTCTCATGTCACCACCTTAGGGGTTCATCAAGCATACCTTAAACTTAAGGGTTTTCCTTTCCTCTAATCATGAAGGGTTCCATGCTCGATTCCCAAATCTCATCATGAGCACTAGGTACACTACATCCCCTCTTAGGTCTAGGAACCCTAGGTTCACCTTTGGGTGTCCAACTGCATGCTCAAACTCTGAACCACGAATCAAGCATGTCCAAGGTATGTCATGTACTCCCATGAACCTTTTATATGAGCAACACCTTAGAGTTGAGTCCTTCTCAAGGACAACCAACTAGGTATAAAGCCTCACAACTGGTTACTTAAACCTCCTCAGGGTATAAGGCACTCTTTATCTCATCCAGTAGGGAGTCACTTATACCATAGGTACCAAAAGCATCATCCTCTCTCTAGGGTTTGGTTCCTCTAAAGGCAACAAAGATATCATCAGCCTCCAGGGGTCAAGGATAAGGAAACCACTATCATCCACTTAGGTTGCATCATCCTCAATCCTCTGTTGTTCCTCATGTCTCAGAATCTAAGCTTCCAACCCTCTTGCTCGAGTCCTGCTTTCTCTTTCTAGAGCTAACTCTACATCCAGCCTTACTACTAGAGGTCCTCTCTCTATGAAGGATCTAGCTCACAAGCATACCTCTACGAGGGTGAAGCCTATGCTCAAACTTATGTTTGCTCATGATTATCCATAGCCCCTTATGCTTATCTCATAAGCCATCCATCCTGTCCTTCTGGCCTCGGTTTTAACTTACTACTCATACTACTGATGTACTCTGGGTGCAAGCTATATCCTACTTGCAACAACCCATAAGGTTTACATTGGTTTTTCTCTAACCTCATCCATGAAGGAACTATCTTCCTCTCAAACATGCACGACCCTTCCCAGGGTTGGGTTGCCAAAGGTGCTAGGTTATCCAACCTCTCATGGCCCATATGGAATTACAAATTCATGTCCACCTAGTCAACCAAGATATCTAACTCATCATGTCATCTTTCTCTCTAACCTTCACTTAGGGTTATGGTTAACATCATCCTTAGAGGATGTGCTAGGTCTCTACTTTAATGGAGATCTCTACCTCCAAGACTAACTCTCTCTACTCATCCTCCAGACAAGAAGTTCTAGCCTCAGGTCTCTCCTGAGGGCAATGACAACTCATGTCATACGACCTAAACATATATCTATTCTTTTACGCTTACTCTATTAAGATTATGTCCATGACATCTTATTTACATACTTTTTATTAATTTGGTGGATGATTCCTTAATCCTTATCAACCCTACCCATACCTCAAGAGGGTGAGGAAAAGTGAGAAAACCCTAATCCTTAAGGTCCTTAACAGAATTTGAGTTGAGAAGGGATGAACAAGATGAGAGAGTCCTAAAGTTATCTTATTTCGATTCATACCCTAAGACTTTGGCCAGGCAGTCACACGGATCCAGGAGTCCTCGTATTCTGACTAGCAGTGTGGAGGAAAATATTACCAGCCCCCGGTCATGATCCTTTTCTAGACACCTCTGTCTTTCGGATAATCATCTAATAACTCCCTTGGGTTCTACAGAATTTGTAAAATTTAATAATTATTAAAGATTAAGTGAGGAACCTTCACTCTGATACCAATTGTAACGAACCTGCCTCCCGGTAACCCCCAATTAAGGGAGACCAAAAGGTCAGATCCGTTATCCAATAACCCGGATCAAAGGTTCGATAAATAATCAATAATAATTATGAAATTCTATGTACTAAACTGAAAATTGGTATAAAATAAAATTTTTCATACCTTTTTCAAAATTGGGATATCTACATCTATCTACATCAAGAGTCTACTCTAACTAATCATCCTTTATACTTTAACTCTAATTAATTTTACATATGCCACTTTACTATTTGTCCTTTTCAAGCTTGTACCTAAAACGTCGACAAACAAAATGTCGGTCAGCATATCGGAATATGCCGGTATGTGGGGACAACCAAAAGTTTTCACATATGGATAACAATCTAATTATCACAATCAAGTTAATTAACAAGCCAATTTCCACTTTTCAGTATGACATTCTCCACCGCTTTTGCCCTAACCCTGGCATACCTACCTTAGGGTTTGTTTTGCCAATGACTTAAGGCCACCTTCTCAATCCCGAGCTTGGTGCCTGGGGTCACCCTTCATAGTGCCCGTTAGTCATTCAATATCATAGGCCACCTTCGCATTCCCGAGCTTGGTTCCTGGGGTCACCACTCATGGTGCCCATTGGTCTACCCATCTGGGCCTGACCTTTGGCATCATCCATCAGGGTGGGATGTAGGTGTGAGAATACATACTTCTATTATTAATGTGATAATCATAGCGACTTTATGATTTGCATGTATGAACATACAAACTAATAATTTGCATTCAATGCGATTAACCATTCAGAAAATCCTCGGGAAACTAAAGCAATTTTTCATAATTAACCACATACTTGATCCAAAGAAACTTGATTGTCCAAGCAATAAGGATAAAGAACAAGAAACAAGCAATCAACAATATCCTGAAATTAATGCATGGGATCCAAGTGTTATAGTTTATCCAGAACATTCTAAAGCTAGACTTGGATTCCACCTTAGGCTTTCTAGATCACTTTAGGGTTTTATTAGGGTTTTTTCCTTAATAATGCTTTTATCATATTTAATGCTCTCTTTGTTCATAAACCCTAATTTCAACATCATAAGCCCAACTAAAGTTGATTATTTCTCTTTTATACCAAAACTACCATTTTTATCCTTTTAAATTATTTCAAGGGCATTAGACTCAATTATCACCTTTAGTTTCTTTCGGATTAACAACTCATAATTCATTATGGTCGAATTCACATATGAACGTTATTTATCATTAATTCTACCTTTTATCCACTAGGAAACCCTAATTTCCACATTAAGGGTATTTATCCACAAATTAGGAACTTTAATGTTCGAAATAGCTTATAACCATGAAAACCCAGTTCTATACATGAAATCGAATAATTAAAGCCATTAGTAGTCCTAATTACCAACATTAGGGTTTCAAGGCCCATTAAAGCCTATTTATGCACATAAACTCTAAATTAAACGAATTATGTGAAAAGTTCATCCTTTTTGTTCCTAATGTTCCTGTTTATCATTAACAGGCTAGTATCAACTTTAATCATCCATTAAACCCTATTAAATATATTATCAACTCAAAATAGGGTTCTTTAAACATTAAAGTATTAAAGTTGCTAACCTCCATTACTTTTCGAATTGCAAAAGGAATTAGACTCTAAATATATTTTTAGTAGATTGATCTCATTTTTTTGAGCAAAATTCATATCTTATGTGTGACCATACGATCTACCGTTTAAGAGATATGAATTTTGCAAAAATACTTACTTTGGGCCAATCCAGGAGCGCCACGTGGCTGATCATATGCAACGTGGCCGATCACATGCAACGTTGTCTGATTGGGATTATAACTAAATGCCAATTTTACCCCTGGTTAAGTGGGTTCCTCTTCAACCCGCTGAGGGGCATACTCGTCCAACGCAGCCTCACCCATCTTCAACCTCACGCAGCACCGCGGCTGCTGCCCTAGGCACCATGGACGATGCTCCTCTTCCTCTCCTGGACCTCTACGGTCCTCGGGGATAGGTCCCCTTGCTCCGTAGGTCTCCGCCGCCCCTATAGGTTCTCCAAGCCGCTACCGAGGTGGTGAGATTTGAAGCAGATGGACCTGTAACTCCGCTGCCACCTACAGCCGCGCTGCGGTCCTTCCTTCTCTTTCCCTAAGACTCGAGGGCTGCCGCCCATGGTCGCCCCAGCCTCGAAGCACCTTGGCGCACACAAGGTGCCCCCAGGTCGCGAACACCATGGCCATCCTCGAGTGAGAAACAAACCATGATTTCTGCTACGTTTGCAGCAGTTTGCAGTCCTTTGGGTGGAGTTGCTTGAGGATAGGAGTGTGGGTTTGATCTCTGATCCCTCCTAGGTTGTCATGGAAGCAACACACACACATCACACCTCCTCCACGGTCTCTCATAGCGCCAAGATACGAGATACCCTCTCCGCTAGGGTTTTCATGCAAAGAAGAAGAAGAAGAGAGGGAGGGATATGTGAAACTCCTCAGAACTCGTCCCTGAGCTCTACCCCTTTTATAGGGGAGGGTTTTCACACCCTAAGATGTGCATCCACCAAGATGCACGATCTTGTCCCAATAGGAAACCAACTCCTTCATTAGAAAGCAAACTTTCTCTCTCTTCTTTATCCTTTGGATATTACCTATTATATGGATATTAGGAATTCGAAATTCCTCTTTCATTTTATTTATACTTGCCCTTTTTAATTCATTGGCCATGGATTTTTATATTTCCTTAAGTTGAAAATACCACTCCTTTAACAAAACCACAAAAACCATTAATAATGTATTACATTATTATCTTATTTTGCTTTATTGGTATTTTATGTTTCCTATTTCTTCATTGGGACTCCTTGGATCCCAAGAAACTCTATTATTTCGAAATCCTTTTTATTGGAGAATCATTATCCTTCTAGATGCATCTAAATGCATTATTTCTCATTATCATGTTTATTTCTTATTAAAATATCTCTTTTTGAGGATTTCTCTTTATTTCTCCTTTATTTTCCTCATTGGTATTCCATTTAACATTAGGAATCCTTTGAATACGAAAATCCACAAAGGATAACTCAATTATACCTCATTTCACTTGTTTTCCACATTTTACCATTATTTTGAATTTCTTTCTTAATAAAGAAATACTTAATTGATCCTTTCTTTTCTTATTGTACTTTCTATGCAACTTTGGACTCCTTGGAACCCAAGGAATCCAAGAGGCACGAAATACCTCTTTGGATTTTCCTTCTAGAGGTTTCCACATTTTTCTTTTCTTAAAAATTCAATTATTCATTTATTAATTGAATTTCCTTGTTATTGGGCACAATATCCAATAAAGCCCATAACACAATCATCAAGGCTATTGTAAACAAAATCCATTTATTCAAAACAAATTATATCATTATTTGTTCCAATAACTTTAATATGAGAAATTACATTCCTCACCAAAGGAACCCAAAAATTGGGGTTGTAACAAGCACTTCAAGACCGTTTGAAGGTCAACGAGGTCAAAACTATTTGAAGGTTTCAAAGTGATAAAACCATTTGAAGACCTAATAGTATTAAAGTTATGAAAGACCAATTAATCCCTTGATTGTTAAATAACATATATCCAAGTTAAATCCAGTAGTTTTACCTCTAAAGTAATTAGATGATTAGTATCTTTAGAGTGGGTAACTTTGATGCTTATGGAAGCAACATATCAACACACTAAGCTAACCCTAAGTGTGTATATTTAAATGAGGGGTTGACCTAATCTAATCAAGCTTGAAAGTTATCAACATCCTAGAAGGGAAGAGAGAGAGAGAGAGGAATTCATACATGTAAAATAATCATGTAATGGTTAATCCTCAACACTCTCAACATGAATATAATATGTAGTTAGGGTATGATCCTTGAGAAAGAAATCATGAAACCCTAATTGAGAAGGTTGATGAACCCTAACCCTAATTTAGGGAAATTCTACATGAAACCCTAATCTAGGGTAATGATGTAACCCTAATCTAGGGTGATGATATTAGAAATCCCAATTTAGGGTAATATACGTAAAAACCCTAATTTAAGAGGATGCTTCATGAAACCCTAACTTCGGGTAAAGTTACATGAAACACTAATTTGGGTAAAAGTTATAAGGAAACTTAATTAAAGATAATGATATGTGAAACCCTAATTAAGGTTGATTACATGTGAAACCCTAATCAAGGGTGATGCCATGTGAAACCCTAATTAAGGGTGATGACATGTGAAACCCTAATCAAGGGTGATGCCATGCGAAACCCTAATTAAGGGTGATGACATGTGAAACCCTAATCAAGGGTGATGCTATGTGAAACCCTAATTAAGGGTGATGATATGTGAAACCCTAATTAAGGGTGATGACATGTGAAACCCTAATTAAGGATGATGACATGTGAAATCCTAATACAGGGTGATGTCATGTGAAACCTCAACATAGGGTGATGTGATGTAAAACCCTAATTGATAAAGAGGGGAACCCTATTCCTAATAATGGAGTAGTGAATAATAAATTGGTAGGTGAAATACCTAAAGTGGTTGATAACGGATAATATTATATCAATAATTCCTTAACTCGAGATGAGTCCATATTATTGTTAATGGTTGAATAATTCAAATGATTGACTTATGACCAATACATTACATGATGATGTCATGAACAAGTGTATACAATATTAGGATGGGAAATATCCTAATACAAGATAAGATGATGAACTTAAGTAAGTCAAAAGTGATGAGGGAAGTGATACATCAAGACATGATAGATATCACATCCAATACCTCAAAATTGATACACCTTGATGTACCCTTAATCCAGTACACTTGGATGAATAACACATGAAATGTGCCATGTCAATTGTTACATTGAGATGTAATGAGTTTAATGCACTTTAATAATGTTGGATAAATTGGACATTATTATAATACCTTTGTTTTGATGATGACTAACATTTCATTCTTGTGAGTCTAATGTGCTACTTGAGTGTTGTAGGAATTAGGTGGATGACATACAACTTAGAAGATCTATATGTTCATCCGCTCCGCAACGTCCGCTCCGTAGGGAACAGGGCGATTTTAGGTTTCTCCGTGCGGCATCCAGCTCGGGGGAGGGGCTACGACCCTCCATTGAGCACTAGCCACTCCCCCCGGGCCTTTTCTCGCCCGATCCGTGGCCTCTGATCTTGGTGGCAAGAGGAGCTGGGTCCTGCCACATCTCCTCTCCCCGCTGGGTGTCACTCTCTGGATCTCAGATCTAGGTTCCCTGCCGGTGGCCGCGGGTGTGGAGGCTAGTGTTGTGTGGTGGCCGCTGTGGTCCACCCCAGTGGCTACCTTGCGACGCCTTTGAGGCGAACTTCGCTTTGCTTCCCGCTGATCAAGTTGCTTGAGCTCCCCATCTCCTTCTAGTTTTTTAAGCTGTGTCCTGTTCGGTTTTTTTTCTTTCTAGTGTCTTTTCTTGTTAGTTGTAGGGTGTTAGTGGCTGGTTCTCAGCCTACTTTGTCACCGTGAATCGGTGTTTATCAGTCCTCTTTCTGCGATCTCTAGCAGTTGTTTGCTCGCTACTTGTCAGCGTTTGTCTGCTCCCTGCTTGTCAGCGTTTGTTTGCTTGTTCCTCCATGTTGATGTGGCTTGTTTTGTTAGTTGGTTATATGGCTTACTTTGAGATGATGATTCATCGGAGCACCGCACAGATCCAGGCTCTCTATCACTACTACATGCTCAAGTCGAAGGAATTCTTCATGGAAAGTTGCTTAAGACAGCATCAAGGAAGAAGAATCAATACAGAAGCGTTCTACTCTCTTTCTGATATGGGTTGCAGTGATGTTAACTTGATCTTTGTTTGCTCTTGCTGTATTTTTGACTCAAATTGTAGATGCCATATGGCTTACAAGTAATGAATCGATCCATTTGCCCTCAAAAAATAGAACATCTATATGTTCGAATTGCTTTAATGCATGATTGTAATCAAATGTAAAAACTTGCACAAGTATATAATGTATAGGTACTTTGATTTCATGTAAATCAAGCGTTAGATCTTCCCTAGTCAATCACAACACTTAGATAGGTCATCCCCTACAATAGTGTCACAACTGCACATTCATACACACACTTAGTACTTAGTTTAAAACATTGAAACATGGTTAATCTCGGTCGACAAAATTCTCGACTGAGACACGCTCGGTCGACAAACTCTTCGACCGAGAATGACCCAGGTAGCTGTTAGACACAGTAGACAAGGTAGTTGGGAGTTGGAGTAGAACATTATATACACTTTATCTAGATAGTACCTCGGTCGACAAGTCCTTGACCGAGAAGGACTCTTGGTCGACAATTCTTCAACCGAGATGAGTTCTGTCTGCACTTTTTAGAGTTAATTAACTAGTCGTTGCTAAAGCAACTAATGGTTACCTAACAGCTAGTTAAGCACTTAGAACCCCCTTGAAAGTGTCTAGAACGTCCTTAAGCATTCATAGGCCATTCCTATAAACAGGACAAGCCATAGGACACCCAAAACACACTTGTGCAATACTTGAGCTTTCATACTTGCAATTGTCAATCTATTTTGAGCAATTGAGCAACACTAGTACTTGCTACTCATTTCCTTTTCTCCAAATTCGTTTCCTATAGGCTAGCATCTCCTATCCACTAAACCTACACTTCCATACTCATTGGTTAGGAGATCAATACAGTTGATATAGGAAATCAAGCCTTGTGCTTTAAGTGGTAAATTGTAATTTCCATTTCCTTTCTTGTTCTTTCTTATTGCTTGTACTCTCCTTGCTACTCCTAGGGTTGGAGGCTTTGGATTGGAGAGAGTTTGATCTTCTTGGTGAAGAAGGAGATCTTTGGACTGCTTCTTGAAGGCTTTCTCAATGGGAAACTACTTCAAGAGGAAGGCTACTTCAAGGGGGAGCTTGAAGTTACTTCGAGGAAGGCTGCTTCAAAGTTGGTGAGACTACTTCAAGGTGAAGGATGTCCAAAGGGTGTTGAAAGTGTTGTAATTTTATGTAATATCCTTGCGAGGTAATAAATTAAATACTTTCAAAATCCCAGTTGGGTAAGCAACCAGGTAGTGGATTGACTGCCTTAGTATTTGCTAAGGTTGGAACCACTCTAAACACCTTGTCTCCTTCTTATTATCTCAATTGTGGTTGTTTGAGTTGAATTATTTTAAAATATCCATAAAACCCTATTCACCCCCCTAGTGGTTTTTCAATTGGTATCAGAGCAGGCTTCAAGGAGCTCTAATCGAGTCTTGAAGAATGAAGGGTGGTGGTGTATACAATCGCAAGCAAAAGAAAAGCATGGACCAATCTTCAAAAAGTTGCAATTGGTGCTAGAACAAAATCATAGAAAGAGATATGAGGTTGATTCTATATGTTGCCATTATTGTTTGCATCTTGGACATTATTCTTTCTCATGTCCCTACAAGAAAAAGGATGTTGAGTTAGTGTGGGTTCCAAAACCCCCAAACTAAATGAACAAAATTAAGTTGAGATATGACCAAAGACTCAAGTTGTATATCTCTATGAATATCTCAACTTAACATAATGAGATAACAAATTGATTCAAGTAATTAAATTTCTAACTTGAAAATATACATTTTTAAACAAATTTGCAGAACCACATCTTTAAAATTTTTCCTTAATTAGAGTCCTCAAAACATAAAGACCTAAATATAATTAGTTGAGATTTGATCTAAATGTTACCTTGATATCCATATGTTCTATCTCAACCAAACTGAGTTTTTAAATTACATAATTGAGTTGGAAGTGATCTATATTTTATTTGGAAACAATTACTGAAAATAGTACAAAAATAGTAACAATTTCGGTCGAGAAATTGTCACCGAGACAATGTCGGTCGAGAACTTTCTCGACCAAGTAAAACTCTGGCGAAACTGTTTACAATAAAAGACACTTAAATCGCAATCAACTTAAGCATATAATGAACTTTATATATTCTTGTACCTTAAATATTTGAATGATTCAAATCAAATGGAAGAATATATGAGTACTTTTTGTGATTAAATTATCAAGTATACAAGAGAAAAGGATCGATTTTACTAAAACTGCACAAAAATGTTGTTTGCAAAGAAAAATGATACTGAAATCTATACTCTTACTGCAAGTAGACATACTTGATTGGAAAAATAAGTCACATATCTTGAAGACAAATTTCTCTAGAATATTAATAGTTTGCATCATTACATATATGTTAATAACATCCTTATTAAACTTGATGTAAACCAAAACTTGTGAAATTATGATCTGTATGCAAATTGAAATTGATTATGCTTTCTTTGAAAATTCAAATGTTATCAAATTTCAATTGCTACTTTCTTGAAAAAGATGATTAAGCATAAATAGTCTATCTTAAAATTTTCATTAGAATGATGAAAATAATTTGTTCTAAGAAAATCAAAAGAATAAATATCATTGTGACACCTACATGTATATGCACTAATTAAGTTTGAGATATGATCAATAATCTTAAATTGAGTAACCTTATATCCATCTCAAATTGAATAACATAAACTAGAACATACAGATTGCTGAATAAAATCTACAGAAAGATTCTCGGTCGAGAGATACTTCAACCGAACATAATTCAGTCGACAAATTGTTCGAACGAGAAAGAGTCTGGAAAATATGTTATGTTGTTTCTTATTTGCTATCAATTCAGCAATAATAAAAATTGATTTAATCAAGAATCACAATTCTTGGAGACCATTTTTTTTGGGACATATTGATCTTTTGCATCATGAATTGTTGAATGAAGGTATTTGGAAATCCTTGAACCATGTTGATTTTACTATTCTATCAGTCACATGAATTATTCCTTGGTGTATCTATATAGGAACCATGTGTATTGAAATTTGGTTTAAATGATCATAATTATTGTATTCTATGCTTCTACCGTTCTATCATAATCATTGTTCCACTAGTTTGAAATAATCTTTGATCTATATATACAAACCATGAATGGATATTGTTTGTAATTATTTTGATCGAGCTCATATGAAGATGCCATTTTGCATAAAATGTATGGCACAAATGCATTTTTAAAATTGAAAATTTGCAGAAATTATACTTCACATATAAATGTCCAAATTGGAAATCTGCAAAAAAAAATTGCCTCTTGGTTGAAATTAAGTTTGACCAAGGGGCACTATGGTCGTAGTCAAGGTCGACCTAAAATAAGCTTGACAAAATGCTTATTTGTACATCATTTTAATGTACTTAATCTTAGTATCTTGATTCAAAATGTGCTTTTGATAAAAGGTCAAAATCAAATCTTAAAGACTAGTTATGACCTTAGAATTGCTCAAATATCCTAGACAATGATTACATTATTACTCCCCTAGAAGATATATATATGTACTCTACAAATCTAGTCTCTCACTTGCATTAAACACTAGCTCAAAATTTTATCCACAACAACTTCGTCGGTCAGCAAAAATTTTCGTCCGAGACATACTCGGTCGACGAATTCGTCGACCGAAAACATCTGAGTTGGCTATACTTCTCGACCGATACTCACCAAGTAAATGATGTACAGTTGAACCCAGATATATTTCCGGTCGACAAAATGTTTGACTGAGCCAACATCGGTCGATAAAATTATCGACCGAGGTCAACCTTGTGAACCCCCATTTGCGTGAATTAAAAGGCAATATTCTGCTTAAAATAAGTTAAAAAAATATTGTAACAACTAGTTTTTGATCGACCATTAGACGACCGAGAGGAGTGTCTGCAGAAACGACCGTTGCGGTCGGCTGTCGACAATTTGTCGACCGAAATGGGTTCTGTTTTGCTATAAATAGAGCCCAAAACGACCCCATTCTTCACAAGCTCACATTCTCACTTCTCTAGCTCCTCTCTAGTGCATTCTTGTGCAAATTTTTAGCTTCTCTACATCCAAGTCTTGCCTTGCTACTTCTCTACTTCAAAGCAACAAGATGGCTTCCTCATCGTCGCGTGGAAAGAAGCAAGTCGCAGCTAGGAAAGGAAGGGCGGTCTCTCCAGTACTGCCGTTCATCAACGACATTCCATTCAACGAAGCATCTGCCGACGATCACTACCTCAGGCTATCCTCAAGAACCCCTCTTCCACGACGACCAGTTGACGTCATGGACTTCCACAACATTTTTGATCTGGAGGAACTCTTTGAGGTGCAACATTTGTCTGAATTTCTAAATCCCTCCTTCCATTCCTACTCCTCAAAAGTAGTTAACGAATTCTATGCCAACTTAACCCAACATCCTGACCATGATTCCTTCTCTTCTATGGTTAATGGGTATGGATTTCATTTTTCTGAGGAGGGCATTCTTAGCATGCTTAACATAGATATAGAAGACTATAAAGATTTTATTGATCTCACCACCGGAAATCCACTAAATAAACTCTCTCAAGACGACACTACCACTAGCTTAAGTGACATTAAAAGAGCCATATTTTTATCCAATACCACTTGCGATGAAGATAGGGGTACATATTATGCCATAAACTTAAAACCTGAAGCTAGGATCATAAACCTCATTGTTGCCACCAATATCCATCCTAGAGCAAATAAATCTAAAGTACCCACTTTTCATATGTACCTTATCTATGCCATTTTAAAAGGTATCCCCATAAATTTCATTCGTATCATCTGTAAGAATATGCTTGAATTCTCTAGCAATCCACCTTATGCCGATTTTGTTTGCCAAATTACTCAACATTTTCTTAAGAAGAATATTGAGGATCTAGGTTATACATGGGATACGAAACCCCAAAAGATAAGGAAAAATATAGTAGAGAAGATGGGGATCGATTTTGGCCAAAAAAGGGCTAGAACTGAAGGGGAGCCATCCACCCAAGACATACCTCCACCACCTCCTCCTACTAGCCTACCCCATGATCCTATCACAAACACTTTGACATACATAGCTGGATCTCAATATCACCTAAGTAGGCAATTGGATTACAATCATCATGCCATGACTTACTTAAATCAAAGGATGCAAGCCCTTTCTCCTGATCAACCTGATGAATATCCTTATTCACGTAATCATGGTATGCTAAACCCATACAATCCTTCCTACAATTACTATCAAATTCCACCTTCACCATCTCCTGACCTCACTCATACTCAGTTTTCCCCAATCCAACTTCAAGATATTGCTGCCCATTTTCGCTTTGATCGTGTTCCCACCTTCTTGGATGCTTATGCTTTAACCAAGACAGGTTCCTTGGAGTGGCATACACTGGTCAAGTATTATGGAGATGAGCCCTTTCTTGGAAAACACCCGGAAATTGATGTAATTCTTCGGTCTTTTCAGTGAGATTAAGAGATGAATGGCTATCTTTGTAATGTTTGTAATGGTTATATTTTTAAGAAAGTATGTCATGCTTTTTGGGTCATCTTATGAATTGTATGAGCACTAAGTTGTTATGAATAAAAGTGTTTTCTATGGCTTCACTTGGACATATCCTTTTTATATAAGAATATTATAGTAGAGCATAAAAATAAGGGGGAGTAATATATGCAATAAATCTAAAAGGATCTCATTCTTTGCAAATGATTGAAAAATAAATTATGGCTAAATTTGACAATGTGTAGTGAGAATTCATCACTTGTTTTTAACATTGAATATCTCTTTAAGGGGGAGTATAGCTTAAAATTAAATGGGAGTAATAAAGAGTCATACTAAATAATTATCTTGGATATCTTTTTGAAATGACAAAGGGGAGAAATAATATAAAATAAAATGAGTTTCATAATATCTCGGCCAGCACCCACTTGAAAAACAAGAATGACTACAAAAGGTAAACTTCAGGTATGAAACTCATATGATTTATATTTCCTTACTTTATATTTAGGAAATGTTTGTCATCTTCAAAAAGGGGGAGATTGTTGGCTAAATTGGACATTATTATAATCCCTTTGTTTTGATGATGACAAACATTTCATTCTTGTGAGTCTAACGTGATACTTGAGTGTTGTAGGAATTAGGTGGATGACATACAACTTAGAAGATCTATATGTTCAAATTTCTTTAATTCATGATTGTAATCAAATGTAAAAACTTGTACAAGTATATAATGTACAAGTACTTAGATATCATGTAAATCAAGCGTTAGATCTTCCCTAGTCAATCACAACACTTAGATAGGTCATCCCCTACAATAGTGTCACAACTGCACATTCATACACACACTTAGTATTTAGTTTAAAACATTGAAATAGGGTTAATCTCGGTCGACAAAATTCTCGACCGAGACACGCTCGATCGACAAACTCTTCGACCGAGAATGACCCAGGTAGCCATTAGACACAACAGACAGGTAGTTGGGAGTTGGATTAGAACGTTTTATACACTTGCTCCAGACAATCCCTCGGTCGACAAGTCCTCGACGGAGAAGGACTCTCGGTCGAAAATTCTTCGACCGAGATGAGTTTTGTCTGCACTTTTCAGAGTTAATTAACTAGCCATTGCTAAAGCAACTAATGGTTACCTAACGGCTAGTTAAGCACTTAGAACCCCCTTGGAAGTGTCTAGAACGTCCTTAAGCATTCATAGGCCATTCCTATAAATAGGACAAGCCATAGGACACCCAAAACACACTTGTGCAATACTTGAGTTTTCATACTTGCAATTGGCAATCTGTTTTGAGAAATTGAGCAACACTAGTACTTGCTACTCATTTCCTTTGCTCCAAATTCGTGTCCTATAGGCTAGCATCTCCTATCCACTAAACCTACACTTCCATACTCATTGGTTAGGAGATCAATACGCTTGATATAGGAAATCAAGCCTTGTGCTTCAAGTGGTAAATTGTAATTTCCATTTCCTTTCTTGTTCTTTCTTATTGCTTGTACTCTCCTTGCTACTCCTAGGGTTGGAGGCTGTAGATTGGAGAGATTTTGATCTTCTTGGTGAAGAAGGAGATCTTTGGACTACTTCTAGAAGGCTGTCTCAACGAGAAGCTACTTCAAGAGGAAGGCTACTTTAAGGGGGAGCTTGAAGTTACTTTGAGGAAGGCTACTTCAAAGTTGGTGAGACTACTTCAAGGTGAAGGCTGTCCAAAGGGTGTTGAAAGTGTTGTAATTTTATGTAATATCCTTGCGAGGCAATAAAATTAAATACTTTCAAAATCCCGTTTGGATAAGCAACCGGGTAGTGGATTGACTGCCTTAGTATTTGTTAAGGTTGGAACCATTCTAAACACCTTGTCTCCTTCTTATTATCTCAATTGTGGTTGTTTGAGTTGAATTATTTTAAAATATCCATAAAACCCTATTCACCCCCCCTCTAGTGGTTTTTCAAATAAGTGTAGGATGACATACCTTAAGAAAGGGTTAAGCCAAGTTAATAAAGTATGATGTATTTACACTCTGGTAAGGATGAGAGAGAAACTCATACCTTGTGTTGATAATCATTTAATGATAAATGATGATAATAGTTGTTGCCTAGTGAGAGGTGACAAGATGTTTAATGGCCTTGTGAGCCATGAGAGTAGTTGTTTCCTAGTGAGAGGTGACAAGATGTTTAATGGCCTTATGAGCCATGAGAGTAGCTGTTGCCTAGTGAGAGGTGACAAGATTTTTACTGGCCTTGTGAGCCATGAGAGAAGTTGTTGCCTAGTGAGAGGTAACAGGATGTTTATAAAGTCTCATGTAAGAAATGATAATGTACAAAATAGACAATGGAAATTTAATGACATAATAATAATAACTAATGGATGCAATAATAAAAATAATGAAATCTTGATCATACATGCTTCATGTTTATAGACAAATAAGGGCTATAGTGTTTTGAACAAGCTTAAGAGAGATATGAGGAATAATAAATTACATAAAGAATGTGAATAAGTATGATGAATTGATAAAGGTTTAATACCTAGTAAAGGTGATGTGGTATTTAGTGATGATGCACAAGATTGGTATAATCCAATGCTTGGAATAAATGCACAGGATTGACATAGTTCAATACCTGGAATAATGTCACATGATTGGTAATAACCCAATACCTAGAATAATTTCACATAATTGGTAATAACCCAACACCTAGAATAATTGCACATGATTGGTCATAACCCAATACCTGGAATAATGTCACAGGATTGGTAATAACGTAATACCTGGAATAATGTCATAGGATTGGTAATAACCCAATGCCTAGAATAATGTCACAGGATTGGTAATAACCCAATACCTAGAATAATGTCACAGGGTTGGTAATAACCCACTACCTGGAATAATTGCACATGATTGGTCATAACACAATACCTGGAATAATGTCATAGGATTGGTAATAACCCAATACTTGGAATAATGGCACAGGATTGGCATAGTCCAATGCCTGGAATGGTTACACATGATTGGCATAGTCCAATGCCTGGAATGTTTGCACATGATTGGCATAGACCAATGCCTGGAATGGTTACACATGATTGGCATAGTCTAATGCCTGGAATGTTTACATAGGATTGGCATAGTCCAATCCCTGAAATGGTTGCATAGGATTGGCATAGTCCAATGCCTGAATGGAATATGATGATGTATACTCACATGATTGATACAATTCAATATCTGGTTAGCAGATTGGCTGAGGCCAACAGATAGAAATGAGAATGATTCATGGATGACATGCCATGATAATGAGTATCACAGGATAAGCTTGAGATGTTGATATAGTATGATGGATAAATGATATACCTGTTCTTCCTATTCCTTATAAAGAGAATAGATGATTTACCACTATCATAGATAGTTGCAATGTTTTAAAATATGAGAATGTTGTAAACTGCTTATCCTCTGCTCAATTTTCTAATGTTTATCTGCGATAATAATGTTTCTAGCGGAGAGTTATATCTCTCGCTGGGACAATTTTCAATTGTCTCACCGCCGTGGGATCCAACATTTTTTAGGTGGATGCGAATGAAGAAATAGAAATCATACAACAGGAAAAAGGACAACAACATCAGGGACAAAAGTAACATCTCAGGTGGAGATACTAACTGTCATGTCTTGTAGATATGAATCCTATGTGTCGTCTCTGTACTCTCAGGTCCTAGGAGTCAGTACTTAGTGTTTTTATAATCAATTTGAGATCTTGGATTGAATGCCTCGAGGTTTTGTGTTGCTCATGTGTAGACTTAACAGAGCAATTGATGTATGTAATCCTCGAGAGGATATGGTACATGGCATGTACTTGTTAACCAGAATGTACATGTAATACTTTGGTTCTTGTTGATAAGAGTTTCCTGGAATTGGATCTCTTTGCAAAAGGTTTTAATTTGTAGTGATTTTTTTTAATCTGCTGCTAACAAATGCTTCCGCTTAAGTAAATCATGTTTTTGTGATTTGTATGCCACAATTTAGTGGTATCAGAGCTCTAGGTTCGCTGAGTCTACAGAGACATAGGACTAAGGTGTTGAGTCAGTTCTAGTGTCCTCCAACATATCTTATAGTGACTTCTGCTTATGCAGAAGAAGGGAGATATCTTAAAGATGTCTGGAGAACATGAGGATCACGTTGCTGAAAGCAATGTTGCTGCACTAGTAAGACGTGCAGGGGACCAGGCAAGCGAGGAACCAGTGCCTGAGTATCCTCATTTTGATGAGGCTATGATAGAAAACCCAAATATTCATGCTCTATTTAGGGAATTCATGACCACAATGAGGTATATGGTAGACCAGATGCCCACACCAGCACCTAGGGCACCAATTCCCAATGAAGGACATGGGTCTGGTAAGACTTTTGAATGACTACATCATGTAGGATCTATAGAATATGCTAGGAAAACTGACCCAACAGATGTTAATCTATGGCTCACTGAGTTAGAAAAGGATTTTAAGATCCTTAGTATTCTAGATGTTGACAAAGTCAAACATGTTGTATACCTTTTGAAGGGTAGTGCTGGCCATTGGTGGGCCATAGTATAAGTAAAAAGGAATGATGAATAGGTTGGTTGGGAGGAATTTCGTCAAGAATTCGTCAATAAATATTTTCCAAGAACATATTTAGACAAAAAGATTTCACAGTTTGAGAAGATTCGGTAGGGAACCATGTCAATAAATGAATATGATGCTAGGTTTATGGAACTTTTACAGTTTTGTCCTCAAATGGCTGCTTGAGCTGGAGAAGATTCGATGTTTTGAGAAAGGATTGAATGATGAGGTGTCTATCTTGCAGCTGCATTAGAAAGTAGAGAAAAATTTGCCACATTTGTGGAGTCAATTCGGAAGATAGAAAGGTCTGTGACAAAGAAACATGAGGCAAGCCTCAAAAGAAGGTTTGCACAGTCACATGAACAATGAATTGATGGTACTAAACAACCAAAGTTTTCAGTAACATCGGTTCAACCACAATATAGTACACCAATGCAGTGGTCATCAAGTGAGGGCCGAACTTGCCATAAATATGGACAGATAGGACATTTTAGGCAGCACTGTCCAAGAAGAAATAATGTGGTGACCCAACAGTTAAGGTATAACCTATAAAATCCACAAGGACCCCATGTTAGTGAAGTAGAAGGCCGAGGTTGAAGACAAGTGTCACAGTTTGGTCCATCTAACTCTGGTAGTAGAGGACAAAGGCAATAGAAGATCATAACTGGCTCTATGTATTGAGTCAGATAAGACACTAGATAAATCGTAAGAGGTAATATGTGAAGATAGAACTTTTCATTCTGAATCATCTTTCTTTTTCTACTCTCTGCCTACTAATTATAAGAAAGGTAGTTGTTGTTGAGCTTCCTTTTAATTAATCTTATGAGGACATGAGGAAGAGATAAGAAGGATGAGAACTTATATACAATACAATATTCTCTTATATGTTTTGAAATTTCTCTCTTCATGATGAAAGGAAGAGATGTAATAGAAACACCCATACAGAATTTAAGATACTAAGTAGTAAAACTTAAAGAGATGAAACATAATATAAAAACCAATACATACTACCTAACTTCAGTTCTTGAATACCCTGGCCAGGTATTCATCTATTGAAGATAAGGTAAGTATGCCACTTTTAGATTGCTATCTTTCTGATTACTCTAATCAAGTAGTCATTTTAAGACAATCTAAAGAGTATAATGAAGAAGAAGATGTGGCATGGATATTTCTACCACATCCTAATTGATACACAAAGGGATCTGAGTTAATCATAAATCAATTTATAAACAAATGAAGATGTATAGTATAATGTATACCCTGGTCCTCATACCTAGAGGTAACAGTTACCTAATGAGAGGTAACAATGTTCAATGATGGACTGAGGGTTTGAATACCCAAATCTAGTAATCATGATGATGATGTGATGTGTTTTTGGCACATATAATGGATACCAAGGTAAAGAATCCTAGTATCCAAGAACTTTCAATGATATGATAAAATGGGAACATGACTCCTCATAAGAAGTAATGTTTGGTTACCTAGAAGGGCCAACTTTAAAATTGGTCCAGTTACATTTTGGAGTATGAATACCATATGTTAGGGGGTTTATGGCCCACATAAACATGACATCATAACAGAGGTATGAGTCAAAGGAACAATTGTAAAATCATTGTGGGAAAAGCTTATTAAGCTAAAAATAATTCTTTAAGATACCTCTAAGATAAGTTCTTAATTGATAGGTGACCTTCCCTTATGAAAAGAAACAGTAGAGTATGTGTAACCTGACGTGGGTTATGATTTAACCCTAGGTGTTTTGATTATTAAATATGATTATAAGCTTAATCTTATCTTGTGAAAAGTAAGTAGAGATCAAGAGGAACTTATGTTTCAATTTTGGTTCTGTTTGAATAATGTTGAAGCAATGTTTGCTTATTTTGGACTAATGTGCAAATTACCCAAGTTGAGGGGATAACTTGCAAATTTTACATAATAATATGTTCCTCATATGTTGAAGCACCATAGGAATGAATATGGTGAACAGGTATGGCTTATGGAAGCCTGAGTACCAAGAAAGAGCTGATAAAACAATGTTTGTGCATTAAAACCCAATTTTGGTGTAAAATGCAATTTACCCAAAACATAGGGTTCAATATGCAAATTACCACTTCAATAAGGTCCCTAATATTAATTGGAATCATTTAGAGAAAATAAAATGAGAGGGGTGCCTCATTTGAATTAAGTTGGAGGAGAGAGAATCTTGATATTAAAATAATCAAGATTTAAGCCCAATTGAAACTCTAATTCAATTTAATGCAAAAATAAATAAAATAATTGAAGGGGCCTTCAACCAAAATTAATATGGCTGGATTCATATGTATGTGCACATTCTTAAGCCTTGCAAAGGCATGAGCATATCCTAAGGAGGTGAAATTCCACTCATCATTATTATAAGAAAAAGAAATTCCACTCAAAAATGGATATTGATATTATCAGGGTTAATGTGCTTAATTTCTTTTCCCTTTATTCTTGGATAATGGAAGGGAGCTCGGTGGGGATAGAGATGAATTTTAATACAAGAAACCAAGGGGGAGATGGTGGCAAAAATTTCGGAATCAATAGATTTTTATAAAACATTTTCTCTCTCATTGAATTTCTTATAAAAAGACCCTTTCCAAGCCAAATGAAAGGCTTTTCCGTTTCCACTTCTTCTCCTTGCTAGGAAAACGACCAAGGGAGCGTGGGAGGACCAGGAGGACGACCCCCAACCTGTTGGTAAGGTTCTTGACCCTTTTCACCTTGATTCCATGGTGGAAATCGAAAATAAATTATGAGTTTCTTCTTATTTCCATCTCCTCTTCAACCCTAGCTAATCTTTTCAACCAAAAGCTTGAGAACAAGCCTAGGGGAAGTTGCAAAAGCTTCATACACCATTGTTTCCGTGATCTTGGAGCTTTGGATCTCAATTGGAGGATGTTTTTATAACTTAAACCCTTAATATTGTTATTTCAATCAATTCTTTATCACTTGATGATCCTTTTTGCATTTCTGGAATTTGATTTGGTTGATTGATGAAATCACCAAGGAAACCACAACATGTTTCATGAGTTTAGAGCTTGATGATGATGACATCATCATAAGAACACACCTCTCCAAATATCAAGACCAAACAGTTTCAACTCAAGTGCTCAAACGGTTTCCCAAACCGTTTGGGAGCAAATAGTTTCAAACCGTTTGAGGGGAAACAGTTTCACCAAACCGCATGAGGCCAAACAGTTTCAGACCATTTGGTGGTGTTAACCAGGGTTGACCATTTTTATATATATTGAAAATGATCTAGGTTAATGACCCATCAATTATTATTGATTAGTTCCAATTGGTTCATGAGTTGAAGGTCCATCAATCACCAAAACCCTAATCGGGTTAAGTGCTGATTTCCAAATTGATTGAGTTAGAAACTTGGGTTGATTGACCCAAACGGTTTCAAAACCGTTTGGGGATCACCCAAACGGTCTCAATACAGTTTGGTGGTCACCCAAGACCGTTTGGAGGTCTAGGGTTGAGTATGGTTAGGTATTTGAAGATCCAAAGGTACTAAGTTGAAGTGCAATCAAATGCTGATTTGGTGATCAATCCAATGATTCAAACCCTAATTGGTTGACTTGGATTTTGATGTTGACATAGGCAAACGGTCTGAAGACCGTTTGGAGGACATACAAACAACCTCAAGACCGTTTCGGGTCAGGTCATGTCCATTTTGGATGATGGTCCAATAGTTTTAAAGTAACTAGTTACACAGTGATTAATGTTGAAAGATCATCGATTCCAAACCTTAATCCAATTGATTAAAACCCTAATTGATGACCAATTGAGGGTCAATTGAGGGTCAAATCAGTTGAAGGATGACCTATTTAACTCAATTAAAGTATGGTGATAGGTCCAATTGATGATTGGTTACATGAATTGAATGGTTGAAGGAATCAACATCGGAAACCCTAATTCAATTTGATTAGTTGAGACTATATTTGGTCCATGCGTTTTTGAGGAGGTTTGGACCAAACGGTCTCAAGAACATTTGAGTCCAAACGGTCTCATGACCGTTTGGGACCAAACGATCCTAAAACGGTTGAGTTCATGCGGTTTCAAAGTTTTACTTTAGCAAATGGTTTCAAGGGTCACCTTTAGCAAACAGTTTCAAGTGTGTACCTTTATCAAATGGTTTCAAGGGTCACCTTTAGCAAACGGTTTCAACTGTGTACCTTTAGCAAACGGTTTCAAGGGTCACCTTTAGCAAACGGTTTCAAGGGTCACCTTTAGCAAACGGTTTCAAGAGTGCACCTTTAGCAAATGATCTCAAGGGTTCACTTTGGAAAACGGTTTCAACCTCAACGTTACTAAACGGTTTTGAGTATTCAACCAAGATCGTTTGAGGTCTGATTGGTCAAGACCATTTGAGGTCTAAGAGTCCAAGATCATTTGGAAGGTAATCAACCAAATTCTATGAACACTTAAAGTGAATAAAAGTCAATGGTTTAAGTGAACAATTACATGATGTAATCCAAGGGTGATTATAATAATGGTATCCTTAATGAGATAGGGTGATTAGTAACCTTTGAATAATTAAGCTTTAATGATCATGGTGTAATGACATAACTCATGGTGTCAATTCTTCTTTCAAGTTGAAGTTGACTTAGTCTAATCAAGGCTGAAGTAAACATCATCTTATAGAAGATGAGAGAGAAGACTTCCTATATGAATTATAATCATGTAATGGTTAAGTCTTAACACTTTCAACATGAATGAATGATTAATTAGAGTATGATCCTTTATAGTGAGATCATGAACCCTAATTATGAAGGTTAATGAATCATAACCCTAATTAAGGGCATTGATAGGTGAAATTCTAATACATGATGATGGTATGATCTTAATTCATGATAATGACATGGGAAACCCTAATTCAGGGTATTTTGATGATCACTCATAGTTAAGGTGAATAGTAAACCCTAATTGAGGGTGATGTTATAAGAAAACCTAATTGAGGGTGATGTTATAAGAAACCCTAATTGCGGTTGATGTTATGAAAAACCCTAATCCAGGGTAATGTGATGTGAATAGTAAACCATAATTGTGGGTTATGGAATGAGAAACGCTGATATAGAGTAATACCATATGAAACCCTAAATTAGAATGATGCTATATGGAACCCTGATGCAATGAGGTGATGTAAGACTCAATCCCGGATAATGTCACACAATGTGGCTATTATGTGTGAAACCTTACTGATGGTATAATAGCCAAAATACTAAAGTGGGGTGTGGCTAATTAATGTAAGATCAGAATGTTATGACCATGTAGAATAAGGTTGATGAACCATATGAATGGTAATGTGGTTATTATAATGAATAAGGGTCTAAGAGATAAGATGATGCCTAGATCCTTATATATATTCAACTCTATACATGTGTAACAACTTATCCACCTTATAATGATGAGGATATGAAACTCTTAGGAATGATGTATGTCATATTAAATAATGATGAAGATAACATCCTAAGAGATGAAATATCTAAAGTGATGGATAATGGTTTATCCTATATTCAATATTGCTTAAACCATTGGACAAGTCCATATCATTAAAGATAGTTGGATAATTCTAATGTGTAACCTATGCACCATATGATGAAAGTGACAAGTTAGTGAATAAAGTATTAAGAAGGGAAATACCTTAATACAAAGATAGCTGAACTATTTAAGTAAGAAGCATATGAGAAGAAAGTGATATATCAAGACATGATAGATACCACATTCAACATTTTTAGTATAGACATACCTTGATGAGCCTCTAATCCAACATTCTTGGATAAGAAACACATGAAGTGTGTGTTATGCATTTGTTATAATAAAGATGTAATAAATTTAGTGTACTTTGATAAATGTTGACTAATATACCTTGAGAATGGGGTTAAGCCAAATCAATGAGTATGATGTAATCATACCATGACAAGGATGAGAAATGAACTCATACCTTGAATTGATGATCATTAATGATAAATGATGAGAATGGTGATCATAAGCAAATACTTATAATATCTTTGAATGCTCCTAGAGGAGTGGAGCAAAATATTAGAGTTGAACTAATAATGTGAGCATGAAGCCGTAATTAATGTAAGATGGGAAACACTAACCCTAATTTTGGGTAAAGGGAATGAAAAGCCCTAATTGATAGATAACCCTAATCCTGATAAAGGATGGTGGTGTTACTGATATTCCATATGATGTGACAAATGACTAACATGATTGTTATCATGACTATTAATCATGTAGACATCATGAGATGATGAACATAGCTAGACCTGAGCTATAACATTCATATAATAAATATGTTGAATGGCCTTATGTGCCTAATGTTGTTGTTGCTTAGAAAGAGTATCAAAAGGTATATGAACCTTATGAGTTCCATGAATAACTATTGCCTAGTAAAAGGTGATAAAATACTTAAGGCCTTGTGAGCCATGTGAGATACTTGTGTAACAAGTATCATGTATACCTCAGTCTGAGAACCTGGAGGTAATAGTTACCTAACAAGAGGTAACGGTGATAGTGATGAATTGAGGGTATGAATACCCAGACTTGATAAGTATGATAATGATGTTATTGAGAGATGTGAACTTTCAAAGAAATGAAATGAGGGACTGAGATCCCAATGTCTTATAAAGACTGAGAAGTGATTGATGAAAATAGTACATGTTTCTTTATAGAATTTGTCTGAATAAGTGATGTTTGAGAACTTGACTGATGCTAAAAGAATATGCTAATGTACATATTTAATCAAGTGAAATCATATCATGTAGAGCCCTGACCATAGATCCATCATCGTCAGCAAATTGGTGATGGTGAAATGGGTTGCTCCGCGGCAAAAACCCAGAGGGCATACTTTTGAGTATGTGGGGGTTAGGGGTGAAAATATCCTTACATCCTAATGAGGGAATTGATAGAAGGTTAACATTAAGCCTCTCAATCCTTCATTACTTTTACCGGGATGGATGTATCATGAATCTCCTGATGATTGGGATAGATGCAGTACACATCTCCCGATAATGTTAATACCGGATCGATGGAGATAAACATGAAATCTCACGATTGTGAAGAGAGTGCAACACACCACTATAACTCTGATAACGAAGCTGCCAGTATACCCAGGAAAGCTATATATAGCAGATACACAAGATGTCCTGTAGTTGGTCCTCACACTGACTGAGGAGGATGAGGTCATAGAAATCCGACTCTTCTATTGACCAATGTATGATATCGATTTTGACTTCGCAGTGGTCGGTTGGAGCATGAGTGGTATACCTCATCTCCTCATGGCATAAGTGTGATTGTAAAATCTAATCAGCCATTTAGCATGTTTGCTTAAGGATTGAATACGAAAATTCATTGGCTGATGTTATACTCCTTTTATGCATCTCTAGTTGATAAATGTTATTTATATCTCTTTACATCCATTGCAAATAGATATATGAATTATGAATCTACCATGAGTAGATGCAATGTCCTCCTTAGGGAAGGAGATTATATTACTTTGTTCAATCAATGTTTAATATTGATGTTAATATATAAGAACTCTTGTTCAGTTTTGATTATAATAAACTATTGTAACAATGTTTTGGCAGAGAGTTATATCTCCCGCTGGGACAATTTACAATTGTCTCACCCCCGTGGGATCCAATGTTTTTAGGTTAACACAGACGAAGAAGCACAAACCTTTTAGCGGAGAAAGAGCAGCAACAACATCAGGGACATCAGTAATATCTCAGGTGGAGATACTACCTGTCTAAGTGTATAGATAGTAGTCCGATGTGTCGTCTCTGTACTCTTATCTCAGAGTTTATAGTTAGTGTTTTAATGAATCGATCCGAGATTTTCACTTGATGCCTCGAAGTTATATGCTGTCTGTATATTTTGTCTTGAGACAACTGATATTGTAATCCTAGAGAAGAGAAGATACAAGTCATGTACTTTTGAATTAAGATGTAAATGTTATACTTTGGTTCTTGATGAAAGAGTTTTCCTATGTGTGGATCTCTTTGCAAAAAGTTTTAATTTTTAGTGATTTTCAGTAATCCACTGCAAATGATTCGCTTCCACTTAAGTAAATCTTGTTTTCGCGAGTAGTTCACCACAATTTAGTGGTATCAGAGCTCTAGGTTTGCTGAGTCTATAGAGACATATGACTAAGGTAGTAGAGTCTGTTCTAGTGTTTTCCAGTGTATCTGATAGTGTCTTCTACTCATATAGGAGAAGAACTTGAAGATGACTGGGTCACATGAAGAGTGTGCTGCAGAAAGAAGCAATGCTGAACCAAGAAGAGGTGCAAGGGAGCAGGCAAGAGAGGAACAATTGCCTGAGAACCCCCTAGCCAATCCAACTATGATAAGAAATCCTTCCTTAGGTATCACTGTTGGGGAACTTAGGGCAACCATGATGTATTTAGTGGATCAAGCACTAGCAGTGCAACCTAGATTACCATCCCCTAATGATGATGTTTTGGACATCAACAGAATATGTAATCCACATCAGCAGGTTGAAGCAAAAGGAAATGATGAAGTCCTGGACTTAAATCGAGTCCATGATCAACCTCGGCATGTTAAATCAATACATAGTGATGAAAGGAATAGAGTACAACATGAAATTAGGGTCTGCTACAAGTGTAGGAAACCTGGACATATCAGAAGGTATTGTCTAGAGAAGAAAAACAAGATGATGATTGAGGAAAGGCCTATCCAAATCCAGGGGTAGAGGCCTAGTAGTTCCAAAAAGGGAAAGGCTTTGGTATCACCAGTACAACCAGGGCCTAGTGCACCAAGGCAATGGTTATGTAGAAAGGGTAAAGAACCCTCTAGACCATACATGGCACCCAGAATTTGCTACCAATGTAGACATGTAGGACATCTGACAAAGGATTGCTCAGTCAAAAATGTTATGATGAATCAACCTCTGAGGCAGAGTCAGCCTGAGGCAATGAACAATCCACAAATTATGATAGGTTAGACAAAATAATGTCATTCTAATATGTCTTTCTATGTTTTCCTGAGTTAAAATGAAAAGGAATTTGGTTGAGCTTTCCTTGATTAGTCCTATGAGGACTTATAATTTTCATAATAAACATTATAGATGTTTCATGTTGCTCTTACCTCTATGAGAAGAAGATGAGGTATTTAAGAGATGCCTGGATAAAATTCAGGAATGTTAAATCTCATACTTGTGATAATATGAAGATGAAGGAATATGAAATTATACAAGTGCATACTACCTTATCTTAGTATTTATATACCTTGGTCAGGTATACAACTATTGATGATAAAGTGAGTATGGAAACTCTTAGATTGCTATCTTTTTTATTTCTCTGATCAAGTAGTCATTCAGATACAATCTAATGAGTATCATGAAATAAGAAATATGGAATAAATAAATGTGTCCTTTCCTAAGCATAAGAAAGAGAAATATGAGATAACCTCATATGAGCATGTTTGTATGAGGAATTAAAAGTATAATCCTCATAAGATAAGAATAAGAATAATGGAGATGAACCCTTCTCAATAAAGTTGTAAGTGTAATAAAGATCTTTCCCCATAATAAGGAAATGGGAAATGTGATGAGATCATGAGATGATCATAAACATGCTAGATAATAATAAAGAAAGGGATAATGATATGTAATCATCCTTATAAAAATTCCTATGCTGAAGGCAAGGAACTTAGGATGAGATAAAGAGTAAATGGTTCACGAATAGTTGAATATACATGAAATAATAAAAGGAATATGATTCCTTGTTCTCTTTCCTTCTAGGGACATGGAAATCGAGTGAGTCATAGGACACTTGATGTACATAATATTAAAATGTTTATGTGATGGATACTTAGAAAGGTATCAATTTATCTAGGACTTTGTCTCCATGGTGAAGATATATGTAACAAGTAATGTCCCAAGATGAAAGGAAGATAAAGATGTGGTGTGTTGTTTTTAACACATGAAATAGGTACCAAGGTGAGAAATCCTAAAATCTAAAGAAATACTAAATGATCTATGTTGACTATCTGGAATGGTCAACCATGAAATCAAATTAAACATGTAAAATAATATGAACATCACATGTTAGGGGTTTATGTTTTTCATAAACATAACAATTGAAGAAATCTTTGAGATAAGTTTTTGTTTGATAAGTAACCTTTCCTTATGAAAAGAGAATGTACAACTAATGAGATAGTTAGTGCAAGTAATAAGGAAAGCTAGTATGGTGTTATCAGGTGAGATGACACAATCAAGGTATGAAAAGACTTATAGTCTCAAGTGGATGACAGAATATAATTGTGATATTGAAAGAAATGTTGAACTAACTAATGAACATGGGAGTATATGTTCCATGTGAATCATTCTATGATAAACTTGTTAGGAATAACTTTGTATTGATTAAAACTCTATGGTTTCTCCATAATAATGAGATGTTATGTGACGACATGATGATATGATGTGTGAATAATATATGTTTCCCTTTATCTGGGATTTCGGGGATGAAATCCTTATTAGGGGTTTATAATTTGTAACATCCCTGACATGGGTTATGCTTTAAACCTAGGTGTTTTGATTAATAAAGATTATTATAAGCTTAATATTATCTTGTGAAAAGTAAGTAGAGCTCTAGAGGAACTTATGTTTCAATTTTGGTTCTGTTTCAATAATGTTGAAGCAATGTTTGCTTATTTTGGACTAATGTGCAAATAACCCAAGTTGAGGGGTTAACTTGAAAATGTTACATAATAATATGTTCCTAATATGTTGAAGAACCATAGGAATGAATATGGTGAAGAGGTATGGCTTATGGAAGCCTAAGTACCAAGAAAGAGCTGATAAAACAATGTTTGTGCATTAAAACCCAGTTTTGGTGTAAAGTGTAATTTACCCAAAACCTAGGGTCCAATATGAAAATTATCACTTCAATAAGGTCCCTAATATTTATTGGAATCATGTATAGCAAATAAAATGAGAGGGGTACCTCATTTGAATTAAGTTGGAGGAGAGAGAATCTTGATATTAAAATAATCAAGATTTAAGCCCAATTGAAACCCTAATTCAATTTAATGCAAAAATAAATAAAATAATTGAAGGGGCCTTCAAAAAAAATTAATATGGTTGTATTAATATGTGTGTGGACATACTTAAGCTTTTCAAAGGCACAAGCATATCCTAATGAGGTGAAATTCCACTCATCATTATTATAAGAAAAAGAAATTCCACTCAAAAATGGATATTGATATTATAAGGGTTAAGGTGCTTAATTTCTTTTCCCTTTATTCTTGGATAATGGAAGGGAGCTTGGTGGGGATATATATGAATTTGAATACAAGAAACCAAGGGGGATATGGTGGCAACAATTTCAGAATTAATAGATTTTTATAAAACATTTTCTCTCTCATTGAATTTCTTATAAAAAGACCCTTTCCAAGCCAAATGAAAGGCTTTTCCATTTGCACTTCTTATCCTTGCTTGTAAAACGACCAAGGGAGAGTGTGAGGACCAGGAGGGCGACTCCCAACCTGTTGGTAAGGTTCTTGACCATTTTCACCTTGATTCCATGGTGGAAATCAAAAATAAATTATGAATTTCTTCTTATTTCCATCTCCTCTTCAACCCTAGCTAATCTTTTCAACCAAAAGCTTGAGGACGAGCCTAGGGGAAGTTGTAAAAGCTTCATCCACCATTGTTTCCATGATCTTGGATCTTTGGAGCTCAATTGGAGGCGGGTTTTATAACTTAAACCCTTAATATTGTTATTTCAATCAATTCTTTCACTTGATGATCCTTTTTGCATTTCTGGAATTTGATTTGGTTGATTGATGCAATCACCATGGAAACCACAAAAGGTTTTGTGAGTTTAGAGCTTTATGATTATGACATAACCATAAGCACACACCTCTCCAAATATCAAGACCAAACAGTTTCAACTCAAGTGCTCAAACAGTTTCCCAAACCGTTTGGGAGCAAACAGTTTCAAACCGTTTGAGGGGAAATAGTTTCACCAAACCGCATGAGGCCAAACGGTTTCAGACCGTTTGGTGGTGTTGACCAGGGTTGACCGTTTGTATATCTATTGAAAATGATCTAGGTTAATGACCCATCAATTATTATTGATTAGTTCCAATTGGTTCATGAGTTGAAGGTCCATCAATCACCAAAACCCTAATCGGGTTAAGTGCTGATTTCCAAATTGATTGAGTTAGAAACTTGGGTTGATTGACCCAAACGGTTTCAAAACCATTTGGAGATCACCCAAACGGTCTCAAGACCGTTTGGTGGTCACCCAATACCGTTTTGAGGTCTAGGGTTGAGTATGGTTAGGTATTTGAAGATCCAAAGGTACTAAGTTGAAGTGCAATCAAATGCTGATTTGGTGATCAATCTAATGATCCAAACCCTAATTGGTTGACTTGGATTTTGATGTTGACATAGGCAAACGGTCTCAAGACCATTTGGAGGACATCCAAACGAGCTCAAGACCGTTTGGGGTCAGGTCATGTCCATTTTGGATGATGGCCCAATAGTTTTAAAGTAACTAGTTACACATTGATTAATATTGAAGGATCATCGATTCCAAACCTTAATCCAATTGATTCAAACCCTAATTGATGATCAATTGAGGGTCAATTGAGGGTCAAATCAGTTGAAGGGTGACCTATTTAACTCAATTAAAGTATGATGATAGGTCCAATTGATGATTGGTTACATGAATTCAATGGTTGAAGGAATCAACATCGGAAACCCTAATTCAATTTGATTAGTTGAGACTATTTTTGGTCCATGCGGTTTTGAGGAGGTTTGGACCAAATAGTCTCAAGACCGTTTGAGTCCAAACGGCCCCCAGACCATTTGGGACCAACCGATCCCAAACCGGTTGAGTTCATGCATTTTCAAAGTTTTACTTTAGCAAACAGTTTCAAGGGTCACCTTTAGCAAACGGTTTCAAGTGTGTACCTTTACCAAATGGTTTCAAGGGTCACCTTTAGCAAACGGTTTCAAGTGTGTACCATTAGAAAATGGTTTCAAGGGTCACCTTTAGCAAACGGTTTCAAGTGTGTACCTTGAGCAAACGATCTCAAGGGTTCACTTTGGCAAACGGTTTCAACCTCAACTTTACTAAAAGGTTTTGAGTATTCAACCAAGACCGTTTGAGGTCTGATTGGTCAAGACCGTTTGAGGTCTAAGAGTCCAAGATCATTTGGAAGGTAATCAACCAAATTGTATGAACACTTAAAGTGAATAAAGGTCAATTGTTTAAGTGAAAAATTACATGATGTAATCCAAGGGTGATTATAATAATGGTATCCTTAATGAGATAGGGTGATTAGTAACATTTGAATAATTAAGCTTTAATGATCATGGTGTAATGACATAACTCATGGTGTCAATTCTTCTTTCAAGTTGAAGTTGATTTAGTCTAATCAAGGCTGAAGCAAACATCATCTTATAGAAGATGAGAGAGAAGACTTCCTATATGAATTATAATCATGTAATGGTTAAGTCTTAACACTTCCAACATGAATGAATGATTAATTAGAGTATGATCCTTTATAGTGAGATCATGAACCCTAATTATGAAGGTTAATGAATCGTAACCCTAATTAAGGGCATTGATAGGTGAAATTCTAATACATGATGATGGTATGATCTTAATGATGATAATGACATGGGAAACCCTAATTCAGGGTATTTTGATGATCACTCATAGTTAAGGTGAATAGTAAACCCTAATTGAGGGTGACGTTATAAGAAACCCTAATTGAGGGTGATGTTATAAGAAACCCTAATTGAGGTTGATGCTATGAAAAACCCTAATCTAGGGTAATGTGATGTGAATAGTAAACCCTAATTGTGGGTTATGGAATGAGAAACCCTGATCTAGAGTAATACCATATGAAACTCTAAATTAGAATGATGCTATATGGAATCCTGATGCAATGAGGTGATGTAAGACTCAATCCAGGATAATGTCACACAATGTGGCTATTATGTGTGAAACCTTAGTGATGGTATAATAGCCAAAATACTAAAGTGGGGTGTGGCTAATTAATGTAAGATGAGAATGTTATAACCATGTAGAATAAGGTTGATGAACCATATGAATGGTAATGTGGTTATTTTAATGAATAAGGGTCTAAGAGACAAGATGATGCCTAGATCCTTATATATATTCAACTCTATACATGTGTAACAACTTATCCACCTTACAATTATGAGGATATGAAACTCTTAGGAATGATGTATGCTATATTAAATAATGATGAGGATAACATCCTAAGAGCTAAAATATCTAAAGTGATGGATAATGGTTTATCCTATATTCAACATTGCTTAAACCATTGGACAAGTACATATCATTAAAGATAGTTGGAAAATTCTAATGTGTAACCTATGCACCATATGATGAAAGTGACAAGTTAGTGGATAAAGTATTAAGAAGGGAAATACCTTAATACAAAGATAGCTGAACTATTTAAGTAAGAAGCATATGAGAAGAAAGTGATATATCAAGACATGATAGATACCACATTCAACATTTTCAGTATAGACATACCTTGATGAGCCTCTTATCCAACATTCTTGGATAAGAAACACATGAAGTGTGTGTTATGCATTTGTTATAATAAAGATGTAATAAATTCAGTGTACTTTGATAAATGTTGACTAATATACCTTGAAAATGGGGTTAAGCCAAATCAATGAGTATGATGTAATCATACCATGACAAGGATGAGAAATGAACTCATACCTTGAATTGATGACTATTAATGATATATGATGAGAATGGTGATCACAAGAAAATACTTATAATATCTTTGAATGCTCCTAGAGGAGTGGAGAAACATATTAGAGTTGAACTAATAATGTGAGCATGAAGCCCTAATTAATGTAAGATGGGAAACACTAACCCTAATTTTGGGTAAAGGGAATGAAAAGCCCTAATTGACAGATAACCCTAATCTTGATAAAGGATGGTGGTGTTACTGATATTCCATATGATGTGACAAATGACTTACATGATTGTTATCAAGACTATCAATCATGTAGACATCATGAGATGATGAACATAGCCAGACCTGAGCTATAACATTCATATAATAAATATGTTGAATGGCCTTATGTGCCTAATGTTGTTGTTGCTTAGCAAGAGTTACAAAAGGTATATGAACCTTATGAGTTCCATGAATAACTATTGCCTAGTAAAAGGTGATAAAATACTTAAGGCCATGTGAGCCATGTGAGATACTTGTGTAACAAGTATCATGTATACCTCGGTCTGAGAACCTGGAGGTAATAGTTACCTAATAAGAGGTAACGGTGATAGTGATGAATTGATGGTATGAATACCCAGACTTGATAAGTATGATAATGATGTTATTGAGAGATGTGAACTTTCAAAGAAATGAAATGAGGGACTGAGATCCCAATGTCTTATAAATATTGAGAAGTGATTGATGAAAATAGTACATGTTTCTTTATAGCATTTGTCTGAATAAGTGATGTTTGAGAACATGACTGATGCTAAAAGAATATGCTAATGTACGTAATTAATCAAGTGAAATCATATCATGTAGAGTCCTGACCATAGATCCATCATCGTCAGCAAATTGGTGATGGTGAAATGGGTTGCTCTGTGGCAAAAACCCGGAGGGTATACTTTTGAGTATGTGGGGGTTATGGGTGAAAATATCCTTACGTCCTAATGAGGGAATTGATAGAAGGTAAACATTAAGCCTCTCAATCCTTCATTACTTGTACCGGTATGGATGTATCACGAATCTCTCGATGATTGGGATAGATGCAGTACACATCTCCCAATAATGTTAATACCAGATCGATGGAGAAAAACATGAAATCTCACGATCGCGAAGAGAGTGCAGCATGCCACTGTAACTCTGATAGCGAATCTGCCAGTATACCCTGGAAAGCTATATATATATCAGAGACACAAGATGTCCTGCAGTTGGTCCTCATGCTGATTGAGGAGGATGACGTCATAGAAATCCGACTCTTCTATTGACCTATGTATGGTACCAATTTCAACTTCGCAGTTGTCGGTTGGAGAATGAGTGGTATACCGCATCTCCTCAGGGCATAAGTGTGATTGTAAAATGTAATCAGCCGTTTAGCATGTTTGCTTAAGGATTGAATATAGAAATTCATTGGCTGATGTTATACTCCTTTTATGCATCTCTAGTTGATAAATGTTATTTATATCTCTTTACATCCATTGCAAATAGATAGATGAATTATGAATCTGCCATGAGTAGATGCAATGTCTTCCTTAGGGAAGGAGATTATATTACTCTATTCAATTAATGTTTAATATTGTTGTTAATATATAAGAACTCCTATTTAGTTTTAATTATAATAAACTACTGTAACAATGTTTTGGCGGAGAGTTAAATCTCCCGCTGGGACAATTTACAATTGTCTCACCCCCGTGGGATCCAATGTTTTTAGGTGAACGCAGACGAAGAAGCAGAAACCTTTTAGCAGAGAAAGAGAACAAAATAGCATCAGGGACAACAATATTATCTGTGGTGGAGATACTGCCTGTCTAAGTGTATAGATAGTAGTCCTATGTGTCATCTCTGTACTCTCAGGTCCTCAGAGTTTATAGTTAGTGTTTTAATGAATCGATCTGAGATTTTGGCTTGATGCCTCGAAGTTATATGTTGTCTGTATATTATGTCCTGAGACAGCTAATATTGTAATCCTCGAGAAGAGATGATACAAGTCATGTACTTTTTAATTAAGATGTAAATGTTATACTATGGTTCTTGATGAAAGAGTTTTCCTATGTGTGGATCTCTTTGCAAAAAGTTTTAATTTTTAGTGATTTTTAGTAATCCACTGTAAATGATTCGCTTCCGCTTAAGTAAATCTTGTTTTCACGAGTAGTTCACCACAGTATGTGTCCTGAGTGACAAGTTTTATGATAACCCTGTATGGAAAGACTTTGTGTTGATCAAAGTTATATGGGATCTCCATGACATTAAGTTGTTATGTGGAGACTTGATGATATGATGAATGAAAAATATCTGTCTTCCTTTACCCGAGATTTCAGGGGTTTATAACTTGTAACATCCCTGACCTGGGTCATGAAGTAACCCTATTTTTTGGCTAAATGAGTTGCTTAGGACTTTAATATAATCTTCTAAGGTGTTTTGTTATCATGTGACACACTTATGTTCGAAGTTTGGTCCTGATTAAATGTTATTTGAACAATGCTCCTTTATTTTGGACCAAAGTACAATTTACCCAAGTTGAGGGGTTATATTGCAATATGCCACATGATTGAATATGCCTTTTGGGTTTTAGCATCATTATAGAGAAAAATGATGCAAGGTGGTGGCTGGTGGAAAGCCCAAAATTCCAAGTTTAAACTTGTTTGAATAATGTTGAAATAATATTTGCTTGTTTATGGCGCGAGGGAGAGCGAGAGTGGCGACCACAAGGGTGATCAGCGGGGCGTAAGCATCAAGCAGGCCGCTGGAGACGCAAGGTGAAAATGTTGCTGGAAGTAGTCCCCCTCCCCTCATCATCTCTCATGGTAGTGGTTCAGGAAGGCCTGGATTGGCTTCGTCAGGATCTCCTTTGCTTCATATCAGCAAGATTGGATCGTCCCCTCAGGCAACTGGGATTGGCATGGCCAGGGCACTGGAAACGGAGGTATCGATCCAGATGGGAGCAAGGTCAGTAGGTTCTCTCTCACCTCGGATCTATAATGGTGAATGAGTTCCCTCGCTTGTATTAGATGTTTGTATCAATTCTACCCCCGCCCCCTGGACTATGCTTTTATTGAGTTGTCTAGGGTTCCGAATGTGGAATCTGTCGAAAGGAGATCCGTGTCGGTTCAATTCAGTAGGAATTGTGAGCGGTTGGTTGTTGCTCCCCATTCCTCTGTGCCCCAAGCAATGGTAGCGCATATTGTTCAAGGTAACAATAATACTGATCCGGTAACCATGAGCGTTCAATCCTCCCCTTCTCAGATGCAGTTAGATAAATCTAGGAGGTCGGTGGCTGTAGCTCATGAATCCTCCTTATCTCAAGCTCCAGTGACACAGTTTATGCAATGTAACAGTACTAGTGGAGGGGTGGTGGGAAATTCTCATTCATCATCCTCTCAAGTTACAGAGGTGCAGGGGATTCACAATAACAATACAGGAGGTGAGGAAGTTGTGGGTCCTATTTCTTCTTCCTTACCTCAGGCACCAATGGTGCAAAAAGCTAAATCATGGGCGGAGATCCTTAAACCTGGCAAGGCGGATGACTTTTTTTGTCTAAAGAAGGTACAGACGAAGGTTAGGGAAGGGAAATTGATGTATCCTAAAGTCATAGCTGGAAGGAATAAGGAAAGATGGAGCAGAGCTGCTATGGGGTATGCTGTCGGGTTAAAACCTCATTGGCAAACTCTGGTTGTACACCTTGTGCAGATTTGGAAAGTTAAGGGTTCTTTGGAGGTTAAGTCGAGAGGGAAGGGCTTCTTCCTTGTTCTCTTTTCTAATAATGAAGACATGAATGTTGCCCTGGAAGGGGGCCCTTGGTTTGTAGCTAGAAAACATTTGATAATCAACAAATGGGAGAGGGGCGATCAGATGGAGCAGTTAAAACTTACTGAGATTACGATATGGATGAAAATGCACAACCTCCCTCTAGATTTATGGGATGAGGAGATGTTCTCCTATATAGGCTCATTTCTGGGTAAACCTATTAGAACAGATCATTTAACTCAGTCTTCAACAGGCTGGAATATGCTAGATTACAGGTCTTGGTCTCGGTGGACTTTAGTTTTCCAAAACAACTTGAAATAATCAATGATGATGGGATTCTTAACACTATCAATATAGAGTATGAATGGGAGCCAGAAAGATGTTTGGGATGTGGTAACTTTGGACATGAAACTGTTCATTGTTCTACTCATGTTCAGAAAGTGAAGGATATAGCAAAACAGATAACTAAATCTACAAATAAAGTATGGAAACCAAAGACTATAACAAATACTGAGCTGGTTACTGAAACAGTGAGGGAAGTTGTGAAAGTTCCCGAAGAAACTTCTCATGCTAGCACAACTGTTGTTGGTACTAGTTTTGTTACCCATGTGAGGATTGAGCTAGTGGATAATCCTCTGTCTCACGATGAAGAAGGCATTTGGCAGAAGGTGGGTAATTCTAACATTCCTCCTAGATTCTATGAGAAGAACTATCACCAGAAGGATACTGCTAATGTCTTGGGTTTGGTTATTATGCCAAATAGGTTCTCTCTTTTAAACCAGGTTACTCCTAAAACTTCTCATGCTACTGACCTGGAAGGCTTTGGGGTTGGGGATGTGGTAATGTCTTGTTGTTTCCCAAATGGATAGTCCTTTTTCTATTATGTCGTGGAATGTTAGGGGGGCACACAATAAAATCCGTGGCATTCAGAAGGAGTTGGTGAAGGCTCATCTTGATGTATTCATTCTTATTGAGTCTAGAGTTAATAAAATTGATGTACCTGGCTGTGTGAACTCCATTTGGAGGAATGCTAATTTTGTAGATAACTCAACTTTTCATTCTTACACTCAGATCATTGTTCTATGGGATAATCTTGATATTCATATAAGTAAAATCTCTGAAGGGGATCAATTTATTCACTGTGAGGTTGTTAATGCTGACTTCCACTTGCATTTATCTGCCATCTATGGTGCTAATGGTGATAATGATAGAAATCTCCTTTAGAAGTGTCTTGTGGACTTCTCTTCTCAAGCTATGAATAACTGGTGTGTTGTTGGTGACTTTAATGCTGTAAGGCTGGTTGGGGAGAGATTAGGAAAAAATTCTCCTCCGGAGACTAGTATGAATGCTTTTAATAATGCTTTGTGTGATGTGGAATTGCTTGAAATGCCTATTAAGGGCTCCTTTTTTACTTGGGATAGTAGAAGCAAGGATGGGCATAACACTTTTTTGAAGATTGATGGAGTCTTCTGCAGTATTGACTTCATGAAGAGATTTCCTAATGCTTGATGTGAGACCACTTCTAACTTGGTCAGTGATCATAAATCTATACTGATTTATCTTGTCAAAGGAAGTAGTAAGATCACTCCCTTCAGATTCATCAACTGTTGGGCTAAGCAACCTAATTTCAAGGGCATTGTCCTGAAGGCGTGGAGTGGGAATGTTTCTGGTTCTCATATGTATAGGCTGTATAGGAAGCTATATGATGCTAAATTTGCTCTATGTACTTAGAATGAGGAGCATGTTAAAAATTTCATGTCTAATGCTAAAGTGCTGGAAGAGAAAGCTTTGGCTATGCGGATCTTGGGTGATGAGAATCCTTTAAATGCTGATTTTCAGATTATTGCTAATGCTGTGAGAGTTGAGGATACTAAAGCTATTAATGCAGAGGAAAGATTTGTGAAGCAGAAATCGAGAGTTCAATGGCTGAAGTGTGGTGACAAGAACACTCATTTGTTTTATGCTTCTCTTCTAAACAGAAGGTTATCCAATGGTATTTACAAACTGCAGATTGATGGTGATTTTTGCTCTGCTCCTGATATTATTTCAAAACATATTACCTCTTACTTTGACAAGGTTTTTAAAAATCCTTTGAATACAAGTTCTTCTATTGATTGGTCTAATGAATGGAATCTTCCTGAGCTCTCAGAGAGACATTTTAATGACCTAAGAAGGTGGGTGACAAATGAAGAGATTATAGATGTGGTAAGGAGCTTAAAGGAGGACAAGGCCCCTGGGCCTGATGGCTTTAACTCTTTCTTCTTTAATAACTTTTAGGAGATTGTTGGTGGGGATGTGTTATCTGCAGTTCATAACTTCTTTAAAAGTGGAAGGATGTTGAAAGAGTGTAATCGTTCCTTCATTTTTCTTATTCCCAAGAATAAGGATGCTTATACTATTAGAGATTTTCAGCCTATCTCTCTATGTAATACCATAAATAAGATCCTTATGAAGATTTTGGCGAAGAACATGCTCAAACTCATTCTTCCTGAGATTATTAGGCTTAATCAGGTGGCTTTTGTGAAGGGGAGGAAAATAGGTGATGTGATTTTTCTTGCAAATGAAATTTTGAGCTCTTTCAATAAGCATGGTAATGGTAGTCTTTGCCTTAAGGTTGACCTATCTAAAGCCTTTGACTTGATTAGCAGAAGTTACATTCCTTTTATCCTAACCAAGATGAACTTTCCAACTTGCTAGATTAATTAGATTGAAGAGTGTTTTGACACTGCTTCTTATCAAGTTCTTATTAATGGCACACCCTCTATCTCTCTCCAAGCAAACAAAGGGGTCAGAAAGGGTGACCCGTTGTCCCCGCTTCTTTTTGTTCTAGCTGTGCAAGGTCTCACTTCTATCTTGGATTGGTATGTGAGGGAGGGTAGGATTGACCCTTTATATGCTTCCAAAAGAAAACGTACCATGGTCTCACATATTATCTTTGCTGATGATTTATTGGTATTCACTAAAGCTGATGATAAAAATATCAGTGGCATCATGGATTCTCTTGGGGTGTTTGGTAAGATTTCTGGCCTTATTTTGAATAATGATAAGAGTCAAATCTTCCTAAGTAGAGACATGGATGCTAGATTTATGGGTGATCATCTTGAGATTCCTATTGCCGAGCTTCCTGTAAAATACCTTGGTCTTCCTCTCTTCATGGGCAGGCTTACTAGAGATCTTTGCGCTCCTTTGATTGATAAATTGAAACATAAATTGGACTCCTGGAAGTGTAACCTTCTCTCTATGGCTGGTAGGGTTGAACTGGCCATTTTGACATTGTCATCTTTCTATATCTTCTGGACCTCAACTTTTCCCATCCTAAAAGTAGTCATTCACTTGATGGAAAAGATCACCAGGGACTTCATTTGGGGAAATACTGAAAACAAAAGGAAACTTCATTCTGTTTCTTGGGAATCGATTTGTAGACCAAAAGTAGAGGGTGGCTTAGGGGTTAAGAGTTTCTCAGAATGGTCTGTGGCTAGTATGCTCTATAATCTTTGGGATATTGCTAACTCTAAAGACTGTTTATGGGTTAAATGGATTCAAGAACATTATATTGGAGAAGGGTCAGTTTGGTCAGTCAAAACAAATAGCAATAGTTCTTGGATGTGGAAAAGGTTGCTGAAATATAGGTACAAGTTGTTGTCCTATGTTCATTTCAATATTGGCAGTGGTAATAATTTTCTTTTGTGGTTGGACCCTTGGTGTAGGGGTAAGCCTCTGATTGATATGGTGGATCCTCAATTAGTTGCAAGACTGGGGTGTGGTCTATTTTGCAAACATAAATGTTGTATTGTGGATTATAAATGGAGCTTTCTTGAGTTTAGAGGGGTTGATGATTTGCATAATTGCATCAGTCCTCTACCTGCTATTCGCATAGATTCCCAGGACACTATTGCTTTGATTGAACCTGTTGCAACTTCTCTTCTTAATTGCTGGAACTTGTCCAGATGTAAGTTTCCGAAGGTGTATTGGGGGAAATGGATTTGGGCTGCTATTTTTCCAAGAAGAATATCTTTATTTCTGTGGAAGTTTTTTCTAGACAGGCTGGTAACTATGGAGGTTATGAAGATCTTTGGTTTCTCCCTGGCTTCTTGCTGTACTCTATGTATGAATGGTGAGGATGGTGCTGATCACCTTTTCTTCTGTTGCTCATTTTCTGCAACTATTAGAGACTTGTTTGCTGAGAAGTTCAAGGTTGAATGGCCTAAGAGTAGGCGTATGATGATACAGCTGAATGGTAAAGCCAAAACAGTTGCAGGCTTTGCACTGTATAGCATTTGGAAGGAAAGAAATAGGAGGATCTTCCTTAGTAATAGGAAGGAGATCTGTGATATTTGGGATATTGTTCTCCATGATTCGAAGAGCATGTATAGATAGTTGTTTCTCTTTGTGTACAACTCTCAGATGTATAGTTTGTTTCTTTTCTTTTCTTTCCTATTTTGTACATTTTATATAGCTTTAATATAGAGTGGCAAGCTGGTTACACCAAAAAAAATATTTGCTTGTTGTGGACTAAAGTGCAATTTACCCAATTTAAGGGGTTAACTTGCAAATGTTACATGGTAAAATGTTCCTCAAGTGTTGAAGCATCATAAGAATGAAAATGATGCAGAGGTATGGCTTATGAAAGCCTGAGCACCAAGAAAGAGCTTATTAAGCAATATTTGTGCATTAAAACCTAGTTTTGGTGTAATGTGCAAATTACCCAAAACCTAGGGTTCAATATGCAAAATACCACTTCTAGAGAGTCCCTAATATTTCTTGGTATCTATTAGAGACAAGAAAATCAGAGGGGCATCTCATTTTAATCACTTTGGAGGAGAAAGAATCTTGATATTAAAATAATCAAGATTTAAGCATAATTGAAACCCTAATTCAATTTAATGCAAAAATAAATATATTAATGGATGTTCCCTTCAACCAAAAATGAGATAGTTGTATTTGTATAAGTGTGGACGTCCTTGTGCCTTGTAAAGGCCACGAAATATCTAAAGTGAGTGGAGAGCCCACTCACATTAGTTAAAGAAAAAGTAATATCCACTCAATTTTAGATATTATTATTATAATGGTTAAGGTGCTCAATTTGCTTTCTTTTAATTCATGGATAATGAAGAGGAATTACAAGGTGGGGGAGATGGCTTCGTATGAAAGGGATTGAGGGGAGTATGTGACACCAATTTTGGGGAGTTGAAGGATTAATATAAGACTTTCTCTCTCATTGGAATTCCCTTATAAACATCCCATTTTCAACCCACATGAAAGACTTTTTCGATCCCTTTTTCTTTCCTTGCTTTGGCCATACACAAGGGAGCATAGGAGAAACAGGAGGACGTGCCCCAACCTGTAGATAATCTCCATAGTCATCTTCAAACTTGAATTCATGGTGGAAATCGAAATTCAATGCTTAATTTCTTCTTTTCTTCATTCAATCTTCAATCTTGGCAATTATTTTCACTCAAAGACTTGAGAACGGACCTTGGACAGTTGAAAAAGCTTCATACACCATTGAGGACGTGAATCTTGAAGCTTGGATTCAATTTTGAAGGTGGGTTATATAATTTGAAACCTTGAATGTTATTATTGATTTCATTTCTTCATCATATGTTGATTCTTTCTTCATTCTCAAAATTCCATTTGATTAGTTGTTGAAATTACCACAAGAATCACAACAAATTTCGAAGGTCTGGAGCTTGCAAATGATGATGTCATCTTAAGCACACACCTCAACAAAGTACATGAGCAATCGGTTTCAACATTGAAACCAATCGGTTTCAAGATCGATTGAAACTAAACGGTCTCAAGACCATTTGGGAATAAACAGTCTCAAGACCATTTGAGATCAAACGGTCTCAAACCATTTGGAGGATCAATGCTGATGTGGGTGGATGATGATCCAATAGTTATTAATTGAATTAATTCTAAAGGGTTCAACACTTTAAGGTTCCTTGAGTACAAACCCTAAATCGGGTCATTGAAGAAACCCGAATTGGATTTAACCAATTTCAGTGATTGGATGGGTCAAACGGTCTCAAGACCGTTTGACATCAAACGGTCTTAAGACTATTTGGGGTCAAATGACCTCAAGACCATTTGAGGTCAGGAAATTTCATGATTGGATTATGATCTAATGGTTCTAATTGATTGACTCGTAATAGGTTCAGTGATGGATAATCCACTAATTACAAACTCCAATCGATTGAATTGATTGAAGCCTTCATTGATGGAATTGATCAAGACCGAATGGGTAAAACCAATCAACACCGAATGATTAAATTTGATTAAGACCGAATGGGTAAAATCAATCAAGACCGAATGGGTAAAAGTGATCAAGACCGAATGGGTAAAGTCAACCAAGATCGAATGGGTAAAATTGATCAAGATCAAATGGACAATTTGATCTTCAAAACCGTTTGGTCATGTTGACCATTTGGGAGAGTTGACCAAATGGAGGTCAAGTACCTCAAGACCGAATGAAGGTCAAGCACCTCAAGACCTAATGGAGGTCAAGCACCTCAGACCGTATGGAGGTCAAGTACCTCAAGACCGAATGGAGGTCAAGCACCTCAAGACCGAATGAAGGTCAAGCACCTCAAGACCGTATGGAGGTCAAGTACCTCGAGACCGAATGGAGGTCAAGCAACTCAAGACCGAATGAAGGTCTAGCACTTCAAAACCGTTTGAAGGTCAAGGAGGTCAAAACTGTTTGAAGGTTTCAAAGTGATAAAACCATTTGAAGACCTAATAGTCTTAAAGTTATGAAAGACCAATTAATCCCTTGATTGTTAAATAGCATATATCCAAGTATGGTTGTACCTCTAAAGTAATTAGATTATTAGTACATTTATAGTGGTTAACTTTGATGCTTATGGAAGCAACATCTCAACACACTAAGCTAACCCTAAGTGTGTATATTTAAATGAGGGGTTTACCTAATCTAATCAAGCTTGAAAGTGATCAACATCCTAGAAGGGATGAGAGAGAAAGGAATTCATACATGTATAATAATCATGTAATGGTTAAGCCTCAACACTCTCAACATGAATATAATATGTAGTTAGGGTATGATCCTTGAGAAAGAAATCGTGAAACCCTAATTGAGAAGGTTGATGAACCCTAACCCTAATTTAGGGCAATGCTACATGAAACCCTAATCTAGGGTAATGATGTAACCCTAATCTAGGGTGAGGATATGTGAAATCCCAATTTAGGGTAATATAATGAAAAACCCTAATTTAAGAGGATGCTTCATGAAACCCTAACTTCGGATAAAGTTACATGAAACCCTAATTTGGGGAAAAGTTATAAGGAACCTTAATTCAAGATAATGATATGTGAAACCCTAATTAAGGGTGATGACATGTGAAACCCTAATCAAGGGTGATGCCATGTAAAATACTAATTAAGGGTGATGACATGTCAAACCCTAATCAAGGGTGATGCCATGTGAAATCCTAATTAACGGTGATGACATGTGAAACCCTAATCAAGGGTGATGCTATGTGAAACCCTAATTAAGGGTGACAATATGTGAAACCCTAATTAAGGGAGATGACATGTGAAACCCTAATTAAGGATGATGACATGTGAAACCCTAATACATGGTGATGTGATGTAAAACCCTAATTGATAAAGAGGGGAACCCTATTCCTAATAATGGAGTAGTGAATAATATATTGGTAGGTGAAATACCTAAAGTGGTTGATAATGAATAATCTTATTTCAATAATGCCTTAACTCGAGATGAGTCCATATTATTGTTAATGGTTAAATAATTCAAATGAGTGACTTATGACTAATACATTACATGATGATCTAATGAACACGTGTATAAAGTATTAGGATGGGAAATATCCTAATACAAGATAAACTGATGAACTTAAGTAAGTCAAAAGTGATGAGGGAAGAGATACATCAAGACATGATAGATATCACATCTAGTACCTCAAAATTGATACACCTGGATGTACCCTAAGTCTAGTACACTTGGATGAATAACACATGAAATGTGCCATGTCAATTGTTACATTGAGATGTAATGAGTTTAATGCACTTTAATAAGTGTAGGCTGACATACCTTAAGAAAGGGTTAAGCCAAGTTAATAAAGTATGATGTATTTATACTCTGGTAAGGATGAGAGAGAAACTCATACCTTGTTTTGATAATCATTTAATGATAAATGATGAGAATAGTTGTTTCCTAGTGAAAGGTGACAAGATGTTTAATGGCCTTGTGAGCCATGATAGTAGTTGTTTCCTAGTGAGAGGTCACAAGATGTTTAATGGCCTTGTGAGCCATGAGTGTAGTTGTTTCCTAGTAAGAGGTGACAAGATGTTTAATGGCCTTGTGAGCCATGAAAGTAGTTGTTGCTGAGTGAGAGGTAACAAGATGTTTATAAATTCTCATGTAAGAAATGATAATGTCCAAAATAGACAATGGAAATTTAGTGACATAATAATAATAACTAATAGATACAATAATAATAATAATGAAATCTTGATCATACATGCTTCATGTTTATAGACAAATAAGGGCTATAGTGTTTTGAACAAGCTTAAGAGAGATATGAGGAATAATGGAATTACATAAAGAATGTGAATAAGTATGATGTCTTGATCAAGGTTTAATACCTAGCAAAGGCGATGTGGTATTCAGTGATGATGCACATGATTGGTATAATCCAATGCCTGGAATAAATGCACAAGATTGACATAGTTCAATACCTGGAATAATGTCACAGGATTGGTAATAACCCAATATCTAGAATAATGTCACATTATTGGTAATAACCCAATATCTGGAATAATTGCACAGGATTGGTCATAACCCAATACCTGGAATAATGTCACAGGATTGGTAATAACCCAATACCTGAAATAATGTCACAGGATTGGTAATAACCCAATGCCTGGAATAATGTCACAGGATTGGTAATAACCGAATACCTGGAATAATTGCACAGGATTGGTCATAACCCAATACTTCGAATAGTGTCACAGGATTGGTAATAACCCAATACCTGGAATAATGTCACATGATTGGTAATAACCCAATACCTGGAATAATTGCACATGATTGGTCATAACCCAATACCTGGAATAATGTCACAGGATTGGTAATAACCCAATACCTGGAATAATGGCATAGGATTGACATAGTCCAATGTCTGGAATGGTTACATAGGATTGGCATAGTCCAATGCTTGGAATGTTTGCACATGATTGGCATAGACCAATGCCTGGAATGGTTACACAGGATTGGCATAGTCCAATGCCTGGAATGTTTACACAGGATTGGCATAGTCCAATGTCTGAAATGGTTGCATAGGATTGGCATAGTCCAATGCCTGAATGGAATATGATGATGTATACTCACATGATTGATACAATTCAATATCTACTTAGCAGATTGGCTGAGGCCAACAGATAGAAATGAGAATGATTCATGGATGGCATGCCATGATAATGAGTATCATAGGACAAACTTGAGATGTTGATATAGTATGATGGATAAATGATATACCTGTTCTTCCTATTCATTATAAAGAGAATAGATGATTTACTACTCTATCATAGATAGTTGCAATGCTTTAAAATATGAGAATGTTCTAAACTACTTATCCTCTGCTCAGTTTTATAATGTTTATCTACAATAATAATGTTTTTGGCAGAGAGTTATATCTCTCGCTGGGAAAATTTTCAATTGTCTCACCCCCGTGAGATCCAAAAAAATTTAGGTGGACGCAGACAAAGAGATAGAAATCATACAGTAGGAAAAAGGATAGCAGTATCAGGGACAACAGTAACATCTCAGGTGGAGATACTGACTGTCATGTCTTGTAGATATGAGTCCTATGTGTCATCTCTGTACTCTCTGGTCCTAGGAGTCAGTACTTAGTGTTTTTATAATCAATTTGAGATCTTGCCTTGAATGCCTCAAGGTTTTGTGTTGCTCATGTGTAGACTTAATAGAGCAATTAATGTATGTAATCCTCGAGAGGATATGGTACATGGCAAGTACTTGTGAACCAGAATGTACATGTAATACTTTGGTTCTTGTTGATAAGAGTTCCCTAGAATTCGATCTCTTTGCAAAAGGTTTTCGTTTTTAGTGATTTTTGTTAATCCACTGCTAACAAACTCTTCTTCTTAATTAAATCATGTTTTTGTGATTTGTATGCCACAATCTCATATAAGGAAATAAGCCATCATTAGGTCATAAGACCATTCACCTTCTCTTTCAATGATACCAACAACTCACATGCCTCATAAGGCCCATTCTATCATATCTTAATCACCATAGCTCATACATGTGTATGCTTATCAACTGGTGTTACCTACATGGGTAGAAAATTGTAATAAGAAGAAGAATACACCGTCATCACTACCATCTCATAAGATTCATTCCATTCACATTACATCATCAAGGTTAGGGTTCCCTCTAATCAATTATGGATTACTAGGTTGGATCAACAACCCCCTTTAGATCATTGTTTCCATCATCATTATAAGGTATGTCATGAGATAAAGTTCATAGAAAACAACGCTCCTTATTATTCACACAACCCCCCCATAGGGTATCACATCATATCATGTGACCCTATCATCAACATGATATAACATAACCACCATCACAAGGTATCAGTTGATACTATCATATAGTGTATTAGTTTATCCCTCACTTAAGAGTGTGACGGTCAACACCATCTAATAGTGTGATGGGCAACATCACCCTAAGGAGGCAGGCAATACTACCCTAAGGTGTGATGGCCAGCACCACCTAAAGGTGTCAGGCAACCAAAGCATGTCGGGCAACCCTAGGTATATCATTTGTTAGGGTTAGGGTTTCATTATGGCATCACAGGTCAAGGTGTATCAGGAAACACTTCACTAAAAGTGTGTCAGTCTCTATACAGCAAGGGCATCATGGTTAACCCTCAAAATAGACCAACTCACACAAGGTACACCCATAGTCATGATGGGCTAACACCTTCATGGCATAATGGTTTAGTAACACCTATCAGTTTAAGTACTTCTAGAGCACGATGACTTAAACCTTCCATACATATAGGTTTAGACATCACATACCAGTTTAGGTACTTCTAAGGTATGATGGGCTAGCTTCTTCAAGATCTATCAACCATAGGTCATGATGGGTTAACCTTCTCAACACATACCAGCCTAAACATCTCCAAGGCATGTCGACCTAAGCATCTACAAGTCATGATGAATTGCCACATAGTGTGTGGGGTTGTGGCACTACAAGTCATGATGGCCTACCCTCAACATGGTGTGTGTATGTGTGTGGACTTGTTGTCTTCAACCATAGAAACGTCAGCCACTAGTCCATCCACTAACATAAAAAGAAGGTGCAAGATAGTAATAGCAAACTAAATGAGATTCCATCATCAAAATAGTTGTAAAAGCACTAACAACTACTATAATATAAGAGATGAATGATCTAGAGATGATGAACAACACAAACATATGAAGAGTGAAAATAACAAAGGAGGTTAAGAGTTATATAACCCCCATCAAAGATCATCACCAAGATCCAAGCTCCAAGGTAAAGCTCCAAGCTCACAAACTCAAGGTACAAGATGATCCACCAACTTGATCACCACCACACCTTAACAAAGTGAACATGGTTTAAAGATGGAAAGAAGATATCCTAGATCCATGGCCGAGAAGAAGAAGAAGAAAATAGAGATAGGAAACATAGCTTACCAAGGTAGAAGATGAAGCATGATCAAAGAACACCACAACTTGGAACTCATCCACCAAGCTCCAAGAGAGACTCTGTAGATCCTTAAGCCTCTCAAGGTCGACCACCAAAAAGGAAAGGAAGCAAGGATGGCCAAAAGGATCCTCTTTCATGGAGAGAAAGAGGATTTATATACAAGAGGGATGAGAGAGAGAGATCATGGAAGAGGTGTCATCATCGTAGGAGCTTAGGTGCCACTTGTCCACAAACAAGGAGCCACATGCATCAACATGCAAGACATGGTGATAAGATCAAGGCTAGATCTCACCCTCTTGGTGTTCTACTAAGGTCATGTCTGATACCATATCTCCACACATCCATAAACCTATAGGGTACAACTCTACACACTCACAAAATGATAGGGCTCAACCCTACACACTCACAAACCGATAGGGCTCAACCTTACACACTCACAAACTGATAGGGATCAACCCTACACACTCACAAACTGACACACAGCCCCTCCAAGGCTCTCTATCCTGAGACAACACATCTAGGTGCAAGACACATCTCACACATCTGTAATGTCTCCCATACAACACCTCATAAGGTGCCATGTCAATGCTACTCTGATAGTTGTTGTTGTAGGAAAACTCAATCAAACTGAGATGTATATCCCACTTCCTAAAAATTGAAGAACACGTGTTCTCAAAAGATCCTCCAGGGTCTGAATGGTCCTCTCAAATTGACCATCTGTCTACAGGTGGAAAGCAGTGCTAAATGTTAATTGCATACCCAAAGTCGTGTGCAGTTGCTCCCAAAAGTGACTCGTGAACTGGGGATCTATATCAGACATGATATTTGCTGGAACACCGTGCAAATGCACTATCTCATCCACATAGATATGGGAAAGATTCTCTGCTATGAATGTCATTTTCACTGGAAGGAAATGTGTTGATTTGGTCAATCTGTCAACAATTACCCAGATGGAATCATGGTCTTTGGCTATCCTAGGCAAGCCGACCACTAAGTCCATTGTCACATGATCCCATTTCCACTGTGGTATAGGAAATAGTTGCAATGACCCTACATGCTTCTGACAAACAACACATCTCACAACAAACAACACATCTCAGACAAACAACACATCTCACAACAAACTCAGCCTCATCCTTCTTCAAGCCTGGCCACCAATACATATCCTTTAGATTATGATACATCTTGGTGCTACATGGGTTCATAGCATACATGGATGAATAATCCTCCTCCAATACCATCTTCCTTAGGTCATTAGCATCAAGAACTGTTATCCTACCATGGTAACAAACTATCTCATCATCTGACTTGTGGAAGCCATCACACTTCTCGATGCCAAACTCTGATCGAAATTGTTGTATCATGATATCTGTCTGTTGCACCTCTTTGATCTGCTGTCTCAGTGTCGACTTCACATGTAGATGTGCCAAAAAACTCTGTATCAAGGAAACTTCCAACTTAACATTCATCTAACGCAATGAGACCAACATGTCTCGCTTGTGGCACATCAAAGAACTCAACTGGGCTCTATCCACATGCAAAGATGAAGACTTCTTGCTCGATGCATATGCCATGACATTCACCTTTCTCAGATGATAATCAATCATGCAATCGTAGTCTTTGATTAACTACATCTAGCAACATTGTCTTATATTTAACTCATTTTGTGAGTAGATGTTCTTGTGATTTGTGAAGATATGACACTTCTACCAATACTGGCAGTGCCTCCAAATCTTCAAATAATGAAATACAACAACTAACTTTAGATCATGGATCGGGTAATTCTCCTCATTCTTAAGTTTTTTGGAAGCGAAAGAAACCACTTGCTTGTCATTCATTATCACACAACCCAAATTATTCCTGGATGCATCACAAAAAACTACTTATCCTTTTCCTTGCTCGGGTAAGACTAGAACCACTGCACTTGTCAACTTCTCCTTTAACATTTGGAAATCACGTTGGCATATGTCATCCCAGATGAACTGTACATCCTTCCTCATTAACTTAGTTAGGGGTAAGGTGATAGCACTAAATTCCTTGATTAACCTCCTATAATATTCTGCCAAACCTAGAAAGCTGTGCACTTTTGTCAGCATTTTAGGCTGGTCCCACTCTGTCACAGAATCCACTTTCTTAGGGTCCACACGTACTCCCTCGGCAGATATAACATGCCCTAAGAAAGCTACCTTCTTCAACCAGAACTCATACTTGCTAAACCTAGCATAAATACATTGTTGTTTCAGCATAGTCAATGCCATATGAAGATGTTGTTCATGTTACTGACTGTTATGATTGTATATCAAGATGCCATCTATGAAGACCACTACAAACTAATCAAGGAACTACTAGAACACTCTATTCATCGATTCCATTAATGTTTTTGATCCATTGGTCAGCCCAAATGGCATAACCACGAACTTGTAGTGACCATACCTCATCCTATAAGGCGGCTTAGGTAATCCTCCTTGATCCTCAACTTGTGATATCCTAACCCCAGGTCTATCTTTGAGAACACTGCCGTGCCACACAACTGATCAAATAGGTCATCTATCCTCAACTAGGGATACTTATTCTTTATCGTCACCTTGTTCAACTTTATGTAGTCTGTGCACAGTCTCAAAGACCCATCCTTCTTTTTTATGAGTAACACCGGAGCACCCCACTGTGAAGTACTCAACCTGATGTATCCTTTATCAAGCAGTTCTTGCAATTATGTATCATCTATGTCGAATACATCATGTATGGTGTTTGACCTATCAGTTGTGTGGTGGAGACCAGATTGATCTCAAAATCAATCTCTTTAGGTGGGGGAACAAATGGAAACTTCTCAGGTAACACATCCTCAAACTCTCTAACAACTGGAATCTCCTAAATAATAGGACTCCTAACCTTAGTATTAATCACATGTGCCAGGAACACCTCGCAGCCTTGTCTCAAAAGCTTCCTTGCAACCATAGCTAATACCAAAGATATCGGAAGAATCTTCCTATCTCCTTGGAAGATCCATGTCTTACCACCATCTATAAACATCGCCTTCTTGGACCCACAACCCAAGAGTATTATATACTTCTCCATGGTATCCATTTCAAGGATCACATTGAATCCATGCATGTCAAGTGATATGAGATCCACTTGAATGATGTGCCTCGAAAAGGAGAGGATACAGGAAGGACACACATCCTGCAACACTACAGAACAGATTAGCGGGTTTCTAACAACAATCTATTCTTCTTATGACTAACAGGAAAAGGACAACTACTAAGAACTTTACGAGTGATAAAAGAGTGTGTTGCACCCGTATCAACCAAAACAAAGAAAAAGCAAGAAAAAGAAAAATCATAATAAAATAAATCCATCTGACATGTCACCACTCGCGGGTTGACCACCGCCTCTGGATGACTCACAGTGTAGAATCTAGCTGTTGCTTGTTGTATCCCCTATCCTCTACTTCCCTGAGTAAACAATCTGACCTGGGATGCTTGGCCACATCCTCATTCTCCTATGTTGATATTCAGTTGTCTCTGTGACCCTTGTTGGCTCTACCTCGGTTGATGGGTCACTTCATCATATCTCACTGGACATTCTCACCTCAGATGTCCCATCTTCCCACACTTATAACAAGCCCAGTTCCCATACTATAGCTTAGATACCCCTGTCTTTGATACAGATGTAGCACACTGGGATCCTGCAAGTGGAAAACTACAACCTCTTCCCTTACTCAGTGACCACTGGATCAATGCACTGAACCTCTACAATGTTGGCGGTGTAGAAAGCATCGAATTCTTAAAGCCTCCTGACAACTACCCATATGACTGTGCATACCTCTTCCTGGCACTTGTCTCCTGCTTCTCCTTCATAGATCATTCTATCCTTCAAATAGACTCGGCAAACACGACAAGCCTCTCTCGATTCTCCAAAGAAGTTGTCGGGGTAGACAACTCAACATTCAAACCCTTCTCAAAATGATGAACCTGCTCATCCTCTATAGTAGCCATGTAAGGATAGAAACTCAACAACTCCATAAACTTTTCTTAATACTCATTGATCGTCATGGATCCCTATCAGATCCTCTCAAACTAGATGATCTTCTTGTCAAGGTACGTCTGAGGAAAGTACCAACTGATGAACTCACGTTAGAACTCCTCCCATCCTATCACAACACTTGCGCTCTTTACCTCCTCTATGGCCCACCAATGGTCATAACTCCCCTTTAGAATGTACATCACATGCTTCACCTTGTCTGCTTTAGGGATATTGAGGATCTTAAAGACTTTCTCAAGCTTGGTAAGCCATAGATCTGCATCTTTCAGACCAGTCATCCCAACATACTCCACTACACCGACACGTCGAACATGCTCAAAAGTCTTCCCAATACTCGAAGATTCAGTATGGGGAACCGGTGCCCTACGCCGAGGTACATGCATCCTAACCGCCATATAGGTCATAGTAGACATAAACTTCCTAAAAGAGATTGAAAGGTAGTATTTTCAATCATGGCTGGGTCAAACTAGGGGACTTCAGGCACCCGATCTTCTCGTGCTTCGTTCCTTGCACCACCACCCGATGCAGCAACACTACTTTTTCTAGTATGTTCTTCGTGTTCTCCAGACATCTTTAAGACTTCTCTTCTTCTTCTACATAAGCAGAAGTCACTATATGATAGACTGGAGGATACAAGAGCAGACACAAACCCTAGTCCTAGGTCTATGTAGACTTAGCGAACCTAAAGCTCTGATACCAACTTTATTGTGATGCCCCGTGCCACAAAAGTGAGATTACTCAAAACAAAACCACAGAAGAGAGATTAAATAGCTAATTATTGTAATATACTAAAAAATTAAAACCTTTTTCATAAAACTAGAAAAATGGCAAGAACCTTTACATATGAGTCCTTTCATTCCTCAAAGCACTTACTCTATGTGCCATCAACCTATTAGCAGAGAACCCATTCCAGAACATATATACATATATCCACTACATCTGTATATAAAAGGGCACACAAGCCAGCCACATATCGAAAGATTGAGTGTACATCTACAAAGCATCCCCAAAGATCGAGTGTACATGGATGACTCTAGGACTCTATCAACAGAAGACATCCTACAACACTGCCAACCTTGTAAGCTACTTCCTCTGTTGCTTCTCCTCAACCTCTGATGCACGATCTCTACCTCCTTGTCCACGTCCACCTAAAAAGGATGTGGGAAACCCATGGGGTGAGATTCCAAATCTCAGCGGGAGATATAACTCTCCACCAACTCTATTATTATCACATATGAGATAATTAAAGGAGCAACAAAGTATAGTTATAAGAAGCGGGTAATCATTACTAATAGGATAGACAGTTACTATTGAATTATGAAACATCTTGACATTGTAAAAAGGAATATGATGAACATGTATATTCCCTACCAACAATATTGTATAAATATCAAGCAAGGCCTCATCCAATGTTTCCATGTTTGATCCTATACAAGTATACTACATGGTTGTTTATGTATTTTATTATGCCCTAAGGATATGAGTTGTACCACCCAAATCCAATCAACCACTACTAAGTCAAAATTGGTTCCATACCAGGACTAGTGGAAGAGATGGAATCCATGACCTCACCACCTTGTGGTCAGTACATGAGGAATCATGCAGTAACATCATTAGTCAGACTTCTTTCACTGACATATAGTCCAACTATGCAAACCTAGCCCTCCTTGATACATGTCACAACACTAGTAAAACTAAGCTACAACCCACAACCACACTCTTCTAGGGTATGGGCTACAGCCAACCATGTGTCACATATCACTAAGCTACGGTCCAATGCCACACTCATTCTAGGGTATGGCCCACAACCAATCCTATGTCACATATTCCTAGACATATGGGGATATTCGTCGTCACCCTTGCATATTCAAAATATGTGCTCTGAGTTAAACTCGTTTCACCATTCAGAAAATACTGACACTGAATGGATCTATGGCATAGGGAAAGCTACATAATTAGGTTCCACTTGATTAGTTAGGTCATTTAAGTATCTGTTAGCATCAATCAAGTTACAATGTACAACCTCTAAACAAATTATATTTAAATAAGGACATAACACATCACCAGAACATATTTGACCATATAAGGTGTGATATCATCACGTTATCACTTGATGCTTGTCATTCACCATATTTTCCATCACAAGGACCACATATCTTAGGGTAAGAACCCCTCCTCTCATCACTGAGGGAAAACATCATCTCATATGAGGAAATAAGCCTTCATTAGGTCATAAGACCATTCACCTTCTCTTTCAATGATACCAACATTTCACATGCCTCATAAGGCCCATTCTATCATATCATAATCATCATAGCTCATACCTGGCTATGCTTATCAACTGGTGTTACCTGCATGGGTAGAAACTTGTAACAAGAAGAATAATACATCATCATCACTATCGTCTCATAAGATTCATTCCATTCACATTACATCATTAGAGTTAGGGTTTTCTCTAATCAATTAGGGATTACCAGGTTGGATCAACAACCACCCTTAGATCATTATTTCCATCATCATTATAAGGTATGTCATGAGATAAAGATCTTAGAAAACAACACTCCTTATTATTCACACAACCACCCCATAGGGTATCACATCATATCGTGTGACCCTATCATCAACATGATATAACATAACCACCATCACAAGGTATCAGTTGAGACTATCATATAGTGTATCAGTTTATCTCTCTATTAAGAGTTGATGGTCAACACCATCTAATGGCAAAATAGGAAACACCACCCTATGGAGTCAGGCAACACTACCCTAAGGTGTGATGGCTAGCACCACCAAAAGGTGTCGGGGAACCAAAGCATGTCGGGAAACCCTAGGTATATTGGTTGTTAAGGTTAGGGTTTCATTATGGAATCATGGGTCAAGGTGTATCGGGCAACACTTAACTAATGGTGTAGGCCTCTACACAACCAAGGCATCACGGTTAACCCTCAAAATATACCAACTCACACAAGGTACACCCATAGCCATGACAGGCTAACACCTTTAAGGAATAACATTTTAGTAACAACTATCAGTTTAAGTACTTCTAGAGCATGATGGCTAACACATTTTATGCATATAGGTTTGGCCATCACATATCGGTTTAGGTACTTCTAAGTTGCAATTTACCCAAGTTGAGGGGTTATATTGCAATATGTCACATGATTGAATATGCCTTTTGTGTTTTAGCATCATTATAGAGAAAAATGATGCAAGGTGGTGGCTGGTGGAAAGCCCAAAATTCCAAGTTTAAACTTGTTTGAATAATGTTGAAATAATATTTTCTTATTTATGGTGCGAGGGAGAGCGAGAGTGGAGACCACAAGGGCGACCAGTGGGGCACAGGCATAAAGCAGACCGCCAGAGACGTAAGGTGAAAATGTCACTGGTAGCAGTCCCCCTCCCCTCATCATCTCTCATGGTAGTAGTTCAGGAAGGCCTGAATTGGCTTCGTCAGGATCTCCTTTGTTTCATATCAGCAAGATTGGATCGTCCCCTCAGGCAACTGGGATTGGCGTGGCCAGGGAACTGGAAACGGAGGTATCGATCCATACGGGAGCAAGGTCAGTAGGTTCTCTCTCGCCTCAGATCTGTAATGGTGAATGAGTTCCCTCACTTGTATCAGATGCTTGTATCAATTCTACCCCCGCCCCCTGGACTATGCTGTTCTTGAGTTGTCTAGGGTTCCAAATGTGGAATATGTCGAAAGGAGATCCGTGTCGGTTCAATTCAGTAGGAATTGTGATCGGTTGGTTGTTGCTCCCCGTTCCTCTGTGCCCCAAGCAATGGTAGCGCATATTGTTCAAGGTAGCAGTAATATTGATCCGGTGAATGAAGTGGCCTATATTGTCACACTAACAAACTCTGTAACATACTGGAATTTTGGTGTCAATTTTGAATATTGATCTATGATTTCTAATCCTGCAAAATTGAATGTTTATTTTCTTAAATCTGCATTTATTTTGCACACCATTTAGAATACCTTGAAATCCTATCATAGAAATACATATTTCTCTCGTTGGGTTCTAGTCGTCTCATTTGAAATTTAATTAGATAATTGAAACCTTATTGATTCTTGGCTTTGAAATTATCATTACTAGGCTTAATGCTTATAAATTATCACGACATTAATCACGTTGGACCACTTGGGAATCACGAATAAGAGACTTGACTGTGATGAGGAATAACCATTAGAATTATATTAAAATAAAATTGCACAAGAAACAGACATGTGGATGCGAGGATAAGCTACTAAAGCAATAAATATATTAGGGGATTCTTTTTCCATGTTAACTCAGCAATGGGCCTCGTTTTTCTCGGCCCCTTTAAGCAGCTAGTCACGTTGTGTTTCTTTTTCCCGCAGACTGCAATCTCCTCTCCCCGCATCTATTGCCCTGCTACCGGTCCCCAGTGCAGCGATGATCACGGCAACGCCTCGCCCCTGCGAAGCCCGCTAGCCACGACTGCAGGGCCCCTCCACCATCGACTCCCTAACGTAGAACAATAGGTAACGACGCTGGACATTAAAGACCAGATGAGAGAACGTGCGAAATGGCTATTCAACTCAGCCACGCCGCTTTGGCTGGCATCGACGTTGCCCTACTCATAGACGCTAACCCTAGCTAGGATCGTTATAAACACCTCCCCACCATTGACACCCCACAACAACTTCAGACCCCGCCCTCGATCTCTCCTCCTACACCTATCGATCACAACGTCACCGTCTCTTTCCTTGACTTGTCTGCAGCCCTTGGGTGCCAGCAAACGACAGACCTTTCCTTGACCCCCTCTGTCGCCATCAACATCGGAGCACCCTAGCCGGGATGAGCACCTGTTCTGATCTCGGCCGCCCTTATTTGTAGCCCCGTCGGTCTGGGCAGGACCGCAGATCGACAACCACCACTCCTCCTGATCTTCGGGCTTCCCCTAACACCCAGACACCACCAGCAGCGCCGCAATCTCCGCCTCCGTCTGAAGACCCGTCGACCTGCACCCTGCATCAGCACGGCACAACGCTGACTGCAACCTGCTGCTCGACAGCATCATGACGCCGCTGGAGCACACTATCCATACGACCTTCAGGAAGTCAGGTCGACCACCACCACCACTCGGGGGCTAGGGAAGAGCAGTGTCCAGCAGACTGGAGCAACGATCTTCAGAACAGAAGCCGCCATTAGATCCCTCCTAGCTCCCTGAGCAAGCCGCCGATATATATCACCAACGATGATAGGTACCTGACTCCCCACTCTTTTTGGTTTAATTCAATGATATGGGTAACGAGGTCAGTACAAATCTTTAGTCGTAACCCTTAATCGCTGGATCTGTTAATGGATTGAATACATATATGCCTGATGTGATAATCAATATAAAGATAAACCATGAGTCACGCATGCACATGATGATCTCCACGTAAAGTATCCTTATAAAGTACATAGGTCCTAGGTAATATAAATGACTAGATGTAAAGGAAATGAAGTAAGATAAACATTCATGCATGACGCTGCTCGGTACAATGCAAATCAGAATTATATAATCATGCGATGACCTTCATGTACATAATTGTCTTACTTAATCCATATATGTATGTTCCTACAATCGATATAATACAAATTACAGCAAGGTATACACGTGATGACCAAGTATGAGGAAGTATAAAGGATTAATTAAACTCCCACGGATTTCATTATAGAAATTACCCTTATCACACCATATTGGATGGTAAAAAGATAGGTATGGGGAAAATAAAATGAGGAAAACCATAACTCAGATTACCCTAAGTTTTATACCAATCATATAAATTATTTTGTTCTAAAACTATATGTAAGAATGTAGACATAAGTAGTATTCGGTAATATATAAATCTGATCTACTATTAATGATGAGTAACAAGCCCCATAATACTTGTACCCAAAGAGATAACTATAATAATAGGAAACAATTCAATGACCTCATGATAATAAAATATAATCACGAAAGATGAAGATGGGTAAAATAGTAATTTCACCTAATAAGAATCTAAGAGATAAATTTCAAAGCTAAGGATTCCCAATGACCTGGGTTATTTCCCCTTTTTCTAGGAACTGAAACTTCAGCGCCTGTTGAACCTTAGTCATGGAAATTGTTGATTTTTGGCTTGGATTTGAAGGTACTAGATTCTCTATTTTCTTATCAAGTTATTTTCTCCCTCTTGGATTCTATGCTTTGTTTGGATGGTGAACCATAAACTTTTTATAATCCTTTCCTGCAATTGAAGTCACCATCCCCTTTAAAATGGTTGGATTTTGGTAAATATTATGATAAGCAATTGACTTGATCTATTTGGAGTTTTGACTCCCTGGACATTGGTCCCTTTGGGCTTTGGCCCCTTAGAGCTTTGGCTCACTTGAGGTAGGGTACATCCCTCCTCCCTGTGCACATGTGTAATGGATTAGTTGTCCCCCAGTCGACTGGTTAACATAGTAATTAGGCTCAATGTTGTTCCTTCATAGATGATCAAACATGAGGCATTGTTGCCCTTGAAAGAAAGGATAGTAAAGTGCTAACATCTTAATATTGAATAGTGGCTTTTGCAACGTTTTGATGAATTGATATCTTGAAACACTTTGCTTGAACTATTGAGAATTACATCTTGAAATGCAAATCTTGAAGTATTATTTTCCTTACTTGATAGACATAGTCCACCAAATATTACTTGCCTAGTTTGATATTTCCTTGAATTATATCTTGTACCCATATTTTCAAATACCTTGATAAAAGAATGTAGTACCAACAATTGCTGACCCATTATTCTCTTGGTCCATGTCGTGGATTTATTATCCCATTGGGATATTACATGGACAGAAGGACCTGCTCACCTAGAGACGTCTGCTGTGGAGTACTGAGGAGAAGCAAGGAGCATGGCAAGGTGCCCTTTGTGTGGCATCGCACTTTTATTATTATTAACATTTTGATTTAGTCCCTTATGTGGACAATAATGTTTTGTTCTTAATTCTTATGTATGCCGAGGAAACAAACACTATGTTCCTTATTGTTGATGTTATTAAAGACTTTGATTATCATATTATGTTACACGTGGTTTGTAACTATGTCGTCACATGAAATGGTATCAGAGCCTCTCAACAATCGACATCTTCCTTGCTCCACCCTAGAATTACACTCAGGACTCTATATTGACATCTCTCTCTCTCTCTCTTTACTACCCTATAGGAAACATCGATTGTTCGTTTCCGAGGATGAATATGAGACCTCTAAGAAGAAGGGATCGTCATCCCACAAGAAGTACATGACCCCTTCCCCTGAACGCTCTGAAGGCCCCCCTACTCCCAAAGATGATCCTGCTAGTCAACTAGCCCAACTGCAATCTATCCTGGGGACAGCCATGAAGGGCCTTATTGACAAGAACACTGGCCCCAGGGAACCCTCCATTGCGGACTTCATCAAGTTGAAGCCATCTGAGTTTATGGGTGAGAGTGAAAAGGAAATAGTCGAGAAGGCTGAGAACTGGATCCTAGCCACCCAAGACATTCTGGAGGGCATGAGATGTCCCAAGCATCTATGGGTGAAGTATGCAACCTTTGTTCTGAAGGGTTTTGCAAAGGTATGGTGGAAAAACATGACACATATCCAACCTGAGAAGACCTCCTCAATGTCATGGGAGGAATTTCTGAAGTTGTTTCGTCAACAATACATCCCACAGTCGGTATTGATTAAGAAGGAGTTGGAGTTTAACTCGGTGCGTCAAGGCGGAGACTCGGTAGCTGAATTCTTGCGTCGCTTCACCCTCCTAGAGAGATATGCTATGGGTGTTACCGAGTAGAGGAAGATACAAGTATTCATGCAAGGTCTTAATAAATATCTCAGCGATAGCTTGGCCCCACAATTCCCACTCACATTCGAACAACTGGTGGCCAAGGCTCAATTTACTGAGATGCATCGTCAGGAGGCGGGTTATGTTGCACCCTCAAGAAACAACAATTTGAACCATGGAGGGCATCAACTTCATTCCAACAATCAGGGTCAGCATCGCAACAACCACCACCGTGGAAACCACAAAAACAACAGTGGCAATCGGAACAAGCCTCCCTATACTGCTGTCTATACCACTCAAGGGGCCCATCTCTTCTGTCGCAACCGTGGCAAGAAACATTATGGAGAATGTTATCCTCCCACCCCTCTCTGCTACAATTGCTTCAAGCCTGGACATCGTCAGATGGAATGCACTGAACCTCGAAGGTCAAACAATACTCCACCTCGTCAGGGTAACCCTCCTAACAACTCTATCTCGAGGAACAACTATCAAAACAAGCCAAAGCCAACTGAGCAACGTAGTGGGAGATTATTTACCATGACTACTGAAGAAGCCACAAACAACAATGATGTCATTGAAGGTATGGTTTCTATTATGGGCCAACCTATGAAGGCTCTTTTTGATTCTGGATCTACTCATTCCTTCATCTCTATATCACTAGTGAAAGTTTTGAAATTAGAGACAACTTATATGGACTATATTCTGAATATCAACACCCCTAGTGGACGTGTAAAAACCACGTGTCGTAAAATCCTTCCGATAGACATCTCTATTGTTCGGAAAGATTTTCCTGTTAACCTTCTCTTACTCGACATGGTCAATTTTGACATTATCCTGGGAATGGACTGCTTGTCCATTCATCAAGCTCAACTTTTATGCGGGAAGAAACAAGTTGTTCTTGTTCACCCTGACGGCGAATAATTAGTAGTCACAGGACGTCGAAAATATAATAATATCCTTATCTCGGCAATGAAGGCCCAAAAACTAATGGACTCTAGATGCAGAGCATTCCTCGCGGCAGTAGTATCGGAGAAGGAACCCTTATGCATTGAAGACATAGATATCGTAAGAGAATACCCAGACGTTTTCCCCGACGAACTTCCTGGGATCCCTCCAAAAGACAAGTGGAGTTTAGCATTGGACTTCTGCCTAGAACGACCCAAATTTCAAAAGCCCCATATCGCATGGCACCGACGGAACTGGTAGAACTAAAGAAGCAATTACAAGAACTCCTAGATTCGGGTTTTATTAGACCCAACGTGTCACCTTGGGGTGCACCTGTGCTATTCGTCAAGAAGAAAGATGGATCCATGCAAATGTGCATCGACTATCGCATGTTGAACCAGGTCACAGTCAAAAATCAATACCCCCTACCGAGAATCGACGACCTTTTCGATCAATTAAAGTCAGCCACCATCTTTTCAAAAATTGATCTCCGTAGAGGCTACCATCAAATGAAGATCAAGGAAACATACATCCCAAAAACTGCTTTCCGCACTCGGTATGGGCACTATGAGTATCTTGTTATGCCTTTCGGGTTGACTAATGCCCCTGCTGCTTTCATAGACCTTATGAATAGGGTCTTCAAACCTCACTTAGATTCTTTTGTTGTGGTTTTAATCGATGATGTCCTCATATACTCTAAGACACTTGAGCAACATCGGGAACATCTGAGGATCATTTTGAACACACTTAGGGAACATAAACTATATGCGAAATTCTCTAAGTGTGAATTCTACCTCTCTGAAGTAATGTTTTTGGGGCATGTTATTTCTGCGGGTCATATAGCCGTGGACCCTGCAAAAGTGGAAGCTATTCAAAAATGGCAAACACCTCGCAATCTTTCTGAGATTCGAAGCTTCCTAGGTCTGGCGGGCTACTATCGAAGATTCATTCTAAACTTCTCTACAATTTCCCTCCCTATGACCAAGCTGACTAGAAAGGACGCAAAATTCGTATGGACACCAAAGTGTGAAGCAAGTTTCCAAAAGCTAAAGCAGTGCCTCACCTCCACTCCAGTCTTGACCTTACCCATTGGAGGTAAGAATTATGAAGTTTTCACTGATGCCTCCTGACATGGTCTAGGTTGTGTCCTTATGCAAGATAAACATGTGATAGCATATGGTTCACGTCAACTAAAGCCAAACGAGGCAAACTACCCCACCCACGACCTTGAACTCACAACTATTGTCTATGCTTTAAAATTTTGGAGGCACTATCTCTATGGAGAACAATTTATAATTTTCTCTAATCACAAGAGCCTAAAGTACCTACTCACACAAAAAGATTTAAATCTTCGACAACGTCGATGGGTAGAGTACCTGAACGACTATGATTTCACAATCTCTTATCACCCTGGGAAGGCCAACGTAGTCGCAGATGCCTTAAGTAGGAAGAAGGCTGCAACTTGTGCGGCCATGAGGCTGACTGAGTGGAAAAATCTAAACACATTTGCAGAATGGAAACATGAGAGAATCACAGAAATACAAGTCAAAATGGCTAGTCTCTCAATCACTCCTAGTTGGATGACTGAAATCATAGAAGCCCAAAAGACCAGTCCTGAGTTAGAAGAGGTCATGAAACTGGTAGAGAAGCCTCAAACTGAGATGCAGATTGGCTTAGATGGAGCTATTCGTTTCCGTCAACGACTTTGGGTTCCAAACATTGCTGAGTTAAGGGAGAAGGTTCTGAAAGAAGCCCACTGTTCCAAATATACCATTCACCCTGGAATGACAAAGATGTATAAGAACCTTCAGCGTTCATTCTGGTGGAAAAACATGAAAAATGAAATAGCTGAATTTGTGTCTAGATGTCTGACGTGCCAACAGGTAAAGATAGAGCATCAAAGACTTGGAGGTCTTCTACAACCCCTGGAAATTCCTGAATGGAAGTGGGATAAGGTCATGATGGACTTCGTCACTGGATTTCCTAAGACCAAACAAGGCTATGATGCAGTATGGGTCATCATTGACCGACTCACAAAGTCAGCTCATTTCTTGCCCTTCAAGACTACAATGAATGTATCTTCTATGGCTGAGTTATATATTCGAGAGATAGTTCGCTTGCATGGAATTCCAAAGATGATTGTTTCTGATCGGGATCCAAAATTCACTTCTAGACTCTGGAAACAGATTCATGATGAATTGGGTACTCGATTGGCCTTTAGTACTGCTTATCACCCTCAGACGGATGGACAATCTGAGTGTACAGTCCAAATCTTAGAGGACTTACTCTGTTCTTGTGCCATGGATTGGAGTGGCTCTTGGGATAAGTACCTTCCCTTGGCCGAATTTGCATACAATAATAGTTATCAGGCTAGCATTGGGATGCCTCCATATGAAGCTTTATATGGTAGGCCATGTAGATCACCCCTACATTGGGATGATGTGGGCGAAAGGTCCTTGCTGAAATCTGAAGAACTACAATTCTATGTTGAGAAAGTTGACTTGATTAAGAAAAGAATGAAGGCCGCTCAAGATAGAAAGAAAATGTATGCCGACCAACATAGAATGGATAAAAGTTTTCTTGTGGGAGAATCAGTCTTTCTGAAAGTAAAACCCTTGAAGTCTATTGCAAGATCAAAAATCAAGGGCAAGTTGAGTCCTAGATATGTAGGACCTTTTGAGATCCTTCAACGAGTTGGGGAATGTGCATATTGACTAGCTTTTCCTTCATCCTATGAGAAAATGCATGATGTGTTTCATGTCTCCGTCCTAAAGAAATACGTCAAGGACCCATCCCATGTTTTGACCATCGAACCTCTGGATATCCGGGAAGATTTGACCTATGAAGAATACCCGGTGAAGATCCTTGACGCAAGAGTCAAGCAACTGAAGAATAAGGATATCCAATTAGTGAAGGTGCTTTGGAAGCACCATGGCCTCGAGGAAGCAACATGGGAACTACAATATGAAATGGTGAAGGCTTATCCTCAACTATTCACTTAATCATGGATTTCGGTACGAAATCCCCCTCAACGGGAGGTGAGTTGTAACATACTGGAATTTTGGTGTCAATTTTGAATATTGATCTATGATTTCTAATCCTCCAAAATTGAATGTTTATTTTCTTAAATCTGCATTTATTTTGCACACCATTTAGAATACCTTGAAATCCTATCATAGAAATACATATTGCTCTCGTTGGGTTCTAGTCGTCTCATTTGAAATTTAATTGGATAATTGAAACCTTATAGATTCTTGGCTTTGAAATTATCATTACTAGGCTTAATGCTTATAAATAATCACGACATTAATCACGTTGGACCACTTGGGAATCACGAATAAGAGACTTGACTGTGATGAGGAATAACCATTAGAATTATATTAAAAAAAATTTGCACAAGAAACGGACATGTGGATGGGAGGATAAGCTACTAAAGAAATAAATATATTAGGGGATTCTTTTTCCACGTTAACTCAGCAATGGGCCTCATTTTTCTCGGCCCCTTTAAGCAGCTAGTCACATTGCGTTTCTTTTTCCCGCAGATTGCGGTCTCCTCTCCCTGCGTCTATTGCCCTGCTGCCGGTCCCCAGCACAGCGATGATCACGGCAACGCCTCGCCCCTGCGACGCCCGCTAGCCACGACTACAGGGCCCCTCCACCATCGACTCCCTAACACAGAACAATAGGTAACGATGCTGGCCATTAAAGACCAGAGGAGAGAATGGGCGAAACGACTATTCAACTCACCCGCGCCGCTTCGGCTGGCATCGACGTTGCCCTACTCATAGAGGCTAACCCTAGCTAGGATCGTTATAAATGCCTCCCCACCATCGACACCGCACAACAACTTCAGACCCCGCCCTCGAGCTCTCCTCTAGCACCTATCGATCACAACGTCGCCTTCTCTTTCCTTGACTCGTCTGCAACCCTTGGGCGCCAGCAAACGGCAGACATTTCCTTGACCCCCTCTATCGTCGTCAACATCGGAGCACCCTAGCCGGGACGAGCGCCTGTTCTGATCTCGGCCACCCTTATTTGCAGCCCCACCGGTCTGGGCAGGACCGCAGATCGACAACCACCACTCCTCCTGATCGTCGGGCTTCCCCTAACACCCAAACACCACCAGCAGCGCCACAATCTCCACCTCCGTCTGAAGACCCACCGACCTGCACCCTGCATCGGCACGAAACAACGCTGACTGCAACCTGCTGCTCCGCAGCATCACGACGCCACTGGAGCACACCGTCCATACGACCTTCAGGAAGTCAGGTCAACCACCACCACCACTCGGGGGCTAGGGAAGAGCAGTGACCAGTAGACTGGAGCAGCGATCTTCAGAACAGAAGCCGCCATTAGATCCCTCCTAGATCCCTGAGCAAGCCCCCGATATATATCACCAACGATGAGAGGTACCTGACTCCCCACTCTTTTCGGTTTAATTCAATGTTATGGGTAACGAGGTCAGTACAAATCTTTAGTTGTAACCCTTAATCGCTGGATCTGTTAATGGATTGAATACGTATATGCCTGATGTGATAATCAATATAAAGATAAACCATGAGTCACGCATGCACATGATGATCTCCACGTAAAGTATTCTTATAAAGTACATAGGTCCTAGGTAATATGAATGACTATATGTAAAGGAAATGAAGTAAGATAAACATTCATGCATGACACTGCTGGGTACGATGCAAATCAGAATTATATAATCATGCGATGACCTTCATGTACATATTTGTCTTACTTAATCCATATATGTATGTTCTTACAATCGATATAATACAAATTACAGCAAGGTATACACGTGATGACCAAGTATGAGGAAGTATAAAGGATTAATTAAACTCCCACGGATTTCATTATAGAAATTACCCTTATCACACCATATTGGATGGTAAAAAGATAGGTATGGGGAAAATAAAATGAGGAAAACCATAACTCGGATTACCCTAAGTTTTATACCAATCATATAAATTATTTGTTTCTAAAACTATATGTAAGAATGTAGACATAAGTAGTATTCGGTAATATATAAATCTGATCTACTGTTAATGATGAGTAACAAGCCCCATAATACTTGTACCCAAAGAGATAACTATAATAATAGGAAACAATTCAATGACCTCATGATAGTAAAATATAATCACAAAAGATGTAGAGGGGTAAAATAGTAATTTCACCTAATAAGAATCTAAGAGATAAATTTCAAAGCTAAGGATTGCCCAATGACCTGGGTTATTTCCCCTTTTTCTAGGAACTGAAACTTCAGCGCCTGTTGAACCTTAGTCGTGGAAATTGTTGATTTTTGGCTTGGATTTGAAGGTACTAGATTCTCTATTTTCTTATCAAGTTATTTGCTCCCTCTTGGATTCTATGCTTTGTTTGGATGGTGAACCATAAACTTGTTATAAGCCTTTCCTGCAATTGAAGTCACCATCCCCTTTAAAATGGTTGGATTTTGGTAAATATTATGATAAGCACTTGACTTGATCTATTTGGAGTTTTGACTCCCTGGACATTGGTCCCTTTGGGCTTTGGCTCCTTAGAGCTTTGGCTCACTTGAGGTAGGGTACATCCTGCCGCCCTGTGCGCAGGTGTAATAGATTAGTTGTCCCCCAGTCGACTGGTTAACATAGTAATTAGGCTCAATGTTGTTCCTTCATAGATGATCGAACATGAGGCATTGTTTCCCTTGAAAGAAAGGATAGTAAAGTGCTAACATCTTAATATTGAATAGTGGCTTTTGCAACATTTTGATGAATTGATATCTTGAAACACTTTGCTTGAACTATTGAGAATTACATCTTGAAATGCAAATCTTGAAGTATTATTTTCCTTACTTGATAAACATAGTCCGCCAAATATTACTTGCCTAGTTTGATATTTCCTTGAATTATATCTTGTACCCATATTTTCAAATACCTTGATAAAAGAATGTAGTACCAACAATTGCTGACCCATTATTCTCTTGGTCCATGTCGTGGATTTATTATCCCATTGGGATATTACAGGACAGAAGGACCTGCTCACCTAGAGACGTCTGCTGCGGAGTACTGAGGAGAAGCAAGGAGCATGGCAAGGTGCCCTTTGTGTGGCATAGTACTTTTATCCTTATTAACATTTTGATGTAGTCCCTTATGTGGACAATAATGTTTTCTTCTTAATTCTTATGTATGTTGAGGAAACAAACACTATGTTCCTTATTGTTGATGTTATTGAAGACTTTGATTATCATATTATGTTACACATGGTTTGGAACTATGTCGTCAGAAACTCACTTAGGGTTGAAATCCCTAAGTTTTTAACCAAAACAACGTGCAATAATACCACCCGCAAGCAGACGGGTCTTATCACAGTATAGTTGAGGATCGAATCCCCAGGGACCATGTTTTTTAAGAAACTCTCTCTAGTCGAATCTAGTTGAATCAAGACTAATATTTAGAACAAGGTTGATTGATTTGAGTTTAATTAAACTAAATGTGAGAAAAGTAAAAGAGCAGGATTAAAGGTTGATTAAAGATTAATGATGGAAATTGCTGGGATGGTCCCGGGTTTCACCACCACTACACATGCAATCACATCCAAACATCAAACATCCAGGCAAGATATAACCATTCAAATGGAGCTGCTGTAGAACCCCCCATACGGGCGTTAGGTTCGCGTAAGCATCACCTTAGGTATCAGATGTCTCGTCACCATCCAGATCACATACTTACTGCTCCGAAGATACAGAAATCCAAATGAAGTTGTGGGCCCCCTCTACAGTCGTCAGGCACACAGAAGCATCACTGTGGGCTAGATGGCTCGTCACCACACGGATCATACACTTACGACCTCTGGGAATCCCATTCTATCTCTAGTTTGGGAGTCAACCATGTTAATCAACATTCAAAACCTACACATTGAAGTTCTCACAACATAGGAAACGAACAAGATACATGCAAGCAGGTGATCAATCCACAAGCACACATCGAGGATTAACAACGAAATGAAAGATTATATACATGCCATAGGATGTTTAACAAAAGGATATGAAATCATGGGCAGCGGGTCTAGTCCCCGCACCCCAGCGAAGGTAAACTACTCGCTCATGATGAGAGAAACAAGAATAACAAGAGAGAGAGAGAGAAGTTTCCTCCATGAGTGTAAAGACCAAGTCCCTACTATAAACCATGGCAACCAAAATCATCAATTGTGTAGCAGGGGAAATTTAAATCTTGACTTTATTCAAAATGTATAAAGAGTACATTACAAATTTTTCCCAAAAGGGGTATATCTTTATACAAGGAACTAGGATCTAGGTAGAGGAAGACTTAGACTAATACAACATTGTCTCCAAACAAAACAACTTAATATATATAAAGGCAACTATGTCCAAGCAAGCTATATGTTCCTTTTCTTCTTGTCCTATCCTTAGCCTTAGGTTCAGCAAGCTTCCATGCGCACTCTGATCCTATCCTGGATGGTTGGGGCCATCCAGCAAGAGGAAGATAAAAGTATGTGTCAATAATAGGATAAAGGGCAATCATAAAGCTAAGCATTTCATAACAAAAGATTTCACTAAGGAATTTCAAGAAGTGAGAGGCAAATGAGTAAATAAGATTTTAGAAAACTGCCACATTTCAATATCAACAAATATCACCTTTGCATGAATATAAATTATGACTCAAAATCCTCTCAATGTAGGGTGAGGCACCTACCGAACCTCACCAATGGCAGGGGGACTAAAACCCTAGTGCCTAATATATAAAATGGCAGGGGGACTAAAACCCCAATGCCTACGCTAGGGGGACTAAAACCCCAGTGCCCTATGGGTGGTTTGTACTCATGTACACTACATTATCAATTGGCCAATAACTATATAATGCATAAACATTCACTTGGCAGTAGAGTGAAAAGTATAACAAGATTGCAACATAGAATTGGGAATAAAACCCAAGAAATAAATAGGCCATCATAGGCAACAACAATATACAATGTTTCCAAGTATTTCAAAAGATGAGCCAACATAGGCAATAGCAACATTTAAGCATTTCCAAGTAAATGAGACAACATATGTAGTAGCAAGATTCACATGATTCAAATGAATTAGCCACCATGGCATTAGAAGAATAAAATAAGTAAATCTCCAAATAAAGGCATTAGGAGGATATCAAGGCTAGAACAAAATGTTTGTAGGGTTGGATAAGATTCCAACTGAAGAGTAGGTTGATTGCACAATATTCATTCCACATTCATCATAGATGTCACATACATAAATATGATTCACATACAAAATAGGGTGCACATACCTATTTTAATTAATTACCATAACATCCACCAATCTGATTGCATCCATTCCATTTTCCCTAGTTACATTATTACACATGTATTAATATATATAAAGACATAAAGCATAGGAAAAACCCTAATTTTCTACCTTCAAAGCCAAAACTCGATTTGTGACTCAAAACCTTGACCAAACGATTATTCATATTCTCCTGATTAATAAAACATTTTTTATTTTACAATTTGGAGTTAAAATGAATTACTTATGTATTTTAGAACATTTTATACACTTAAAAAGGCATTCAAAGCAAACTTCGAAAAAAGGATCATAATCAGGACTCAAAAACTCCAAAATCGAATTCTACATTAAAAATCCTTTCCATTGACTATATATTCGAATTTTTCTGACATGGGAATGATTTATTATGAATTAAATCATCTCAGCCAATCAGAATTCAGGAAAAAGCCACATCAGCAAAATAAGGGGCGATTGGGCCACTGAGGCCGGGCCCACACTGACACGGACCAATCACAATTGGCCGCATCAGCATGTCCACTCTCGCTGACCTAGGTCAAAGGCGAGGGAGCAAAGATTGAAAGACTGAAACACCCTTTTCTGCAAAAGATTTCAATTAAATCGCGAGGACAGCAAGGTCATTTGCATGTATCAGTATTTGCAACGAGGAAGCAAAATAGAACATCGATTTTACACAATTACCCATGTTCGTTTAATCGACTAATCATGGGTGCAGGGGCTCCCTGGTCATTGCATGACCAGGTTTGTTCCCACCCTGGCCATGGCTGCGAGCAGCACAGCCTGGAGCTCGGCTCCATGGCACATCTCGCCTTCCAGGGCGCGCAACCGAGAATGGAAACTAGGAACGAGTTCCCTAGGTCCTCCCGAACACAAAGATCTCCTACCCACGCACTCACATGCTCTGGAGTAGCAGAAGAAGGCCCAACCTGGCCGGAAACAGGGGAAAGCAAAGTCGGGGGAAACCACACAGAAACACCACCAAATCGAAAACTGAGGTCAGGAGTAGCTTCGTGGATCCAAAGAGGGTGAGAAACCGGTATCGCGGCAGGATTATGTGTACCATGGCGAGAACGAGCACGGCTCCGCCATAGATCAAAAGCTGGCTATAGGACAGAGCACACGGGAGCATCACAAGGCAGAGAGAGGAAGCACAAAAGAAGATCGTGGGTCCAGGAAGGTTACCACGCGGGGAATTGGACCGGGGTGTCCAGAGCTTTGATCTATCCATGGCCATCATCGGAGAAGAGGACCGAGCAGGTCGAGTAGATAGGGGGAACTTGAGGAGAAATTGGAGGAAGAGGAGCAACAGGGTTGGAGTGAGGATGCTCTAAGGCCCCTTATACAGCCGGGAGACGAGCCCTAGGTCTTGCTGTGAACTAGAGGCGGAGAGAGGCCGAAATGCCCTAATAGGCATTTCGTCTTTGGTGAATGAGAGAGGGTAATCTTTGGCTCGTTGGAAATGGCTTGAAGAGTCGAACTCAAAGGGAGAAGAATCGTGCTAAAAGGTGCAGAGGAGAGGGAGAATGGCTCCGAGGAGCTGGGGCGCCGCACCTGTTCAGTAGGCAGGAGGAAGGTGACGACCTCTCTACCATTAGATCAGAGAGTGATTAAATTGTGACCGTCAGATGAGCAGCTAAGGGTGCGTGACAGAAGAATAACCCAAACATTAGTGTTGCAAATCGATATAAATGAAATCGATTAAAATCCATAGTTATACTTTATTAAAAGCTCATAAAATGGATTTGAAAGGTCAAACGAAGTCCAAAAGCCACCAAATTTTAACCACATGTTCACATTAAAGTGTAGAATCATGCTATATAATTAGATTTCATATTTAATCTCACTAAGGCACATAACTCATATGTTGTCCATTATTACATGTATTATTATATTAAAAGAGGTGAAATAATATGGAAAACTAAATAATTGAAATATGGGAGTAATATTTCAAGGAAATCATCTCCTAATTATTTCAAGAGAAATAACACACCATATTATCCCATTTTCACACATTTTATCCACTTAAGAGGAGAGAGGAAATAAAGAGGTTAATATACTCATAATTAATTCAAATGCACATTGTTACTAATATATTTATCCAAAAATCTTCAAATTAATATTATCTACTTATATCCATACTTAATGACCAAATTACATTATTAACCTTCACTTATCTCCTTGATTGGGTCATTTGTGCAAACACCCCTTCATTAACATAAATGAGGGAAAAAGGTAATTTTAAACATTGAATTGTGCTCAAATTGCACAAGGGGTCCAAGAAGAATATAAAACAAGGGAAATTTATGAAAAAGGTCCAAATGGACTAGAATGCAAAGAAAAGCTCAAAAGTGGGTAAATTGCAGGAAAGACCCTGAGATTCAGTATGTTACAACACACCACCCCTTAAAGAGGATTTCATCCCCAAAATCACAACAAGAGGAAAGAGAGGGTGAGTGTGTAACATCCCAACCTTAAACACTAGATTATAATCCTTAATATAGGGTACAACACAAAATCTACATAAGTCAGGTGTTACTAATGTTTCCACAAAACCTATAGCCTTTTATCAAACTCAAATTAACATTTTTGCCTTATTAACATAATCTCCATCATGAAGAGGTATCATATTTATTATACTATCACTTGTGCCACATTTTATTCAAAACTATTACATTTCAACATTAATTAATGTATTAGGTCAGAAACCTCAATTACATGAATTCATTTTCCATTATCCTCTTAGAACTATCATGTAGAATTTTCACAAATTATTTTGTAGAAAAGGTTAATATTATCCAACAAGTTATTAAGCCTATAATAATTCCAAATAGTGTTCATATTGCACATTTTCATATCATCTTTCATACTCATATTAATGACATCATTAATCATTTTCGTCCATTACACTTTGTATTATAAATTATACATATTTTAATACACATTAGGCATTTATGAATATTTATGTGAATCAAATTATTCATTATCATATTTGAGTCATTATACTCATTTTAGTGAATAGGATGTAACCCATTAAATATTAATGAATTAATTCATATATCAAGTTATGATGAGGTGTTCATTAGAGAACAAGGTGATCTACCTTACATATATTGATAACTTTGTCACTATAATCCATTTATATGCATTAAGGTATATTATGTGATGATGACACCTAATGTCACTAATGTATCATGAAAGGCATTAAGGGTATATATATGCATATGTTGTCAAAGCTAGATGTTTACATATTAGGGTTTAGGTCAACATGATCATTACATGTTAAAGCATCCTTAGGGTACATTATCCATACACATTTTATCATTAGGGTGGCATAGTCAACATTATGTATATTCACAATTAGTAATGAGTAACTCATTATTATGTGCATCAATAATATGTGAAGGTTCAAGCATATGAATTATCTTTATATGACTTACTACATATTCGTGTGTGTATAAACAAACAAGTTGAATTACAAGTATAATGTGTTTGGTAAATTCTTGTTCACATAAGTTATTATGTACATATGTCCACATAGATAGGGTTTCTAACTCTAAAGGTATTTGATTTTGCTTTTAATTGGGATTCCATCCCCCTAAAAAGGGATTTCGTCCTCGAAATCAGATTTGCAAAACCAAATAGGGTACTAACACGATTACCCTCACACCATCCCTTAAAGGGTCAACTAAGTCTAAGCTAAGGGTACATAAAACTCAACACTAAAAGGATTTACTAACCAAGCTTCAGGGTGTAACATAGGGTACACTAAACCCTAAACATAGGAGTATAAGGTATTTAAGGATGATTTTTGTGTAAGAGATCAAATCATCACTTAAGGTCTTCCTAAGGTATTCAACAATTAGGCAACATGCCCAAAGATAGACTATTTCGAGCTGTCTGTATCAGATCAGGCCAGGCCAGGTCATATGAGCTCAGGAGTCCTCGTGCCCAAGCTAGTGGGGCAGAGGAAAATATTTCCAGCCCCCAAGCTCTGACCCTTTCTAGACACAATCACTTTCAACTTCTTGCTCTAGTAGCTTCTCAATAGACAATTCACCAAAAAGTTGACAAATTTTATTTTTAATTATGAAATTATTATGATCCTAATCAAACTTTCATGCTAGGTCAACTCTAAGGTGAAAAACTAACTAAAGGGACTATATATGGTAAGGGTTATATCTAGGAGACAATTTTGAATTAGTCAAGAATCCAACTACCTTGATGCTCTGATACCATGTTGTAAAGACCAAGTCCCTACTATAAACCATGGCAACCAAAATCATCAATTGTGTAGCAGCGGAAATTTAAATCTTGACTTTATTCAAAATGTATAAAGAGTACATTACAAATTTTTCCCAAAAGGGGTACATCTTTATACAAGGAACTAGGATCTAGGTAGAGGAAGACTTAGACTAATACAAAATTGTCTCCAAACAAAACAACTTAATATATATAAAGGCAACTATGTCCAAGCAAGCTATATGTTCCTTTTCTTCTTGTCCTATCCTTAACCTTAGGTTCACCAAGCTTCCATGCGCACTCTGATCCTAGCCTGGATGGTTGGGGTCATCCAGCAAGAGGAAGATAAAAGTATGTGTCAATAATAGGATAAAGGGCATTCATAAAGCTAAGAATTTCATAACAAAAGATTCCACTAAGGAATTTCAAGAAGTGAGAGGCAAATGAGTAAATAAGATTTTAGAAAACTGCCACATTTCAATATCAACAAATATCACCTTTGCATGAATATAAATTATGACTCAAAATCCTCTCAATGTAGGGTGAGGCACCTACCGGACCTCACCAATGGCAGGGGGACTAAAACCCCAGTGCCTAAAAAGTGGCAAGGGGGACTAAAACCCCAGTGCCCTATGGGTGGTTTGTACTCATGTACACTACATTGTCAATTGGCCAATAACTATATCATGCATAAACATTCACTTGGAAGTAGAGTGAAAAGTATAACAAGATTGCAACATAGCATTGGGAATAAAACCCAAGAAATAAATAGGCCATCATAGGCAACAACAATATATAGTGTTTCCAAGTATTTCAAAAGATGAGCCAACATAGGCAATAGCAACATTTAAGCATTTCCAAGTAAATGAGGCAACATATGTAGTAGCAAGATTCACATGATTCAAATGAATGAGCCACCATGGCATTAGAAGAATAAAATAAGTAAAGCTCCAAATAAAGACATTTTGGAGGATATCAAGGCTAGAACAAAATGTTTGTAGGGTTGGATAAGATCCCAACTGAAGAGTAGGTTGATTGCACAATATTCATTCCACATTCATCATAGATGTCACATACATAAATATGATTCACATACAAAATAGGGTGCACATACCTGTTTTAATTAATTACCATAACATTCACCAATCTGATTGCATCCATTCCATTTTTCCCTAGTTACATTATTACACATGTATTAATATATATAAAGACATAAAGCATAGGAAAAACCCTAATTTTATACCTTCAAAGCCAAAACTCGATTTGTGACTCAAAACCTTGACCAAACGATTATTCATATTCTCCTGATTAATAAAACATATTTTATTTTACAATTTGGAGTTAAAATGAATTACTTATGTATTTTAGAACATTTTATACACTTAAAAAGGCATTCAAAGCAAACTTCAAAAAAAGGAATCATAATCAGGACTCAAAAACTCCAAAATCGAATTCTACATTAAAAATCCTTTCCATTGACTATTTATTTGAATTTTTCTGACATGGGAATGATTTATTATGAATTAAATCATCTCAGCCAATCAGAATTCAGGGAAAAGCCACATCAGCAAAATAAGGGGTGATTGGGCCACTGAGGTCGGGCCCACGCTGACGCCGACCAATCACAATTGGCCGCATCAGCAGCTCCACTCTCGCTGACCTAGGTCAAAGGTGAGGGAGCAAAGATTGAAAGACTGAAACACCCTTTCTTGCAAAAGGTTTCAATTAAATCGCGAGGAAAGTAAGGTCATTTGCATGTATCCGTATTTGCAATGAGGAAGCAAAATAGAACATCAATTTTACATAATTACCCATGCTCGTTTAATCGGCTAATCATAGGCACAGGGGCTCCCTGGTCATTGCATGACCAGGTTTGTTCCCACCCTGGCCATGGCTGTGAGCAGGACAGCCTGGAGCTCGGCTCCATGGCACATCTCACCTTCCAGGGCGCGCAACCGAGAATGGAAACTGGGAATGAGTTCCCTAGGTCCTCCCGAACACAAAGATCTCCTAACCACACACTCACATGCTCTGGAGTAGCAGAAGAAGGCCCAACCTGGCCGGAAATAGGGGAAGCAAAGTCGGTGGAAACCACACATAAACACCACCAAATCGAAAACTGAGGTCAGGAGTAGCTTCGTGGATCCAAAGAGGGTGAGAAACCAGTGTCATGGCGGGATTATGTGTACCATGGTGAGAACGAGCATGATGTTGCCGGAGATCAAAAGTTGGCTATAGGACATAGCACACGGGAGCATCACAAGGCAGAGAGAGGAAGCACAAAAGAAGATCGTGGGTCCAGGAAGGTTACCACACAGGGAATTGGACCAGGGTGTCTAGAGCTTTGAGATATCCATGGCCATCATCAAATAAGAGGAATGAGCAGGTTGAGTATCTAGGGGGAACTTGAGGAGAAATTGGAGGAAGAGGAGCAACATGGTTGGAGTGAGGATGCTCTAAGGCCCCTTATACAGCCGGGAGACGAGCCCTAGGTCTTACTATGAACTAGAGGCGGAGAGAGGCCGAAATGCCCTAATAGGCATTTCATCTCTGGTGAACGAGAGAGGGTAACCTTTGGCTTGTTGGAAATGGCTTGAAGAGTCAAACTCAAAGGGAGAAGAATCGTACTAAAAGGTGCAGAGGAGAGGGAGAACGGCTCTGAGGAGCTGGGGCGCTGCGCCTGTTCAATGGGCGGGAGGAAGGTGATGACCTCTCTACCGTTAGATCAGAGAGTGATTAAATCGCAACCGTCAAGATAAGGGTGCGTGACAGAAGAATAACCCGAACATTAGTGTTGCAAATCGATATAAATGAAATCGATTAAAATCCATAGTTATACTTTATTAAAAGCTCATGAAATGGATTTGAAGGGTCAAACGAAGTCCAAAAGCCACCAAATTTTAACCACATGTTCACATTAAAGTGTAGCATCATGCTATATAATTAGATTTCATATTTAAGCTCACTAAGGCTCATAACTCATATGTTTTCCATTATTACATGTATTAATATATTAAAAGAGGTGAAATAATATGGAAAACTAATTAATTGAAATATGGGAGTAATATTTCGAGGCAATCATCTCCTAATTATTTCAAGAGAAATAACTCACCATATTATCCCATTTTCACACATTTTATCCACTTAAGAGGAGAGAGAAAATAAAGAGGTTAATATACTCATAATTAATTCAAATGCTCATTGTTACTAATATATTTATCCAAAAAGCTCCAAATTAATATTATCTACTTATATCCATCCTTAATGACCAAATCACATTATTAACCTTCACTTATCTCCTTAATTGGGTTATTTGTGCAAACACCCCTTCATTAACATAAATGAGGGAAAAAGGTAATTTTAAACATTGAATTGTGCTCAAATTGCACAAGGGGTCCAAAAAGAATATAAAACAAGGGAAATTTTTGAAAAAGGTCCAAATGGACTAGAAGGCAAAGAAAAGCTCAAAAGTGGGTAAATTGTAGGAAAGACCCTGAGATTTAGTATGTTACAATGAGCATGGCGAAGAAGATGATCGTAGCTCGGTGGAGAAACAGTCTTCTACACAACGTCAGAGCAGATCCGGAAGAAGAGAGAAGTACACCACAATAGATGAGGTAGATCTTCTCTCCACCTTCTTCTTCTTCTCGTTGTCCTTAGATCGTAGTAGGAGGAGCATCTCGTGGCGACATGGAAATGGCGTAGACGCAGAAGATCTAGATCTGGACGAAGTGGCTTGCAGATCCGAGTCTTCAATCCAGATCTGGGTGAACAGGCCAGAAAACCACCATGGGGGTAGGTTCTTGGCTATGGAGATCGTCGCCTTAGGCCCAGGATAGACCTGCAACCTAACAACGTCTGGAGATGATCCCCTGACTGACTGGAGTCGCCTTCTATTTATAGGCAGGCAGGGCACCGACTTAAAATCGTGACCTTGTCATTTCTGCAGTGGGTCGCGACCTTTGCCGCGGTCACGGCTTTTGATTGCTAACAACATGTCGCGGTTCTTTGGGATGAAGCAACAACCTGGTCGCGGTTGCAGATAGAGGGGTCATGGTTCAGGACAGTAGGTGTCGATCGTGGGTTGCAGGTGGAGCAGAGGAGCTGTGGACCATGGTGGAAGATGTGGAGGATGCGCTGCGGAAGAGGTGTGGTGTTGTCGTGGTGCTTGGAGAGTAGTAGGTCATGATGCGCTGCTCACTGCTACAATGGAGGTTAGAAAAATGGGAGTCACGGTATTGTGGAAGGTGGAGATCGCGATTTGGATGGAGTTGAGGTTAGGGCAGGAGGGAACGCGGTGACGGAAGTGAAGGTGGATGCGGTGTACACTAAGAGCTACTAGAGGTGGAGGTGATGGTGTGTGTTGGTGTTGGTTGGTGAAGATGAAGATGGGAACGACCCTATTGCTGTAGTAGTGATCGTGGGCAGATGGAAGAACACCGCAAGACGTGGTTGTGAACACCTCATTCGCGGTTGTTCACAACGTGGACGTGGTCTTGGTGGTTGAGCGGAGGTGGTGCTGTCATGGAGGAGGCGACAATGGTGGAGAAGCAGGGACCGCAGTGTGGGTAGCTGGTCATGATTGTCTTGACAGCATCGGTGCTCATGTAGTGATGGTGGAAGGAGCAGGCGCTGATCGATGGCAGAGAGATCACGGGCAAGCGGGAAGTGGAGGTCACAATAACAACCGCGGTCGCGGCAAAGATCACGGGCGGGGTCGATGGTGCCACGGTCGCGATATGTTGGTAACCGCGGGCAGGTGTGAAGAAGTCACGGTCGCGGCGTTAAGAAGATGAGGTCGCGATATATTGGTAACCGCGGGTAGGTGTGAAGAATCCGCGGTCGCGGCGTTAAGAAGATGAGGTCGTGATTTATGGGGGGAGAGAGGGTCACGGAAAAGATCATGGTCGCGGCTCTTGTATGCCACGGTCGTGGCAAAGATCGCGCTGGCGATAGTTTAGGACTGAAGTCACGACATCTAAGGATCGCGGGTCGCGATGCTGTGGTGGAAGGCGATGATCGAGGTTGGGCCGCGACCAGTTGGTGGAGAGGAAGCCACGATCTACTTTGGGTCGTGGTTGCGGATAAGGAGGGGATCCTCAGGTGATTAGGGTAGACGCCCATACAGTAGCCGCTAAAGAAATAAAGGGGCCCATTGACCAGCATTGACCAAGCCTAATCCAAGGGCCAAGATGGATATAGGGCCAAGAAGATAGGGCCCAAAGCTCAAAACGACCTGCACAAGGGTGAAAAGAATCAATAAAAATAGGAGTAACATCAATTAAGCCAAAATAAGTTGCATATAAGAAGATAAGGCCAATAAAAGCTCATTAAAGCAATTAAGCCAAATAAATGCACATATTAAAAGATAAAGCCAATTAATGCATGAATGCAACCAAAACTGGCTAAACGAGATGATTGAACTATGATGAATATGTATTCATCAAAATACCCCGAACTTAAACTTTGCTCGTCCTCGAGTAACACAAAGTCTAAAACACTCACCGGATGAATACTTTCAACTCGTGTGATTGCTTCATCTTCACATCAGGATTGTTTCTTTTATGCTCGGTATGACTAAGTGTCTCAACATCCTGAGATCACAGAATACATTTTACCATATCTTCGTTCTCGAGTTCGTTTCCCAATATCATTTCCTCTATACTTTTTCTAAAATCAAGCATGTCAGAGAGTTTTGTAAGAGTCTAGAGATACCCACAGAACAACTAGTGTGCACCTGGTCTGACACTGGTGTTTTTAGGATGTTGGTCAGCGTAGGCATTCATTGTGCCAGTAGGTGGAAAAGGGAGTGAAGGGTGGTATGTAAGGAAGAAATAAATCTCTCCTCTATTCGACTCGAGATTTTTATTATGTGAGTCATTGATTGCATTTTTTGTGCGAACCTCTCTACTATTCGACTCGAAATTGCATTTCTTTTTGTGTGCACTTTGGCATCTTTTCTTGGGGATACACCCCTATTTCGTAATGAGGGGTATGGAAGAAGCATGAAGGGAGAGAGAGTGTGCCACCCCAAACTTAGGGTTTGGCACTATATTGGCTATTTTTGTTTGTTTTTTATGAACGAAGGGGTAAGAAGATGATGGAAGAAGTGTAGAAGAGAGTTCAGATCAGAGTGCAACTTGATTTACAATTTAGTGTACTGGGTCGTTCTCCTTATCATACTCTGCTCAGATAATGAATTAATGAGGATTCGGTGGAGATTCCATGCTATTGTTCCGCTAGTCAGATAGGAAGCACAACATGTTTGATCCCTCTTAGTTTGATAGATACTTTCCATATCTACTGATCATGATGTTAGGATTCATAAGCTTCACACAGTGATTTCTAATCATTGGCTAGTTTTAGAAATTGTTCTCCTTGAGGCTTCACTTCAAATAAGGAGGGTATAATGATTCAAAACTGCATGGGAAAATAGGATAGCCGGCTAGGTAATGGCTTTGATTGAAACAAAAGCGTCAAAACTTCATCAAGTTTCTATACAAACAGCTATGAAAACTTGTGAAAATTTTGAAAATTTTTGAAAATTGTAACAAGGTTTCAATGATGAAATCTTAAGTCTGAAATGGATAGGAGAGGGTGGAAAGTAAACTACATACCACCTTTTTGAAAATTGCAACAAGGTTTCAACGATGAAATCTTAAGTCTGAAACTGATAGGAGAGGGTGGAAAGTAAAGTACGTACCACCCACCCTCCACTCCGAACTTAGAAATTTGCTCGTCCCGAGCAAACTCTAAATCTGAGATGGAGGGGTAAACTTTTGCCGGTTGGTCCACCAGATGTGGTTGCATTCCTTTTGGCGACGCGTCCTCCATATGAAATCTCAAAAATGGAAACTATCAGAACTTAAGACTGCATCTCGCGATGCATTGTCTACCAGGTGCAAAATTTTCTAAAAACAAAACCAAAAGTAAAAGATAAGTTAGAGATTGGGTTGCCTCCCAACAAGCGCCTTTGTTTTACGTCGATGGCTCAATGTTATTTCTTTAGTTTTCTGGTAGATATGTCATTTTGGACAGATTCATCAATTCATCAGTGCTAGTATCAGCTGTGGTGAAATATCGCTTCAAGCATTGGCTGTTTGCCACAAAATCACCTGACTTCTCACTCCATAAAGTAAATGCACCATGTGGATAGATGATCTTGACAATGTATGGTCCAGACCATCGAGAATGGAGTTTTCCTGGGAATAACTTCAGTCTCGAGTTGAACAGCAGAACTTGGTCTCCCACTTGAACGTCCTTCCTCTTCAGATGACCATCATGCCAAAGTTTTGTGCATTCCTTGTAGATTTGTGCATTCTCATAAGCCGTCATTCGGAGTTCTTCTAGCTCTTGAAGTTGTAGAATTCTAGATTCATCAGCTTTCTTAATGTCAAAATTCAGTTGTTTTATTTCCCACCATGCTTTATGTTCTAGTTCCACAGGAAGGTGACATGATTTTCCATAGATAAGTCTGAAGGGTGTTGTTCCAAGAGGAGTTTTGAACGTAGTTCGGTAGGCCCATAAAGTGTCATTGATTTTCACTGACCAATCCTTTCGGTTGCGTCCTACTGTCTTTTCCAGGATTGCTTTGAGTTGACGGTTTGAAACCTCTACTTACCCACTTGTTTGTGGGTGGTAGGGGGATGCTACCTTGTGCGTTACACCATATTTTCTTAACAAAGATTCAAAGCTTCTTTCCAGAAAATGAGAACCTCCGTCGGATATCACAGTTCGTGGGATTCCAAAATGGGGAAAGATAATATCTTTGAACATTTTAATGACAGGTTTTGAATTGCTAGTGGCGGTTGGTATGGCTTCTACCCATTTAGAGACATAATCAACTACGACTAGGATGTAGGAAAATCCATGTGAGGATGGGAATGGACCCATGTAGTCCACTCCCCAAACATCAAAATCTCGACTTCTTATCATAGCTTAAGTGGCATCTCATTCCTTTTTGTAATGTTTCTCATTCTCTGACACTTGTCATATGACAACACAAAGTTATAAGCATCTCTGGATATGGTTGGCCAAAAGAAACCACATTGCAAAACCTTCAAATAAGTTTTCTTAGAACTCATATGGCCTCCGACTGGGCCTGCATGGCATTGTTCTAAAATAAGTTGGGCTTCTTCCTCAGCGATACAACATCTATAGAGACCATCAGCACAGATCTTGAAGAGGTACGGTTCATCCCAGTGATATTGCCTCACATCATGCATGGATTTCTTTAGAGCATTGCCAATACACTCAGGGTGGATGACACCAGCGACAAGGTAGTTCACATAGTCTGAGTACCAAGGAGTAGCTTCTGAGACTTTCATAAGATGGTCATCTGGAAGAGAGTCATTAATTGGTATCTTCTCAGTTTCCAGAGTGTGGATACGACTTAAGTGGTCTGCTACAACATTTTCTGTGCCTCTTTTATCTCTAATCTCAAGATCAAATTCTTGCAACAGGAGAATCCATCTTATCAGCCTTGGTTTTGCATCTTTCTTTTTTAGAAGATAACGAATAGCGGTGTGATCGGTGTAGACAATCACCTTTGAACCAATGAGGTAGGATATAAACTTATCAAAGGCATATACGACTACTAGGAGTTCCTTCTCGGTAGTTGCGTAGTTCCTCTGAGCTTTGTCAAGGGTCTTTGATGCATAATAGATGACATGATGTTTCTTCTCTATACATTGGCCCAGAACGGAACCCACAGCGTAATCACTGCCATCACACATAATTTCAAATGGGTGATCCCAATCCGGGGCTCGAATGATGGGTGTTGTTTTAAGGGCATGCTTTAGGTTGTTGAAACTCTTGATACACTCTTCATGAAAATGGAAATCAACATCCTTCAACAACAGGTTTGTCATGGGCTTGGTTATCTTGGAGAAATCCTTGATAAACCTTCTATAGAATCCCACATGACCAAGGAATGCACAGAACTCTCTTACATTGGTAGGGATAGATAGTTTGGAGATCACTTTGATCTTGGCCTTGTCCACTTCAATTCCTCAGTTATTGACCCTATGGCCAAGGACAATGCCTTCTTTTACCATAAAGTGACACTTCTCCCAATTCAGCACAAGATGTGCTTCTTCGCATTGTTTGAGGAAAAGGGAGAGGTGCCTTAGGCATGAATCATATGAATCTCCATATACAGAGAAATCATCCATAAAAACTTCCATAATAGTTTTGGTTAGCCCAACAAATACGGCTGCCATGCAACGTTGGAAGGTTGCAGGCGCATTATAGAGTCTGAATGGCATCCTTCTGAAGGCATAGGTTCCGAAGGGGCAAGTAAAAGTAGTTTTCTCTTGGTCATATGGATGTAGGAATTTGTTAGAATCCAGAGTAACCATCGAGATAGCAAAAATATTCCTGGTGAGCCAATCCCTCTAAGACTTGATCTAGAAAAGGCATCAGGAAATGATCTTTACGTGTTGCCTTGTTTAACTTCCTATAGTCGATGCACATCCTCCACCCGGTGACTGTTTGAGTGGGGATGAGTTCATTATTTTCATTTCGTATTACAGTAGTGCCACCTTTCTTTGGGACAACATGCACATGACTCACCCAAGGTGAGTCAGATATCGGATAGATGATTCCGGTAGTAAGCAACTTGATGACTTTGCGGCGGACTACTTCCTTCATATTAGGATTCAACTTCTGTTGATGCTCAACAGTCGGACTGTGGTCTTCCACCATAGGGATTTTGTGCATGCAAAGTGCTTAGCTGACCCCAGTGAGATCGCTCATCTTGTAGCCAATAGCTTTCTTTCTTTCCTTTAATTCTTTTAGGAGTTTACCTTCTTATTCTGTCGTTAGATCAGAATTTATAATAACTGGACAAACCTTGAGATCATCCAAAAACACATACTTAAGTCCCTCAGGCAGGGGCTTCATTTCAGGGGCTTCTGGCTTCTCACATGGCTCTTCAGTTACATTTACAGCTTTGAGTTCCTCAAAGCTGGCTTCAGGATCTTCCTCTATAGAGTCGAGGTGAAGGACACAATCCTTAACTTGTTCGTTGATGAAATTGTCAGCATATGGGTTTGTTAGAGCCACTTCTAAAGGATCGTCTTGTTCATATTCCTCTTGTGTGAGGAGAGACATTTGCTCAATGCAATCAATCAAATATACTTCTTCCTGCATGCTCGATCTTCACATTCTTTCAAAAATGTTGAACTCGAGGGTTTCTTTCCCTAGTCTGAGCAACAAGGTCCCTACTTCAACATCGATCAAGGCTCTTGCAGTGGCGAGGAACGGACGGCCAAAGATAAGAGGGTATCTGGCGTCTTCCTCTATGTCCATGATGACAAAGTCACATGGGACATAAGAGTCTTTTCCAACCTTGACAGGGACATCTTCAATGATTCCTAAGGGAAGAGTCATGGAGTTATCTGCAAGTTGTATGGTCATTCCCATTGGGAGGAGTTCTGCAAACCCTAACCTCTTACAAAGGCTAAGTGGCATGATAGAGATACTAGCACCGAGATCGGACAATCCCTTCTTACATGAAGAGTCACCGATATGGCATGAAATCCCAAAGGATCCCGGGTCTTTCTGCTTCTTGGGAATCTTGCTCTGGATGATATCAAAAGTGGTTGTTGCTAGCTTAACTGTCTCGTATTCTTCAGCTATATACTTCCTTGTGAGGAGAGACTTTAAGTACTTAGTCCAGGCTGGTATCTCGGCCAGCGCATCTAGAAAGGGTATATCTACATGAAGCTTCTTCATAGCATCTTTAAACTTGTTGAATCGAGTATCGAGCTTTGTCTACTTCAAACAAGCTGGGAAGGGAGGACGATGCTTGTATACTGGCACATTTGGCTCAGGTGTGTCTTCTGCCTCCGCACCCAATGGTTCCTCTAATCTTGCTTCATCTGTCTTATCAGCGGTTGGTTGTTCCTTTGGTTGAGACTCAGGTATTGTAGAGTCCTATACATTCACAAAGTCATCATCGTCTGTTGTCGTCGTTGGTATCTTAGCAGGGGGTCAGAATAGTCTTTTCCTGACCTGGTGGTGACAACCTTCAATTGCTCAGGATGTTTAGGATTGTTTTCAGGTTGTCCAGTAAAGACTCCAGCAGGTGGCTTCATGCTAGCTTCAAGTTGAGCTAGTTGAGATTCAATAGCTTTCTGATAGGCTTGCTGGTTAGCTATCATAGTCTACTGTGACTGCAACATCTTCTCAATAGCTAACAATTTGTCAACAGGAGGGATGGAATCGGCTTGTTTCCCTTGTTGTTGCTGTTGATAGGGGACTTGGTTGGGATTCTGAAACTGAGAATTGTTCTGATAATTGTTGTAGTTTCTATTCTAGTAGTTACCTCTAAAGTTTCCTTGATTCCCGAAATTTGGTTGTTGGTTACACTGGAATCCTGGTGGGCCTTGTTGTTGAGTGTTTGAACCAAATTGTCGTGAGTTTTCTGCTCCATTAGGATTTCCATATTGAAAACCTGGATGGTTCCTATTCTGATTCAGATTATAGTACCCTTGGCCAGGGATGGTATTTATGGCGTTCAGACTTTCCATTTGACCATTATCTCCTTGGGCACATGTATTGCTTAAAACAACATCGTAGAGAATGTTACAGGCTAGAGTAGAATGATCAGTTCCTTTGCATGCTTCACAGAAGAGTGAAGCTGACTTAACTTGCTCTTGTTGTCGAGGGGGCAAACGTCTTCTTTCATAGGCTGTGAGAAATGATTCTAGATGGTCTTGCTGTGCAACTAGGAGTTTGAGAGATTCAACGATAGACTTGTACTCGGGCGTTGCTTCGGCCATAGCTACCTTCAACACTCCTTTGCCAATAGGTCTACCCCAGTTGGCTTGGTTTTCAGTTCTAAGGGTGACAACCTTCCATGTGCTATCATAACTCTGACGCATGAAGTTTCCTCCAGACGAGGAATCCAAAAACCACTTGATATCATCATCCACACCTCTATAAAAGATTTCAATGAGTTGATTCTTTGGAATGCCATGATGTGGACACTTGCGTAGAAGCTCTTTGTATCTTTCCCATGCTTCGACTAGGGATTCTCTAGGGACCTGGGTGAATTGCGTTATTCGGCCCCTGATTTCATAGGTGAGAGAAGGTGGATAAAACTTTTCTAGAAAAACATTTTGAAGTTGTTCCCAAGTGGTGATGGGTTCTCATTGCAAGGAGTTATAACAACTCATGGCTTTATCAGCAAGAGAGTATTTGAAGAGACGGAGTCTGATGGCATCATCTGTGACTCCATTTTGCTTTGTCATGGCACATAGGTCGATAAACCTCAGAAGATGTTCTTGACTATCTTCTCCTTGCTTACCATAGAAAGGACTATTTTGAAGCAACGTAATCCAATGTGCTTTTATCTCAAAATTCGGAGCGTTGATGGGAGGAGGTTGCACTGGGTGATGAACATCTGCAACTTTAGGGATTGAGAATTCTCTAAGGTCTTTTTGTAGCTCAACTTGTTGAGCTGCTGCTTGAGCTTCTTGGATTTCTTCTTGAACTGCGGCTCGGGCTTCTTGCATAAGCCTATCTCTTTGTGCATTAAGGGTTGAGCTACCCTTCGAGCGATTTCCTCCTATTGAGCCATTCTTGCTTGGTTCTCTCTGTACTGACAGTGAAAGGTTCTGTCTATCTCAGGGTCAAAGCTAGAAGAGAGTCTGGGACTGTCTGAGCAGCGCATACACTAGACTTTGTGGGTACCTAGGATAAAAAGATCTTTTGCTGGTGAGATGGATGGAGTAGAACCTAATTCAAGTTTATATGATCGATAGTATCAAAAGTAAAAGAAAAACCTAAATTAGTCTCAAAAGAACTAGATTTAACTACACGATTCTGTTGTCCCCGGCAACGACGCCAGAATTTGACGTGGCTTATATTATCGCACTAACAAACTCACTTAGGGTTGAAATCCCAAAGTTTTTAACCAAAACAACGTGCAATAATACCACCCGCAAGAGGACAGGTCTTATTGCAGTATAGTTGAGGATCGAATCCCAAGGGACAATGTTTTTAAGAATCTCTCTCTAATCAAATCTAGTTGAATCAAGACTAATATTTAGAACAAGGTTGATTGATTTGAGTTTAATTAAACTAAATGCGAGAAAAGTAAAAGAGCAGGATTAAAGGTTGATTAAAGATTAATGATGGAAATCACTGGGATGGTCCCAGGTTTCACCACCACTACACATGCAATCACATCCAAACATCAAACATCCAGGAAAGATATAACCATTCAAATGGAGCTACTGTAGAACCCCCCATACGGGCGTTAGGTTCGCATAAGGATCACCTTAGGTATCAGATGTCTCATCACCATCCAGATCACATAGTTACGGCTCCGAAGATACAGAAATCCAAATGAAGTTGTGGGCCCCCTCTACAGGCATCAGGCACACAGAAGCATCACCGTGGGCTAGATGGTTCGTCACCACACGGATCATACACTTACGACCTCAAGGAATCCCATTCTATCTCTAGTTTGGGAGTCAACCGCGTTAATCGACATTCAAAACCTACGCATTGAAGTTCTCGCAACATAGGAAACGAACAAGATACATGCAAGCAGGTGATCAATCCACAAGAACACATCGACGATTAATAACGAAATGAAAGATTATATGCATGCCATAGGATGTTTAAGAAAAGGATATGAAAGCATGGGCAGAGGGGCTAGTCCCCACACCCCAGCGAAGGTAAACTACTCACTCATGATGAGAGAAACAAGAATAACAAGAGAGAGAGAAGTTTCTACCATGAGCATGGTGAAGAAGATGATCGCAGCTCGGTGGAGAAACGGTCTTCTACACAACGTCGGAGCAGATCCAGAAGAAGAGAGAAGTACACCACGACAGAGGGGGAGGATCTTCTCTCTCCACCTTCTTCTTCTTCTCATTGTCCTTGTCTCACAGTAGGAGGAGCAACTTGTGGCGGCGTGGAAATGGCGTAGACGTAGCAGATCTAGATCTGGATGAAGTGGCTTGCAGATCTGAGTCTTCACTCTAGATCTGGGTGAACAAGCCGCAAAACCACCACGGGGGCAGGTTCTTGGCTGTGGAGATCGTCTCCTTAGGCCCAAGACAGACCTGCAGCCTAACGATGTCTGGAGATGATCCCCTAACTGACTGGAGTCGCCTTCTATTTATAGGCAGGCTGGGCACCGACTTAAAATCGTGACCTTGTCATTTCTGTAGTGGGTCGCGGCCTTTGTCGCGGTCGCGGCTTTAGATTGCTAACAGTAGGTCGCAGTTCTTTGGGATGAAGCGGCAATCTGGTCACGGTTGTAGATAGAGGGGTCATGGTGCAGGATAGCAGGTGTCGATCGCGGGTTGCAGGTGGAGCAGAGGAGCTGTGGACCATGGTGGAAGATGTGGAGGATGCACTGCGGAAGAGGTGTGGTGTTGTCGTGGTGCTTGGAGAGGAGTAGGTCATTATTGAGGGTGTCGTGCCTTGCTGCTCGCTGCTGCAATGGAGGTTAGAAAAAAGGGAGTCACGGTATTGTGGAAGGTGGAGATCGCGATTTGGATGGAGTTGAGGTTAGGGAAGGAGGGAACGCGATGCCGGATGTGAAGGTGGATGCGGTGTACACTGCGGGCTACTAGAGGTGGAGGTGGTGGTGTGTGCTGTTGTTGGTTGGTGAAGATGAAGATGGGCACGACCCTGTTGCTACAGTAGTGATAACGGGCAGATGAAGAACACCGCATGATGTGGTTGTGAACACCGCGGTCACGGTTGTTTACAATGCGGTCGTGGTCTTGGTGGTTGAGTGGAGGTGGTGCTGTCATGGAGGAGGCATCAATGGTGGAGAAGAAGGGACCGCAGTGTGGGTAGCTGGTCGTGATTGTCTTGACGGCATCAGTGCTGATGTAGTGATGGTGGAAGGAGCAGGCACTAATCGATGGCGGAGAGATCACAGGCAAGCGGGAAGTGTAGGTTGCGATAAAAACCGCGGCTGCGACAAAGATCGCGGGCGGGGTCTTCTCATGCTACTGACCTGGAAGGCTTTGGGGTTGGGGATGTGGTAATGTCTTCTTGTTTCCCAAATGGATAGTCCTTTTTCTATTATGTCTTGGAATGTCAGGGGGGGCATACAATAAAATCCCTGGCATTCAGAAGGAGTTGGTGAAGGCTCATCCTAATGTATTCATTCTTATTGAGTCTAGAGTTAATAAAACTAATGTACCTGGATGTGTGAACTCTATTTGGAGGAATGCTAATTTTGTAGATAACTCAACTTTTCATTCTTACACTTAGATCATTGTTCTATGGGATAATCTTGATATTCATATAAATAAATTCTCTGAAGGGGATCAATTTATTCATTGTGAGGTGGTTTATGGTGACTGCCACTTGCATTTATCTTCCATCTATGGTGCTAATGGAGATAATGATAGAAATCGCCTTAAGAAGGGTCTTGTGGACTTCTCTTCTCAAGCTATGAATAACTGGTGTGTTGTTGGTGACTTTAATGTTGTAAGGCTGGTTGGGGAGAGATTAGGAAAAAATCCTCCTTCGGAGACTAGTATGAATGCTTTTAATAATGCTTTGTGTGATGTGGAATTGCTTGAAATGCCTATTAACGGCTCCTTTTTTACTTGGGATAGTAGAAGCAAGGATGGGCATATCACTTTTTTGAAGATTGATAGAGTCTTCTGCATTATTGACTTCATGAAGAGCTTTCCTAATGCTTGGTGTGAGACCACTTATAACTTGGTCAGTGATCATAAATATATTCTGATTCATCTTGTCAAAGGAAGTAGTAAGATCACTCCCTTCAGATTCATCAACTGTTGGGCTAAGCAACCTGATTTTAAGGGCATTGTCCTGAAGGTGTGGAGTGGGAATGTTTCTGGTTCTTCTATGTATAGGCTGTATAGGAAGCTATATGTTGTTAAATCTGCTCTATGTACTTGTAATGAGGAGCATGTTAAAAATTTCATGTCTAATGCTAAAGTGCTAGAAGAGAAAGCTTTGGCTATGCGGATCTTGGCTGATGAGAATCCTTTAAATGCTGATTTTCATATTATTGCTAATGCTGCGAGAACTGAGGCTACTAAAGCTATTAATGAAGAGGAAAGCATGTGAAGCATAAATCGAGAGTTCAATGGCTGAAGTGTGGTGATAGGAACACTCATTTATTTTATGCTTCTCTTCTAAACAGAAGGTTGTCCAATGGTATTTACAAACTGCAGATTGATGGTGATTTTTGCTCTGCTCCTGATATTATTTCACTAGTACATAACCGACCTTTAGTGTCAGTTATTTAAGGCCTTTAGTGTCGGTTTCTAAGTGACACCTATGTGGGCGGCGCTAAAAGCCCAACCATTACGCGTCGGTTCCAAAACCAACGCCAAAACCCTTTGTGCGCCACCGAAAATGCACCAACAGGGGACTATAGGCGTCGGTTATTAGATAAGAAACCAACGCCATATACCTTCGCGCCACAGAAAGGGCGCCATCTGGGGCACTATCAGTGTTGATTATTAGATAAGAAACCGACGCCATATACCTTCGCCCCACAGAAAGGGCACCATCTGGTGCACTATCAACGTCAGTTTATTAGTAATAACCGACGCCATCTCACCCGCTGCCACGGTCATGCTGGCCAGCACGGCCGTGTTGTTTGGCCCGCTGCCACGGCCGTGGTGTCTGGTCTCATTAGGGAAATCGACGTCGGTTACTAGTAGGACAACCGACGCCAGAACCATCAGCGTCAGTTTATTAGCTAAGAAACCGATGCCATATACCCCAGTACGGCCGTGGTGTTAAGGAAATAGACGTCGTTTACGAGTAGGGAAACCGACACTGTAACTATGTGGCTTCAGTTTTATACAAATAACCGATGCCTATTGTTTTGTTTTGTTTTTTCTGTCAGTCTGCAGACCTGTTGTGGCTAGTCACAGAATGAGAAACATGCAGTTCAGTTATGAACTGCAGGTTTTACGACATCCATTGATATCAGCCAACAACATGCCACAAACCTGCAAAATTAACAAAAAAAAATTTCACACATTTAGCAACATGCAGTTCCATTTGATTTTCACACATTTAGAAACATTCATGTAGCTAGCAATCTGTAATTCCATTCATTTTCACATTCACACATGTAGAAACATTCATATAGCAACCAACAGTTTCATTCATTTTCACTCAGACACATGTAGAAACATCCAAACATGTAGAAACATTCACACATATCTTATAATTCAGAAATTCATTTACAAAATATCATTCTTTAGTCAATATTCGCTATCAATATCCCAATTATATGTTAAAACCCCCACTACTTGTATGGTTGTTTCCCATTCTTCTCTTACTTCATTTAATTCTCCCGTCCTATAGGGAGCATGTACATCTGGTAAGGCCTTTCCTGTAGTGTGGTCAGTTTTAAACACCTGTAAAGAGAATGATGTATATATATAATTAATGAGCTATAAATAAGATTGATATATTTCATATTATCTAATGAGACTATATAATACCTCAGGAATAGTATCGATGTCCACTGCGGCATATTTGATAATCATGTGCATAAATCACATCACATAGTATGCACATGCCCATCCGTTGTCTTGTGTAGCACACTATAAATTCAAACATAAAAAATATTAAAAAATACAACTAATTAAGAATTGTTCACATAAATAATGTATACATTGCAGTCTGGAACTTACTTCCACGTTCTTCCAAGCTATTTGCTAGTTCTTTTTCTTGGGGACCTTTCCTCCCGCCTTTTTGAACTCATCTAAACCCCTACATGTTAATGTAACACAGTACATTGCATAATTAAATAGTAATGTAATAACATATGTTAACGGATATGAAAATGAAATATTTCTCACCGGAATAATGCCATTTTCATTATGTGTCCATATTTTGAATTCAATTTACTCCCCTTAGGATCTAGATAATAGACAGTGAACATCTCAGGGACAATAACTAGTAACTCCCAATGCATACCACTAGAGGTAAAAAAGTTAAAAATTAATAACTCAAAATCTACAATAAAAATGTAATTTTCTTAAGTCCAAATTATAATAAGCAAAGTAAACTTACTCTACATTGAATGGAACTATTATCGCCGTCTTCTTATTTTGAGAAAAATTTGTAAAAGCCTCACAGCAGTATTGTTGAACTGACGGAGGGTCTTTAGCTACTAGACTAATCAAAGATGGAATCAAAAATCCTACATGTTCGAATGCAAAATCTACACATATCTTGTCTAAGTAGTTGCAAAATATGTATTAATTATGCATGCATTGATAAATAAGAAACCAGATCACCAGATCCTACACAAGGTATATGGATGTATAAAGAAGATCTCACCTTATCCATAGCTCTATCACAGATGTATTTAGCCAATCATATCGAAACAACTCCAAAATATCTTATATAAATAGGTTGCTTTCGTATGATTGGCCTACAACATCTGAATCTATAGAAACAGTTATAGGGAAATTTATATCATGTTCGCCTAACCATATTGCCATACCCCTATAGTTAGGACCTAACAGGACAGGTAGGTCCTGTGGAACCCAACTGGGTAATGTAGGAGGTGGAGGTGGAGGCCTAGATGTTGTGGGTGTCTTCTTTTTAACCTGTATATATATATAATTTCAGATCAACTGACATCATATGCACACACTAACAATTTAACGTAATGTAAATTTACCATACCGTTTCAGTAAAGAGGACATCCGCTTTTAGCCACAATATCACTCCTCCTTCTGCCTCACCAAGCGTTTCACAATCTGGGTGGGCATATGGCAATGGAAGATCCATCCACTTGGAGAATATATGTACCGGGCTCACACGAATCCAACCAGCTGGTAATGGAGACCCGTGAAACATTTCCCCTGGTAGGAATGGGTAAGCCGACGCCTCTACAATGACATATTCTTTACTTTTTAGACGACATGGCTTCAACCCCTACAAATATTTGTGTAAAGAATGTTATATACATATATACATATCATCTTTTTTTGAAACGACTATAATTTCATATATACATATCATCTTGAAAACATATCATCTTGAATTAAAAAACTAGTTACTATGTCATAAAAATACTTACATCAGATGTGCTAGGTGGTGGGTGTACAGAATTACTCCCAACCTCTACAGTAGGAGTAGAGCGAGATGCCATAGGTATTGTCTGGTAAGTGGCAGTCTGAGATGCCTGCCACTTTTTCAGTGCTTCTTCTAGTTTCCTATCAACTAGCTTATCTACCTGTACATGGATAAAAGAAACGTTAGCTTCTAATTATTGAATTCTCTTTTACAGTAACATTATAAAGAAAGAATATGTTACCTCTTCTTGTGAAAGTCCCGCTTTTGGGACATGTTTGTGCTGGGATGGCCCAAAAAAAGCTTTGATGCCCACACCAGCACCTATAGACCTAACACGTCCAGGATGCTCTGGGTTACCCAGAGAAACTGTCAATTCATCCCTTGTGCCCTCAGGGATGAACTTGCCTTGTTTCCTCAGCTCGTGCAGCTCCCGCTAATCGCCAAAAAAAAATTTGTAATTAAGTAAACACCACAAATAATCAATATTCAAACGATTGCTGTAAGAGTTGTATTTTACAATTTTGCAGCTGCCTCAGCAGTTGCGGGCTTCCTTATTTCTGCCTTCTTATTTTTCCTCCCAGCTATCCAAACATCATGGCGAGGCAGAGGTGTGCTACCTATAGTAGAGGACTCCTGAGTAGTAGCAGACTGAGCAGTAGCCTCAGACTGTAGTCTTTGGCGAATGCCTGCATACCCCTTTGGACCCATTGTGTGGTCATGCACATTCAGTGCATGACTTGATTTTTGTGCCTCACTGAGGGCCTAGTTAGTATGCACATTAATGATTTGGTTAGTAACACTAAATGTTAATCTTGAATAGGTGAATACAACATATATTAATGAGATTGGGACTGACGCCTAATACCTTGAATTCATCAATTTATCTTGAAGCAACAAAAGCATCCCATTCTTTTTGGTCCAGGAAGTTCCACTGTTCAGTGGCTATCTTCTTCCACTTGTCACCTTCTTTTATGTATTCTCGGGTGAGATTTTTCCTATAGTTCCTTAGGACTCTCCCACAGCGTTGCATCACGCATTTACGATGCAACTTTTCATCCAATTCAAATATACTCTGCAAAATAGAATTGCTATTAACCAGTATCCAAAAAATTAGTAATCTACAAAATAGAATTGCCAATTAATAATAACTCACGCATAAATCCTTCCATATTACGTATTTCTTCTCCTTAGGAACTTTATGCCAAAAATCTATCTTACAACCGCAATGGCTACGAGTAACATACCCAAGATATGAAACAAACGAATTGTGATCCACACTAGATGCATTTCCTACATTATCAAAATCCACAACAAGTTTGGGTCCATTGCCCATTTGCGCTATTAACTTCTTCATCATAGTGATGCCCCTTCTTTTGACAACTTTTTGGTGTTGCTGATCAAGTGCCTCAAGTGCTTCAGATGGTACATGTGCGTCATCAACCTAAAATTTGACAAAATAAACACATTTACAAGATATAACTATAAATGGACATATAGATATAAATATATGATACATTTTTAAAAATTACATTGTGAGGTGGCGCATTGATGTCCTCACCCTCACGGTAATCATCAGCACAGTCATCAGGAGAATGCTCAGCCATCTGAAAATTCACATTCACATTGTAAAGTTCACATTGTAAAGTAATTCAAATTGTAAAGCTCACATTGTAAAGTTCACATTCACATTGTAAAGTTCACATTGTAAAGTAATTCACATTGTAAAGTTCACATTCACATTGTAAAGTAATTCACATTGCAAAGTTCACATTCATAAAAATAAAACATATAAAAAAATATAAACATGCCTCTAATATTGCGATTTTTTTATCAATTAACAATCCTTCATTGTGATCTCCGCGCACATACACGTCATCATTAGCTTCAATATTTGTTGGTGTTGGAAACCTAACTGAGAATGGACTGGAGTCATCATACTTATCATTGTACTGTTCTTCATCTATAGGATCTTCAATGAACTGTCTTTTACCATGAAGAACAACCGACCATTTATCATTTGCAAGATCATCGATATAAAATACTTGTTTCACCTGTGATGCCAATATGAATGGTTCACCCTTCTCGCCAATATTTTCAAAGTTTACTAAAGTGAAACCCAATTCATCCACTATAACTCCTTTGGTGTTATCAACCCAATTACATTTGAAGAGCGGAATTATGAAATCTATGTAGTCAAACTCCCATATGTCTTCAATGACACCGTAATATGACATTTTAGCTTCACGTGGACTCTTATCCTTTACACTTGCAAAAAACATAGTCGGTTCTTAGGGATGAGCATCGGGCCGGGTCACCCCGGGGTTTGATCGGCCCAAACCCAGATCCATATTTTAAAATAGGTTACGAGCCGGGTTTGGGCCCGAGAAAGTTTTTAAAAGGAAGCCCATATCCGGCCCACCTTAGAAATATGGGATTAGGGCCGGGCTCGGGCCGGTCCATTTTGCAAAAATGAATTTGCTGCTATATGACAGTAAATATAGCAAAAATGCTGCTAGTTGGCTGCTACTATTTGTTTATAAATCCATGTTCAAATAGAATGACATCCACACGTAGGTTCACAAGCTAATCAAACAGGAATAAAAATTGTCTACAACCAAATCAGAATTAAGGTTGCGTCACATAATGACATTAGAGTCAGTTACAAAATGTTTGCAGAAAATGTAAACTCTTGAGAATTATCCAAGCACAGATCTAGCTCAAATGTTCATCCTATGTTCACTGGATTCATTTCCTGCATCAAAATACTTGATTAAGAATCCAAAATCATACAACAATATAGTATAGCATAGAAAAAGTAGACTCCTTCTCCTTACACACCCAAATGGCCAAATCCAGAAGTACAATATGAAAAAGTTAACAAGCATTCCCAATTATTGGTGTTTTAGCTTAGTTTACAAACTAACTAAGCATAGCTATAAGCACGAATCAGATGAGCATTCATAAATGAATATGCTAATTTACCAATGGATCGACATACCCATCCCATTAACTGAGTATTTTATTTCATGCCTTCCAACTACGTTTGGCTTCAATTTTAATATTGTTAATTTGTCAATCGTGCATTTGCAAAAAAAAGCAAGGAAGTGACCCTTTTTCTTGTTATTATCGATAGCCGACCCTCTCTCTTTCACCCACGAGAATGGTCTCAAACCACCGCGTACTCTCAGAACAAGAAGGACTAGAAAAATTACCAAGTGTTGTAGTCTTTTATTTCCAACGCTGATAAAAGATTAGGAAGGGGCATGTGATTCCGTAGAGCCGTTGTGATTCTGACGAGTACCGGCTGCGGTAGGCTTACGAGGAAACTAAACGTGGTTGCAAAAGGGCACAGGCTACAGGGGAGACGATTGTGGAGGAGGAGGAGATGGAAACCGGGAAAGGATGAAGAGTTCAGAGCATGAGAAAAGAAAAGTAGGGGAGACGAAATGCACCTTGTGAATCTTTCAGTGAGGGAGACCGGAGACAGGAGTGGAGACTACGAAGGTTTGGCTGCAACCGCGCTTTCGTTGCTGGAGACTGGAGACTGGAGAATGGAGCTTTTGCTCACCGTGCTTCCGTTGCTGCGTGACTGCATCCAAGGCTCCAAGGAGAACGATCCTTCAGGACCTTCATGGAATCGCGCCTAGGGCAAGCCGGTAAAGCCCTACGGAAAACCAAAAGTAGGAAACAGAACAGACTGAACAGCCAGTGGGTGTGACGTGTGTCATGTGCGGCCGTGGGTCGGGGGGTGCTGTGTCTCATTAGGTATTTAGCCATTTAGATTTAGGGCATTTGGCTGATATCAACCATCGGATGGATCATGATCCTACGGTGAAAAAATAATCAACTGAAAATTATATATGAATAAATAATTCATGTGATAATGTGGGCCGGGTCTTGGGCTTTCGGGTATGGGTTTCTACTGACCCGAGCCCGACCCAGATTACAAAACGGGCCAGAAATGCAAACTTGGCCCACCCATTTTTATTATCAGGGCTGGATTCGGGTCGGGTTTTGCGGGCCGGGTAGCGGGCTGGGTCGGGCTGGCCCGGTCCGATGCTCAACCCTATCGATTCTTGAAGGGTGACCCCACTATTTTGGATGACACTCTTATCATCTTGGCACTTTGTGTAATATGTGAATCCATTAATGTCATACCCTTCATAAGACATAACAGTCAATTTTGGTTTAAAGGCGAGGCATTTGATAGTTTCAGTAATATCATATGGTGTTTGAGATAGTTGATGTAAGACTTTATCTTCAAACCACTTAATAAATGTCTTGTTATGCTCTCTAGCAAGCCACATTGTATTGGCTTGAGGATATTGTCTCTTGATGAAATTGGTATGTTCCTTGATATAAACGTTCGCTTCATCCATGTTGTGTAAAATATACAAGTGACCTTGTTCCAACTGCTCACGGCTGATTACTTTCACACGTGATCCCAAAATTCCTTTGCCAAATTGCTCGTAAATATTCCTGTCATTATCAGGAGTGTCATTGCCACTGAGAAAGTCATTGCAAAAATCCATAACCTCTCTCGCCACATAACCCTCGATAATACTCCCTTCAGGCCGATAACGGTTTCGAACATCACTTTTAAAAATGCTCATGTATCGTTCAAAGGGATACATCCAATGCAAGAAAACTGGTCCCAACATTTTCACTTCCCTAGTCAAGTGGACAACAAGATGTACCATGATATCAAAGAATGACGGAGGAAAATACATCTCAAGCTGACATAGGGTAACAACCACTTCTCTTTGCAATTTATCGAGAGTAAAATGGTCAATAACTTTGATGCACAGACTCTTGAAAAAGAAACAAAGTCTGGTGATTGCAAACCTTACATGATTCAGCAATATAGATCTAATTGTCACAGGCAATATTTGTTGCATTAGAGTGTGATAATCATAAGATTTAAGACCTATCAACTTCAGATCTTTCATTGATACCAATCTACGGATGTTGGATGAGTAACCCTGTGGCACCTTAACATTTACCAAACATTCACAAAAAGCTTTCATCTCCTTTCTAGACAATGTGTAACAAGCGGGAGGTAAGTATGTTCTCCGATTTTCCATTTCAAGAAATTCTGTTAATTCTGACCTTATTCCCATTTCACGTAGGTCCAGTCTGGATTTTATCCCATCTTTAGTCTTACCTGGTATATTCAACAAAGTACCAATGACACGATCACAGACATTTTTCTCAACGTGCATGACATCGATACAATGCCTGACTGTTAAAGAACTCCAATAAGGAACATCCCAAAATATTGACTTCTTCTTGAATAAAGATGTGTCACTCCGTGTCGCCATAGTACATTGTGATCTCTTACCAAATTCATTGACAAAGTATTTTACTCTTTCATAAACAACCTCCCCTGGTTTAGCTTTAGGTTTAGGTTTAGGTTTAGGTGCACTCTGTTCCTTATTCAATCCATTGAATGCTTTGCACTTCCTACGATATAGATGGAATTTTGTAAGAAACCTTCGATGACCGAGATATACAGTCTTACCGCCATGGTTTAGTCTTGTTGAATCAGTGTTCTCTTCACATATAGGACACACTTTAGCTCCTTTGACACTATATCCAGAAAAATTCCCATATGCTGGAAAGTCATTAATAGTGCAAAACAACATAGCATGCAAACGAAATGTCTCTCTTCGTGAAGCATCATAGGTCATCACACCTTCACCCCAGAGTTTCTTTAAGTCATCAATCAGAGGTTCAAGATAAACATCGATGTCATTTCCAGTTTGCTTAGGGCCCGATATCAACAACGACAACATTACGTACTTATTTTTCATACACAGCCAGGGAGGAAGATTGTATATAACAAGCATGACTGGCCAAGTGCTATGTTGGCTGCTCAATGTCCCGTACAGATTCATCTCATCTGTACAAATCCCAAGTCTTAAATTCCTGACTTCTTCACCAAATTTAGGGTACAATAGATCAATCTTCTTCCACTGTGGGGAATCAGACACATGTCGTAGGATCCCATCATTATTTTTCTTAACATCTGCATGCCACCTCAAATTCTTCGCATCTATCGGATTGGCAAACAAGCATTGAAACTGTGATATTATAGGTAGATACCACATCACCTTGGCAGGAAAACCAGTTTTGGACTCCCCCGAAGTCGTCAATTTATACCGTGACGCACCACATTTTGGACAATATTTCAAATCCACATTGTCCTTTTGAAATAATACACAATCATTCGAGCATGCGTGTATTTTCTTGGCATCCATTCCCATTGGGCACAACAATTTCTTTACCTGGTATGTTGAGATTGGCAGCTCGTTTCCTTCAGGAAGCATTTCTTTCAACAAAGACAACAATGACGTGAAGCTTTTGTCGCTCCATCTATTGTTAGCTTTCAGCTTATACAATCTCAACACAACACTAAGCTTCATAAACTTAGTACAACCTGTGTATAATGATATCTCAGCATCATGCACAATGTTTCTAAAAATGGGAGGTGAATCAGTGTGCTCTACCCCACAACTATCCAGCATCGCATCAACGATGTCTACTGGAACTCGTTCATTCACATCTACATCATCGTAGGCAATTTCTTCTTCCACACAAGCACTGCTATCGACATCCACTGGTTTCGGGTTTGAAATCTCTCCATGTCAGTGCCATTCTGTATAGCCTTGTACAATCCCGTTGCATATGACATGACTTTTGATTTCGTCACCAGTGCTGACTTTCAAGTTGTTACCGCAATGCCTACATGGACAGTACAACCTATCTCCAGGATGTTTCCTATGTTCCTCGACAAATCTAATAAACTGGTCAAGACCAGATATAAACTCTGGGGTGCAGCGATTGCGAATGGACATCCATGATCTATCCATTCTATGATCAAAGAGAAAACAAGTATATATTAGGACAAGATTAGGGTATACACTTACATCCTAAGTGAGATTAGGTGTTCAAGAACAGAGTCCCAAACCAGGGACTATCCAAGATTTACTCCTATTATCTAGACCCATCCGGTTTTCTATTTGTTTGGCTTATTTTCAATTAGGGGTAGACATTGGATTCTGATGGTTATCGTCCCAGCCACGCTAACTGTATATTATCTAGACCCATCCGATGTTGAAGTAGACAGTGCGAGACATGAAATGAAAGTGCCTTTATTAAGCATTTCTATGGTGGTAACATTTAATAGTGTCCAATAAAAAATAATGATTGGGCCTGCGGCAAGAATGTGATGCGCTACATGGAAAATATTGTCAGATTAGGAGGTACAATGAAGTTGGACTCCATACCAATAGTATATAATTTAGTGATTGTTCATTCTAATTTATACCAATGTACAAGTAATATAAAGAATAATGATTGTTCACTTTCTAGGCCAACAAACACATGTGATGTCATTCTTATATATAATAAATGTGTACCACCTATCCCATCCTTGAACACCTAATCTCACTAGTAAGTGTATAATGTGTATTGGGTTTTCAAAAAAATTTCGGTAGCATTTCCCCGTTGTTCTCTAAGTACATATGTACTTAGAGAACAAACGGGGAAATACTACCAAAATTTTCTCAAAAACTCAATACACATTATACACTTACATCCTAAGTGAGATTAGGTGTTCAAGAACAGTCCCAAACTGGGGACTATCCAAGATTTACTACTAATGAGTAAATCTTGGACGGGTTTCTAGGCCAACAAATTCATGTGTTGTCATTCTTATATATAATAAATGTGTATAAACTACAGGCAACATGGTTAATCCTAATATATAGAGCATTATTAAAACCCTATTTTACTCAAACATGTATAAAAATTACCCTAATGACAAAAAGTCTAGGAATCTTTACTAGACATTATATACAAAACCCTATAATTCATTGAAATCATTCTAATTCAATTTAAGATGTTGGGATCACATAATCATATCCTGACATCAGAATAAATAAAAGAATCATAATTAACATGATTAACAACATGCTCATCAAACTAGGGTTTTATTGAATATCATCTAATATTCATGTACTAACTATACCTTTGTAACAAGAAGAATAATAGAGCTTTAAGCATATTTTATTCACAATCTATGCATTTTTCTGATCAAAACCATATACAACATGTCTATAATTGGAGCTAGCATTCATTTCCTACATTATTGGTAATATTAATGTGAATCAGAGCATTTTTTATTCACAATCTATGCATTTCCTACATTATTCGAGAAGGAGCAGGGTACCTACTGCTTGAGGGCGGAGGAAAAAGAGGAGGAATAAGAGAAGGAGAAGGGTACCTTTTTGGCGGTGTTGGGCACGTAGGAGTTGTGGTCGGAGCGGAACAGCGACCTGGAGAGCAGGGAGCAGAGACCTAGGAGCCGCGGCCGGCCTGGAGAGCAGCGGCCGGAGAACTGGCGGAAGTAGAGGCGGCGGTAGAAGGAGCAGGAGCAGGAGCGGCGGCAGTAGTAGGAGCAGGAACGACAGAAGTAGGAGGCAGAGTCGGTAGCAGGAGTGGCGGCGGTAGAAGGAGCAGGAGCAGGAGCGGCGACAGTAGTAGGAGCAGGAACGACAGAAGTAGGAGGCAGAGTCGGTAGCAGGAGTGGCGGCGGTGCACACGGCAGCAAGCGACAGCAGCAGTCCCGCACGCAGCTACTGGTGGTGCTGAGGTGGGTGGCGAACAGAGAGCTAGGACGGGCGATCGTCAAGCTAGGGCGGCGACCGGCCTGGAGCGCAGCGTCCGGAGGACCAGCAAACGACGGCGGTGGAGGTGAGTGGTGGCACAGGAGCGGTGAGCAGAGGAATCGTCGCCGGAGCTTAAACCCTCAAATCTGAGATGAATGAAATAGAGAAAGGGGAAGAGTCGGGCTCGCGCGGTGCTATTAAGTTAACATTACGTGTTGGTTATTAAATAAAACTGACACATAAAACTATAGGTGTCGGTTCTACAGGAAAACCGACACATATTCTCAACTATAGGTGTCAGTTTTAACTAGAAAACACCGACGTCTATCTACATATGCCGATTAAAAAATTTGTTCTCGATTAATGACCATTGTCATCGGTTTATATCAAAAACCGACGCTCAAAGGGTGTGAAAAATTTCCCGCGGATGGCGCGGGAAAACCCATACGCATCGGTCGCTGTTGTAAAACCGACGACCAAAATGTGCCCAATTTCTGTCTCGTGAATAACCTTTAGTCGTCGGTTTATTAGTTAACAACCGACACAAGATGTTAAATTTTGGAGTTTATTTTTTTCGCTGGAAATTTTGGATTTGGCGGTTAATTTTAGGTGTCAGTTTTTTTATTAAGGAACCGACACTGAATAAAAGCGATACCCGTGTCTGGTCACCCTTCACAGATTGATGTCGGTTTATTTTATAAACTGACGATGTATTGTTTAGGTGTCGATGTATTATTACAACCGATGACTTTAAAAGTGACGTTATAAGCCATTTTTTTAGTAGTGTTTCAAAACATATTACCTCTTACTTTGACAAGGTTTTTAAAAATACTTTGAATACACGTTCTTCTATAGATTGGTCTAATGAATGGAATCTTCCTGAGCTCTCAGAGAGATATTTTAATGACCTAAGAAAGTGGGTGACAAATGAAGAGATTATAGATGTGGTAAGGAGCTTAAAGGAGGACAAGGCCCCTGGGCCGGATGGCTTTAACTCTTTCTTCTTTAATAATTGTTGGGAGATTGTTGGTGGGGATGTGTTATCTACAGTTCATAATATCTTTAAAAGTGGAAGGATGTTGAAAGAGTGTAATTGTTCCTTCATTGTGCTTATTCCCAAGAATAAGGGTGCTTCTACTATTAGAGATTTTCAACCTGTCTCTCTATGTAATACCATAAATAAGATCATTATGAAGATTTTGGCGAACAGGCTCAAACTCATTCTTCCTGAGATTATTAGTCTTAATCAGGTGGCTTTTGTGAAGGGGAGGAAAATAGGTGATGTGATTTTTCTTGCAAATGAAATTTTGAGCTCTTTCAATAAGCATGGTAATGGTAGTCTTTGCCTTAAGGCTGACCTATCTAAAGCCTTTGAATCGGTTAGCAGAAGTTACATTCTTTTTATCCTAACCAAGATGAACTTTCCAACTTGCTGGATTAATTGGATTGAAGAGTGTTTTGACACTACTTCTTATCAAATTCTTATTAATGGCACACCCTCTATCTCTCTTCAAGCAAACAAAGGAGTCAGACAGGGTGACCCGTTGTCCCCGCTTCTTTTTGTTCTGGTTGTGCAAGGTCTGACTTCTATCTTTGATTGGTATGTGAGGGAGGGTAGGATTGACCCTTTATATGCTTCTAAAAGAAAATGTACCATGGTCTCACATATTATCTTTGCTGATGATTTATTGGTATTCACTAAAGCTGATGATAAATATATCAGTGGCATCATGGATGCTCTTGGGGTGTTTGGTAAGATTTCTGGCCTTATTTTGAATAATGATAAGAGTCAAATCTTCCTAAGTAGAGACATGGATGCTAGATTTATGGGTGATCATCTTGAGATTCCTATTTCCGAGCTTCCTGTAAAATACTTTGGTCTTCCTCTCTTCACGGGCAGGCTTACTAGAGATCTTTGCGCTCCTTTGGTTGATAAATTGAAACATAAATTGGACTCATGGAAGTGTAACCTTCTCTCTATGGCTGGTAGGGTTGAATTGGCCATTTCGACATTGTCATCTTTCTATATCTTCTGGACCTCAGCTTTTCCCATCCTAAAACAAGTCATTCACTTGATGGAAAAGATCACCAGGGACTTCATTTGGGGAAATACTGAAAACAAAAGGAAGCTTCATTCTGTTTCTTGGGAATCGATTTGTAGACCAAAAGAAGAGGGTGGCTTAGGGGTTAAGAGTTTCTCGGAATGGTCTGTGGCTAGTATGATCTATAATCTTTGGGATATTTCTAACTCTAAAGACTGTTTATGTAAATGGATTCATGAACGTTATATTGGAGAAGGGTCAGTTTGGTCAGTCAAAACAAATAGCAATAGTTCTTGGATGTGGAAAAGGTTGTTGAAATATAGGGACAAGTTGTTGTACTATGTTCATTTCAATATTGGCAGTGGTAATAATTTTCTTTTGTGGTTGGACCCTTGGTGTAGCGGTAAGCCTCTGATTGATATGGTGGATCCTTAATTAGTTGCAAGACTGGGGTGTGGTCTATTTTGCAAACTTAAAAGTTGTATTGTGGATTATAAATGGAGCTTTCCTGAGTTTAGAGGGGTTGATGATTTGCATAATTGCATCAATCCTCTACCTGCTATTCACATAGATTCCCAGGACACTATAGCTTTGATTGAACCTGTTGCAACTTCTCTTCATAATTTCTGGAACTTGTCCAAATGTAAGTTTCTGAAGGTGTATTGGGGGAAATGGATTTGGGCTGCTATTTTTCCAAGAAGAATATCTTTATTTCTGTGGAAGTTTTTTCTGGAAAGGCTGGTAACTATAGAGGTTATGAATATCTTTGGTTTCTCCCTGGCTTCTTGTTGTACTTTGTGTATGAATGGTGAGGATGGTGTTGATCACCTTTTCTTATGTTGCTCATTTTCTGCAACTATTAGAGACTTGTTTGCTGAGAAGTTCAAGGTTGAATGGCCTAAGAGTAGGCATATGATGATACAGCTGAATGGTAAAGCCAAAACAGTTGCAGGATTTGCACTGTATAGCATTTGGAAGGAAATAAACAGGAGGATCTTCCTTAGTAATAGGAAGGAGATCTGTGATATTTGGGATACTATTCTCCATGATTCAGAGAGAATGTATAGATAGTTGTTTCTCTTTGTGTACAGCTCTCATATGTATAGTTTGTTTCTTTTCTTTTCTTTCCTATTTTGTACATTTTATTTATCTTTAATATAGAGTGGCAAGCTGGTTACACAAAAAAAATATTTGCTTGTTTTGGACTAAAGTGCAATTTACCCAATTTAAGGGGTTAACTTGCAAATGTTACATGGTAAAATGTTCCTCAAGTGTTGAAGCATCATAAGAATGAAAATGATGCAGAGGTATGGCTTGTGAAAGCCTGAGCACCAAGAAAGAGCTTATTAAGCAATATTTGTGCATTAAAACCTAGTTTTGGTGTAATGTGCAAATTACCCAAAACCTAGGGTTCAATATGAAAAATACCACTTCTAGAGAGTCCCTAATATTTCTTGGTATCTATTAGAGACAATAAAATCAGAGGGGCATCTCATTTTAATCACTTTGGAGGAGAAAGAATCTTGATATTAAAATAATCAAGATTTAAGCATAATTGAAACCCTAATTCAATTTTATATAAAAATAAATATATTAATGGATGTGCCCTTCAACAAAAAATGAGATAGTTGTATTTATATAAGTGTGGACGTACTTTTGCCTTGCAAAGGCCACGAAATATCTAAAGTGAGTGGAGAGCCCACTCACATTAGTTAAAGAAAAAGTAATATCCACTCAATTTTAGATATTATTATTATAATGGTTAAGGTGCTCAATTTGCTTTCTTTTAATTCATGGATAATGAATAGGAATTACAAGGTGGGGGAGATGGCTTTGTATGAAAGGGATTGAGGGGAGTATGTGACACCAATTTTGGGGAGTTGAAGGATTAATATAAGACTTTCTCTCTCATTGGAATTCCCTTATAAACATCCCATTTTCAACCCACATGAAAGACTTTTTCGATCCCTTTTTCTTTCCTTGCTTTGGCCATACACAAGGGAGCATAGGAGAAACAGGAGGACGTGCCCCAACCTGTAGATAATCTCCATAGTCATCTTCAAACTTGAATTCATGGTGGAAATCGAAATTCAATGCTTAATTTCTTCTTTTCTTCATTCAATCTTCAATCTTGGCAATTATTTTCACTCAAAGACTTGAGAACGGACCTTGGACAGTTGAAAAAGCTTCATACACCATTGAGGACGTGAAGCTTGAAGCTTGGATTCAATTTTGAAGGTGGGTTATATAATTTGAAACCTTGAATGTTATTATTGATTTCATTTCTTCATCATATGTTGATTCTTTCTTCATTCTCAAAATTCCATTTGATTAGTTGTTGAAATTACCACAAGAATCACAACAAATTTCGAAGGTCTGGAGCTTGAATATGATGATGTCATCTTAAGCACACACCTCAAAAAATTACATGAGCAATTGGTTTCAACATTGAAACCAATCGGTTTCAAGATCGATTGAAACCAAACGGTCTCAAGACCATTTGGGAATAAACCGTCTCAAGACCGTTTGAGATCAAACGGTCTCAAACCGTTTGGATGGATCAATGCTGGTGTGGATGGATGATGATCCAATAGTTCTTAATTGAATTAATTCTAAAAGGTTCAACACTTTAAGGTTCCTTGAGTACAAACCCTAAATTTGGTCATTGAAGAAACCCTAATTGGATTCAACCAATTTCAGTGATTGGATGGGTCAAACGGTCTCAAGACCATTTGACATCAAATGGTCTTAAGACTGTTTGGGGTCAAATGACCTCAAGAACATTTGAGGTCAGGAAATGTCATGATTGGATGATGATCTAATGGTTCTAATTGATTGAATCTTTATAGGTTCAGTGATGGATAATCCACTGATTACAAACTCCAATCGATTGAATTAATTGAAGCCTTAACTGATGGAATTGATCAAGACCGAATGGGTAAAACCAATCAACACCGAATGAGTAAAATTGATTAAGACCGAATGGGTAAAATCAATCAAGACCGAATGGGTAAAAGTGATCAAGACTGAATGGGTAAAGTCAACCAAGATCGAATGGGTAAAATTGATCAAGATCAAATGGACAATTTGATCTTCAAAATCGTTGGTCATGTTGACCATTTGGGAGAGTTGACCAAATGGAGGTCAAGTACCTCAAGACCGAATGGAGTTCAAGCACCTCAAGACCAAATGAAGGTCAATCACCTCAAGACCGTATGGAGGTCAAGTACCTCAAGACCGAATGGAGGTCAAGCACCTCAAGACCGAATGAAGGTCAAGCACCTCAAGATCGTATGGAGGTCAAGTACCTCAAGACCGAATGGAGGTCAAGCAACTCAAGACCGAATGCAGGTTTAGCACTTCAAAACTATTTGAAGGTCAAGGAGGTCAAAACTGTTTGAAGGTTTCAAAGTGATAAAACCATTTGAAGACCTAATAGTCTTAAAGTTATGAAAGACCAATTAATCCCTTAATTGTTAAATAGCATATATCCAAGTTAAATCCAGTGGTTGTACCTCTAAAGTAATTAGATTATTAGTACCTTTAGAGTGGTTAACTTTGATTATTATGGAAGCAACATGTCAACACACTAAGCTAACCCTAAGTGTGTATATTTAAATGAGGGGTTGACCTAATCTAATCAAGCTTGAAAGTGATCAACATCCTAGAAGGGATGAGAGAGAAAGGAATTCATACATGTATAATAATCATGTAATGGTTAAGCCTCAACACTCTCAACATGAATATAATATGTAGTTAGGGTATGATCCTTGACAAAGAAATCATGAAACCCTAATTGAGAAGGTTGATGAACCCTAACCCTAATTTAGGTCAATGCTACATGAAACCCTAATCTAGGCTAATGATGTAACCCTAATCTAGGGTGATGATATGAGAAATCCCAATTTAGGGTAATATAATGAAAACCCTAATTTAAGAGTATGTTTCATGAAACCCTAACTTCAGATAAAGTTACATGAAACCCTAATTTGGGGAAAGTTATAAGGAACTTTAATTCAAGATAATGATATGTGAAACCCTAATTAAGGGTGATGACATGTGAAACCCTAATCAAGGGTGATGCCATGTGAAATCCTAATTAAGGGTGATGACATGTCAAACCCTAATCAAGGGTGATTCCATGTGAAATCCTAATTAACAGTGATGACATGTGAAACCCTAATCAAGGGCGATGCTATGTGAAACCCTAATTAAGGGTGACGATATGTGAAACCCTAATTAAGGGTGATGACATGTGAAACCCTAATTAAGGATGATGACATGTGAAAGCCTAATACATGGTGATGTGATTTAAAACCCTAATTGATAAAGAGGGGAACCCTATTCCTAATAATGGAGTAGTGAATAATATATTGGTAGGTGAAATACCTAAAGTGGTTGATAACGAATAATCTTATATCAATAATTCCTTAACTCGAGATGAGTCCATATTATTGTTAATGGTTAAATAATTCAAATGAGTGACCTATGACTAATAGATTACATGATGATGTGATGAACAACTGTATAAAGTATTAGGATGGGAAATATCCTAATACAAGATAAACTAATGAACTGAAGTAAGTCAAAAGTGATGAGGGAAGTAATACATCAAGACATGATAGATATCACATCTAGTACCTCAAAATTGATACACCTTGATGTACCCTAAGTCCAGTACACTTGGATGAATAACACATGAAATGTGCCATGTCAAATGTTACATTGAGATGTAATGAGTTTAATGCACTTTAATAAGTGTAGGCTGACATACCTTAAGAAAGGGTTAGGAAAAGTTAATAAAGTATGATGTATTTACACTCTGGTAAGGATGAGATAGAAACTCATACCTCGTGTTGATAATCATTTAATGATAAATGATGAGAATAGTTGTTGCCTAGTAAAAGGTGACAAGATGTTTAATGGCCTTGTGAGCCATGAGAGTAGGTGTTGCCTAGTGAGAGGTGACAAGATGTTTAATGGCCTTGTGAGCCATGAGAGTAGTTGTTTCCTAGTGAGAGGTGACAAGATGTTTAATGGCCTTATGAGCCATGAAAGTAGTTGTTGCCTAGTGAGAGGTAACAAGATGTTTATAAAGTCTCATGTAAGAAATGATAATGTCCAAAATAGACAATGGAAATTTAGTGACATAATAATAATAACTAATGGATACAATAATAATAATAATAATGAAATCTTGATCATACATACTTCATGTTTATAGACAAATAAGGGCTATAGTTTTTTGAACAAGCTTAAGAGAGATATGAGGAATAATGGAATTACATAAAGAATGTGAGTAAGTATGATGGCTTGATCAAGGTTTAATACCTAGTAAAGGTGATGTGGTATTTAGTGATGATGCACATGATTGGTATAATCCAATGTCTGGAATAAGTGCATAGGATTGACATAGTTCAATACCTGGAATAATGTCACAGGATTGGTAATAACCCAATACCTAGAATAATGTCACAGGATTGGTAATAACCCAATACCTGTAATAATTGCATAGGATTGGTCATAACCCAATACCTAGAATAATGTCGCAGGATTGGTAATAACCCAATACCTGAAATAATGTCACATGATTGGTAATAACCCAATGTCTGGAATAATGTCACAGGATTGGTAATAACCCAATACCTGGAATAATTGCACAAGATTGGTCATAACCCAATACATTGAATAGTGTCACAGGATTGGTAATAACCCAATACCTGGAATAATGTCTCATGATTGGTAATAGCCCAATACCTTGAATAATTGCACTGGATTGGTCATAACCCAATACCTGGAATAATGTCATAGGATTGGTAATAACCCAATACCTGGAATAATAGCATAAGATTGGCATAGTCCAATGTATGGAATGGTTACATAGGATTGGCATAGTCCAATGCTTGGAATGTTTGCACATGATTGGCATAGACCAATGCCTGGAATGGTTACACATGATTGGCATAGTCCAATGCCTGGAATGTTTACACAGGACTCGCATAGTCCAATGCCTGTAATGGTTGCACAGGATTGGCATAGTCTAATGCCTGAATGGAATATGATGATGTATACTCACATGATTGATACAATTCAATATCTGGTTAGCAGATTGGTTGAGGCCAACAGATAGAAATGAGAATGATTTATGGATGGCATGCCATGATAATGAGTATCACAGGATAAGATTGAGATGTTGATATAGTATGATGGATAAATGATATACATGTTCTTCCTATTCCTTATAAAGACAATAGATGATTTACTACTCTATCATAGATAGATGCAATGCTTTAAAATATGAGAATGTTCTAAACTACTTATCCTCTGCTCAGTTTTATAATGTTTATCTGCAATAATAATGTTTCTGGCAGAGAGTTATATCTCTCGTTGGGACAACTTTCAATTGTCTCACCCCCGTGGGATCCAAAAAAATTTAGGTGGACGCAGACAAAGAGATAGAAATCATACAACAGGAAAAAGGATACCAGCATCAGGGACAGCAGTAACATCTCAGGTGGAGATACTGACTGTCATGTCTTGTAGATATGAGTCCTATGTGTCGTCTCTGTACTCTCAGGTCCTAGGAGTCACTACTTAGTGTTTTTATAATCAATTTGAGATCTTGGCTTGAATGCCTCAAGGTTTTGTGTTTCTCATGTGTAGACTTAATAGAGAAATTGATGTATGTAATCCTCGAGAGGATATGGTACAGGACATGTACTTGTGAACCAAAATGTACATGAAATACTTTGGTTCTTGTTGATAAGAGTTTCCTAGAATTGGATCTCTTTGCAAAAGGTTTTAGTTTTTAGTGATTTTTGTTGATCTACTGCTAACAAATGCTTCCGCTTAAGTAAATCATGTTTTTGTGATTTGTATGCCACAATCTCATATAAGGAAATAAGCCATCATTAGGTCATAAGACCATTCACCTTCTCTTTCAATGATACCAACAACTCACATGCCTCATAAGGCCCATTCTTTCATATCTTAATCACCATAGCTCATACATGTCTATGCTTATCAACTAGTGATACCTACATGGGTAGAAAATTGTAACAAGAAGAAGAATACACCATCATCACTACCATATCATAAGATTCATTCCATTCACATTACATCATCAAGGTTAGGGTTCCCTCTAATCAATTAGGGATTACTAGGTTGGATTAACAACCCCCTTTAGATCATTGTTTCCATCATCATTATAAGGTATGTCATGAGATAAAGTTCATAGAAAACAACACTCCTTATCATTCACACAACCCCCCATAGGGTATCACATCATATCATGTGACCCTATCATCAACATGATATAACATAACCACAATCACAAGGTATCAGTTGATACTATCATATAGTGTATTAGTTTATCCCTCTCTTAAGAGTGTGACGGTCAACACCATCTAATAGTGTGATGGGAAACATCACCCTAAGGAGGCAGGCAATACTACCCTAAGGTGTGACGGACAGCACCACCTAAAGGTGTTAGGCAACCAAAGCATGTCAGGCAACCCTAGGTATATCAGTTGTTAGGGTTAGGGTTTCATTATGGCATCACAGGTCAAGGTGTATCAGGAAACACTTAACTAAAAGTGTGTCAGTCTCTATACAACAAGGGCATCATGGTTAACCCTCAAAATAGATCAACTCACACAAGGTACACCCATAGTCATGATGGGCTAACACCTTCAAGGCATAATGGTTTAGTAACACCTATCAGTTTAAGTACTTCTAGAGCATGACGGCTAAAACCTTCCATACATATAGGTTTAGACATCACATATCAGTTTAGGTACTTCTAAGGCATGATGAGCTAGCTTCTTCAAGATCTACCAACCATATCAGTTTATCAACCATAGGTCATGATGGGCCAACCTTCTCAATACATACCAGCCTAAACATCTCCAACGCATGTCAACCTAAGCATCTACAAGTCATGACGAATTGCCACATAGTGTGTCGGTTTGTGGCACTACAAGTCATGATGGCCTACCCTCAACATGGTGTGTGTATGTGTGTGGACTTGTTGTCTTCAACCTTAGAAATGTCGGCCACTAGTCCATCCACTAACATAACAAGAAGGTGCAAGATAGTAATAGCAAACCAAATGAGATTCCATCATCAAAATAGTTCTAAAAGCACTAACAACTACTATCATATAAGAGATGAATGATCTAGAGATGAAGAACAACACAAACATATGAAGAGTGAAAATAACAAAGGAGGTTAAGAGTTATATAACCCCCATCAAAGATCACCACCAAGATCCAAGCTCCAAGGTCAAGCTCCAAGCTCACAAACTCAAGGTATAAGATGATCCACCAACTTGATCACCACCACACCTTAACAAAGTGAACATGGTTTCAAGATGGAAAGAAGATATCCTAGATCCATGGCCGAGAAGAAGAAGAAGAAAAGAGAGATAGGAAACATAGCTTACCAAGGTAGAAGATGAAGCATGATCAAAGAACACCACAACTTGGAACTCGTCCACCAAGCTCCAAGAGAGACTCTCTAGATCCTTAAGCCTCTCAAGGTCGACCACCAAGAAGGAAAGGAAGCAAGGATGGCTAAAAGGATCCTCTTTCATGGATAGAAAGAGGATTTATATACAAGAGGGATGAGAGAGAGATTATGGAAGAGGTGTCATCATCTTTGGAGCTTAGGTGCCACTTGTCCACAAAAAAGGAGCCACATGCATCAACATGCAAGACATGGTGATAAGATCAAGGCTAGATCTCACCCTCTTGGTGTTCTACCAAGGTCATGTCTGATACCATATATCCACACATCCATAAACCTATAGGGTACAACTCTACACACTCACAAAATGATAGGGCTCAACCCTACACACTCACAAACCGATAGGGCTCAACCTTACACACTAACAAACTGATAGGGCTCAACCCTACACACTCAAAAACTGACACACATCCCCTCCAAGGCTCTCTAACCTGAGACAACACATCTAGGTGCAAGACACATCTCACACATCCACAATGTCTCCCATACAACACCTCATAAGGTGCCATGTCAATGCTACTCTGATAGTTGTTGTTGTAGGCAAACTCAATCAAACCAAGATGTATATCCCACTTCCTAAAAATTGAAGAACACAGGTTCTCAAAAGATCCTCCAGGGTATGAATGGTCCTCTCAGAATGACCATCTGTCTGCAGGTGGAAAGCAATGCTAAATGTTAATTGCGTACCCAACGTCGTGTGCAGTTGTTCCCAAAAGTGACTCGTGAACTGGGGATCTCTATCAGACATGATATTTGCTGGAACACCGTGCAAATGCACTATCTCATCCACATAGATATGGGAAAGATTCTCTGCTATGAATGTCATTTTCACTGGAAGGAAATGTGTTGATTTGGTCAATCTGTCAACAATTACCCAGATGGAATCATGGTCTTTGGCTATCCTAGGCAGGCTGACCACAAAGTCCATTGTTACATGATTCCATTTCCATTGTGGTATAGGTAACGGTTGCAATGACCCAACATGCTTCTAATGCTCGAATTTAACTTTCTGACATACAACACATCTCACAATGAACTCAGCCTCATCCTTCTTCAAGCCTGTCCACCAATACATATCCTTTAGATTATGATACATCTTGGTGCTACATGGGTGCATAGAATACATGGATGAATAAGCCTCCTCCAATACCATCTTCCTTAGGTCATTAGCATCAAGAACTGTTATCCTACATGGTAACAAACTATCTCATCATCTGACTTGTGGAAGCCATCACACTTCTCGATGCCAAACTCTGATCGAAATTGTTGTATCATGATATTTGTCTGTTGCACCTCTTTGATCTGTTGTCTCAGTGTAAACTTCACATGTAGATGTGCCAAAAAACTCAGTATCAAGGAAACCTCCAACTTAACATTCATCTAACGCAATGAGACTAACATGTCTCACTTGTGGCACATCAAAGAACTAAACTGGGCTCTATCCATAGGCAAAGATGAAGACTTCTTGCTCGACGCATCTGCCATGACATTCACCTTTCTCAGATGATAATCAATTGTGCAATCGTAGTCTTTGATTAACTACATCTAGCAACACTGTCTTATATTTAACTCCTGTTGTGAGTAGATGTTCTTGTGATTTGTGAAGATCTGACACTTCTCCCAATACTGACAGTGCCTCCAAATCTTCAAATAATGAAATACAACAACTAACTTTAGATCATGGGTCGGGTAGTTCTCCTCATTCTTAAGTTGTTTGGAAGAGAAAGAAACCACTTGCTTGTCATTCATTAGCACACAACCCAAATTATTCCTGGATGCATCACAGAAAACTACGTATCCTTTTCCTTGCTCGGGTAAGACCAGAACCACTGCACTTGTCAACTTCTCCTTTAACATTTGGAATTCACGTTGGCATCTTTCATCCCAAATGAACTGTACATCCTTCCTCATTAACTTAGTTAGGGGTAAGGTGATAGCACTAAATTCCTTGATTAACCTCCTATAATATTCTGCCAAACCTAGAAAGTTGTGCACTTTTGTCAGCATTTTAGGCTGCTCCCACTCTATCACATAATCAACTTTCTTAGGATCCACACTTACTCCCTCAGCAGATATAACATGCCCTAAGAAAGCTACCTTCTTCAACCAGAACTTGCACTTGCTAAACCTAGCATAAATATATTGTTGTTTCAGCATAGTCAATGCCAGATGAAGATGTTGTTCATGTTACTGACTGTTACGATTGTATATCAAGATGCCATCTATGAAGACCACTACAAAATGATCAAGGAACTACCAGAACACTCTGTTCATCAATTCCATGAATGTTTTTGGTGCATTGGTCAGCCCAAATGGCATAACCATGAACTTGTAGTGACCATACCTCGTCCTAAAAGCAGACTTTGGTAATCCTCCTTGATCCTCAACTGGTGATATCCTGACCTCAGGTCTATCTTTGAGAACACCGTCGTGCCACACAACTGATCAAATAGGTCATCTATCCTCAGATAGGGATACTTATTCTTTATCGTCACCTTGTTCAACTGTCTTTAGTCTATGCACAGTCTCAAAGACCCATCCTTCTTTTTTACGAGTAACACCAGAGCACCCCACTGTGAAGTACTCAACCTGATGAAGCCTTTATCAAGAAGTTCTTGCAATTGTCTGTCATATATGTCAGATACATCATGTATGGTGTTTGACCTATCAGTTGTGTGTTGGGGACCAGATTGATCTCAAAATCAATCTCTCTAGGTGGCGGAACAAATGAAAACTTCTCAGGGAACACATCCTCAAACTCTCTAACAACTGGAACCTCCTGAATAATAGGACTCCTAACCTTAGTATCAATCACATGTGCCAAGAACACCTCGTAGCCTTGTCTCAAAAGCTTCCTTGCAACCATAGCTAATACCAAAGATATCGGAAGAATCTTCCTATCTCCTTGGAAGATCCATGTCTTACCACCATCTATAAACATTGCCTGCTTGGACCCAAAACCCAAGACTATTATATACTTCTCCATGGTATACATTTCAAGGATCACATTGAATCCATGTATGTCAAGTGGTATGAGATCCACTTGAATGATGTGCCTCGAAAAGGAGAGGACACAGGAAGGACACACATCCTGCAACACTACAGAATCGATTAGCGGGTTTCTAACAACAAGCTATTCTTCTTATGACTAACAGGAAAAGGACAACTACTAAGCACTTTACGAGTGATAAAAGAGTGTGTTGCACCCGTATCAACCAAAACAGAGAAAAATCAAGAAAAAGAAAAATCATATTAAAATAACTCCATCTGACATGTCACCACTCGCGGGTTGACCACCGCCTCTGGCCGACTCACAGTGTAGAATCTAGTTGTTTCTTGTTGTATCCCCTGTCCTCTGCTTCCCTGAGTAAACGATCTGACCTGTGATGCTTGGCCACATCCTCGTTCTCCTATGTCTCTATTCAGTTGTCTCTGTGACCCTTGTTGGCTCTGCCTCGGTTGATGGATCACTTCATCATCTCTCACTGGACATTCTCACCTTAGATGTCAAATCTTCCCACACTTATAACAAGCCAAGTTCCCATACTAAAGCTTAGATACCCCTGTCATTGATACGGATGTAGCACACTGGGATCCTGCAAGCGGAAAACTACAACCTCTTCCCTTACTCAGTGACCACTGGATCAATGCACTGAACCTCTACAATGTTGGTGGTGTAGAAAACCTCGACTTCTTAAAGCCTCCTGACAACTACCCCTATGACTGTGCATACCTCTTCCTGGCACTTATCTCCTGCTTCTCCTTCATAGATCATTCTATCCTTCAAACAGACTCGGAAAACACGACAAGCCTCTCTCGATTCTCCAAAGAAGTTGTCGGGGTAGACAACTCAACATTCAAACCCTTCTCAAAATGACGAACCCGCTCATCCTCTATAGAAGCCATGTAAGGATAGAACCTCAACAACTCCATAAACTTTGCTTCATACTCATTGATCGTCATGGATCCCTATCAGATCCTCTCAAACTAGATGATCTTCTTGTCAAGGTACGTCTGAGGAAAGTACCAACTGATAAACTCACGTCAGAACTCGTCCCATCCTATCACAACACTTGTGCTCTTTGCCTCCTCTATGGCCCACCAATGATCAGAACTCCCCTTCAGAAGGTACATCACATGCTTCACCTTATCTGCTTTAGGGATACTGAGGATCTTAAAGACTTTCTCAAGCTTGGTAAGCCACAGATCTACATCTTTCAGATCAGTCATCCCAACATACTCCACTACACCGACACGTCGAACATGCTCAAAAGTCTTCCCAATACCTGAAGATTCAGTATGGGGAACCGGTGCCCTATGCCGAGGTACATGCATCCTAACCACCATATAGGTCATAGTAGACATAAACTTCCCAAAAGAGATTGAAAGGTAGGATTTTCAATCATGGCTGGGTCAAACTAGGGGACTTCAGGCACCCGATCTTCTCGTGCTTCGTTCCTTGCACCACCACCCGATGCAACAACACTGCTTTTGCCAGTACGTTCTTCGTGTTCTCCAGACATCTTTAAGCCTTCTCTTCTTCTTCTGCATAAGCAGAAGTCACTATAATAATGACTAGAGTACAAGAGCAGACACAAACCCTAGTCCTAGGTCTATGTAGACTTAGCGAACCTAAAACTTTGATACCAACTTTATTGTGACGCCCCATGCCACAAAAGCGAGATTACTCAAAACAAAACCACATAAGAGAGATTAAATAGCTAATTATTGTAATATACTGAAAAATTAAAACCTTTTTCATAAAACTACAAAAATGGCAAGAACCTTTACATATGAGTCCTTTCATTCCTCAAAGCACTTACTCTATGTGCCATCAACCTATTAGCAGAGAACCCATTCCAGAACATATATACATATATCCACTACGTCTGTATATAAAAGGGCACACAATCCAACCACATATTGAAAGATTGAGTGTACATCTACAAAGCATCCCCAAAGATCGAGTGTACATGGATGACTCTAGGACTCTATCAATAGAAGACATCCTACAACATTGCCAACCTTGTAAGCTACTTCCTCTGTTGCTTCTCCTCAACCTCTGATGCATGATCTCTACCTCCTTGTCCACGTCCACCTAAAAAGGATGTGGGAAACCTATGGGGTGAGATTCCAAATCTCAGTGGGAGATATAACTCTCCACCAACTCTATTATTATCACATATGAGATAATTAAAGGAGCAGCAAAGTATAGTTATAAGAAGCGGGTAATCATTACTAATAGGATAGACAGTTACTATTGAATTATGAAACATCTTGACATTGTAAAAAGGAATATGATGAGCATGTATATTCCCTACCAACAATATTGTATAAAGATCAAGCAAGGCCTCATCCAATGTTTCCATGTTTGATCCTATACAAGTATACTACATTGTTGTTTATGCATTTTATTATGCCCTAAGGATATGAGTTGTACCACCCAAATCCAATCAACCACTACTAAGTCGAAATTGGTTCCATACCAGGACTAGTGGAAGAGATGGAATCCATGACCTCACCACCTTATGGTCAGTACATGAGGAATCATGCAGTAACATCATTAGTCAGACTTCTTCCACCGACATATAGTCCAACTATGCAAACCTAGACCGCCTTGATACATGTCAAAACACTAGTAAAACTAAGCTACAACCCACAACCACACTCTTCTAGGGTATGGGCTACAGTCAACCATGTGTCACATATCACTAAGCTACGGTCCAATGCCGCACTCATTCTAGGGTATGGCCTGCAATCAATCCTATGTCACATATTCCTAGACATAAGGGGATATTCGTCCTCACCCCTGCATATTCAAAATATGTGCTCTGAATTAAACTCGTTTCACCATTCAGAATATACTGACACTGAATGGATCTATGGCACAGGGCAAGCTACATAATTAGGTTCCACTTGATTAGTTAGGTCATTTAAGTATCTGTTAGCATCAATCAAGTTACAATGTACAACCTCTAAACAAATCTATATAAATAAGGACATAACACATAACCAGAACATATTTGACCATATAAGGTGTGGTATCATCACATTATCACTTGATGCTTGTCGTTCACCATATTTTACATCACAAGGACCACATATCTTAGGGTAACAACCCCTCCTCTCATCACTGAGGGAAAACATCCTCTCATATGAGGCAATAAGCCATCATTAGGTCATAAGACCATTCACCTTCTCTTTCAATGATACCAACATCTCACATGCCTCATAAGGCCCATTCTATCATATCATAATCATCATAGCTCATACATGGCTATGCTTATCAACTGGTGTTACCTGCATGGGTAAAAACTTGTAACAAGAAGAATAATACATCATCATCACTATCATCTCATAAGAGTCATTCCATTCACATTACATCATCGGAGTTAGGGTTTTCTATAATCAATTAGGGATTACCAGGTTGGATCAACAACCACCCTTAGATTATTATTTCCATCATCATTATAAGGTATGTCATGAGATAATGATCATATAAAACAACACCCCTTATTATTCACACAACCACCCCATAGGGTATTACATCGTATCATGTGACCCTATCATCAACATGATATAACATAACCACCATCACAAGGTATCAGTTGAGACTATCATATAGTGTATCAGTTTATCTCTCTATTAAGAGTTGATGGTCAACACCATCTAATGGCAAAATAGGAAACACCACCCTATGGAGTCACGCAACACTACCCTAAGGTGTGACGGATAGCACCGCCTAAAGGTGTCGGGGAACCAAAGCATGTCAGGCAACCCTAGGTATATCAGTTGTTAGGGTTAGGGTTTCATTATGGCATCATGGGTCAAGGTGTATCGGGCAACACTTAACTAATGGTGTAGGCCTGTAGACAACCAGGGCATCACGATTAACCCTCAAAATATACCAACTCACACAAGGTACACCCATAGCCATGACAGGCTAACACCTTTAAGGAATAACATTTTAGTAACAACTATCAGTTTAAGTACTTCTAGAGCATTATGGCTAACACCTTTTATGCATATAGATTTGGCCATCACATATCAGTTTAGGTACTTCTAAGGCATGATGGGCTAGCTTGTTACAGATCTATCAACCATATTAGTTTTGCAACCATAGGTCATGATGAGCTAACCTTATCAACACATACCGACCTAAACATCTCCAAGGCATGTCGACCTAAGAATCTACAAATCATGATGACTTGCCACATAATGTGTCAGTTTGTGGCACTACAAGTCATGACGGCCTACCCCCAACATGGTGCGTGTATGTGTGTTGACTTGTTGTCTTCAACCTTAGAAGGACCGGCCGCTAGTCCATCCACTGACATAACAAGAAGGTGCAAGACATGAATAGCAAACCAAATGAAATTCCATCATCAAAACAATTCTAAAACTACTAACAACTACTACCATATAAGAGATGAATGATCTAGAGATGAAGAACAACACAAACATACGAAGAATGATAATAACAAATAAGGAGGTTCAGAGTTATATAACCCATCTCAAAGATCACCACCAAGATCCAAGCTCCAAGGTCAAGCTCCAAGCTCACGAACTCAAGGTAGAAGATGATCCACCAACTTGATCAGCACTACACCCTCCAAGGAAGAAGATGATACCAAGGTTAAGATGGTTTCAATATGGAAAGAAGGTATCCAAGATCCATGTCCAAGAAGAAGAAGAATAAAAGAGAGATAGGAAACATATCTTACCAAGGTAGAAGATGAAGGATGATCAAAGAACAACACAACTTGGAACTCGTCCACCAAGATCCTAGAGAGATTCTCTAGCTCCTTAAGCCTCTCAAGGTCATTCACCAAGAAGGAAAGGAAGCAAGGATGGCCAAAACAATCCTCTTTCATGGAGAGAAAGAGGATTATGAACAAGAGGGATGAGAGAGAGACCATGGAAGAGGTGTCATCATCTTAGGAGCTTAGGTGCCACTTGCCCATGAAAAGGAGCCACATGCATCAACATGCAAGACAAGGTGATAAGATAAAGGCTAGATCTCGCCCTCTTGGTCTCCTACCAAGGTCATGCCTGATATCATATCTCCACACAAAAATAAACTGATAGGGTACAACTCTACATGCTCAATGATAGGGATCAACCCTACACACTCAAAAATCAATAGGGCTCAACCCTACACACTCACAAACCAATAGGGATCAACCTTACACACTCACAAACCAATACACAACCCCTCCCAAGGCTCTCTAACCTAAGACAACACATCTATGTGCTAGACACACCTCACACATGTGTCCAAAACATCACCAAGGATTTCACTACACAACCAAGACTCGAACAAGGTGCCCATATCTCTCTCCTCTAGATCATGCAAAGAGAGAGAAGGGACACTCTAGAGGTGGTAAACTTTCACATTAACCCCTACTCTGGGTGAATTACAAATTGTACCAAAACCTCACCACAAAACACAAGCATCATCCAAACAAACTCAAATAAGAAATTTAAGCTCCCAACATGCCCTAATTGCATCTTAAATGATTAGAGAAAGGTTATAAATAACATACTTAGGAAAAATAAATAGGGTTATCCCAAAACATGGGTTAGGATCCGTACAACTCAATAGCTACAAACCATCCATATTCTTTGTTTTTCTTAGTCGCATGGAGAAAATCAATACTATAACCATAATACATTCAAGAAATATTCTCAAATAGGAACAAGCAATACATCATACTTATTCTACATAAGAAAACTAGTCATATACTTAGATAAGGCCCATGTATCTATGTTCAGAGATTCTTATTAATCCTTCATCATCTACATATCTGGTCATCACCTGATTAATTACAATTAATCATCTTTAGTACATTGGTCATTATTATTAATGATTTTTAGATTCAAATTAGGTTTTCACCAAACCTGGGTTCAAATTGACCTAAACTTGTTATTAATATTTTATTATTGATCTATAAGTCATAATCAATCTTCAATTCAAATTTCCATAAATTTTTTTATATTTTTACTTATTTCTAAAATTAAAAAGAGGCTAGAAGCACTCATCTTCTCTTTAATACCAAAACTTCTAATATTAGGTAGTAGAGTTAAAATCAATATCTATATATGGTACAAAATGACTATATATATCCTTTTTTTATATGGAGCATATACCATTTATTGTGTCTAATATACCCTAAAAGAAACATCTTCTTGTAAATTTAAAACCATGAATGTTAATGGCTCAAAGTTCTGATCTAGGGATCTAGCAAAGTAGACATATTTTTGAGTCTAGGGGTGTTTTTTTGGGAATTTTTAGGAAAAAGAATCAATTTACTAAGCATTTTCTAAGTTTTCATGTAATACTAAAAATTGTAAACATGCATTTACCTTATTGGGAAATTCACCAACCGTTGGATCGTGTCCTTGTGGTCTAGATCTCAGTTGCATTTCCCTAAAGGGGGGAGGTGCATGACTCCCCTTTTGGCTTGATCTGGACCATGTCAACTGACCAGTCTAGCATTGGTTTAGTCTAGGTCAGGATTGTGGTTCTCATTTGGTTCAAGCTGAGTAACATCACCCCTCCCCTCTCACATGCAACACTACTCTGATGCATTGGCACCACCGTAGAGGATTTCTCTGGGTGGCACTGTGAAGATTGCTACTGGTGATAAATCTTGTGTCACATTGTCTTTCTCATCCTCCGATGATGGTGTCCTAGGACCATTAGATGTGTGTTCCTCGATGGAAAGTCTCAGAACTTGGAGATGGGTCTAAGGCTCAATGAGGAGCCTCTCTTGGAGCCACAATGGAGATATATGAAGAGGAATGAAGGAGTCTTGGGGACAGAGGTGTAGGCGATGAGTGGAGCATTGATCTTCTCTGATATCCTTTATGGAGTTCTACAAGATTGGATCCTCCTCCAGTGGCCCTGACCTCAACGCCGATGGTGGTTTGGGGTGGTGGTGGGGCATAGCAGTAGGAAAGGGGCATCAATGCTAGAAGTGTTCCCTTTGCTACTCGATCAAGCACAATCACTTGTAGCATCACAGGAGCTCATGTGAGACATTTCTCCATGGTGGGATGTTCTTGGTTTATTCTCCCAATCCCTAACTCATCTTTCCTCCATAAAGGAGATTGCCCAACCACACATGACCATTCTTCAAGCATTACAAGTTTTGTAATAGTAACCTTGGGTTCAGGGAATCTCCCTAATCCATCTTCAATCATCTTTGAGGAACCTAGTTGCCTTCATCTACTCTGGTCACTCACTAAGTCTTACTACAGACGGCGATGGAGACAAAAAGGGATGGTTGGGTTTTGGATCTCAATGAATTCTTGGCTCTAGGAAACATATGAGAGATTGTTGGGTAGTTCCTAGTCCTGTACATCTAGTTGAGCAATTCAAAGTTCTAAAAAATATCTCCATGAATCAAATGCATTCCTAGTCTCTGATGTCATCACCTTCTCCTAATTTCTCAAATCAAGGCAGATATAAGGTCGAAGGTAATCTTCCTCCCTGATCATCGAATTTGGCCCAGCCTGCACCACATTTTTTTGGTTGTTCTCATGTAACACATAAATGTAACTAAATCTTAGCTTTGAAACAATTAAACCATGTTCCTTTAATCAAAATTTTGTTTATTAACATCTCTAAAATGGCTAAACCAAAGGACATTAATCATCAACCTTGCAACATGTAATATTATTTTTAGTGATATTGATTCTAAAAATCCATTATCTGGCTATCAAATAGTTTCCTTTGAATTAAAGCATATCGAGGGATTGCATGATCAAATTCAATCATCATTGGATCTATAATCATAACAAAACAACTCCAATTCTCTTAGCATGATCATGATAGAGCCTTAGAATTGTTCTTCAACCATTTGGATTCATGTATATCACCCTAACATTTAACCACATAAATACCAAATTCAATTAACATGAGACATTCATCTTAACTACTCTAGTAGTTGGCATGATCGTTAGTTGTATATCTAGTCAATTAACATGAGACATTCATCTTAAGTAATCTAGTAGTTGGAATGATCCTTAGTTGTATAGCCAATCACACTTTTTAGGTGGTAAGAATCCATAACTAAGTATTGAGTCCTTGATATAGGGTTCATGGTGTACAAAGAATGCATGGTCTTTGAATTACATTGTATCTAAACCCCAAAATCAAGGTCATCATAGTCATAGTCATTGATCAACTCCATCCACCTCCTCTACCTCATGTTCAACTCTTGTTTTGAGAAGATATACTAGAGATTCTTCTGATCTATGAATATTTGAAACTTTTCCCCATACAGATTGTGTCTCTAAATATTCAAGACAAAAAACCACAATTGCTAACTCCGGCTCATGAGTTGGGTAGTTATCCCCATTCTTCTTACGCTAACATGAAGCAAAAGAAATCATGTTTTTGTCTTGCATTATCACACATCCCTACCCATTCTTCAAAGCATCACAGTTAACGATGTAGCCTTTCCTTCCCAGGATTTGGCAACACCAACAAAGGAAGATTTGTCAACTTCTCATTTAAAAGTTGGAAAGAACATTGACACTGGTCATCCCAAATAAAAGGAACATTCTTCCTATTTATATTGGTCAAGGGAAAATGTACTGCACTGAGGTTCTTGATAAATCTCCTATATTAATGACTAATCCTAGGAAGATTCAAACCTCAGTTGGTGTCTTGGGCTACTCCCCCTCGAGAACTAACTCCACCTTAGTAGGGTCTACATAAACACCCTTTTGAGAGATGACATGCCTAAGAAAAGACACATCGATCAATCAAAACTTGTACTTATTGAATTTAGCATACAACCTGTGTTGTCTCATCAACTTCAACACTTGACGAAGATGTTGCTGATGTTTCTTACTATCCTTGGAGTATATCAAGATATCGTCTATGAACATGATGCAACCCTATTGTAGGGATTCATCTTGTGTCTTTTTGCATTCTTATCACATCTAAACATGTAATATTGCAAATTGATTTTCCCAATCTACGATTTCTTATCAAATGCAATATGGCTACTTTTTGTGTGTTTTCAAGCATTTGCACTATGCATTGGATAAAAAGGAGAGAGAGGATCCATGGGTTTCTACACCCTAGGATTGGACCTAGATCATATCCACAAATCCCTATATGGGAAAAAAATAGGTTCAAAGCAAAGAGTAGTTGATTGAAGGATTTTGGAGAAAAAACATGTAGGTGGCCCCTCAAAATGGGTTGTGGTACCTTGCAATGACCATGGCCAAAATGCTCAAATCACAATAGAAATCCAAGCTACAGCAAATCAGACACCTCGGTCATCGCCATCACTATGACAGTGGCACTTTAGAGCCACCTCACCCATGACATCCACCATGATGTGGTGAGGAGCACCCACAATGACCATCTTCATCAAGATGCATGTGGCCACTTCATCCAACATGGTCGTGCCAGATGCCACAACTATGACCACTTTCCGCCAACACAACTGTGCCAGACGCCATGTCTGTGCCACCCTTCACTACATGGTCATGCCAATGGCCCTCCAAAACCATCCTCCAACCTATCATTTTACCCCATACCTCAGTTGTGGCCATCCACCATGGCCATGTTAACTCCAATCAACCATGGACATGGTGACCAAAATAGTCACGATGGCCAACAACCCTAGCACAAATTTTACATTGCATTACCCAAACTATCCCTACTTAATATAGTGCTTCCCCACCACCTATATATACCTAGGTGGTGGCTGTAGCACAAGGTTGCAATACCCTAGCATGCATTCCTACCTTTATTAGTGCATTCAAGAGCTCCCACCTACTCTCACCTATATCCACTCCATTTCCACCTTCCTCCACCTCAAAACCCTAGTTTTCTAGGGTTTTGGCTACTTCCACCACCCATTTCATGCCATATTGCTTCCAAGGAGGGAGAAGGATGTGTTCTTACTGCTATAGGTGAAGATTAATAGGATATTCCATGATTTCCATGGCTTTATCTTCTTCTACTTCTTCTTTTACTCCTTTTTTCACTATGAGTATCTAATCCCTTTGTGGTGGGTTGTTTGGGGTTAAAATGATACTTTGATACCATGTTGGAGGAATATACTTTGTAAATTATATCATTCATTTTATGATGATTGCTTTCTACTTCTATCTCATTTTCCATGTTGCTTCTTGTTGTTTGTGCTTGAAAACATGAATTACTTTTTGTTTTTTGCTTGAAACCACCTAAGTTTAGGAGAAGGTGGAATATGTGAGGATATCTTGGGATTTGCTCCTAGGTCCAACTAGTGGATACCTAGCTAGCACCCTATATTACCATACATATATCCCTTCTCTTACTCCTATGTGTGAGATCTAAGTAGCTAGTGTGGGGTTATTTAGTGTAATTGCTTAGGAGTTTACTAAAAGGTATATGGTGAGTAATGTGAGGTGAATTATCCTCACGTGTACTCCCCATTCCTACCTTTGCATCCCAATCACACTAAGTAGTCTCACCCTAGAAACCTGGATCAGTCAAATACAATTGAAATCCCACCTAAACCTAGGTCCAATTGAGCCTTGTAAGACGAGATACGGTGTGCAAGGGTGTAGTTCCCCTTCACACACTCTATTCTATCCATGGTCAACTACAGTCTAGGGTGAATCCATTGCAACTGACTAATTGTTTTGGTTTGGAAATCTAGAATCGATGGTTAGGTTTTGGCATGGTATGTTCCCCCCAACTAATATCTTAGTATCACTCCCCCAAACAGCCCACCTCTCTTTAACATTGCTTAAAACCCATCTTGCTCTCTTAACTATTTCATGCTAGTCTGGTTGCTTGCTTTAATTGCTCCTTAGTTACTTGTGTAATTTTGGGTAAGTTAGGAATGTCTAGAGTAGTTAGTTCTTTTTGAGTTTGCTAGTGTTAATCTTGATATTTAATGATGATCTAGGTCATTAATTTCTCTAGCATCTAACTTGCTTAGCTAGTATAACTTAGTCTTAGAGTCTTGCTCTTGTTCACTTAGTTGACTTTGTTTGTTATCTAGAATTAACTTATTTAGGGTTAAATTAGGGTTTCATGTGTCTTGCTTCCTTTCTTGCTTTCTTGCATGAACTATAGTGTAATCAATCCAAAACCAAATTTAAACCCTAAAAATCCTAATCTTTGCTTTAGGAACTAGCTCAATCTAACTTAGCTCTAGTTCCCCCCTCTCTCCCAGTGGATCGACCCCTCACTTGTCACTCACCTATACTTTAATACAATTTCATGTGATTGTGGGTGATATATTCTAGTTTATGTGAATGTGTTAGTATAGGGCCCCTTTATAAATTTGAAATATACCAAGTGTATCTCTTCTCTTGTGCGTGCCTTTAGAGGTGTGTGTGTCTAGTCATAACTCAATTGACTTAGTTGTGTGTATGTTCTCAAATTTACGCATAGGGCGGAAGTGCATGAAGCTTTCTGGAACAGTTGCTGGGGATAGAGGTGCTTAGCCTAGCTAGTTAGTGTAGATTTTCTTTTCCTAATGCCCTCAACTTTGTTGTTCTTTATTCTTTGTTTACTTTTGCATACTTGTCTTCTAGCTTAGCTTTTGTTGCTTGTTTGTTCCTTTTGCATGTGACAATTGTGCATTCTTGGGAGACACTTGACTTCAACTGACTTGGTTCTGTTTGATCTTGAGACAAGTAGAATGAGATGTCAACACCAACGTAAACAACATCAAGAAACTGAGATGGACGACCAACCCCAAGATAATGAGCGAGTACCACCACCACCACCCAAGACACTCCATGAGTACTTCACCCTGGGTAACTACACATATCCCATTGCCATGCTAGTTGACTAAATGTTGGGTCAATAATTTTCCATTCCATCATCCCTCCTTGGACTCCTACCCACCTTCTATGGGCTGGAGAATAAGAACCCATATCACCATGTCAATGTATTCTTGGACACGTGCTCCACCTTACACACTCATGTGGAAACTAATGATTATATTAGAAGAACCATATTTCCCTTTTCAGTCAAGGAGAAATCTAAGGAATGGCACATGTCAAAGAAGAAACTTGTTACTTCGGTGGCAGTGAAGAATGAGTTTTTGAAGAAATTTTATCCTATCTCCAAGTTAATGCAAATGAGGAGGTGGATCACTTCATTCACTCATAAGGAGAACGAGCCATTTGACGTGGATTTTACTGCACAAACAAATTCATCCAGGACTGAAATCCCTGAGTTTTACCAAAACCTTATGCAATAATACCACCCGCAAGTGGACGGGTCTTATCACAGTATAGTTAAGGATCGAATCCCAAAGGACAATGTTTTTGAGAATCTTGCTAGTCAGATCCAGTCCAAGTAAGACTAATATTTAGAACAAAGAGTTGATTGGGTTTAGTTAAACTAAATGCAAGGAAAGTAAAGAGTTGGATTAAAACAGAGTCTAGATTAATGATGAGAATCACTGGGGTGGAATCGGGTTTTACCAGTACTACACATGCAAACACATCCAAAACACATCCAGGCTAGAACAACTATCCAAATAGAGTATCGAACCCTCTGTACAGATGTTAGGTTTGCATAAGCATCACCTATAGGCATCAGATGTATTGTCACCTACAGATCACACACTTACTACTCTGAAGATATCTTTTAGAAGTTCTCGTCAAGACATCAAACATGTTAAACGATATTAATAAACCTAAGTATTGACGTTATCGCAACAAATGGTTATAATAGATCATGCAAAGCAGGTGATTAGTCCACAAGCACGCATCAAACAATTAACATGAGATGAAAAGTTATATACATGCCATGGAATATTTTGAGATGAACATGTAAGCATGGGCAGCGGGGCTAGTCCCCACACCCTAGCCAAAAGGACTACTCGCTCCTCATGATAGAAACAAGAAAAACAAGAGAGACGGAAGATTCCACCATGGTCATGGTGAAGAAGATGTCTACGGCTCGGTGGAGAAATGGTCTTCTACACGATGTCAGGGAAGATCTGGAATGAGGAGGGAGAGAACACCAAGGTAGATGAGACAGATATTCTCTCTCCTTCTTCCTTCTCTTCTCATACACTTACTTGCTAGAGAAGAAGCGATAGGTGACTAACGACGGAGTAGATCTACAGATCTGAAGACCAACCACTTTCGTGGCTAGAAGATAGATCTGGATGGAGTGGAGATGAAGGAGAGATAAGAACTCCACAGAGGTAGTCCTTGGTGGCGGAGATTGTCTTCCTGAGGGCTGGGCACAGAGCGGCAGCCTCCCGATGTCATGGAAGAGATGCTTTGACAAGACAGGTGGGTGTCCTATTTATAGGTGGAGGCCATCGACTTAACTCCGTGGTCGAGGTACTGGTCACGGTCGAGGTGAAAACTAACTTAGTCCCACGATCGAGGTTGTATACCGCGGTCACAGTCCTTCTTTGCTTAGCCGCAGTCATGGTGGTGTTTTGTAGTTGCACTGGTGTGCCGCGGTCATGGTGTGGTATCGGTCACGATCAAAGTCAGGTTGTGGAGGGGTAAGATTATGATTGCGATCTAGCAAAGATCGCGGTCGCGGTCAGCATTGATCACGGTCACGGTCCTCTTCATGTCACGATCTCCATGCATGTCGAGGTGTAGGCATCTTCTAGCACTGCGGTCACGATCGAGTAGGTGTGGACCTCGATCGTGGTACACTTTAACTCGTGGTCAGTCATGATCTTCTATAGTCACGATGTCTCCTTGGGATCGTGGTTGTTGTCCTTCTTTGAGATCGTGGTCATGGTCATCATGAATCAAACCCAACCCGTGGGGGGGGGCTATTGCTGAGGGTCGAATGGCCTGTGTTGATGAATCCTCTAACTGATGAGGATGCATTCTGATGAAGGATCTGGCCATCGAAAAAGGATACAAATTATTGAAAGTTTCTTGGGCCCACTAGCGGGACCACCATCCCCTACACCTCCTACACAGGCACACAAGCACACATAGCGCGATGTTCAATCCTACAATGGAGATGAATAGATTTGATCAAAACTCTAAATAATGATATGGAATTGAGGAAAATTTTATATGAGCATATTAAAGGGGTGAATATTAGCATTCAGTGCAAAACTGGGCCAAATATGGTGACTAAAACTAAGATGAATATGCATTCATCACCATTCCATGAGACATGGGAGAGGTTACAGAAGTTTCTTAGATATTGTCCGCACCATGAGGTTCCGTCTGCCAACTTGTGCACTCCTTCTACACTAGGTTGCCTAAATTTTCCAAATAGTGGTTGGCTCCTCTTGTGGCAGAACCTTCATGGACAAGCCCCCAGAAGAGTCATTGCCTCTCTTTGAGCATGTAGCTGAGAATTCACGTCATGGAGCTTCTAGCATGGGCGTGCATTATGAAAGGACTATACCCCCCTCCTCCACCTCCTTGAGTTAGGGAAGATCAAAATCCCAAAATGTTGAAGATTCTAGCTCACAAGATAAACTTGATGAAGAATCAATATGGAGGGTATTATAGCCATTCAACCAACTCTTTGGAAGCTATTCTTGAGGAGATTCAATCTCTCCAATCTTTTGGTAGCCGAAAATACCAAGGGCCCATGTCTCACTCCTATACTCCAGAATGGAGGAATCATCCCATTTTTTCTTGGAAGCAACTAGGTGAAAAAGGACAAGGGCAACAAAAGCAGACCCAAGGGTCAAAGTACATCTCCTAATTTTAAGATAACGTTCTTAGAAGGCTAAGGAGCCTTGACGATGTAAAGAAAGATGTGTCCGCTAAAGGGAAAGACATTAGCCATCTTGAGAAAAGTTTTGATCAGATTTTAGTGTCTCTTGCTAGACCTGAAGAAGGGAGGATTCCCTCTTAAACCTTGGTGAACCCCAATAGTGTAGGTGGAACTATGGGTGCTCCTCAAGGAAGTTATCCCCTCAACAAGGGAAATGCCCATTTTCCAGATTATACCAAAGACCTCAAATTCCTTATGCTCCTCCACCTCCAAAACCCCCATAAAATTACCAATACACTCAACCTATACCACATTCAAACCAACAACCTCCTCCCCAATATCAAACCCCTCAATAACAACCACAATCCTAATCACAATTCATTCTTCAAAACCTAAATCCACCACACCAAAGGCCACCACCTCAAGGATCATAAAATGCACCACAAGCTCCCTCTTCTTCCACTCCTGAGAAAGTGAAAGTGGTGACCGTGTTGAGAAGTGAGAAGACTATGGAGCATTCAAAGAGAAAAGCAGATGATGGTTTGGGCAATGAAGACAAAAATGATACCATGATTCAAGGTAGTGATAATGTTATTTAGGGTGATGATATTGTGATAGGCATTCAAGGTGATATTGTGATACATGATGATGATATTGTATGTGATACCGCTTGATGATTGTATTGATGTGAATGAGTCAGGTGCACCACTCCCTCCTTTTATTTGAATCACTTGAAGAACCATACACCACCAAAATAACAAAGAAACATGTTGAGGATATCATGGCGACATTCAAGAAGGTGAGGATCAACATTTTGTTGTTAGATGCCATCATGTAAATTCCTTCATATGCAAAGTTCTAGAAAGAAATGTGCTCCTTCAAGAGGAAGACAACTGGAAGAATGCCAAGGAAAGACAAGATCACTAAACAAGTGAGCTCCATTTTGCAACTCACCACTCCAAATAAGAGGAAATCTCCTAGTGCACCCATCATTCCTTACTACATTGGAACGCATTGTATTGACCAAGCACTCCTTGACTTGGGTTCTGGTGTCAATCTAATGCCTTATGATATGTATGCTGAATTGAACTTGGGACAATTGGGTCTGGCTAACTACAACCTGCGATTGGCCGACTATTCTATGAAAACACCTAGAGGGAAAATTGATGATGTGTTGGTGAGACTTGATGATGAAACCTTTGCATTCTTTCTTGCTGATTTTATTGTGATTGATATGTAGGACACAAGAAATGTATCTATTATCTTGAGGAGACCTTTCCTAGATACAACTGACATAGTGATACATGTGATAATTGACACCATGTATGTGACATTCATGAACATGAAGATCCGGTTAAACATCTTCAAAGATTCCGCTAAAGACGAGGTGATAGGTGCTATAGAAGAAGATTGATATCTTATTGATTTCCTTGAAAAGATTGCAGAAAAGTGCCTACCTACATGGATTGAGACTGCCACTAAGGGTAGATGCCTAAAGCCTAATGTTGAGTTTCTCAATGATGATATTGATGAGGAAAATGAGCTCACATTATTGGTTGCAAGTGACGATCTTCATTCCATTTATTAGAAACCCTTGAAGATTTCGGTTGAAGAACCTCCTACCCTTGAACTTAGATCTCTCCCCAAAGGTTTGAAGTATGCATTTCTGGGTTCAAATGGCACCCTTACGGTGATCACTTCTATTCTCTCTCGTGACTAAGAAGATGATCCCATTTTTTTGTTGAAGAGGAACATTCAAGCTATAGAGTGGTCTAATATTGATTTAAGGAGTGTTGACTCTCCATTTGTGTCCATAGGATCTATCTTGAGGATGATGTAAGGCCAACCCAAAAAATGCAAAGGAGGTTGAATCCAAAACCAAAAGAAATTGTAACTCAAGAGGTTATAAAGTTTCTTGATGTCGGGGTCATCTATCTCATTTCTGACAGCGCTTATATGAGTCCCAACCAAGTTGTGCCTAAAAAGGACGGGATGGGATCACCATGTCTCAAAATGTCAATGGAGAATTGGTGTAGGTGAGAGATAAATCTAAATGGAGAATATGTGTGGATTATAGGAAGATGAATGCTAAGACAAAGAAAGACCATTTCCCTCTCCCATTCATTGATAAAATCTTAGAGAGGCTTACATGACAAAGTTTATATTGTTTCCTTGATGGTTACTCAACTTATTTCCAAGTGACAGTGTATCCCACTTGATCAAGAGAAGACCACATTCACATGTCCAAGTGGAACATTTTCTTGTAGAAGAATGCCTTTTGGGCTTTAGAATGCCACTTCCACATTCTGAAGATGTGTTGTATCCATTTTTATCGATATAGTTGATTCGTCCCTTGAAGTTTTCATAGATGATTTTTCAGTGTTAAGTGAAACTTTTGATGAGTGTTTGTTTCATCTAGAAGTTATTCTTGAGAGGTGTGTTATGGTATTCTTAGTTCTTTCTTTTGATAAAAGTCATTTCATGGTTCCCAAGTGCATTGTTTTGGTTCATAGAGTTTCTAAAGCTGGAATTGAAGTTGACAAGGACAAAGTGGGCCTCATATCTACTCTAACCATTTTGTCCACCATAAGACATGTTTGTTCTTTCTTGGGACATGCATGTTTCTATCACCATTTCATCAAAGAATTTAGCAAGATTTCTAGACCACTGTGTCATTTGCTTGAGACAGATGTTGAATTTAGTTTTGATGACAAATTCATTGAAGCCTTCAACCACTTGAAACAAACATTGTGCTTCAAGTCAAATCTCCTATTATGCAGCACCCAGATTTTTCTGTGCCATTTGAGATCATGACCGATGCATCGGATATGGAAGTGGAGGTTGTGTTGGGCCAAAGGATTGTCCAAATTCCATATGATATCTACTATGCAAGTCAAACTCCCAAACCACTATAGTAGGATGAAGGTCGAGCAAAGAGGTAACCCTATGTATCAATTTTGTCAAAAACTTAAGGAAGGGAAGATAGATCTTAAGAGATGAGCCAAATACTATGTTAACTTGAATAATCTTATAGCTAAAGAGAGGATGGAACTGTATGACATCTCTAAAGCAATCAGAACCTCACGTCTTGGTACTACATTGATAGATGTTGAGAAGGTTACTCTGGAGAGACTAGAGATCCTAGGTAAAGCAAAGGAAATCTATTACTGGAAAAGGAGTTGTTTGAATTGGATAGCCAATGGCAATAGGAAAACCAACTTATATCGCATGACAATCAAAAGAAGGAATGTAGTCATCTCCATTACAGATCTTTATGATGATCATGGCTCTTGCATTGATAATGAAGAGAAAATAGAATCTAATACTGTTAGATTCTTTGAAAACTTGTATAATCAGGAACAAAGTGCAGTTAATAGCCTAGTATGTGACTAGATTGAGAAGGTTAGCCAAGAAGAAAATGACATGTTGAGCAGAATACCAAAGGAAGAGGACATTGTTGCGTCCACCATTGGTGTTACACACTACTCAATTAGAGTTTGAGTAGATGCAACCCCACGGGATCGGAACACATGGTGGATTCACTTTCAAAATTTATAAACCTAACTAGCACACCTACTTCTACTAAAACACTACACTCGCAAGAGCACGGGGTCATTTTGTAGTATAGGAGGGCGGTAAGTATAGGGTCGATCCATAGAGAGAAAAGGGGGTACTAGATCTAGGTTAGTTTGGCAGGGTTCCTACTGTGGAGACTAGGGTTAAGGGTTTAAAGGGTTTTTTAATTGTTAACTAAGGTGAGCAAGAAAGCAATTAAATATAAGAATAAAATCTAAGTTAACCCTAGACAAGATTAAGGATGGACAAGAAAGAAAGGATTATGCTAGGTATGAAAAGGCAAATTACACTAAGGAAAGCAAGAGAAGAGCAAAAGAGTAGTTAAAGAGCTAGACTAGAAAGAACTAAGCAAGAACAAATCAAGAAGCTAACTAAGAAAGAAAAAAGCTAATTAGCCTAAGCAAGCACAAAACTAGGTTTTAAGTAGTAAAGAGAGGTGTGGGCTGTTTAGGGGTATGTACTTGTCAATTAGGTTGGGGGTGATAAAATGCAAGCATTACTCTTTCATTTATATTATCCAAACCAAACAACTAGTTAGAGTCTAATGAATTGACCTAAACTACTAACTGGCCATGGATATGCTAGGTTGTGTATAGGGGAACTAGTCCCTAACACTTCCTATTACCCTTACGAGGCTCAATTGGGTTAGGGATTAGGTTCAATTCAATTAGAGTCTAATCAAGTCTAGGTTTCTAGATTAGACATTCCTAGGACAATTAGGGTCCGAGGGTAGTAATGGGGAGGTCAAATTAGGGTTTTGGACCCCAATTACCCCACATTCTAGCCTTGAGAAGGCTCCATGCTAATTGCACTAGAATCACCTAATCTAAATAATTAGATATCTCACTTAGGCTTAGGGAGATTGATTAAGATGTAGGAAGATGGGAGGCAACCTAGGGATCCAAGAATTGGACCTAGGGGCAAATCCCAAAATTCACACATATAAGCAATTTCCCCAAATTCCTAAGTGATTTCACACACAAACCAACAAGTAATCCATGGAGAATGAGATACAAATAGAAAATAATCATTATAAAATGGAATTAAAAAGTTTACATATCATTTTCCCCCAAAATGGCATCAAAGTAACATTTTACACCCCAAACAGCCCACCAAAAATGGCATAGCTACTCATGGAAATGGGAAATACAAAAAGAAAGGAGAAAGAGGTAGAAGAAGACATGGAGCTCGGTGTAGATGGATAAATCCTCCTCTTCAGATGATAGAAGATGTCTTCCTCTCTCCTCCAAGGTGTAGGGGCATGGAATGATGGTGAAAATGGGTGGAAATCGAAGGAAAGTAGGTTTTTTATGGTGGAAATGGTGAAATGGAGTGGAATGGAGGTGGAAATGGAGTGGAATGGCTAAGGGGAAAAATGGAGTGGTAGGAGTGAGATAGGGGTGTCCAAACTCAGCCTCCAACAGCCACCTAGGTATATATTGGTGTGGAGGAAGCACTAGGTTAAGTAGGGGTAGTATGGGAAATGCAATGGAAAAGTAGCTAGGTTTTTGTGAGTAGCACGGGCGTGGTGGGGTGTGAGTGGAATGGCCATGGTGGATGGGAATGGCTAAGGTGGGAAAATGGTGAAAAATGTCAGGTTGTGGGTCACGTTTGTACTGGAGCTGGCACGGCCTTGGTGGTCACCACGGCCATGGTGGAGTAAGGGTAGCACGGTTGTGGTGGTCACCATGGTCGTGGTGGCTCGAAATGCCCAGGTCGTTCTCTGTTCCATGGCCATTCTGCCTCTGCTGTAGCACGTCTGTGCTGGGTGGCACGACCGTTCTGGGTCAGTTCACTATGGATGTTTTGGGTGGCATGATTGTGGTGATTCCAACTTTAATTAAGGATGTCTCAGTTGGTTTGCAAGTGACCTAGCATGGCCATTCTATGGTACCAAGGCTGTGTTGGGTTCTGGATCAACACTTGACTTTGTTCTTTGGATTTTCTTAAACATCTTGGCTTCAATGGATCTTTGGCCACTAGGGGTAGGTTGAGGGAGCATCAGGCTTCACTTTGGGTCTCTCTAAGGGTAGAGAGACCCTAGGATCACTACTTCTCTCTGTCTTCCATCAAGTGTGGTCCAAATTCCTGAAAAGCATGCAAATAATGTCCATAAGTGCATTTTACATAAATATGTATATTGGGGGAAATAACATGTAATCTAATAGGTATAGATGTGATTGAAATGAAAAATGACACAAGATGAACCCCTAAAATAGGGTTGAATCACCACCCCAAACTTGAAACATACTTGTCCTCAAGTATGCTCCAACTCAATCTCTCTGCCAAATTTTCACAAGCAATAAATGACAACTGCAATGTAAAGGATGATTATTGTTGAATGGGTTCAATAGTGACTAAGTACATGCACTCCACTTCTATCCTCTCCTTCTTTCACAAACCAATTATGAAAAGAGCACAAAGTATATAAACTTCAAATATAGTGCATAAAACACACAAGTTATCCATATTCTTTTCATGTAATTCTGGGTAAACCATTTCATGATGGAGTTAATCAAGGATGACTAGGAGTGTTGTTTCACCTTCATTATTTTAACCTTATGTTTCAAATCACATCAAATGACCCACGTGGTTGTGGAAAAGGGAAAAATGAGATAGGTTTGATGTTTACTAGCTCAATGGGTATAAAAATGGAAGAAAGGGTTGCGGTAAGATTTTGAGTGCTATTACATAGAGCACTCATCTTTTCTTTAGTTGAATGCTCTTAAACAAGAGAATCCTATTATTTTCCTTTTTCATTTTTTTCTTTTATTTTTCTTTGTCCTTGGTGTAGATAGGGCATAAGGTGGATAGAGTGCAGTGGGGATATATAGATATGGCCACTCCAAACTTTTAGAGGTGGCCAAGGCTGATTATGTGCACTAGGGCATCCTTTCATGAGGCGAAGGGGTAAGAAGATCGTGAGTCAATTGTCGGGTCAAAGAGGGGTCACTGGCACGTTTCTCAACATAAGGTATCCTACATGAAAATTAATCCAACACTTCATCCAACAATGTCACACCACATGAATGAACAACCTGAAATTGATATTTCAATCAAGTGATTTCATAGGCACTAGACGCTCATATCTTGCTCAAGTCACAATTCAACCCAATCATTCATAAACACAAGAGAGGTGATGTGCATGTAAAAAGTCAAGAATTGATACCATTTAGTGATAAACAATGATAATTCACTTGCATTTGTTAAAGGTCATCATTTTTAATCCAAAAATTAGAGATTGGGTTGAAACACATTTTTAGGCAAGAAATCTCGAACTTGGGTAAAATTGGCCAAAATGGTGCCAAGTTTCCTTCCATCACATCTAAGACTATATTATTGAACTTAAAGTAATAAACAAGCAAATTCTAGCTAAAACATACAAACATTATCAAAAATCTACATGATATGAAATGCATGGAAAAAGAGCAAAATTTTGAAAATTATGCAAAAATGACAAGAAATCAAACTACATGACATGTAGGTATGCATAGCTGGTAAACTCTAAACTAGATAGAAAAAATAAACAAAAAAGTAAATCGATGAGACAGGTGATCAACAAAACAAGATGAGAACAGAGGGCTTACCTCCCTACCACCCCAAACTTTTAAATCATGATGTCCTCAGCATGAAACTAAAGCTTAGGAATGATTGGGTAGAAGCAATGGTTGTGATGGAGGTGGTCCTCCCTGTGGTGGGGGGTGCTGGTAGTAATGGCCCCAGTAGTCTGCCTGTAGAGGCGGGTATGCCTCCTGATAAACAAAAAGTGATCCCCATAAATCCTCCTCCCATTGGGGGTTCCTCTGTGCCTGCGCATGCTGGTAGTTGTACATGTGGTTAATATGATGATGCATCTGCTATTGATCCAACAACATGGACTGTTGTGTCTACTGAATTGCCTCCAACTGTGCATGAATGGCTGACATGGCATGTGCATTTGTTGGAGGCAGTTGTGCATCAAAATCCTCCCCTCTTTGTCGTGTACGGTGTGGATTCTCAAAAATGTGTTGTTGCTCTGGCACATTTGTCTCTACTCCTTCTTGTAAATCCACATTCTGTGCAGTGAACCCTCTCTTGGGTGCTCCTCCTCATACTTTGCTATCACCTCAGAAAAAATCTCCAGTGGCCCCACATCCATGAGTAGGGGGGTGCCATGGTATGGAAGCTCCAAGGTGATTCCAGGGTACCCGGGGTTTGGAAGATAGAATATTTTGTTGTCTTTGAGGGAGATCATTTGGGACCTAGCAAGGTAGTTTAGATCAACATATTTTCTTCCTTCTACCTTGGTAAGTCCATCTAAACTGTAGGGCACTACCTTTGCCATTGTGGTGACAAGTCCTCCCATGATGAATGGATTTTTACTCTTGGAGGGATGGCGCCAATGTTTATGAACCCCCTACTTGCAATTGTGGCCATAAAAAACAAATACTTTTGCGAGCAACACCCTTGATTGTTAGAACGACCAAACAAGGTGTTTTCTAAGACCTTCTGTAGATATCTCATGAAGGATTTGTAGATCTTACTGGTCTTTGACTTTCCTATTGAAAAAGAAGATTGACCAGTGATTATCTTCCACATCTTTGAGTAGTCTACTCTACCACTCTTGTCAAGTCTTCCTTCATTGAACTTCTCTGCCATTTCTAAATTGGGGGAAAAGATAGCATTAATTTGGGAAGCTTTGAGCACATGGGTGGAGCCGTATATCTTGAACCTAATGACATCCTATCCTTGGTACTATACCTTCTCTAAGGTTGCAAAGAACTCATGAATATCTCCAAGTTTTTTTCTTCAACCTCAGTCGGGATCTTGTACAGCCCATAGTGTTGCCATTTGTCCCTTGAATGTGTAGTGGATCTCTAGATCTTGCATGGTAGTCATACATGCATATCTAGTAGGGATCACCCTCCTCATCAAGCACTCAGGGTGGAGAGGCCTCATTATGGATTTTCTTGCCATTCCCTTCCATAGGTGGCTCCCTTAGGTTGCTTTCCCACCCATTTCAATATATCCTCCTCAAGTCTGGACACAACTTCCACCGGTTCATCTTCCATCTCCTCACCTTTAGTATCATCCTCCTCTTCTTCTGCATAAGTGTGTGACCCTAAACTTCTATCTAAGTTCAAGGTCACCCTCTCATAGCTTGCACTAGGTCGAGCCAAGGAAGTAGAGTGCCTTGCTGGAGTAGGTCATGGTGGTAGGCACGATGAAGACGCATCATATGATTTCTTGGCCCTCCTTTCTCGAGTCACTGTATAAACATTGATAGAATCCACAATATTTTCCAACTCTTCTTCTTCTTCCTCCTCCTCTTTAGGGTTGTAGTAGCTTGGGTCGGTGGTGTGGCCACTGTAGGAGGAATGGTTTTGGGATGTGCTCATTGATGCCGAGCGTCCGAAGGATCGAGAAATGGAGTTGGATGGTGAAGATCCACTACTGGACTATTGTGAATGGGCAGCCCGTTTGGACCGTCTTTCCCCCCCAGTGAGCATGTCCATCATCTTCTCTACTCCCCTCCTAATTGCCTTGCCCATGCTCTTCATATTTGCATGGGTTTTTGGTGGAAAACAAACTAGGACATCAAGAACCAAACACTATAGTTGTAGGGGCGAATTTTACTTAGAAGTGGAGAAATCAGTGGTGATGGAGGGTGGAAATCAAAGCTTGAGGTTAGGGAAGATGATTGGGGACCAAAGGGAACTCAAATCCAGAGTTTGGGAGCAAGAGTTGATTTGGGAGTGAAGGAAGGTTTCCCTAATTGCCTGTGTGCACGGAACGGCCATTCTGGGTCAAGAAAATGAGTGTTGTCTCAGGTAGAGTCGGGCGACTTATGCACTAGATTCGGACCAGCATGGTCATTCTGGCCAGCACGGCCAATCTGGCGGGGTGCCAGCACGGCCGTTCTGGCCAGCACGATCGTGCTGCCCACGTTTAAAATTTAACTTTTACCTATTGAAATCTAACTTAATTAGAACGTTCGTTCCAAGCCACCACGGGCGCTCTGGCTGGATTCCAGGACGGTCGTTCTGTCCAGCACGTCTGTGTTGATTGAGGCCAAAATCTTGCATTTTCCCTATTGGAATCCACCTTTGCCAGCATGGCTGTTTTACACCAGCATGGGCATGCTGGGCTCTGTCAGTTCAAAAATCTTCATGAATCATCAAATCATTTCATCATTCATAACCCAATCATATTGAATGACCACTTTGATATTGTATCAACCATTTGTTACTAAATGTGCCTCATTTCTCAACTTGCACATGTTTCACCTATCATTTCATCAAAAATAAAACAAGAATTATCAAACATAAGTGTGTGTGTGTGTGTTTAGGTTTGTGTAAAAATAAAGCAAAAGTATCAAAAATGAGAGGTTGGGTGAAAAATTCCCCAAGCCTAGGTGGGTTGCCTCCCACAAGTGCTAAGTTTCTTACCTTCAGCTTGGCTTTTTGGCGATTCTTCAGTCACTCATCCATTTGGAAATCTCATGTGTCCATTCTTGCAAAACATGCATCCCTCATTTGCACTCAATTTGTTTTCCTCATCCCTTTGATCACAATAATCATCATCAATTGTTCCACCTTGATCTCCTTTTCTCAAACAATCATTAGGACTTGTGAAGTGATCATGTCCAATATCCCTATCTCAGACTCGTTGGGTCAGGATTTTGTACATATTGATCTTGAACTTCATGTCCATGAATGAAACCGTCATGGTGCCACTGTGTACATGAATCTCAGCATTAGTTGTAGATAAGAACGACCTTCCCAAGATGTTGGAAATATTCCTATCCTCTGGCTCCATATTAAGTATAATGAAATCTATTGGGAACACTACACATTTCTCTTTATCTATCATCACCAAGACATCATCCACTCTACCCCTAGGCACTTTTATGAAACTATCCGCCAATTGGAGAGTGCAATATATCAGATTCAACTTGCCTAAGCCTAGCACAACATAGACATTGTATGGCATCAAATTCACACTAGATCGCAAATCAAGTAAGGACATATCTATGTGATGTCCCCCTATATAGCTGGGTATGAGTGGGGCTCCTGGGTCCTTTCTCTTAACGGGAAGTGAATGTTTTATGATGGAGCTAACTTGTTCAATCAACTTCACTTTCTTTGGAATCCTCCTCGTTGACCTTCTCTTCACAATGCATAGGTTCTTGAGGAACTTGTCATATTATGGGATTTTCTTGATAGCATCCAAGAGTGGAATGTTCACCTTCACTTGGCAAAATACCTCAAGAATATCAACATTGTGCTTTTGCTTCCTGTTTAATTCTGGTGGCTCATCTAGTGCTTCAATGAATGGAGGCTCACTAATTTTTTCCATACTTATGTGAACATGAGGAGGAATAGTAGGGATGGTGGGACCTGCAGATGGGACATGAGGTGGATCACATGGAATCCTAGAATCAATAGGATGTATCACTGAATCATCTTCGACAATTTCAATCACATCATCACCACTTGGCTGCCTTTTCTTTGCTTTATCAACCTTTCTTTGACTTGCGGGCTGCTCAAGATATTTCCCACTCCTTAGAATTGTCACAACACTTCCTTTCTCATGGTGGAGAGGGGGAACTAGTTGTGTCTGTGGAGGAGGTGGAGGTGACACTTACTATTGAAATTTAGGTGGAGGGGGGAAATTGAGGTTGGAAGGTGAATTGTTGGGAAAATGGTGGTGATGGAGGGGGAGGTGGAGTATAAGGCTTGGAATCACCTTGAAAATGGTAGATGGGCTGCAATTTCATGGGAGGTGGATTGTAAAAAACTTGAGAAGAGGGCATGGGTCCACTTGCTTCATGGTAGCTCATGATGGGTTTTGAAGACAACTTTTTTTCTAGGAGAGAAATTTTTGAAGATAGGTGCTCTACTTTCTCCTCTAGCCTTGCAACATCTTTTTGAACATCATCAAATATTTTCAATCTAGAGAGAACCTCTTCCTCAAACCTTGAGCTATATTTTGGACTTTGTGTCTCTTGATAGCTATAGGAGTGAGGTGTCTTCTTTTCCTCACCATATAACTCAATAGAATTGACTGGGTGGCAAGGAACATTTGTCACCTGGTTCTTCATGAAGCTCACCATGTCACCAAGAATCTTCATCACTTATGGGATTGAGTCATTATGAGTAGGAGGTGTCACACCAAAGGCATAGCCCCATCATTCATCATGCTAGAAGCTCGAATTCTTGATCTTTCATCCACTTGCTCAAAGAAAGGCCATATCTCCTCAGGTGGCCTAGCCATGAAAACTCCTCCATAAGAAGAGTCTACTGTGTCTTGGCCCTTTAGAGATAAATTAGAGTATAATGATTGAACTAGTTTCCACAAAGGGATCTCATGGTGTGAGCACTCTCTCAAAAGCTTCTTAAGCCTCTCCCATGCATTATGAAATTGCTCATTGCCCATTAGGTTAAAACTTGTCACGGCATGCCACATTTGTGTTAACATTGCTATAGAGTCACTAGTACAGTATTGGTCTCTCGGGTCAGTTTTTTGAAGCCTGCAGCGTCACTTTTTAGGCGACGCCTAGGTGGGCGTCGCTACAGTACTTGCGACGCTATAGAGGTAGAAAAACCGACCCTAAAGAGGTAAAAAAACCGACCCTAGAGGGAACAAAAACCGACCCAAGAAAAGTACAAAAACCGACCCAAGAGAGGTAAAAAACCGACCCAAAATAGGTAAAAAACCGACCCTAGAAGTCTTCAAACAGCTGTAAAAACACCTACTGGGTCGGTTTTTCTAAATAACCGACCCAACAAGTATCTATTCGGTCGGTTTTTCTCCATAAGCGACCCCTAAAAGTCCTCAAATAGCTGTAAAAAATACCTACTGGGTCGGTTTTTCTGAATAACTGACCCAAGAAGTATCTATTGGGTCGGTTTTTCTGAATAAGCGACCCTAGAAGTCTTCAAATAGCTGTACATGAACCTACTGGGTCAGTTTTTTGTATAACCGACCCAAGAAGTGTCTATTGGGTCGGTTTTTCTGTATAAGTGACCCTAGAAGTCTTCAAATTGCTGTAGAATTTTGGGATAGAACCTACTGGGTCAGTTTTTTCTATAACCGACCCAAGAAGTGTCTATTGGGTCAGTTTTTCTATATAAGCGACCCTAGAAGTCTTCAAATTGCTATAGAATTTTGGGATAGAACCTACTGGGTCGGTTTTTCTAAATAAGCGACCCTAGAAGTCTTCAAATAGTTGTACATGAACCTACTGGGTTGGTTTTTTGTTTAACCGACCCAAGAAGTGTCTATTGGGTCGATTTTTTTGTATAAGCGACCCTAGAAGTCTTCAAATTGCTGTAGAATTTTGGGATAGAACCTACTGGGTTGGTTGTTTCTATAACCGACCCAAGAAGTGTCTATTGGGTCAGTTTTTCTATATAAGCGACCCTAGAAGTCTTCAAATTGCTGTAGAATTTTGGGATAGAACCTACTGGGTCGGTTTTTTTAATAGCCGACCCAAGAAGTCTATAGGGACGGTTTTTCTAAATAACCGACCCGAGAAGTTACATTTTTTTAAAGAAAAATTCTGCAGAAACAGAAATCTTCAGTACAGCAACATGCAAAACAGAATTGCTTTACGCAATTCAAAACCTGCAATAGAAATAGACTTGCAAATGCAATGATGCAAGCCAAAAATGCATTCCAAAGCCATTTGCAAACTTTTATGTCCAATCCTTTTTGAATTTATGTTTCATAACAACAATTATTCACATATATTGAGTTGAGTCTTCATACACAACACTTACTAACATTCTTGCAAGTCTAAGATAGATTCATTCAAATGAGACATATAGCACATACTAACATTCATACACATAGCACATACTAACAACAATGATAGATTGCAAGTTTAAAAGTGATATTAATGTCATACTACAAAAAGTAAATTTTGATAGAGTTTCAAATCTACATACACAAATGAAGTTATGAATTTCAATCCAATGCTATAGTGACTTCATTAAGAAAAGCATCTGACCATTCTTCTCAGAATTCATTTAACCCATCAAGTGTGTAAGGATGAGTTGTAAAGATCTGCAAAAAAAATTTCATGCTCATCTATATTTTATAAAATGATGCAAATCTCACTTGTAAATTTATTATGTTATTCTTTATTAAATTACCTTATCTATACTCTGAATGTCTAGTGATGCTTCTTTCAAAATAGTTTGCATATACTTCATTACGTAGTAGCCACAAGCCCAGTCATTATTTTGTATATGACACTACAAATAAAGAATTATAACCTAATATTAGTAAACTGCTACAAACAGAGTTGTACAAATAAAGAAATAAGACTATAAGAGAGTTAACATATAAAATTTGACATATAAGAGAGTTCAACTGCAAAATTCCATCACTTCCCTAGCCACATAACCCTCAATAATACTCCCTTCAGGATGATAATGATTTCAAACATCACCTTTAAAAACACTCATGTAGCGTTCAAATGGATACATCCAATGTAAAAAAATTGGACCCAACATCTTCACCTCCCTTGTAATATGTACTACAAGATGAACCATGATATCAAAAAATGAAGGAGGAAAGTACATTTCAAGCTGACACATGGTAACAATTACATCATTTTGTAATTTATCGAGAGTATCAGGATGTATCACTTTGTTGCATATTTCATTGAAGAAGAAACAGACTCTTGTGATTGCAAACCTTACATGCTTCGGCAATATAGATCGAATAGCCACAGGTAAAATTTGTTGCATTAAGGTGTGACAATCATGAGATTTGAGACCTATCAACTTCAGATCCTTCTTTGATACCAATCTACGAATATTAGAAGAGTATCTTTGTGGAACCTTAATATTATACAAGCACTCACAGAAAGTCTTTTTCTCCTTCTTGGACAAAGTGTAACAAGCTGGTGGTAAATATGTGCAGCGATCCCTGATCTCAACTGATAATTCTTTTCTTATACCCATTAATTCTAAATCTTTTCTAGAGTTGATGTCGTCTTTAGTCTTTCCTGGTATGTTCAATAACGTACCGATGATGCTATCACAAACATTTTTTTCAACATGCATGACATCAATGCAATGTCTAATTGTCAAAAATCTCCAATAAGGAGGATCCCAGAATATTGACCTCTTCTTGTATAGAGATTTGTCACATGCGAGTGTACGACTACTTGAACTCTTTCCAAATTCATTAACAATATGTTTCACCCTATCATATACAACATTTCCTGGTATAGGTTTAGGAGCACTTCGTTCCTCAGTTGACCCATTAAATGTTTTGCATTGCCTTTGATAAGGATGCACTGCTGGGAGAAACCTCCGATGACCAATATATATGATTTTACCACCATGCTTCAGTCGAATTGAATCAGTATTTTCCTCGCAAATAGGACATGCTTTGTATCCTTTTATGCTATATCCAGACAAATTTCCATAAGCTGGGAAGTCATTAATCGTGCAAAAAAACATAGCACGCAAAGTAAAGATCTCTTTACATGAAGCATCATATGTCATAACACCTTCTTCCCATAATTTCGTTAGGTCATCAATTAGAGGTTGAAGGTAAACATCAATATCATTTCCAGGTTGCTTGGGCCCTGATATCAATATTGACAACATGACATACTTATTTTTCATACACAACCAAGGAGGAAGATTGTATATAACAATCATAACAGGCCACGTGCTATGTTGGCTGCTTAATGTACCATATGGATTCATTCTATTTGTACAGAGTCCAAGTCTTAAGTTCCTTGTTTCTTTACCAAATTGAGGGTATAATATATCAATTTTCTTCCATTGTGGTGAATCAGATGCATGTCGTAGGATGTCATCATCATTGACCTTTAACTCCCCATGCCAAGACAAATTTTGCGCATCTTCTGTATTAGCAAATAAGCGTTGAAATCGTGGTATTATTGGTAGATACCACATCACCTTGGCAGGAGAGCCATTTTTAGCCTTAGCTGAATTTGTAGTCTTGTACCTTGACGCACCACATTTTGGACAATTTATCAAATCACTATAGTCCTTCTGAAATAACACAGTCATTTGGACATGCATGAATCTTCTTAGCCTCCATTCCCATTGGGCACATTATTTTCTTTGCTTGATATGTAGAAATTGGAAGCTCGTTGCCTTCAGGAAGAATTTCCTTTAACAAAGACAACAATGAAGTGAAACTCTTATCGCTCCACCAGTTTTGAGCTTTAAGAGTATATAATCGCATCACAACACTCAACCTCGTGAACTTAGTACAACCCTTATATAATGGTTTTTTAGCATCATGGACAATGTTTGCAAATAAAGAAGGTGGATCAATAACATTGTCCTGACAGCTACGTAGCATCTCATCAACCATATCATCCTGAATTGGGTCTTCCTGAATTGGTTCATCATTGTTAACATCATTATCTATATCTTCTATGTCACCACTATTAATATCGACATTTTCTGATCCATAATTAGGTTTCTCTTCATGCCAATACCATTCATTATAACCTTGTATGATCCCATTGCATATGACATGATTCTTAATTTCCTCAACAGTATCAACTTTCAAATTGTTACCACAATTTCTACATGGACAATAGAACCTATCTGTAGGTAGTTTCCTATGTTCCTCAGCAAACCTGATAAATTCATCAACACCTTTGGTAAACTCTGGACTGCAACGGTTCTTGATAGACATCCAACTTCGATCCATTTTCTAGATCACATTAAAATTAATTATCAAACTGGGCATTTAATATTGATACTATAAGTTGTAAGGTTTTTTTGATAGGAAATGCATTACTTTTATACTAAAGTGTACCACCTATCCCATTTTTGAATATTTAACCTCACTAGTAATTGTATAATGTATCGTTAGTTTTCAATAAAATTTCAACAACATTTCCCCTTAGTTCTCCAAGTACATCAATGTAAATGGCAAATAACCACTCACATATGTACCCAGAGAACAAATGAGGAAATACTACTAAAATTTTATTCAAAACTAAACATACATTACACAGTTACATCCTAAGTGTGATTAAATATCCAAAAACAGTCCCATATCGGGGACTATCCAAAATTTACTCCTAATGAATAAATTTTGAACGGGTTTCTAATTTTATATATAAATGTAATATTGTCATATTTATGCATCAATGGTCTCATCTATAAACCCTCAATTTGAAACTACACAATGTCTACCCTCGTATTTCTAGATTGTATACAATGATTACATATGTGATTGATAATAAAATAAAAGATTACATGTTTTTATTATTGGTTGGTTTACTAGTCAAATAAAATGAATTATGTGTTCTTGACAAATCAAGAGTTCCATAGATAAACTAGTCGAATTATCTAACATGCATAAATAGAGTGGCAAGTTCCATCTTTCACAAACATGTGGCATGATTTAAGCACAAAAGCAGACGGGGTCACTAACCCAATTCAACATGATAGTAATTTCAAAAGAATAATAATAAATCCAACTGAAAGTATATGAATTGTCCAACAAAATGGGATAAGAGCAAGTATTTCAAAAGATGCCTCATTATGGGAAAATTTAGTCATATAAATGCCCAATAATAAATAGGGAGGAGTACATACCTCCAGTCTTGATTAAGTCAAAATAAAATAGCACCTAGGTCTAGGCCAAAGATAATATCACCACCTAAGCATAAAATTATATTATGTGTTAATATTGTCCCTCATATAATATTTAATCCCATACAATACTTTCTATGAGAGCTCGTTATTGGGCTCAGAGGCCCGTGCATAACACTCCTGATTCAAACTCATGTACTCATACGCAAATGATGAATTTCTCATTCATTATTGATTAAACATTGTCTTACTACGTTTGGATAATTACTGAACTACTAATTAATTAAGACGGAGCAAACAACGATACTCATTCTTTAGTTTATCAACACAGAACATTGTGATTCAGTTAAGGAGGAATCAACCCCATTCTCGCATGCATTTTAGGAGGTGCCCCGAAGGGTAGGACTTCGTCCGGGACTGAGCTCCTTGTATCCAATGCTCGGGCAGTCTCCCCAGTAGGGTCATCGACTACTTCCATGACCAAGATTCCTGCTTCGATCGGAAGACAAAACGAATTACGGTATTATTGGGGCGGACTCATCATTCAACACAGACAACCAGACATGCGGGGTTAGCGATTCAAACTAACAGGTATTCGGCCCTTCTAGCGTATCCTACTGAGGAACATCGACGCGTTGAATCCTACTCCAGAGGCGAGTACCCAGCTAACAGAGTCACCCACACAGGTGAGCGGCCCCTTTCAGATCTCCCTTCTCCATTCAGTGCCGTGGTTCTTTCCTGGAACAGAAAGCGAGGGAACCCATTGCGGATGTCCAAAGGTAGAATGAATTTTCCATTAAAGTCAGAGCTACCGAACACAGAGACAATGCTCCGACAGCGCACAACCTTGGTCTTCCCAGTGATCAAACTGGGCGTCCAAGCATGGCCGTAGACTCCAACATTAGGTTAAAAGAAGAGTGAAACGGAAAATGAACTTACCGGAAAGGTGGTGGCGTCGAAAGCCTTGGCGGCGGCAAAATCGTTCGGAGAGAGTAGGTGGCGGCGGTGAAACTTGGCTGCGTCGGCGAGACCTTGCGGCGTCGGAGAGACCTTTGGCGGCGGCGGGGGTGTCTTTGGAGAGACGACCGACACCTTGGCGGCGGCGGCAAAGGTTGGAGAGACCTTTGGCAGTGCGGAGAGGTCCGGAAGGTCGGGCGGCGAGGTGAGAGCTTCAGAAGGTCAGGCACCGAGGTGAGAGCTCCGAGTGCCGAGCGGCGAGGTGAGAGCTCCGAGTGTTGTGGGAGAGAGGGCTGTGCGGCGGTCGGTTTGTGATGATGTGGGAGAGAGGGCAGGGTTTTGATTTTTGTGTTGACTTCTGCGGTCAGTTAACTCAAAAACCGACCCAACAGGTCCCATATAGGGACGGCTATTAGAGAATAAGCGACCCGAGAAATAACCAGTGCCCGAACAACCGAACCTATAGGGACGGTTATTTTAAAAACCGACCCGAGAAGTCCAGGGCTATGCGGACGGTTATCCAAGAAAACCGACCGGAAAAGTCGGCCTAGCGGCACACCTATGCAGACGGTTATTTCAAAAACCGACCGAAGAAGTCACCAAGCGGTACCCAAACAATTACTAGGGTCGTTTATTTAAAAAACCGACCCCATAGCTCAGCGCACGAAGGCAGAAAAACCAATTTTCTCCGTGGGAAGCATGTTGGGTTGGTTTTCTATTTTCGCGGGTCTTTTCTAGCATCGATTACTTTAACATAACCGACCCAATAGCTATAAGCGGTACCCAGATTTTTTTCTAATGACTTTTTGCTTCGGTTTTAGCTTATTAGGTCGGTTTTTCTAATATAAGTGACGCTAATAGAAGCGATGTTAGAGGCCAAAAATGTACTAGTGAGTAGAATTATCTCAAGAAGGAATTGTTTTTTGTTTCCCAACTCATGATGTCCCTTCTTGAGTCATACCAATATTTGGCTCTATTTTTTAGGGAGAAAGAGAACAAGGTCAACCGGGTTGTATTGCCACTAGCCGTCAGAGTCCTGAAGGTGGAGCATACTTCAAGAAAGGAGTTCAAGTACTTGTAGGGGTTCTCACTCTTTGAGCCATAGAAGATGGACAGGAGCCCAAGAAGACCTGGAGGAATAGAGAATTTCTCCTCTGGCATTTGATTAACTCTGCTAGCAATTGGCGATTTATAGTTTCTAGGCATGAAGTAGTCTTGAAGTGGCTTGTGGGGTGCATTTTGTCCTTCCATTTTGTTTCCTCCCGAATGGCTTGTCACATGAACAAAGCACAACTAAACAAAAGAATGCAAGTTAGTAAACCATCATACACAAAAAATGCAAAGAATAATGAATAAAGAATAGCAATGATGAGGGCAGTAGGAAAAGTCAAAGCAAAACTAACTAGCTAGGACGAGCACCTTTCTCCCCAGCAACGGTGCCAGAATGCTTGGTGCGTCTGCCAATGGTGTTATACACTACTCAATTAGAGTTTGAGTAGATGCAACCCCACAGGATTGGAACACATGGTGGATTCACTTTCAAAATTTATAAACCTAACTAACACACCTACTTCTACTAAAACACTACACCTACAAGTGTACGGGTCATGTCGTAGTATAGGAGGGTAGTAAGTATAGGGTTCATCCATAGGGAGAAAAGGCGGTACTAGAGCTAGGTTAGTTTGGTTGGGTTCCTACTGCAGAGACTAGGGTTAAGGGTTTAAAGGTTGTTTTGTTAGTTAACTAATGTGAGCAAGAAAGCAATTAAAGACAAGAATAAAATCTAAGTTAACCCTTGACTAGTTTAAGGTTGGACAAGCAAGAAAGGATTAAGCTAGGTATGAAAAGGCAAATTACACTAAGGCAAGCAAGAGAAAAGAAAAATATCAGTTAAAGAGCTAGACTAGCAAGAACTAAGCAAGAACAAAGCAAAAAGCTAACTAAGAAAGAAAAGAGTTAATTAGTCTAAGCAAGCACAAAACTAGGTTTTAAGCAGTAAAGAGAGGTGTGTACTGTTTAGGGGTATGTACTTGTCAATTAGGTTGGGGGTGATAACATGCAAGCATTACTCCTCCATTTATATTATCCAAACCAAACAACTAGTTAGAGACTAATGAAGTGACCTAAACTACTAACTAGCCATGGATATGCTAGGTTGTGTATAGGGGAACAAGTCCCTAACACTTCCTACTACCCTTGTGAGGCTCAATTGGGTTAGGGATTAGGTTCAATTCAATTAGAGTCTAATCAAGTCTAGGTTTATAGATTATACATTCCTAGGACAATTAGCGGCTGAGGGTAGTAATGGGGAGGTGAAATCAGGGTTTTGGACCCCAATTCTCCCACATTCTAACCTTGAGAAGGCTCCATGCTAATTGCACTAGAATCACCTAATCTATCTACTTATGTCTCTCACTTAGGATTAGGAGATTGATTAGGATGTAGGAAGATGGGAGGCAACCTAGGGATCTAAGAATTGGACCTAGGGGCAAATCCCAAAATTCACACATATAAGCAATTCCCCTAAATTCCTAAGTGATTTCACATACAAACCAACAAGCAATCCATGGAGAATGAGATAGAAATAGAACATAATCATTAGCAAATGGAATTACAAAGTTCACATATCATTTTCCCTCAACATGGTATCAAAGTAACATTTTACACCCCAAACAGCCCACCAAAAATGGCCTAGCTACTCATGGAAATGGGAAATACAAAAAGAAAGGAGAAATAGGTAGAAGAAGCCATGGAGCTCGGTGTAGATGGAGCAATCCTCCTCTTCAACTACTGCAAGACATCCTCCTCTCTCCTCCAAGGTGTAGGGGCATGGAATGATAGTGGAAATGGGTGGAAATGGAAGGAAAGTAGGGTTTTGATGGTGGAAATGGTGAAATGGAGTGGAATGGAGGTGGAAATGGAGTGGAATGGCTAAGGGGCGAAAATGGAGTGGTAGGAGTGAGCTAGGGGTGGCCAACCTTGGACTCTAGCCACCACCTAGGTATATATAGGTGTGGGGGAAGCACTAGGTTAAGTAGGGGTAGTATGAGAAATATAGTGAATCAGTAGCTAGGTTTTTGTGAGTAGCACGGCCATGGTGGGGTGTGAGTAGAACGGCCATGGTGGATGGAAACAGCCAAGGTGAAAAAATGGTGAAAAATGTCAGGTTGTGGGTCACTTTTGTACTAGAGCTGGCACGGCCATGGTGAAGTAAGGGTAGCACGACTGTGGTGGTCACCATGACCGTGCTGGCTTGAAATGCCCAGGTCGTTCTCTTCTACACGATCGTTCTGTCTCTACTATACCATGGTTGTACTGGTGGCATGGTCGTTTTGGATCAGGTAACCTCAACCGTTTTGGGTGGCACGGTCGTGGTGATTCCAGCTTCAATTGAGGATGTCTCTGTTGATTTGCAAGTGACCTAGCACAGCCGTTCTATGGTACCACGACTGTGCTGGGTTCTAGATCAGTACTTTGACTTTGTTCTTTGGATTTTATTGGACATCTTTGTTTCAATGGATCTTTGGCCACTAGGGGTAGGTTGAGGGAGCATTGGGTATCACTTTGGGTCTCTCTAAGGGTAGAGATACCCTAGGATCACTCCTTCTCTCTCTCTTCCATCAAGTGTGGTCCAAATGCCCAAAAAACATGCAAATAATGTCCATAAGTGCATTTTACACAAATATGTATATTGGGGGAAATAACATGAAATCTAACAGGTATAGATGTGATTGAAATGCAAAATGAAATAAGATGAAGCCCTAAAATAGGGCTGAATCAGACATCAAATAGGCCTTGTGGAGCACTGGAGCTAGTAAAAGTCTGGGCGTAGATGGTTTCAATAGATTTATAGAGAAAATTGAGATTTAATTAAAGAGGACATGTGTAAAGATGTCCAATGGGTCTTTAAAGGAAGAAACATGCTTTGAAAGGTTAACCACATTTTTGTTGCATTGATACCAAGGAAAGACATCATATCATCTCTTGCTAACTTTTGGTCAATCTCCTTTAGTTCAATCTTATATAAGATCTTCACAGAGATAATTAGTCAGAGGGTAGATGTGATCCTACAGAAACTAATATCCCATAACCAAGGTGCATTCATGAAGGGAAGGAAGATAGAGGAATGTTTGTTGTTAGCAGCGGAATTTACACTGAACGTCAACGTCCAAATGAGTAATCCTACAGCTTGTATCAAGCTATACGTTACCAAAGTGTATGATTTAGTCAGATGGTCATATATTTGGAGTTGTGTGAGAGGAATGGGCTTCGTTGAGTCTTGGATCCAATTGATCAAGCAATGTGTGACTACATCATCCTTCTCTCTTCTCCTCAAAGGTAGTCCAGTTGGATTCTTCAAAAGCACCAATGGGCTACGTCAAGGAGATCCACTATCACCTCTATTGTTCACCATCTCCATGGAAGGCTTCAGTAGATAATTAGAGGAAGTTGTTGAAAGTCAGTTGATCAGACCATATACCATTAGAATAATGAAAGTATTAAGACATCTCCTTTTTGTTGATGGTCTTCATATTCACTGAAGGAAGAGAACGAAAGATGTGTTCCCTCAAAAATCCAATTCATGAGTTTGGGAAGTATTCTAGGATGAAATGTAAAGAAAATAAAACACATATCTTATTGTTTGTGTCATGTAAGAACAAACATAGACTTGTGGACAACATGGGGATACATAAAGGGGAGTGGCCAACGAAGTACCTTGGGTTTCCAATGGCAGTAGGGATCCTTAAAAGAAAACACTTCCATGAATGTCTAAATCAATTGAAGGATATGATTAATAGGTGGCAGGGGAATCAAATATCAATGGAAGGAAGAGTGATACTAATTAAGTATTGTGTAATGGGATTGATTGGATAGTGGCTTAACCAAGGCAAAATGCCAAGGTCTGTTCTATAAAGAATGGAAATTCTTATGTCTGATTTCATGTGGGGCACTGGTATGCATCCTGCAAGCTGGAGCAAGCTTGTCTACCCTATGAATGAAGGAGAATTGGGTCTTACATGCCTATCAGATTTAGTTGAATTTCACACATTGAAGAGAATCAAACAATTTAATGAAGGAAGCTCAGTTTGGAGTTCATGGATGAATATATGATATGGTGAAGATCTATCAAGACATCCAAAACAATACCTAGGGGTACTCGACCCTATGGAGGATAATTGTCAGTGTATGGCCATGCTATGAAGATGAAGACACAAACTTATGGGAAAGATGTAGACAGGAGTAAGGGAGGATATTATACTTCAAACAGATTTGGCATTCCATGCATTATCCAAGGTGGAGTTTGACTTCATTCTGTTCCCTGAATGATTATCTCCCTATGAAGGATAAGATCATAAAAAGGAGTCCAAACACTAATCCTGGATGTCTCATGTATCACGCATGTGATGAATATATATCCCAACTATTTGGTGATTGTAAAGTTTGGAGATATATGTGGATTCGAGCTCAGCTAAAGATGAAAATAAGGAGACCCTTCGCATTGTAGTGCTGTCTTGAAGAGTCGGGGAGTAGAAATTGAATTAATGATATAGTCTAGCTATGGGCAATCACTGGTATTGTCCATATAATTTTCCATGAAAGGAACAACCATGTACATGGAGGAAACAAGAAGGATGAACTAATCCTATTCAAAATTCTTGAAGAAGAAATCCAAATGAGATTCAAAGTTTATAAACATAGGATCGAGGGACTATCTAAGATCTTAATTAGAAACTGGGATCTCATGAAATAGAAGAAGTATGTGCATTCTATGTGTTTGACTTTATGCGTGAGTTACATGTATGGGTGTAACTTGTAATTTGGTCCCCTTGTGGGTTTGGAAATATATTTACCGAATTTTCCCAAAAAAAACTCTCTATGAGGCTCAGAGAAACTACACAACCATGGAGAAGGGGTTACTTGCTGTAATTGTCACACCTAATACATTTTGTTCTTACATTTTGCAAAATAAAGTCATTGTCTACACCAACCATTCAGATTAGAAGTAACGTATGTTGAAAAAAGATTCAAAGCCCTGATTAATCCATGGAGTCCTCTTGCTCAAAGAATTCAGCTTAGAGATTGTTGACAAAAAGGGAGTTGAAAATTTTACACCAACCATTTCTTCCATATTAAGGAACCCTATGATGATGTGCATCGGATTAAGGAAACAATTCTACATGAGAAACTATTCTTGTTTGACTCTATTCAAAAGCCATGGTATAAGCACATAGACAACTTCTTGTCTAGTGAGAGAGTACCAGGAACGTGGACTAGGGGAGAGAGTAGAAGAGTGTTTGCTATGGTAAAGAACTATGTATGGATTGATCCACGTCTCTTTAAGTACTACCCTGATCAAATCAAAAGGAGGTGCATTCTGGAAAGTGAGCAACAGGAAATTCTCTCCATGTGCTATTCTGACATATATGGAGGACACTTTGGTGGGAAACGGACATCCATAAAAGTTCTCCAATGTGGTTTCTATTGCCCAACATTGTTCAGGGATTGTCATGAATATTGCGAAACTTGATTAAAGTACCCAAAAAGTGGGAACAATTCAAAGAGGGACATGATGCCTCTATCTCCTATATTTGTAGTAGAGGTATTTGATGTTTGGGGTATTGACTTCATGGGTCCATTTTGTAGGGAAATATGGTTGTAGAATAGGTAGTGGAAACAAAAACTTAACTGTCATATTACCCTTATACTAGTAGATCATGTCAACAACTATATAATGGAAAGGATGGTTTTAAGGATATACCTGGTCCTGGAGCAAGTCCAGCACAATCTCCTCGTTGTCGTGTGTGCCTTTCTTCAAATCACACTCAAACAATGTCTAGAGCAGCTCCTGGACCATGGACAGTAGCCTGACGTTGTCCTCCAAGCTGGAAAAGCTTCTTGCCTTTATATTAGTCCACACGGACCACCTAGAACTCATATTGTTCTAGAAGAATATATGGGAAGGAGTTCTCCATCTATGTTGGTGTACTAACACTAGGGGTGTAAAAGGTGTGGGTACAATGTGGGTTGGCCATACCCATACCCATATCCATCTAAATTAGCGGGTCTGGTTCTGGTTCTAGACCTACATAATACAAAACATAGACCCACACAATACTCACACATGCAATAATAGCGGGTATGCGAGTAAGCGGTTCTATAAAACATCATATTATTTATGTAAAAAAATGACTATGTTCTATATATTTTAATACAACAAGATATTATTATTATATAGTATATTAGCATGTAATAGTTATATTAGAAAATGTTATGTTTTATACATTAACATTAATTGAGACAATTATGTACATATTTTTAGTCATCATCATAACATTTAACTTATGTAGAAAGTAAAAAAATTAGTGAATATTTCTTATTTTAAGTTTACATATGATGTTCACTAGAGTAACTAGAACAGATAATTCTGATTAGTCTCAATCTTATTGTGGTCAGAGTAGGATATAATCTCAAGAATTATATTAGTTAGACTAGTAAAGTATGATACATATAACATATTATTTAAGTAGTTACTTATGTATAGAGGGTACATGGGTCTAGCGGGTCTGGGCCCAAGCATACCCTCATTGGACCCGCTTATATGTGGGTCCAAGGGTATGCAAATCTAAGGGTATGCGGGTATAAAAAAATTAGACCTGTGATGGGTTTTGTAAGGGTCTAGATTTGCATGTCCGCGGGCCTACCCGTACCCATTTACAGCCCTAACTAGCACCAACTTACTCTCCCACAATTGTTCTCCCTCGCTATCCCTCCATTTATCGGGTAGAATTTGCTCGGGTTCTTTTGATTACCACAACTAGATAAGACAACAATTGTTAGAGGAAATTGAGTTGTGCATCTTGGAAGCCCCCAATACCCCTCTATTTATGGGAGGGTCAGGGTTACGGTTCCCAATTTATGTGGGATTGGAAGGGACTAGAATTTCATGAACTTTCTCAAGCCTGCGAGTCATGAAATGATCATCTAGAAACTTTGAGCGGATTAGTTCATTAATTGAAATGGTCGGTTCATGCCTGGTTAATCTTGAATTCAACGAATGCAATCTCCAGTCAACCTAACACTCCAACATGTTATTTCAACCCTTGAACTAGTCGGTTCAGAGTCTGTCAATTGTTTTTAAAATTGAATATCTAAACACTTGTAGTAATTAAATTAAACATCATTCATGAACAAACTCCTATTCTAAGGGTATCTTATGTGTGTGATGCTATAGGTTCCAATTTAGATTGGCAATGAATGTCTATAACCATTTTATGACATCACAAGCAAAGAGCAGTATCTAGTAACACATCATTGCTACCCAAGTAAATAGAAAGTTGGAGAACAACTTCAACCTACAATTTGTGTTTGGTATTATAGTGTTTCTATAGTTCCTTTGTCACTGATATCTAGATTGAACTCAAGGCATGGAATCATCATCCTCATAAACATTGAATCTCTATTCCTTTAACTAGAGTTGACTATCTGAGATATATGTAAGCTCAATCACACATATTGACTCACATGTGCATGGCCATGCATTTCTCATAATCACATATCAAGTGGCTAGGAAATCATACTCTTATAGGAGGGACGAATCCCATCTACATCACTCACAGTCATCCCCAAGTGTCATAGTGCATCTGATTGTCACCTTTATGGAAGCCCTTATTCAAGGTTGCATTGGATGGTGTCATAGTACACTAAATGTGTGATGAGTGTAATGACTTTAGATCTAAGAACCACAATCACCACCAACACTATAGACCTGATTCTAATCCAATTGTGATTTCCATGTATAACACTTATGGTGGGTCTATCTGATTCATTGCTCTCTAACAAGTATCTATCTGCTTGGTTTGATATCACAGGTCATGACTGATGAGATTTTGTCATCAACCAACACACACTCTAGTCTTATGTGTTATTGTTGTCAATCAACCTTCCATAATAACATTCGACTAGGGACATAGTAAGAATATATATTCTTTGTATATGTATGATCTCATTGTTCATGTCATCAACCTGAAGACATACATCATTGAGTGATATCATTCTTTAGACATTTATTATGCTACATCATTATCTAATAACTAAATAAAATAGAATAAATTGGAAGATTGCCTTTATTATTAATTAAATCATGTACAAGTTATGCCATAACAATTACCATATGATTGGCTCTCTGGGCATACATACCAATAGACTCCTACTTGCACTTAGAAAAAATCACCCATGAATCTCATCCAAAATGATCTAACATGACCATCATGCTTTTTTTGTGAAAATGATTTTGTTAAGGGGTCAAGAACATTGCTCTCGGTTGGTACTCTGCAAATCTTCACATCTCCTCACTATGTGATCTCACATGTGAGATGGAACCACCTTTGTATGTGCTTGGAACATTGATGTGATTTGGGTTCCTTATCTTGTGTAGTAGCCCCAATGTTGTCACAATATATCTCAATTCCATCGTTGATGCTTAGAACAACCCCAAGTTCTGAAACAAACTTCTTGATCCATACAGATCCTTTACTGCACTTTTGGACTGTGTTGTAGAATCCACAATTGTCTCTTGCTTGGAACTCTTCCAGCTTACAACTCCATTGTTGAGGCAAAACACAAATCCTGATTGCAATCAATAATCATCTTTGTCAGTTTGGAAGCTTGCATCGGTGTAACCCTTTACCACCAACTCTTCATCTCCATCGTAGAGAAGAAATTGATCCTTAATTCTTCTCAAGTACTTAATGATGTTCTTCACGTATGTCTAGTGAGCATCACCTAGATCTGATTAATATCTTCTCATCATGCTCAAGGCATATGAGACATTAGGATGAGTGCATGCCATTGTGTACATGATGGATCCAGTCAAAATGCATATGGTGTTCTACTCATGTGTTCCCTTTCTTCACAAGAATTTAGGCACTGAGATCTAGAGATGGCAACTTCATGAGTCATGGGTAGGTTTCCTCTCTTTGAGTCTTCTATGTTGAACCTCTTCAACACTTTGTCAATGTATGTTCTCTAACTTAGTCCAAGAATCCTTCTAGATCTATTTCTAAAGATCTTGATTCCTAAGATGTAGGATGATTCACCCAAGTCCTTCATTGAAAATGTATTTCCAAGCCAGGTCCTTACCATCTATATAGTAGGGATGCCATTCCTCAGTAATAGTATGTCATCTACGTACAATATGAGTAATTCAATCATGCTTGCACTATTATTATTGTACACACATGGTTCATCTTCATTTTAACTAAAGCCAAACTCTTTGATTGTTTTGTCAAATCAAAGATTCTAGCTTCAAGATGCTTGCTTCAATCCATTAATTGACCTTTGTATCTTACAAACTTTGTTTGCATCCTTTGGATTTATAAAAACCTTCATGTTATGTCATGTACACATCCTCAAGAAGATTCACATTGAGTCCATCATCCAAATCCCATAGTCATGATAAGTTGCAATGTAAGCATGATACTAATGGACTTGACCATGGCAATTGGAGAAAATATTTTTTCATAGTCAACACCTTGAACTTGTCTGAAACCCTTTGCAACCAATCTCGCCTTATAGGTTTATACTTTAACATCCAATTCGATCTACTTCTTGAAGATCCATTGCACCCTATGGGTTTTACCCCTTAAGGTGTATCCACCAAGATCGATACATTGTTGGTGTACATGGATTCCATCTCAGGTCCCATGGACTCAAGTCATTTCTTAGACTCTAGTCCCTTAGTAACTTCTAGATAGGTTGTTGCCTCATCATTTATGACTAACTCATTGCCTTCCTGATTCATAAGATAATAAAATCTTTCAAGTTCAAGGTGTGTCCTTCCATATCTACAAGGTTCATGTGTTACTTGAGGAATTTGAGAATCCACAATGACTTGTGATTCTCCTTGTTCCTCTTGTACATATATTGGTTAAATGTTTTCTTGTTGGTCTCAAACATCTTCGAGTTTTGATGAATGCATATTCATCATTTATTTGTCCATCATTTAGATAATTCATTAAGACTTTTTTGGTAATTTTAGTTTAATTCAGAAATCAATTGCACTTTCATCCTATCAATATTCCTTTTATGAATTCTTATGAGATTTCTCTCAATTTTCAGGAGATATTAAAGATAAGAAGAGATGTAGGTAGGATGCATTTCATTTTTCCTGCAGTGTTGATTTAAATATATATATCCTGCACCAAAATTGGCATAACTCTCACATCTCAAGGCGGAATTTAATGTTCAAATATGATTTGGAAAGGAAATGCAAAGGCCTACATGTAAATTATACTTTTGGGTGTACTTTAAATTCTCTGGATAGTAGGAATTCGCTCAAAATATCTACTGCGAGAATCTACATTAATGAGAGTTACATGGTCAAGATAATTAAAGACAATCAAGAGTTTATTGATTAGATCCAAAAAAATCAAACTTCTAATTTCCAACCCCCCCTTTCCCCCCTCTTTTGAGGGAATCCTACCCCCTCCTTCTCCTATAAAGGGGGGGGGGGTCCATATTTCATCATGAGATTTTGTACCGAGAAAACTCTGAGTGGTTGTTCTTTCTTATATTTGCATTCAGATTTCAATAATAAAGCTTTTTGTTCTTGAAGTTAAGTTTTCCCTTTAGATTTCTCTTCAAATCTCTTTTTATTTCCATTTCTTGTTTAGATCTAGATCTCCTTCTTCTCCCCCTTTCTATAATTTTGGAGCAAAGGATTAAGGGTGCAACCATTTGAAAGTCTCTAGCATAAGGATTCATTTCCTTTTTAAGTCTAGACTATGGCTAGTATCCTTTGTTCCTCTGTCTCCCTCTACTCCACTATCATGAGTGAGTAGTTTTCTTACCAAGGCGAGGGGAGTATCCCCCTAGCCATGTGATGATTAGATTGAAGTTTTACATGACTTTTTAGACAAATGGTTTTTGGTTTGAATATTGACAATTTAACGAAATGATCTCTCATTTTCATTGCTTGTTAATCTTGGCAGATGCGACCGTGGAACCCAAGATTTAGAACAACCAAATTGATTACATGGGTATTTGGATGAGACCTTAGAAAATTTCCCATTAGGATGATTGAATTAGGATCCGTGAATGCCAAGACCAATGGGTTCATGGGGAGTTCATCTTTTGTGAATCATTTACAAATGTTTCACATACCTTCATTTATCTTTCTTATCATGTAATTTCTTCACTTTCATTTTACATTAGCTAGGGTGGTGAAATCCCTTATCTCTAGTATTTCTTTCTTTTGATTAGTTCATCTTTAATTGATTATCTTTATTTTTTAGTTTTAACAAACTCTCAAAATGGATTTTACATTCTTGTTCTAGTAATCAAATTTTAAACTCAACTATCTTCATCGCCATCTCTAGGGATCGATACCTTTCTATACTTAGAAGGTTAAACTCTAGGATAAATTGTCCTAGTGATTTTTTCATGTTACAACAATGTTCATAAATTCAACTTTCCTCCCACTGATTTATTTGGAAATAAATTCCTTTTCAAGGAATGTAGCATCTCTAGCAACAAACATTTTGTTGTCAGATAGGGAATAAAATTAATATCCTTTGGTTTCCTTAGGATATCCAACAAAATAAAATTTATCATATTTGTGTCCAAGATTTTTGGGAAACTACTTTCTCACATAAGATTCATAGCCAAAAATCTTCATAAGAGACACATTGGGATGCTTCCCGTATCGTATCTCATATGGTGTCTTTTGAACTGATTTAGACGGTACTCGGTTTAGTCTAAATGTGGTGGTTTCTAGAGTAAAACCCTATAAGGTAGTTGAAAGTTCATCTAAACTCATCAATGATCACACCATATCTAGGAATGTGTGATTCCTTCTTTCTAATAAACCATTATGATGTGGTGTTCCAGGTGGAGTCCATTGTGATAAAATACCAGGGGCTCACAGAAGTTCCTCAAACTCTTGGATGAAGTATTCTCCACCTTGATTAGAACAAAGTTCCTTAATACTTTTGAGAAATTGGTTCTATACTCCATTCATAAAATCCTTGAACTTTTTAAGGGCTTTTCACTTATGTTTCATCAGGTAAACATAACAATAACTACTAAAGTCATCAGTGAAGGTAATGAAGTATTGATACCCACCTCTAGTAGTTGTTCTGAAAGTGTCACATACATCATATGTATGAGTCCTAATAGATCATTATCCCTCTCATTGTTACCCGTGAAAGGAGCCTTGGTCATCTTACCCAACAAACAATATTCACATGTATTTATTTATTCAAAATCAAAAGAGTCTAGATAACCATCTTTTTGGAGTCTAGATATGCTATTCTCATTTATGTGACCTAGACGGAAATGTCAAATATATGTTCTTTTTGAGTTGTTTAGTTTTAGTCTTTTGGTACTTACATTATATATATTTATCTTTAGATCTAGCAAATAAAGACCATAAGAAATTGGGGCACTACCGTAAGAGATCATGTCTTTAGATATAGAACATTGACAATTCTTAATATGAAATTCATATCCATCCTTGTCCATACAAGATATAGAAATGATGTTTCTATTTATAGAAGGTACGTAATAGAAGTTCATTAACTATGTTACAAGCCATTTGGGTAGAGATAAATTATAGGTTCAAACTACAGTGGCAGCAAGTCTTGCTCCATTTGCAACTTGTAGTTTGATCTCACCCTTTCTTAAAGGCCTACTTCTTATCATATCCTGCATATTCGAGCATATGTGAGATCCACATCCGATATCTAGTACCCATGATGAAGGAGTAGATAAGTTTATCTCAATAATGTATATACTTGAAGTGGAGATCTCTATCCCCATCATGACTAGTTTTGGACTTTGATAAGGGTTATCAATGATGAGTATAAGCTCTATATCCTAGAAACACCAGTGCTATAAATAACTACTCCTGATGCACCAAGGGCTAAGGTGGATGCTTATTAGAAGCATGCCAATGATGCCTTGTACATAAAGAACCTTATGCTAAGCTGCATGAACTATGAGTTACATGAGAAATGTGAAGACATGGGGATACTTGAGATGTAACACATCTTAATAACTTTAACCATTATCTCACAAAGCAAGAAATGTACAATATCTCAAAGTCACTCTTTGAGTGTAAGATGATAGAGGGAGACTTAGTAGTGACCCATGTGCTCAATAGATTGGACATGTGGATCACATAGGAGAACTGGGATTCTCTTTGAGCTAGGAGTTGGTCATGATTATGATTCTCTAATCATTTCTTGAATCATATAACCATTTTATTGAATGTTACCACTTGAATAATATGGCCAGAATGTTGTCAGATTTGCTTCGCATGCTGATTAATGCTAAAGCACGAATGAAGAAGGAAAAATCTATGATGATGATTAGAAGACTAGAGTCTTCAACACTCAAGATTAGGAGAAAGAAAATTACAAGAGGAATTTGTCCTTTGTAATTGAAGGCATTCAAATGGAAATTTGTGTCGTTAAGTTAGTCCTTTAAGGACTTATTGCAATAAGGACTTGATTCTCATTTGATTCTACAAGAGAAAATTTGCATTTTGTCCAAACATTTTTTTATTTGATTTGATTTGTTTTGAATAATATTTGAGAATATTTAATTCAACTTTAACTAATTATTGCTCTGACTATTTTATTCAAATTCATATTCTGAGCATATCAATTTGGAAGATTATAGCATCCAACCTTCTAGTGAGACAAGATCCAAAACAATTCAATTGTTACTCGGCCAACGCCAGCATCCATCATCAATCATTAAGGTAGGCGACATTTTCTAATTGCATCTAATGCAACTCTTGGATAGATGATATGTGCAACTCTTTTCCGTAATCATTTGCATGCTTATAGGTGCTTACACTCATTAAGTACACAAAGTTAAGCCTAAACAAAAATCCAACACGATAGTGATGCACCCCGCTTGGCGGGCCCACGTCACTACTACCACACTTCCACGAGATGGACAGTGCACCACATTTGGCATGCCCACACATAATCAATCAAGCTTCTCATGTGTGTTGCTAATGGAAAGCATCTTAGACTTAATATGTTATTGAGGGAGCTTATATTTATAAATATATATACATATTCAATCACCACATATGTATAGTATGTATCATGCACATGCTATATCCCACAAAAGAAAACATGCAATAAAAAAAAAGTGATGGTTATGGCCATTCTAATGTAATTCCTTAGAGCAACAAGGAATTACCACCACCTAGGGTGTACATCACATGCAGAAATCTATTTTTAATGAAGATTTGTGCTTTTCAATCTGGATTGATTGGTTCAACCCTTGAACCAATTGGCTCGCCTCCTGACCGGTCAGTTGGTCGTCTCCCTGGACATTTGATATCTAGTCAACCATCTTCTAGATCCCCCAATTGATTAGATAGTCGATAGCGATCAACTCCTCTGGTGACTTCTATTCTTTATTGTAACAACAAATGAAACTATCTTAATATTACATGATTATAAAGAAACCTCGAGTTACATTCAAGGGGAGCAAAGGTAGGAGAGAATAACACTTTTGCAATTAGAAGATAAGGTAGAGGCTCAGTATGCAAATTGAGATAAAACAAGAATAAACACACAACCACAACACATAGATAATTAGGGTTATTGACCATAAGCACACTACACATCCACCATAAAAATCAACTTTTAGGGTGACATGTGTAAATACATTATATATATATATATATATATATATATATATATATATATATATACATTTAGGATTGTACATGGTTCTTAGTCAGAAATGGGCATTAATATTTGCATCATAAGCAATAAATAAATGATGAAAACCAACAATCTGATCATATTGATTATCCCAAAATATAGTAAATTGGCGTGGACCTGATACCACTATAGGGATGTATGGCTATATAATAGGCATCAAAAACAAAATTTTAATTGACATATTCCCATTAGAATAGTAGATTGTGTCAATAACTATATAATGGAAATGATGTTTCAAGAATATACCTAGTCCTAGAGCACGTCCAGTTACAATCACCTCGTCAACTTGCACGCTTTTCTTCAAATCGCACTCCAACAACATCTGCAATAGCTAATTGATCACTAGGAACAACAACCTGAAATTGTCCTCCTAGTGGGAAAAGCTCCTAACACATACCACCTAGAAATCATGTCATTCTAGAAGAACAACTAAGAAGGAGTTGTCCCTCCACCTTGGTGTACTAGCACCAACTTTCTCTACCACAATGTTCCCCCTTGATATCCCACCCTTTATCAAGTAGGACTTGGTCAAGTTCTCTTAGTTACGATAGCCAAAGAAGACAAAAATTGTCAAAGGAAATTGAGTTGTGTATCTAGGAAGCCCCCAGTACCCCTCTATTTATACGAAAGTCAGGGTTAGGGTTCCCAGTCTATGTGGGAGTGAAAGGGGCCAAAATTTCATGAACTTTCTCAACTTGCAAGCAATGAAACAATTGGTTTGCAAGTAAACCTATCGGTTGGCATGTGAACCGATCAATCAAACCCTTGAACTGGTCATTTCATCATGTTTCCCAATCACAATTGCATTAGCAATTCTAATCTAATTAATGCACAACATGATGTCAGCACTAATCATTGATGCAATCAAATTGATCTATGAATCAAGTGTCTCATCTCATGAGTCAGTCATCTGGTGACCTTGAGTCGATTAGTTCACCAAAGTGAACCGGTCAGTTCATTCCGTAATTCATCCACAATTCAGAAAATGAAATTTCCAATCAATCTGACGCTAACTATTCAGTTCAACCCTTAAATTGGTTGGTTCAGAGTCTAGTCAGTCAATTGTTGTTTAAATTGAATACATAAACACTTTAGTAATAAAATTAAACATCATAATGAACAAACTCCTATTTCAAGTGTATCCTATGTGTGTGACCCTATAGGTTCGAATTTAGGTTAGAAGTGAATTTCCATAATCATATTAAAACATCACATGCAAAGAGTGACATCTAGCAATACATCATTCTTACCCAAGTAAATGGAAAGTTGGAGAACAACTTCAACCTACAATCTATGTTTGGTGTTACAGTGTTTGTATAGTTCCTTTATCACCAATATCTAGATTGAACTTGAGGCTTGGAATCATCATCCTCTTCAACATTCAATCTCTATTCCTTGAACTAGAGCAGAGTGGCTGAGATATATATAAGCTCAATATCACATATTGACTCACATGTGCATGGCCATGCATTTCTCATTCTCACATATCAAGTAGCTAGGATATCATACTCCTGTAGGAGGGACAAATCCCATCTACATCACTCACAATCATCCTCATGTCTCACAGTGTATATGATCATCACCTTTATGGAAACCCTTACCTAAGGTTACGTTGGATGGTGTCAAAGTACATTGAACAACATGTGATGAGTGTAGTGACTTTAGGTCTAAGAACCACAATCACCACCAGCACTATAAGAGTTGATTCTGACTACCAATTATGCTTTCCTTGTATCACTCTTATGGAGGGGTTTGTCTGATACAATGTTCTCTAACAAGTATCTATGTGTTTGGTTTGATATCACATATCATGATTGATGAGATTTTTTCATCAACAAACACACGCTCTAGTCTTATGTGATAATTTTGTCAATCAACCTTCCACAATAACATCTGACTAGGGACACATCAAGAATGTATGTACTATTTGCATCTGTATGATCTCATAGTTCAGGTCATCAACCCCAAGACAAACGTTATTGAGTGATATCATTCTTTAGATATTTATATGTTACATCATTATCTTATAACTGAATAAAATAGAATAAGTTGGAAGGTTACCTTTATTATTAATCAAATCATATCTAAGTTATGCCATTATAATCATCATATGATTGGCTCTCTAGGAATACATACCAATACATTTCCCACTTCTTTTGGGTATGTGACATCTTGTCTGTAGACTACGTCTCCAAGTGGGTGGAAGAAATAGCTACAAGAACAACTGACCACAAGGTGTTGTGTGACTTTGTCAAATATAACATCTTTAGCCAGTTTGGTGTACCAAGAGTTATGATTAGTGATGGAAATCACTTCATCCATAGAGCCTTTCAGAGTTTGTTATATAGACATGGAGTCAATCATTGTATGGCTACTCCTTACCACCCTCAAACTAGTATCCAAGTTGAGTTAGACAATCGGGAGAGACCAGACCGTAAGGATTGGTCTCTATAAGTCAATGAAGCTTTATGGACATAAAAGCAACATTCAAACCCCAATTGCACCACACCATTCAATGTTGTGTCTGGGAAAATATACCATCTACCCATTGAGTTGAAAATAGACATGTCAAACATGTGGGTGGGTTGTGTTTGGGTTGGGTCGTTGTGGGGTTGGATATCACAAGTGTGGGTAAAAAAGATGCAATTCTAAACAAGTCTAAGAAAGACAAATCCAAACCCGACCCAGTGGATGCCCCTATAATATGTGTTTAATAAATAATTGTTGTTGGGTTTTAGGGGAGACAGAGAAGGCAGCGGAAACAAAAAAATTTCTTCTCCCGAATCTAGAATAAAGGAATCGCATCAACATCTATATAATAGGAAGGATGGTTTATAGAGGCATACCTTGTCATGAGGCTTGCTCGGCGACATTACCTCGTGGCTTGCGTGGTCTTCACCTCCGGTCTTGGACGGTGTCTGTGCAGCTCCTGGTCTCACCGGGACTGTCAGGATTGACAATTGTCCTCCGAGCAGCAGAAGTCTCCCACCTCTGAAGTAGTCCACACGGATTACCTGGAACTTCGATGTCCTTGTCCCACAAGGAATCGGAAGGAGTCGCACCCTCCTGTCGGTGTACTAGTCACCAACACACTCTCCTGAAAGTACACTTGTTCTCTAACAAGTACCTATGTGTTTGGTTTGATATCTCCATATCATAACTAATGAGATTTTGTCATCAACTAACACCACTATCTAGTCTTGTGTGTCATTGTTGTCTATCTACCTTCCACAATGACATTCGACTAGGGACATAATAATAATGTACAAACTCTTAGCATCTGTATGATCTCATCATTCAGGTCCTCAACCTGAAAGCGTACGTCATTGAGTATTGTAATTCTCTAGACATTCAATATGTTCTATCATTATCTCATATGACTGGACAAGAAAGAATTGGAAGCTTGCCTTTAGTCTTTATCAAATCAATATTAATGTATCCCACCAATCATCCCATGATTGGCTCTCAGGGCATACATACCAATAGACTCCCACTTGCACTGCGAGCCAATCACCCTTGAATCATATTCATAGTGATCTTCAAACATGTCCCACATGTTACTATGCTCTAGTGCTAACATAGTGAGTTATGGCTACACCTTGCCAAAGTCGGTATTAACTACATGTCTCTCATCTCTTCGATGTAAGTCACACGTATGAGATGGAGTTGTCGTAATATGTGATCTAGTATTCCTTTGCTAACCTTTAGCCACATTGCATGACCAAGTACTCCTAAGTTGTCATCAATGACCAGAATAGTTATAAGTTCATCTCTTTGAACTCCTAGATCCATATAGTATCCACTGCTATTCTCTAACACACGGATACTCAGTTTTTCCTTTTAAACTGCTTTATTGGAATGTTTCCAATTATCAACAAACATTCATTTTTATATATCACATATATATATATATATATTGCGATTAAATCTTTGTCCTTTTTGGAAATTTGTATCAGTGTAACTCTTTACAGTGAACCCTTCCTTATTTCCATAGAACTAGTACTTCTCAAGTATTTATCAAGTTCTCATGGTATTCTAGTAACCCTTACTGGAACTAGACAAACATCCACTCGTCATGTCCCACATATGAGTTATCAGGATGAGCACATCATATTGTTATGTCCTACATACAAGATGATGAATGTGTTTTGTTCTTGCCATGTCCATACATGCAAGATGATGGGATTTTTACATACATGATAGATCCATATCTATTCTTGGTGCTCCCGTTCTTCATAAGAATTAGACACTTGGCCTTGGGACACTAACTCCATGTAACATGGACAAGTTTTCTCCCACTAAATCTGTGCATACTGAGCCCTTCAGTATAGATTGCCAATGTATGCTCTCTCTTTTCAGGTCAAGAGGTTTTTGAGAACTATCTATATAGATCTCTATTCCTATCACATAGGAAACATCTCTATCTTCCTTAAAGATAATATCCACTTTGGATTTCCATTCTAGAACATTTCCATTTCACATCAACATGTTGAATGTGAATACCCTCCCACTAAATCATAGATCTCTTTTATCTTTGACATATCAGTCAAACCTTTTGACTATATTATCAAATAAAGATCACAGTTCTGAGTTTCTTGTACTCAATCAATCACATTGATGAATCCATTGTAACTTATAGACTTCATTTTCATTAATGGATTCATAAACCTTATAGGTTGTGTCACGTACACATTCTTGTTTTATTACTCATAGGAATGAAAATTTAGTATCCATATACCAAATCTCTTAGTCATTAAGTTGCAATCAACAAGCATCATCCTTCTCAAAATGTCATCCATGTGTCTTAACACTTAAGACTCAATCGCACTTATGGATTTCATCCCAATGGGTGCTACCATCAAGGTCATGCCTTATGGTTCACATGGAAGTCATTTAGGATGAAATGGTCATAAACCATAACTCAAAATTTGATTCCTCATATTTATCTAGATAGTTGATTCATCACATGACCAACTCATCACATAGATAATTGAGGTGTATCTGTCAAGGAATTTGAGAGATCACAACACTTTCTGATTCTTAATATCCTTTATTAGTGTAGGGCATTCTTTATTTAAGAAGAAATTAGTTATTTGATAATCATCCTCTAACTCCTTAGAGTATGACTCCTTTTGATTTAGACATCACCATGCCTTAATCATGAGTTCACTATGATACACTATCATAATCACTCATAAGGTTCTCAAACATTTGGTTCAAGTACTTCATTCATTGATGTCATCAAGAATTAACACTTTACCAAATTTGTACTTCATCTATGATATTCTTGAACACTTCAAGAAATTCATATTGGTATTTCTTCAAACACTGATTGAAGTATTAGCATTTGCTCCAATAGGTATGTAAATACATCACATGTATTATACCTAATTGGATAATCATCCTCCCACTACCATTAGTGAAGATTGATTAATCATGTCCAAGAGATTCATGTCTCTTACTGGTTCTCTAACCAAAGAGTTTATATTTATCCATCATATGGAAACTAGAAATGAATTTCTCATTATTTATGCTAATTTGATTGTTTGAGTTATCAATAACTTTTAGGTATCATTTTATCTTATGCATACCAAGTACCACAAGATAAACAAGGCATTGCCACCAAGATTGAAACATTAACTTTATTAATTTCTATCATTGTCATATAATATGCAAAAAATAAAGGTGTTTCTATGCATTGGCAAATATGAAATAGTAGTTCATAACTCTATTACATGCCTTCAAGGCTGAAAATAAACTAATGTACTCCTATCTATGGTGGCAACACTTGCCCCATTTATTGAGTGATTTACATTTTATATCCTTGTATCATATACCTCAAAAATGTTACAAGTCTATTTCATGACACCTTCAAGTGGAGACGTATGTCACCTCCTTCTTCTTTAGTTCTTCCAGAAAGAATGGGAAATTCCTTTTCCAATGTCCTGGCTTTTGACAATGGTGGTGATTGCCTCTCTTGGTCACGCCTCCCTTGGCCTTGAGAATTGAAGACGACTTGGGCTGCTGGCTAGTATCAGAACCTTTCTTAGCTTTGCCCTTGCCCTTACATTTGGACTTGCCTTTCTTGTCGCTGATCATCATCACAAACTTAGGCTTGTCCTTCTTCATCTGTGTCTCGACTGTACTCAACATGCCCAACAACTCTGTCAATGGCTTGTCCTTCTTCATCTGTGTCTCGACTGTACTCAACATGCCCAACAACTCTGTCAATGGCTTGTCAAAGTTGTTCATGTTGTAGTTCATCACAAACTGACTGTAGGATTCTAGCAACGATTGTAGTATCACGTCAGTAGCCAACTCTTGGCTCAGGGGAAATCCCAGTCTTGTCAGGTTCTCCACATACCCAATCATCTTAAGCGTGTGAGGACTAAGTGGATCCCCTTCTATCATGACACACTTGAACAGTGCCCTGGAGACATCATACCTCTCTTGTCGTGCTTTATCTTCATACATGTTCATGAGATGTTGAATCATCTCAATGACACCCATGTTCTCATGTTGTCTCTACAACTTGTGGTTCATGGAGCACAACTTCAAGCACTTTGCATCAATGTCATCATCAGATTGCTTCTTATAAGCATCCCTTTCTGCCTTTGGTGCGGTAGGAGCAGGTTCCTCTGGAACTGGAGTATCCAGGACATAGAGCTTTCGCTCTTGAGTGAGAACAATTCTCAATGTCCTAAACCAGTCGTGGAAGTTAGTTCCATTCAGCTTGTCCTTCTCAAGGACCGATCGTAATGAAAAGTGATTGTTGTTTGTTGTCATTTGTACTACAAAAAGGAAATATATGCAATTTAGTCCAAAACTCAATTTTGACTTATTTGATTGATTTAAAAAGTTTACGATATAATTAGGACTTTAATTAATTATCACTCCCACTATTTTTATTCAAATTGATAGCCCTCACCATCAACTTGGAAGATTGCAGCGTACAATCTTCTAGTGGGTCAAGATTAGGGATGAGCATCGGGTTGGGCCAGCCCGATGCGACCCGCGGCCCAGCCTGCATAACCCGATCCAGACTCGAACCCGATTTATAATATGGGTGGGCTGGGCCAAAAATTTAAACCCATATTTTATTTGGGTCGGGTATGGGCGGAGGTAAACCCAGGCCCGAAAACCCGAATACCCAGATTAGATTTTATGTACATTATAGATGTATACATCTATCTTTGTCTTGAAAGAAAAACATACATATTTCTTGATGCAATATGTAGTATGTATCCAACCAATGGCAACATAGAAAATCTGTAATTGATCAACATGATTAGTGAATTGATACTAGTAAGATAACTATCATTGACATAGATAGACCTACTTGATTTTATTGTTTTGATCTCACTCTGTCCACATGCAGGGGACAAATGATCTTTTGCTCAGTGCATAGTAGATTATGCTCATTTTTTTCTCGTATGCCCACATGTAGGAGACAAATGATCTTTTACCCTTCTAAAACCCATTTCATTGTATATACATATAGGATGAGAAGCAAAAAGCCACAACATTGTAGATTCCACTTATTTTTCAACATGTACGAGAAAATGATTTGTTGCTCTTTCAATATCCATTCATTGTTGTAGGGGATCATACAACTAAGGTGTACATATTCCGGCTACATTTATCACAAAATATATATATTGTTTTGAAGGTTGATCACAAAATACATATCATAATAGTTTAGTTTCCATGTTAGCAAGTTGGATCAAGAAAAATTTGGTATGCTCATTCGATGTTATATGGGAAAACCCGAATCCGGCCCGAAACCCAGCATTCTTATATGGGCCGGGTATGGGCTGACATTTTTCATTTTTATCTGGGCCCGAACCCAGCCCGTGGTCCACTTTAAAATGTGGGTTTGGGTTTGGGACAGGCAAAACCTGGTATAACCCGGCGCGATGCTCATCCCTAGTCAAGATCCATATTTCATCAAGTCATGAGTCAGCTTTGGCTCATCGGCCACAATCTTGACTATTTAGGTAGGCCATAATGCCAATTGCATCATATGCAACTCTTGATGAATGAACATGCGCAACACCTTGCCATGAACATTTTGTGCCTCTGGGCTTAGATGCTCTAAGAATCACCAGTTAAGTCTAACCCAAAAGTTGACACAGTAAACATGCACCCTGCTTTGGCAGAACCTACATGCTTACCCTTCACACTTCCACGAGATAGATGGTGCACCACGCTTTGGCGTAACCTACGCTTGGTCGATCAAGTTTTTCATGTGTGTCACTAATGGAAGGCATGAAAGACTTAATATTTATATGAGGGATTTGGTTTTATAGGTACATATACATATCCAATCACCACAATATATAGTACGTATCATATACATGCTATATCCCACAGAAAACATGTGAAACGATAAAAGTGATCATTATGGCCATCCTAATGTGATTCCTCAAGCCAAGAGGAATCACGGTCATCTAGGTCTACATCACATGCAACATGTCCATGATGAAGTGCTATAGCCGTTCGAGTTGATCAACTCATCATATGAATGACCTGCTCACCCTGGCTGGTCATCTGGGTGCCACCAGCCGATCGGGTTGCTCCTCCAATCGATCAGTTCTCCTGGTCTTCGTGCATCTCCTTAGGGCCACCACCCAATCGTCTTGCTCCTTGAACCGATCATCTAGATCGCCAACTGATCGGTTCACTCCTCGAACCAATCATCTCAGTTGTCGTCAGGTTGTCTGCCATTCTTTGACATAACAAGAAATAAAAGATATGTCCTATTTTACATTTGTATTGGGAACCCCCGAGTTACTTTCGAGGGGAGCAAAGGTAGGAAAGAAATCTTGAGTTATCTCGAATTACATCAGGAATCAAGAGGTAGGGAATCGGTGCGCAGACTGAGATGCAAGCAACTACATACAACGAAGCACACATACATAGGGTTTATTGGCCATAACCATGATATACATCCACCACAAAATTTGTTTAAGGGAGACGCGTATCGAGTGCATTCATATTACATATCATATATGTATATTTAGATGGATTTAGGATTGGACATGCATAAAGCCAATTTTATTCACATCGTATGTAATAAATAAAGGTGACAAACCAAAATTGATCATATCGATAATCCTAAAGTATAGAGTAGTTGACGTGGCTCTGATACCACTGTTGGGTTTTAGGGGAGATAGAGAAGGCAACATAAACAAAAAGAATTCTTCTCCCAAACCCACAATAAAGGAATCACTTCAATGTCTATATAATAGGAAGGATGGTTTGTAGAGGCATACATTTTCATGAGGCTTGCTCGGCGACGTTACCTCGTGGCTTGCATGGTCTTCACCTCCGGTCTTAGACGCTGTCTGTGCAGCTTCTGGTCTTACCGGGACTGTCAGGATTGACAGATGTACTCCGAGTGGCAGAAGTCTCCCACCTCTGAAGTAGTCCACACAAACCACCTAGAACTCTCATGTCCTTGTCCCACAAGGAATCGGAAGGAGTCACACCCTCCTGTCGGCGTACTAGTCACTGACACACTCTCCTGCAACCAGTTGCTTTTTTGCAATTGTCTTTCCCTTGATGTACCTCCCTTATCGTGTAGTACTTGCTCGGGCTCTCTCTTGGTTACCAAAACTAGAGAGAACGAGAACTTTGCAGAGCAACTGGTGTTTTGATCTGGTGTTCCGGAGAAGCCCCCAATAACCCTATATATATATATATATATATATATATATATATATATATATAGGAGGGTCATGGGACAGGGTTCTCTACCTCAGGAAATGTGGGATTAAAGCAGGAGTAGAAGGGTTCAAAATTTTCCACAAAAACAACCAACTGCGCCACCTGAACCGATCGTTTCATACATGAAATGGTCGGTTGGGGAGTTGAGCCGATCGATTCACACCTCAACCGATCAGTTGGGGCATTTGAGTCAATCGGTTCACTTCTGAGCCGATCGGTTCGTGATCATGGTCCAACCCAAATTGACTTTCATATTTGTTTCTGATTAATCAAATATTAATCCTTGTCCAAATCAAATTTGTACAAGTGAAACAAATTGTATTTGAAAAATATTCTTCACACTTTCCAAACGATCTCAGTTGGTCACACGAACTGACCAGTTCAACAATTGAGCCGATCATTTCATGACACATGAGCTAATCGACTCATAACTTGAGCCGACAGGTTTAGCAACCTGAGCCGATCGGTTCATCCCATGAGCCGATCGGTTGGGGCAGTAGACTATGCAAAATTAGTCAATTGTAGTTTCAATCAATCTGATACTCTAATCAATCGGTCCAACACCTTGAACATTATGATACTAAGATATCAATTGATTAAGTGTCTAATTGAACTACTAAACTCCTTTAGTAATCAATCTAAACATCATTTGTGGATAAACTCTTCTTCCAGGTTAAATCCTATGTGTGTGACCCTGTAGGTCCATTTCACGTTGGCAGTGAAAGCCCATAACACTTATGACTTCACAAGCAAAGAGCAGTGCCTAGTCGCACATCAATGCTACCCAAGTGAAATAGAAAGTTGGAGAACAACTTTCAATCCTACAATCTGTGAATGGTGTTACAGTGAATGTATAATTCCTTTGTCACTAATATCATGAATGAACCCAAGGCATGGAACAGTCAGCCTGTCAACGTTCATTCATTTTCTTGATCTCAAAGTAGATTGGAGGAGATATGTATGCCATCAATATCCCATACTGATTCATACATGCGTGTGCATGCCTATCTCAATCCTACTCATTAAGTGGCCATGGATATCAAACTTCCTCAGGAGGGACAAATCCCATATCTATCACTCACCCCTCAAAAGTCCCATGTGTCAAAGCCACCCAATCATCACCTTTATAACAACCCATGTTTTAGGACTACGTTTGATGATGTCAAAGTGTGCCCAATGACATGTGTTGAGTGTAGTGATTTCAGATCTAAGAATCACACTCACCACCATCACTGTGAGAACTGAATGTGACTACCATTTCATGGTTCCATGTGTCAAACTCACAGTGGGTCTGTTCGGTACACTTGTTCTCTAACAAGTACCTATGTGTTTGGTTTGATATCTCCATATCATGACTAATGAGATTTTGTCATCAACCAACACCACAATCTAGTCTTGTGCATCATTTTTTTCTATCTACCTTCCACAATGACATCCGACTAGGGACATAATAAGAATGTACAAACTCTTAGCATCTGTATGATCTCATCGTTCAGGTCCTCAACCTGAAAGCATACGTCATTGAGTACTATCATTCTCTAGACATTCAATATATTCTATCATTATCTCATATGACTGAACCAGAAAGAATTGGAAGCTTTCCTTTAGTCTTTATCAAATCAATCTTAATGTATCCCACCAATCATCCCATGATTGGCTCTCAGGGCATACATACCAACAATTGTTTTGTAAGTTGCTACTATAATCATAAAATAAGACCATCTGCTAGTGTTTTTACTTTAAATATAGATCAAGAACAACCAACTACAATACATTATCACTATAAAATAAAATAGTAAGTTATATTTTTACAACCATTTAAACACATACATATTTTTAGGTGAAATTCTTTGATGTACAAACAAAATCCTCTAATGTATGATTATGATCAATAAATTAGAGTTAGTAACTTGTAGTATGATCTATGTTAAGTTTGATAGAACAATTAAATAATGTAGTAGAGGTTGAATTTATTTTTCCCAGTCTTTCTCATATCAAATATTGGTGGACAAGTTTGAGTTGGGAATGGAACTCCTTAACAATTATGGTTAGTAGTATATCATTTTATTTATTTTGTGTACTAGTGTATTATTATATTTATTTTAATATATGTAATTCAGTTAAGCGGTTCACCCGTAGGTGCCCACGGGCCACCTGTGAAACCCACTAAATAAATGGGTGTGTATGGGTTTGGGTAATTTCCAGCGGATGGTAAATTTCACCATTCAAATCCAACTTAAATGGTTACCCATGGGTGCGAGCAAATTTTGACCTAGTTTGACAGACCTAGTTGCAACACAAGGCACTGTGGGCCTTAAAGACTATGGATATGGACATGGATACCTCCAGAGTAAGAAGAAAGTTGTAGCTCCATGAATTGGAGGAAATGATGCATGAGGCCTATGAATTGTCAAAGAGCTACAAAGAAAGAATCAAGTTTTTTGCATGAAAGGTTGATCAAGAAGAAGTCATTTGAGCCTGAGCAATGGGTGTTGTTGTACAACTTAAGGATGAATTTCTTTTCCAAAAAGCTTATATCAAGTTGGGAATGACCATACCTAGTGAAACATGTGTACCCAACTGGTGCTATTATGATATGTGAGAAAGAGGGTGCATACGATTTCATATTGAATGGTCAAAGATTGAAATTTGTTGTGGGAGTTGGGCCCAACAAGGGCAATCAAAGTTTTGATGTCATCATTCTAATTGAGAGACTCCCCATTGATGAAGAGATTTGTTTGAATGCACATGAGAGAAACATATACTACAAGGATGCTTTGGAGTTCCTAAGAGGATGAGTGAACCAAGAATCAATAAGCCTGACTGAAGTCACAAAACTAAATGCTACTGGGAGGCAACCCACCAAGGACATTTGCACCCAATCTCAAATTTTTGATACTTTTCATTTGTTTTTACACATTCCAAGAAACACACACACACTTGTGTCTAATATTTTTTGTTTAGTTTTTGAAATGCAAAAGGGTGACAAGTGAGCAACCCATCTGTGGTAATTGACCAGAATTGTGGTGACAAAGGAAAAATTTATTTAGAATCATAGGGAATTTTGAGGATAAAATAGGGAGAGTCATCATAGCCATAGTGACCTAAGACCACCATGGGTGAGGTGTCAGTCACCCGAACTGACCCCGCATGAGTCAACACGAGTGTGGAACCCACCACAACCATTCTTCCACACGGTTGCTACGGGCGCGGTGACCCACCACAGCCTGGCGGGGGTCGACCCCACTAAAATTAAGTGATATCTACCCCCTTTTACCATGACCCTCCCTCATTTCCCCCTGAATCTAGATGCCTATGGAATCCACCCTCTTCAGCCCACTTCCACCACCAATCAACCTCTCTGACCTCTCCTCTACCTCCCACCTCCTTCTACCTCTTCCACCCTCAAACCACCTCCAAATCACCACCATCTCAATTTCCATTCCCCCCTTCGCATAGTCCGACCACCATCCAAAACCACATCCAGTTCATTTTCACTAGATAATTGACCCCCCCATCATAACCCTACCTCTACCACACCTCCTTCATTGTTTCTAACACAACAACACCTATTTCCACCTCCTTTTTCATAAATCTAAAAAACCCTATTTCTTTTCCCCATTTCCATCCAGCAATGAAGAAGATGGGCAAAGCTATCAAGAAAGGGGCTCATAGTAGCCCCAGGGCACTCAATAGGAGTAGGGTATGAATTAAAAGAGCATCCACCAACATCCTAATGCCCTCTCACGGCCCTACACCATTTCCTTCAAACTCCAACTCGGGCGCCCTTTGGTATTCAACGTTCGTGAGTGGTTTTCGCCTCCGCTCATCAAGAGCCACCACACTTTTGATGTAAGATATGAGGAAGAAGAGGAATATGATGCCATTGTTGATGTGATGATTGAATACTTGGAGCCAGAGGTCACCACCCATCCACAGTGAGGAAATGGGGAAGTTTCCCCTTCCTCTTCACATGCTCCGCCCCAACCTACGCCAGCCCATTAGTCCACTTCCTTGGCCTTGGATAGACCATAGTAGTGGCTACAAGCCTGACTACAATTTTTGATTGATGAGGAGGATGACGCTCAAGAGGAGAAATCCAATGACAGAGTGCCTTTTAACCTTGATACCGATTTAGGATCGAATCTGAGGAAGAAGAATTGGAACCCGAGTCGCTTGGCATTCTAGAAGCACTTGTGGTGGAAAGGATGAAGGAGCTTGGTAAGTCTCTCTAGGGTGTTTAATACAAGAGAGGAAATAAAAGAAAAATCACTTTGAAGGTCCTTTACTTTAAATGTATGACCAGGAGGGTAATTGATACAAGGTATGCATGTTTGAGTATGATGGAAGCAATGGGAATTAGATACCATTATCAGGTACAAACAGACAGTTGTGGAATATTCAAGATCCTCTCAAGTCTGTAAGATAACTATGTTGAAATAATGTGATAATTATTTGCAATCATATTTGGACCGATCAATGAAATGTGTGTGCTCATAGCCTCACACTTGAATCACATTTTTCCAGAAACCATGAGGAAGCCAAGCTCTTAGATAATAGTTTCATGGAAAGAGAGGCAGACATAGACTATGCGGAAATCTGGAAAGTGTTGACGAGGAAAAGAACCTTCAAATTGGGGAAATCAAGGACTAGTGTAATATACAACTAGGCTTTGAGGTATGCACAAAAGGTAATTACAAACACCATTATTTTCCAGTATGACAATCAAGGGAGCTTCTCACAAAAAGATCTCTTTGTGCTTACAACATGATTAAGAAGAGGCCTATCAACCTGGGGGTGCTTTTGACAGAACACATGAGGTCAATCCCATTCAAAATTAAAACTCACTTTGTCGTGGGAGGGATTGTGACCTCAATTTATCTAGCCTTAGGACATGACTTGATAGGGCTCACTAAGGTAGAGGGAGAAAACTTTGTTGGTTTGAAATATTAGGTCTGCTCCCAAATAATTACTATGGTTGATGGGAAGATGTTTTATAATGTCAAACCACCATACCATGGAGTCACCCTTGAGCTCCCCTATCACACCATTCCACTCGCTAGTGATTTGGGCCCTTCAGATGCATTACTTGAACACCTTAGAGATTGAGAGCAAGAAAACCCAAGAGAGGACTTCAGAGATCCTCCCACCAATAAACCTTAAGAGGTGTGGGGACAAATGTAGAGGAGCAATAGTGGGAAGAGAATTAGAGGGAGCTACACCGAGTGAGAAGAAGATATGAGGAGGGATCCTCACAGCAGCATCCTACAACAAATGCCTATGACATGTCCACCACATAGGAAAAGATGGAAGGCATTCAGTAGACCATCAGAGCATGTTGTAAATTCAGTAGTACATGTGCCAAGATCAACAACTATTACATTACCAAACCAACCATATGTACCAATATCAGCATGCATAGACAAATATGAACGCCCAATGGGGGGAAGACTATTGGAGCACCCTTTTTACATATCTAGAGACATATAGTGACAACCTTGATTTTCTCTCTCCTATATTATACTCTTTCTTACTCATCATGTATCAATTTAATATCTAAGAGTTCTAGATACTCAAATTTGATCACCCCTATTTCTAATCTCATGATATGTTACTCTAATTTGAGAAATTGGACTAAGTATCATGTTTCCTTCTTGCATATAATACTGAACATTATCACCATGATATTGTTCTTTAAAATATATACCATGTTGTAGTGGACTCAATTTTCTTTTCAAAGGCACTAGAATCACCTCATTTGGACCATACTAACCCAAGTTATGGAACAATGAAGATATGTCTTTTCAACTTGTTTTTGTTGGATTTTCAAACTTATTGGGTCAAATCTTGAGTCGCGCCCCAACATCCTCCACCTCAATGGCACTAACCCTAATGAGAACATAACATCCACCATTAGATATCATATCCAAGATCCAATAGTCTCTGATCGTCTTCCTCGTTGGTCTGAATGCAAAATAGTAGAGTTGCTTTTGGGGCAACGAATCAGCTCCATTTAGGATTCTTTTCGAACAATTGGCACCCCCAATAGCCTTGTTTCTTCACACCCTTCATTTTCCCTATCATTTCTCTAGTTTTTGTGCACCACAACGCCCCCTTCTCTTCTTCTTCTCCTTCTTCTAGTCATGACACTTCCAGTGACACGTCATATCTGACGAGCTCTGTAGTTTGGCTTCTGGAAACAAATGGGCACTTTGAACCTACCCTTTGATTCCTCAGGGTCGAGGCAAGCTCCCCTGAAACTTTTCCATTTGCCCTAGGGCCTCTATTCCATTCTTCTTCATGGATTCAGTGAGCATCAATGTTGTCACATCCACTACAAGGGGTGCCCCACACAAGCAGACACAAGTGTGGATCGATGACTGACAGTGTTTGCAAGTTGTATGCGGTCGCATGGTTGTTGTTGGATCCAACCACGACCAACTTGCTTTTTGCAAGGTAGGCACAACAGGAGAACCACATGGCTATGAACCCTGCAAGCAGTAAATGACAGGGAGAGGCGTTGCAACTTCTTGATCTGAGACCAACGATCCTTATCAGACGCTACATTTAGGAATGGAATGAAGGTAACTCCTATGTCTTGTTCCTATAGTTTTGATCTAAGATTTCAAAATTACACAACTATCTTATTATTTTCCCAAATATAGAGAACCTATATACCAAATTTATCTTCTCAAAAAGATCTACAATCTTGGCATAGTTTCATGAACTGATTATGATTCTAGTTTGTGTGTTTCTCTAAAAATAGCATCTGTGACTATTTTGAGCACTTTTGATGCATGACCATGTTAAAGCATGAAGCAATATTGATTCACTACGCTCCAAATCATCATCTCAATAACTTAGTGGTACTTTTGGTCACAATGGAACCTCTTTCCCCTTTCTTTCCTTGTGGTTAACTCCAATGCATGTTTGTGAAATATTGATGATATTAATGTTGAACCTTGATCGCAGTGGAAATCTTGCACCCTCATGTGATCTAAGATTTCCACAACTCTAAAATTAGTATTTTTGCACCCCTAGCTAGTACTTATATCAGTCCCTAATATCCCTAATGTTAAGTTTGATTCTTATGTGACCTAATGAATGATTATGTCCCTTTTATGAGAATGCATGTTATACCTTGGATTAAATGGTGACTATGACCCCTTTTGCACATCAAGTATATTAGATCCTTCCAATCAGTAATTATGTGTTTACTTGTTACTCTAATTCTTATGGTAATCCCCTCTTGACATATAATGGTGTGCATAATCCTAATTACCCTATTGTTGCCTTATGTGACTTATGTTGCTTGTTGTCTTTCTTGTGCCCCAAATGTGATGTTGACTATGATCTCTTGTCTATCCCTTCTAAATTAGGAAATAAGCTTCCTTATGACCACCTTGATGTGGATGTATCATATGATTCATATGTTGGACCCTATTACATAAGTGAACTATTATGATGACTACATGTATGATTTAATGTTGGTACCTTGTGTTGGTTGTTTGATGTCCAAACCTTAGAGGACATCCACCCATATTATAATGTGGTTCTTATGTCCATAACTTCCTGATCTAAATCATGTTTTATGTTTGGATCCCTTGTCTACTTTAGATCATGACCTTATGCCCTATTATGAGTCTTTGGCCTTAGTGACTCAAACCATGAAATGATCATAGAAAATGAATGGAACATCAAATTACATCAAATTTGAACCACACCTCCATGATGGCCTCTAAGTCAGTAAAAGATCATCTAATGCACTAATAAGAAACATTGAACCTAACTTGGCCAAAAACCCTAAAACAAATCTAGTTAGGGTTAATGGTGATAATATAATGCATGTATGCAATATTATGCTTAATCAGGTATGGCTTATGGCTATATGGTCAAGGATATGATAAGTTAAGAATATATAAATTAGGAACATGCTTTGTATAGTTATTTGACTATGGATTTGTTGCTTGTAAACTGATATGTATGTATGCTTGTTTACTTGTTCAAATATTCATGTAGTATGCTAGTATTGTACTCGATACTTGTCTCATCTTGTTGTTTTACAACTTGCACACATAATATAGAACTCCATTATAAAAATGTTGAAATAGGGTTTTGCTCAATTAGTTTGGTTATTGAGGTCCCTCAAGTATAAAAAGGTTAGCTAATCTTGAGAACCCTTACAGATCCTTTCAATGGGAAGTTGATCAAAGGCCTTATGATACATGATATTGATGGTATAACTAGAGTAAAATGACATAAATTATGGGATCACAATTTGCTAGGCACTTAACTTGTTTATGGTTGTTCATTAATCTTTAAAATCTTTTAAAGTTATACAAAGCTTATGTATATGTATCTTTTAGACCTACACTCAACACCTCGTGTGCATGACCCGCCTTATTTCTCATATTTTATAGGCTCAAAGATTGCTACAAGTTGATGGGGATGGTGATCTATGTCAGGTGTTCTTGTTGTAAGATCCCTAGTATACATAAGCAGACTGTGTAAAACTATACTCTTGAATGTGTAATTGAAAGCTTGTAATAAAAGGATGTTGCTTAATAAAAGTTTTTTAATGTTGAGATTAAGATTGGTTCTTTTATCTTGTTATATTTTCATGTATGCTAAGTTTTATGCTTCTGCATTCTCACTTTGATAATACCATGTTAGAGATGGATGCCTAGGTCCTGCTGCCTTTGACTTTATAGTCATTTGGAGTTAGGATTTGTGTAACAAATGGTTCTGTGACAGATGGTATCAGAGCATGAATAATAACTACATCAACATTTCTCACATGAAACACAAACTAAACTCACCTTACATCTCAACCCTAGAAACTTAATGAGTTTTCCTATGCGGACTAGGTTGACTTAGCCTCTAGGTTAGAACATAGATGTTCTAGAACTAGGTGTAGACTTGTGTTATCCCTAGAATCCTTCTTTTCTCCTCCTTCTGTTGTGTAGTATGGGTTGTAGATTCAGGATGGTGAGAAAAGGGATATCTTATTACAACTCTAGACATATGTTCTGGGCATGTTCTTAGGGTAGCTACACACGTTTGCACCATGTTCTTGCTAGTTATCTAGGTGTCATGGCACTAGACTACCTTATGAGTTTGGTAACTCTTTTTGGTTCTGGTTTAGTTCGAATGGAGTATGGTGGTTTCCATCACATGTTTCAATGTTGGAGAAAACCTATTTGAACTATTAGTATATGTACATATGAAAAATGTAACCACACATAGATAGGCAGTGAGTGTCCATGAAGCCTAAGAGAAATATTTATAACATCAATCAAGATGAGAGAGTTTAGATGATAATTTTAGTCTCTAGAGTTTTCTAAAGCCATGAATACATTGATGATGATGATGATGATGATGATGATGATGATGATGATGATGATGATGATGATGATGATGATGATGATGATGATGATGATGATGATGATGATGATGATGATGATGATGATGATGATGATGATGATGATGATGATGATGATGATGATGATGATGATGATGATGATGATGATGATGATGATGATGATGATGATGATGATGATGATGATGATGATGATGATGATGATGATGATGATGATGATGATGATGATGATGATGATGATGATGATGATGATGATGATGATGATGATGATGATGATGATGATGATGATGATGATGATGATGATGATGATGATGATGATGATGATGATGATGATGATGATGATGATGATGATGATGATGATGATGATGATGATGATGATGATGATGATGATGATGATGATGATGATGATGATGATGATGATGATGATGATGATGATGATGATGATGATGATGATGATGTTGGCAATGATGATGATGATGTTGGCAATGATGATGATGATGATGATGATGATGATTATGATGTTGGCAATGATGTTGATGTTGATATGAACCAAGTTGTAGGAGCTCCCACTTATGTGGAATTGCGTGCACCAACTAAAAATCTTAAAGATGGTAAGTCTTTAGGTTTAGCCTTGCTTATACTAGATAGAAAACTCCACCCACGTATGCTAAGATACGTGGAAGTCTTATCACAGTATAGTTAAGGGTCGAATCCACTGGACAATGGTCTTGTTGTAAGCAACAAGATGGAAAACGCTAGAATTTCACTTAATCACTCAATAGTTGGTATTTAGATTGAAAGTTGGGTTTTGTTGTTTTAAAGATAAGTGCAAGTAAAGAAAGTAAGTAAATCTAAGGAGTTAAACTATGATAAAGATCACTAGGGTGTGATCGGTTTTTCACCGCCACTACACATGGATCAACACATGCAAAGCAAAACATAACCTGCAAAAAGAGTCTAGTCAGTTAGTATCCTTGTAGACTTAGCTTCCTTTCAGAGAGCTAACTACGAGAAGTGCGGGAATGTTGCAACGCCAGCCATTCCTAAACAAATGGTCACTTACTTTGCATCATTCCCCTCGCAAAGTGTGTTCCTCGACTTATCAAGGTTGCACTTTCATATGTCAACTGATTCCATTTCATAATATGAAAGTGCAATGTGTGATACTGAGTTTACTCCACTTCTTGAGATACACTTCCAGATACCGAAACAGGTGCATGGTGGATACATGCACCAAGAACCAACATACAAATGAGTTTCGAATCTAATAGTACAAACGTAGACAATTCATACTAAAAGATAAAGGATAACACAAGTTGGAGATCAAGCAACATGCATTCATTAAACGTTTGATGTCGAACTGAAAAGATAAGATCTCTATATTACAAGTTATGGATTACATTTACATGATATGAAAACATGGGTAGCAGGGCTACTCCCCACACCCTAGTGAGAGAGACTACTCGCTCATAACGAGGACAAAGAAGGAGGCAAGAAGAGAGAGAGAGCGTCATCCCCACAAAGGAGGGAGGAAAGTCAACCCCTTGGAGAGAGAGAAATGATCCACCAGCTTCACAGGTTGCTTGATGATGAGATCTCCCTCTTCCCACCTTCTTTGGCAGAGAGAGAGAAAGCAGCTTCAAGATGGAGTGTGGGTCTCAGACCGGCAGCCCTAGGGCGGAGGATGGAAGTCGCAAGAGCTCTGGAGTGATTGAGGCAGCCTTTGGGCATCTGAAACTTGATTCCAGGTGGAGGACCCTTGGGGTCTTATTTATAGGCCTTAAGTGAAGTCCAAACGGTTTGGAGACCGTTTGTACCTCAAAACCATTTGGGCCTGAGACCGTTTGGACTCCATGCGGTCTCAGGACCGGTTGGTCTCATGCGGTCTTGAGATTGTTTGAACTCCATGCGGTCTTGAGACCAGTTGGCTTCATGCGGTCTCGAGACTGGTTGAACTCCATGCGGTCTCGAGACTGGTTGTCTTCATGCGGTCTTGAGACTGTTTGATCTACATGCGGTCTCGGGACCGTTTGGCTTCATGCGGTCTTGGGACCGTTTGACTCCATGCGGTCTCGAGACCGGTTGGCTTCATGCGGTCTCGAGACCGGTTGGCTTCATGCGGTCTTGAGACCGTTTGACTTCATGCGGTCTTGGGACCGTTTGACTCCATGCGGTCTCGAGACCGTTTGATCTCCATGCGGTCTCGGGACCAGTTGGCTCCATGCGGTCTCGGGATCGGTTGGCTTCATGCGGTCTTGGGACCGTTTGACTCCATGCGGTCTCGGGACCGGTTGGCTTCATGCGGTCTTGGGACCGTTTGACTCCATGCGGTCTTGACACTGATTGGCTTCATGCGGTCTTGAGGTTGAGTTGATCTTTTGTGATTTTTTTTGTGCTTTTTCTGTATATATAGAAAGGAAAAGTTAGTCTGATAGTATATTTACAAAAAGGGATAAATTTAGGATTATGTATAGTTTTAACTTAGAAAGAGTATGGAAAACTAAAGAAAAGGGTTAAGATAATCGTCCAAAATGGGAGGTTATCACCCCCCTAACTTAGAGTCTGGCTTGCCCTCAAGTTAGATGGAGCTGAGACATGTAATGGCGAGGTGATTTTATTTAGTTACGATTTCCATACTCTTGTTTCAATTTTTAACCTGAGTTCCCCTAAGGCCATATCAAGTCTTATTGCTTGCCTTGACTCTTTCAGATTTCGAGAGTTGCTCGGGTCTCAGGTTCTTTCCGTATCTCGTAGTTTGCATTGGGACCACCTTTATTTTGTGCATGTTGTTGACTCTAATCAGCTTTGTACCTCTCTAAAAGACCTACTGGAAGCTAGAGAGGGTATGAGGGTTGGCTAAAGGCTTGAAGTGTAGCTCCCCCTTCAAGTGGGGGAGGGGCTATCTATGCTTTTAGGATCTCACTACCGGGCACGACACATCTGCCTTTGTGAGGGCAGCTGAATGTACCGGCCGGGTGAGTCCTTTATGAGCCTTTCATATATTTAGATACCTTAGGGTTTCACTACCGGGCACGGCACATCTGCCTTTGTGAGGGCAGCGGAATGTGCCGGCCGGGTGAAACCTTCATCGGTTCTTTATATAGATCCTTATTCATGGCACAACTCTCATAATTTTATTCGTCTCTCTAGCTTTTATTCGATAACTCGCAGGCTTGGGTTTTTGGGGTTTTGCTAGGAAAATTATTTTGGGCGGCCAAGCCTCTTTTATTTTTGAAGAGAGGAAAGTTGTCCTTAGGGTTTTTCAACATGCACTTATTTGGTTTGCGATCCACTTGCAGAACTTCTTAATTTGGAAGTTGCCTGATTCCCCTCTCATCCTTGAGAGCTTGGCTTATTTCTGCCTTGATTTTGACCTGTGGAGAGTCAGATAAAGAATTGAAGCAAAAGCATGAAAATCCATAGTGGAGTGACATTTATTAAATCACCATTAAATGTCTAAGTGTTATTTACTTTTGGGGACTAACATAATTCTAGAGTTAAATGAGGGTGATTTTACTCGAAAAAGGGTTAATAAAAAAGAAAGTTAAAAAGGGAAAATGTATAAACAGAGAAAAGAAAAGAAGGAAGAGGGGTGTAAAAATGATACCTCACCCTTGTCTAATGTACCCCCCCTAACTTATCACTCACTCTGTCCTCAGAGTGTCAAAGTGATAGGTTGAGAAGTAATTAGGACAAGGGCTGCAGGCTAAGGTAAATCTGCATTTGCCCCCGGGGAATGAAGTAGATTGGATGCGAACTGTCCTCGTAGAGCATGGTAATCCACGTCAGTCATCTTTTTTACTGGTCTTTGGAGAACGATGATGGTGTACATCCACTAGAGGACGTGGAAGCCACAGTCATTAGATTGTCGAATTTGCTGGGGGCATTTGTGGCAGAAAGAAGGGCGGTGAAAATGCTCTTTGTTGTACGCCCTTGTATGCTGACTCAGAAAATTGATTAACTTGTCGGTGCACTCCTTTGCCGCTACTTCTGTTGGCATCTTTGGTGTCACGACGTAGTTTCTCTATCCTGTGTTGTACTGGCTATCGGAACTGTTATATATTGTGGTTGTTCCTTCTGGGAGATTTGTTGCCAGGAGCATCCAGTGCTCATGATAGAGGAAAGGTAACATGATGAATGTCGGCGTTGTGTGTTGTAGATAGGATATCAGCGCGTCAGTTGTGCTAAAGTTCTTGAGCTTTAGAAGATCATCTTTCATATATGGGGACGACATGTATGTTTTTGGGTTGTTTTGGCCAAGTAGAAACTTATAGGCAGCCATTAAGCTTACAGAGAGCGATCCTTTGATTTGTAAAGTCTCTCGTAGTGTGTCTGCCATTACAAGAATGTCCAGAGACATGAATACCAGTCCATCTTTTTCGACTGAGAGCCGTGCCATAATGAGACACAGTTCGAGGTCGGAGAGACCTTTGCAAGCATCGCGATCAAAATCAAGAAAGGTTGGTTCGATGGCAGACAGAGGATCAATATTGCTTGTAGCTTGCTTGGTATCGGTGACTGTCATATTGGTCTTTTCTGACTCCTTCAGAGTTTGTCGGAAGGGTCTCCGTTGCGGTCGCTGGATAGCTGAGAAGAGGTAGCGAGGCACGTCATCTGGTGCCATAGTTGGGTCCTTGAAGAACCGCCTATCACATATGAGCTCCATGGCATAACGTCCGCGAAAGGAATGAAAATATTCAGCAACCGGATCGTTAAATGGGATTTCTTGGTTCATCGCTTGGATGTGACGTATGGTGCAAAAAGCGCAATCCCCAGATCCCTCGGCGGCTTGAACTTGAGGGTTTATGATTTTGAACCAAGGTTGACTCCAATCTTGGCGGAGTGATGGGCGTGCAGCCCAAATTAACTTGAGCAGTCGGAAGGGTATACACCTTGCTTCTCCTACTGCTTCACCGACGAAGTTTATTGTGTCGGATGGTAGCTCGGTGCCACAGAAATTATACACCTTGGCATCCCGAGCCTCGGTATCCACGATCATAAAAAGCCAGTGGTCCGAAACTTGGAAAGGCACGGTCAGATAATGTGCCTGACGTGCTAAACCAGCACGCAGCTGCTCGATCGACTTTGCTCTTATGTCTTTGTATAAAAGGCCAATAGACAGAGCGGGCGAGGAGTTAAATACCGGCTGTTGCCGCTTAGAACTTTTGTACATTTCTATACTATTGGCGAGGAGGACAGGGAAGATTGCCATAGGCATCGTGGACCGAGGTCGGAGGATGCTGCGGAAGTCTTCACGTGTCATCTTACGCCTAGTTTTTGTATTATGATAAATTATGTCTTCCCCCACCTTTGCATCGTCCACTATAGTGTTCAGTATAAAAATGTCCTGAGCATCTAAAGTTGAGATGGCCGCCATATCCAGGTCATGCATTTTGTGCGGCATAGGTGGTGGCGGGGGAAGTTCTTGTGGAGGGGGAGAAGTAGGTTGTTCTAAGTCCTGTTCATGGCCTGGTAGATCATCATCTGAGTCGGAGGTAGAATCGAGGTCTTCATCGGTGTCTAAACTTACTCGTTCTGCCTCGCCCTCGTCATAGGGAGAAGGTGTGGGGAGAGGTGGGGCAGTTGTTTTTGGTGGGTTGGCACTAGTTCCTAGTATACACTGGTGGAACTCAGTGTAAGCCACATCTTTAGCAGCTTCCCCGATGGACCCCAGCGTGGAATAATCAAAGAATTGGTCCATGTATGACATGTTGACATTATCGTAGTGTGGGGACTTAGGGTGATTGTCACTGTCGTGGTGACTTTTGTCGAAACCTCTGTGAGAAGGTTCTGTTGCATTTCCAGGGTCCTCTCCATCATCATGTTTATCACCAGAGGAGGTGTTATCTTTGTTTGAATCAGCAGATGAGTCAGAGTCATCTTCTTCGTCATCATCGGCATCCTTGTCGTCCGCTGCCTTGTCTGCTTGTTTTTTACTCATGGACGTTTTGCACCGCCGATGGGTGGCTTGTAACTCATCGAAAGCCACTTGCAGATGCTCGTGTGTTTCGATCAGTGCATCATGGGATTCTTTGAGGTTGGTATATCTACCTTCGGCGGAGAGGATACGTGTTGTAAGATTTGAAACTTGAGCATGTAGCTGTTGGATTTCATCCTTATTGGACTCCTCTTGGCGATGTTGTAGCTGTGTGAGTGTGATTTTGATGGTGTCCAAGCGTGTGCTCAGATCTGCTTGTTGTTGTTGGAGCTCGTAGAGAGTCTCTGGCAGAGGCTGAGTCCGCATGGAGATCTCATCGACTTGCTTCGCCGTTGCTTCTTGCTGACGCCTCGCTCCAAGGACCAGGTCCGGCAAGGTGTTGTAGTGACTGTTGATGTGCTCAACTTGCTTAGCCACCTCATCTTGTCGTTGCTGGAAGCCTTGGAGGATGGTAGGCAAGGCTCAATGTTGTTCGTCGATTGTGGCCACCTGTCGTGATAAACCCTACACATAAGAAAAAATAGAATTTAATATATTAGAAGGATCGGTGAGGAGGTTTCGGACAGCGTCGAATTGACGGCCGAATTCCTCACCGATATTGGCAAAAGGGACCCCAGGAGCGGAAGGGTGGGATGGTTGGGGTCTGTGTGGGATGGTGTTAGTGTTTTGCGGAAAAGACACTGATGATGCCCCGAGCTGCATAGTGACTGTGGTTGTAGTCACCAGTGGTGTCGGGGTGGTGGCGGATGTGAAAAGTGGTGGAATTTGTGGTGAAAGCAGTGGCAGAGATAGTGATGGGGTGGAAACCGTGGAGGTGAAAGGGAAGGTGGTAAAGTCGGGCATAGAGGTGGAGAAAGGAGAGCCCGAAGGGAAAAAGGGTGATGAAGAGGATGTGAATGGTTGTGTGGATGTGATGGGGAAGAAAGGAGTGGTGGATGTTGGAAGGGTGGAAGGTGGAGTGGTGGCAGCGGTTAGCTGCTCGTGTAGACTCTGAATGAAAGAGTCGATTGAGCAGGATGTTAAGATTTCTTCATGGAGCTTCTCGGCCTCAGGATTTGGCTTAGATGTTGTTGTCCCCGACAGCTGTTGGGCCTGTGATTGCCTTCTAGAAGATCGTTTGATAGGTATTTTTGTTGGTCGAGCTGCCGGGGCTGTGATGCTCAGCTCCGTTTGTCCCGCTGTAGCTTTATTTTTGGTTGTTTTAACTGAAGCTAGTAGTTGTGAAAGCTCCTCATCAGAGAAGAGGAGATGTTTGGTGTCGTACTTTGCTAGCTCCAGAAGCGGGATGAGTGTTCTGGATGACTTAACCATAGGTCAGAAGACGTAGTGTAGTTTCCCATCCTTTTCCTTGATGATGAAGGAGTTCTTCAGAGTTTGTTCATTGGTAAGGATGTCGCCCTTTAGTTGCATGCAACGGGGTAGGGGTCTGTCCATCTTGAGGTATTTGATAATAGATGTGACATGCCCCCCCATGCAGATTTCTTTCCCCAGGCTGGAGGTTGATAGTTTCTGGATCAGTTGTCGTCTGATTTTGACCGGCCTTTCATTAAGAATAGACCAGAGAACGAATAGATATGAAATTATAGCGTTCCCCCCCCTCTGTCCTGGGGAAGAGTGCGCCAGCGAGAATTTTGTGCAGGGTGCGCACAAAGCCAAAGTGTATATTTGACGCTTTGCATGTCTTCACGTCATAGGTGGGGATCCTGGTTAGAGATATCCAAAATTTGTGTCTGTTGAACTCTGAATGTTCGGTCCCCACCTCCATGGCTTTCCGCAGCTGGTCCTGGTTGTCAATGAAGATTGTGTTCAGCATATTTTCTGTTATGAAAACCTTGCTGCCGAAGATTTAGGTGACGAGCCTTCTGTCGCCCCCGTCCCGTGACCTATCCATGATGTCGATGGGCTCCTTGGTCAGAAAAGTGAAGAATTATGTAGAGGGTTCGGAGTAGGATACTTCAGATACTAGACACAACCTGGCGAGGTTGGCTTTGTCTAGCACGTCGAAGGTGCGGTCGTATATCCCCATCCTACGCAGTATGCTGGAGCACACATACTTGGTGGGTTTTAGTGTTTTGTCAGCGGGGAGGTTGATTTGGATAAAGAGGTTTTCTGGTGGTGGTGTAGTGGTGGTGATGGGAGTGAAAGTGGGGGTGGTAACAGGGATGGTGGTGGTAGTAGCAGGAATGGTGGTGGTAGTGGTGGTAGTAGCAGGGATAGTGGTGGTAGGTTTTGCAAAGGGTTGATCCATGGCAGAGGTAGGTCGAACTTGTTTTCTTGCCCGTTTCTTGGAGGGCTGACCAGTTGCGGTCTCCAGGACCTTGCGTTTCCCCTTTTGTTCTGTGGCAGGGGATTCCTCCTCGGAGTTAGGATTGTACTCCGATCCTTCATCATCAGAGGAAGAGATGTTTTCCACTTCTTCTTCAGGTGCCTCTGCTAGGCATTTTTTGATGCGGTCAAGGTCGCATAGGACTTGCATCATCTTGACATTTGGTGGCGCCTTTCCAGTCCTCTTGAAGTCATCTCTGATCTTCTGGAGCTTAGATTGTTCTATCATCAGTTGCTCCGTTGTCCAGATTGCAGTGTCTTCAAAGCTGGCCGCCTTCATTGCTGGTGATGCCATGGCTGAAAAAAGGGAGATCAAGAGTTAGAATAACATATTTAGAAAGATTTGATTTTATTAATATTTATGTATTTTTGTATTTTTATTGAAATTAGATGAATGTGCAAGGTCAAATGGTTTCAAGACCGTTTGGTTCCAAACAGTTTCAAGACCGTTTGGTCCCAAACGGTTTCAAGACCGTTTGGTCCCAAACGGTTGCAAGACCGTTTGGTCCAAAACGGTTTCAAGACCGTTTGGTCCCAAACGGTTTCAAGGACCGTTTGGAGAACGAAGCGTCGCGTGGTCATCGACGAAGGCGAAGATGAAGGTAAAACGGCATAGCGACGGCGGATGCATTGGCGACTACGGAGAAAGTGGCGGTGATCATCGGCGATAAGGGTGATGGTGAAAACGATGATAAAAACGACGGTGAATCCGGTGGTGAAAACGGCGATGAAGACAGCGATGAAAATGGCGGTGGCTCTGGTTATGGAGACGGCGGTGAAGACGGCGACAGTGGGCAGGGGCGTTGGTGAAAACGGAGAAGACGATGGTGGTGTCGGCGATGGTGAACAGAGCCGATGGTGGCGGGGGAAGCTCTTGTGGAGGGGGAGAAGCAGGTTGGACTACCTTTCCGTAGGTGATAACGGCGGCAGTGAGGAAGCAAAGGACGGTGGACGGAGGTGCGGTTGCTGTGAAGAAGCACGGGAACCACGTCGGAGGAGGAGAATCATGCGGGAATAGGGGAAAGCAAGAGAAATGGAACAGCACTGCGCGAGAATTTTTTAGAAGGCTCGTGAGTCGAAGGAAAGAAAAACGAGGGGGTAGGGTTTATATTTATAGGAAACGGGGGGTTGACTGGGAAAAAACCCTAAGTCAAATGGTTTAGCGACCGTTTGGACTCCAAATGGTTTTGAGACCGTTTGGCTCCAAAGGTTTTGAGACCATTTGGTCCAAACGGTTTCAGGACCGTTTGGTTCCAAACGGTTTCAGGACCGTTTGGTTCCAAACGGTTTGAAGACCGTTTGGATCCAAACGGTTCGAGGACCGTTTGGGAGGGTTAAGGTCGAACGGATTTTTAAATTTTTATGTTTGTTTTAGTTATATGAATTTTTTTGTATTTTCATAAGATAAACCTAAGGTAAAATAAAAGAACGGGAAGTAAAGAAAGAAACTGAAATCTTGGGTTGCCTCCCAAGTAGCGCCTGGGTTTTACGTCGCTGGCTCGACGAAGCTGAGGTTGTTATGCTGATGGTGTGGCATCTTTAATTTCTATGGTTTGTCTTGGTATTTTGTCTTCTGGAGTGTAGTATCTTTTTAAACGGTGACCGTTGACCGTTCTTTCTCCTCCGTTGTTGTCAATAATAATGGCTGCTCCAGTTGGGTGGATATGCTTTATAGTGAAAGGCCCGGACCATTTTGTCCTAAGTTTTCCGGGAAACAACTTGAGCTTGGAGTTAAAGAGGTGAACTTTATCACCAACAGCAATATCTTTTCTCTTAAGGTGACCATTGTTCCACATTTTTGTCTGCTCCTTATATATTCTGGCGCTCTGATAGGCCGTCATGCGGAGCTCCTCTAGCTCCTGCAACTGGAGCTGTCTATTCTCTCTTGCGCTTTTGAGATCGAAGTTTAATTGTTTGATGGCCCACCAAGCTTTATGTTCCAACTCTACTGGCAGATGACATGACTTCCCATACACCAAGCGGAACGGGGTTGTTCCGATAGGTGTTTTGTATGCAGTTCGGTATGCCCAAAGGGCATCAGAAAGTTTGGTGGACCAATCAGTGCGGTTTTTGTTTACCGTTTTTTCAAGGATCGCCTTTAATTGTTTATTAGATACCTCCACCTGACCACTAGTTTGTGGATGGTAAGGTGTGGCGACTTTGTGATTGACTCCATATCTTTTCAGTAAGGCCTCAGAACTTCGTTCCAAGAAATGGGTCCCGCCATCCGATATGACAATTCTGGAAACTCCAAATCTTGGGAAGATAATATCTTTGAACAATTTGATAACAGGCTTGGAATCGCTGGACACTGTGGGTACAGCTTCGACCCACTTAGAGACGTAGTCCACCGTGACCAAGATGTAAGAGAAGCCATAGGATGAGGGGAAAGGGCCCATGTAATCTACCCCCCATACATCAAAAAGCTCAATTTCCTGCCACATGGTGAGTGGCATTTCGTCCCTTTTTGATATATTGCCAGAAAATTGGCATTTGTTACAAGCTTTCATGAAATCGTAAGAATCATTTGATATGGTGGGCCAGAAGAAACCAGATTGTAAAACTTTTATGGCGGTTTTCTTGGCACTCATATGCCCTCCCCCCCCGTGGGTCCGGAATGGCAATGTTCTAGGACCGGGGTTATTTCTTCTTCTGGCAGGCAACGACGAAAAAGTCTGTCGGTGCAAAGGTGGAACAAGTAGGGTTCGTCCCAGTAATAGCGTTTTATGTCGTGAAGAAACTTCCTTTTATCCTGGTAGGAAGCAGATGGGTGGATAATCCCTGTGGTTAAATAATTAACGATATCAGCATACCAAGGGAAACCATGAGTGGCCTTCATAAGCTGATCATCAGGAAGAGAATCTCGGATAGGGATTTTATCTTTTTCTTCAACCTCGATCCTGCTGAGGTGATCGGCCACAACATTCTCCACGCCACTTTTATCTTTGATTTCCAAGTCGAATTCCTGAAGCATTAACACCCAGCGGATAAGCCTGGGTTTGGCATCCTATTTTTGAATCAGGTATCGGATGGCAGAATGGTCGGTATAGACGATAACTTTAGAGCCAATCAGATAAGAGCGGAATTTTTCAAACGCGTAGATGATAGCCAGAAACTCTTTCTCCGTAGTGGTGTAGTTTTTCTGTGCTTCATCTAGCATTTTAGATGCGTAGTAGATAACATAGGGTTTCTCATCAATCCGCTGTCCTAGAACGGCCCCTATGGCATAATCACTTGCATCGCACATGATTTCGAAGGGCTGCGACCAATCTGGAGCTCTTAGAATAGGTGCAGAGATTAATGCATCCTTAAGGGTAGAGAAACTTTTCATACACTCCTGATTGAATATGAACTCAGCATCTTTGGTCAGGAGTTGGGTCATGGGTTTGGCAATCTTTGAGAAATCTTTGATGAATCTCCTATAGAATCATGCATGACCCAGGAAAGCTCGAACTCCTCTTATGTCCTATGGAGGTGACAGCTTTGAGATAACATCGATTTTTTCTTTATCAACCTCTATTCCCCTATCACTTACCCTGTGTCCGAGGATGACATCTTCTGTTACCATGAAATGGCATTTCTCCCAATTCAAGATAAGGTTCGTTTCCTCACATCGTTGCAGAACTTGTCCAAGATTTATTAAACAGTTGTCGAAAGAATCTCCGTACACTGAGAAATCGTCCATAAACACTTCCATGACGGATTCTGTTAAATCGGTGAAGATAGCAGACATACATCGTTGGAAAGTGGCGGGTGTGTTACATAACCCGAACGGCATTCTTCTAAAGGCATATGTCCCAAAAGGACATGTGAAGGTGGTTTTTTCCTGGTCCTCCGGGTGTATGGGTATTTGGTAAAACCCGGAGTAACCGTCAAGGTAACAAAAATATTTTTGGTGAGCAAGGCGTTCCAGGACTTCATCAAGGAAAGGTAGAGGGTAGTGGTCTTTCCTTGTGGATTTGTTCAACTTTCTATAATTAATACACATTCGCCATCCAGTTACAGTCCTGGTAGGCACTAGCTCATTTTTGTCATTTAGCACTACAGTAGTGCCCCCCTTTTTTGGAACAACCTGAACGGGGCTGACCCACTGGGAGTCAGAAATAGGATAGATCATGCCGGCTTTGAGTAATTTAAGGACCTCCAGACGAACTACCTCCTTTAGATTAGGATTCAGTTTTCTTTGATGTTCTCGAGAGGGCTTGAATTCGTCAACCATAGGAAGTCTATGCATACACAGGGCTAGATTTATGCCTGTTAGGTCAGTTATCTTATATCCTATGACCTTTTTATGCTTCCTGAGCTCGTTCAAAAGCTTTTCTTCTTGATCTCTGGTAAGGGTGGAGCTGATGATGACTGGGCATAGTTTTTCTTCATCTAAGAAAACATGTTTGAGCCCTGTAGGTAAAGTCTTCAATTCAGGGGCTTTCGGTGGCTCAGCTGCTTCTATAATAGTAACGGCTTTAAGTTCTTCAAAAGTGGCCTTTGGTGCTTCTTCGGTCTTTTATAGATGTTGGAGGCACTGTTGAACTAATTCATTCGCGGAGAATTCAACCTCTGGATTGATTAGAACATTTTCAAGTTCGTCAACTGGCTCGGAGATTTCCAACTGTGACATTTGTTGAATAGCATCAAGGAGGAAAACCTCCTCTTGGATGTTGGGGCCTTTCATACTATTAAGGACTCAGAATTGAATTGCTTCTTTTCCGAGCCTAAGAATGATGGTACCAGCTTCAACGTCGATCAGCGCTCTAGAAGTAGCAAGGAATGGTCTGCCAAAAATGATTGGATACCTCAGGTCTTCTTTAATATCCATGACAACGAAGTCGCACGGTACGTAAGCATCCTTGCCTATCCTTACTGGGATATCTTCAATGATCCCCAAAGGTGCGGTTATAGTGGAATCAGCTAATTGGATAGTCACTGCTGTAGGCAACAATTCAGTGAAACCCAGACGTTTGCACATTGAGTAAGGCATAATAGATATGCTGGCCCCAAGGTCAACTAATCCTTTTTTAGCAGATGCGTTGCCAATGCAACATTGGATTCCGAAGGAACCTGGGTCCTTCTTCTTTTTTGGCATTTTGTTTAAGATGATGTCAGAGGTGGTCTGAGAAAGCTTAACCATTTCTTGCTCCTTGGTGATGTACTTTCTTGATAATAAGGTCTTGAGGTATTTCGCCCAGGCTGGCACCTCTGAAAGAGCATCAAGGAGCGGGATATCAATGTATAGTTTCTTCATTGCCTCTTTGAACTTTTGGAACCTGGTGTCCATCTTTGTTTCTCGTAGTCTTCTTGGGTACAGGATTCTTGGTTTATATTGCAAAACTTCAGGTTCTGTGGACACTTTATCTTTGCCCTTTGTGCCCTCTGGGGGCTTCTCCATTCCTTGTTGCGGGCTCTCATTCGTCATAAAAGCAGGGGTATCATCATTGTCCAGGGTGATCTTGGTGGTCTCATGAAGAGTGCGTCCCGATCTCGTGGTGACAGCATTTAATTGTTCACGTCTGTTCTATCCATGCTTAGGATTTGATTCGGGCTACCCAGAAAACGTACCTGCTGGGGGCTTTAATTGTGCAGCAAGCTGAGCTTCAACTGCTTTCTGCTGAGCTTGCTGGTTAGCAAGCATAGTTTGTTGCGATTGTAACATCTGCCTGATCAAGGATATTTCATCTTCCGGTTGGGCAAGAGCATTTTTCGGAGGAATTGGTTGCTGGGTTTGATGAGATTGTTGGGGTGGTAACGCCAGCTGAGGTTGTTGAGTATGCAGTTGTGGATGGAGTGGAGGATGAGTGTACTGGTAGTAGGCTGATTGGTTCCTGGGGTAGTTAGCCCTAGGGAAGTTACTCCTGTAATTCCCTTGATTTTGGTTGAAGTTGTTTGGGAATCCAGGTGGTAGCCTACTAGTAGATCCCCCCTGTGTTTGATGCTGAGGATTGGCAGTCCCAGTAGGGTTTCCATACTGAAACCCTGGATGATTCCTTGGCTGATTAGGGTTGTAGTAGACTTGCCCAGGGATAGAGTGGATAGAGTTAACTTGTTCTGGTAGTTGCTCTTCCGACTGATCAACGATAGGTTCATATGGTTGTGGTGGTGGATGCAGATCCATCATCACATTATATAGTATACCGCAGGAAAGGGTCGGATGGTCAGAAGCATGACAAGCCTCACAGGATCTTGTGGCGGCCTTGACTTGGTGAACTATAGGGGTTTGCTTCTTATCAATCTCTTCGAGAGAAGTCTCGAGAGCTTGTTGTTTGTGAACTATAGTTTTCAAGGCTTCAGCTATAGCCTTCATTTCTATAGATTCTTCAGCTTTGTAAACCTTGAGAACACCTTTACCGGCTGACCATCCCCAGTTGGACTGGTTTTCAGCTCTGAGTGTAACAATCTTCCAAGCGTCCTCATAATTCTTTCTCATGAAGTTTCCTCCAGATGAGGAATCTAAAAACTGCTTGATATCATTACTTACTCCCCGATAGAAGGTTTCTATCAATTGATTCTGGGAGATTCCATGATGGGGGCATTTTCGTAAAAGTTCCTTAAACCTTTCCCATGCTTCAGCCGGGATTCACCGGGTAACTAAGAGAAATGATTGATCTGCCCTCTGATCTCATAAGTCAGTGAGGGGGGAAAGAACTTCTCTAAGAATTTTTCCTCAAGGGGAGCCCAGGTAGTTATTATAGGTTCCTGGTCAAGAGAGTTATACCAACTCAGGGCTCTCCCAGATAGAGTGAAATGAAACAGGTGAAGCATTATAGCATCAAAAGCGACTCCGGCTTGTGGAACCAGGCGGCACAGCGCCTTAAATCTTTTCAGATGATCCATGCAATCATCTCCAGAACCTCCGGAGAAAGAGATGCCTTGCATGATCTGGATCCACTAGGTCTGAATCTCGAAGTTGGGGATATTGATAATCGGAGGTCGGACCGGGTGGTTATCCTCATAGTTCTTCGGGACAATGTAGTCCCTCAGTTGTTTGTTCCTTAACTCCAACTGGGCAGCTTGGATTGCTGCATCATTTTCAGCTTTAATGCAGGCATGTTCTTCTGCATGAATCTCGGCTTGGATCTGAGCACGAGTTTCAGCGATGAGTTGTGCCCTTTGAGCGGCAATGGCAGCGTTGACCCTTTCCATCACCAAAGCAGCCTGGCATTGATCTTCAGCCATTTGTCTAGCTCGTTGGCGATTGAGTCGAATGCGACGATGAAAGCTTCTCTCTACCTCAGAGTCATACTCTAGATTAGAGGAGAATCCGGGGTTATGCACTGGTTGCATACACGATTTCTACCTGATTAGAGAGAAGAAAACACCTTTTAGATGATGGTAGAGATATAATGAATTCAAGTCAATATGAACTAATGATTAAAAGAAAGTGTAAAATCCTAACCAACTAGGAAGGTACTAAATGAAATTAAAACGTTCTGTTGTCCCCGGCAATGGCGCCAATTTTTGATGGAGCTTTCACTTACGTGGAATTGCGTGCACCAACTAAAAATCCTAAAGATGGTAAGTCTTTAGGTTTAGCCTTGATTATACTAGATAGAAAACTCCACCCACATATGCTAAGATACGTGGAAGTCTTATCGCAGTATAGTTAAGGGTCGAATCCATGGGACAACGGTCTTGTTGTAAGCAACAAGATGGAAAACGCTAGAATTTCACTTAATCACTCAATAGTTGGTATTTAGATCGAAAGTTGGGTTTTTTTGTTTTAAAGCTAAGTGCAAGTAAAGAAAGTAAGTAAATCTAAGGAATTAAACTATGATAAAGATCACTAGGGTGTGATCAGTTTTTCACCGCCACTACACATGGATCAACACATGCAAAGCAAAACATAACCTGCAAAAAGAGTCTAGTCAGTTAGTATCCTTGTAGACTTAGCTTCCTTTCGGAAAGCTAACTACGAGAAGTGCGGGAATGTTGCAACGCCAGCCATTCCTGAACAAATGGTCACTTACTTTGCATCATTCCCCTCACAAAGTGTGTTCCTCGACTTACCAAGGTTGCACTTTCATATGTCAACTGATTCCATTTCATAATATGAAAATGTAACGTGTGATAGTGAGTTTACTCCACTTCTTGAGATACACTTCCAGATACCGAAATAGGTGCATGGTGGATACATGCACCAAGAACCAACATACAAACGAGTTTCGAATCTAATAGTACAAACGTAGATAATTCATATTAAAAGATAAAGGATAACACAAGTTAAAGATCAAGCAACATGCATTCATTAAACGTTTGATGTCGAACTGAAAAGATAAGATCTCTATATTACAAGTTATGGATTACATTTACATGATATGAAAACATGGGTAGCAGGGCTACTCCCCGCACCCTAGTGAGAGAGACTACTCGCTCATAACTAGGACAAAGAAAGAGGCAAGAAGAGAGAGAGAGAGCGTCATCCCCACAAAGGAGGGAGGAAAGTCAACCCCTTGGAGAGAGAGAAACGATCCACCAGCTTCACAGGTTGCTTGATGATGAGATCTCCCTCTTCCCACCTTCTTTGGCGGAGAGAGGGAAAGCAGCTTCAAGATGGAGTGTGGGTCTCAGACCGACAGCCCCAGGGCAGAGGATGGAAGTCGCAAGAGCTCTGGAGTGATTGAGGCAGCCATTGGGCGTCTGAAACTTGATGCCAGGTGGAGGACCCTTGGGGTCTTATTTATAGGCCTTAAGTGAAGTCCAAACGGTTTGGAGACTGTTTGGATCTCAAGACCGTTTGGGCCTGAGACCGTTTGGACTCCATGCGGTCTTAGGACCGGTTGGTCTCATGTGGTCTTGAGATCGTTTGAACTCCATGCGGTCTCAAGACCGGTTGGCTTCATGCGGTCTCGAGACCGGTTGAACTCCATGCGGTCTCGAGACCGGTTGGCTTCATGCGGTCTTGAGACCGTTTGATCTCCATGCAATCTTGGGACCGTTTGGCTTCATGCGGTCTTGGGACCGTTTGACTCCATGCGGTCTCAAGACCGGTTGGCTTCATGCGGTCTCGAGACTAGTTGGCTTCATGCGATCTTGAGACCGTTTGACTTCATGCGGTCTTAAGACCGTTTGACTCCATGCGGTCTCAAGACCGTTTGATCTCCATGCGGTCTCGGGACCAGTTGGCTCCATGAGGTCTCGGGACCGGTTGGCTTCATGCGGTCTTGGGACTGTTTGACTCCATGCGGTCTCGGGACCGGTTGGCTTCATGCGGTCTTGGGACCGTTTGACTCCATGCGGTCTCGAGACTGATTGGCTTCATGCGGTCTTGAGGTTGAGTTGATCTTTTGTGATTTTTTTGTGCTTTTTCTACATATATAGAAAGGAAAAGTTAGTCTGATAGTATATTTACAAAAAGGGGTAAATTTAGGATTATGTATAGTTTTAACTTAGAAAGAGTATGGAAAACTAAAGAAAAGGGCTAAGATAATCGTCCAAAATGGGAGGTTATCACAAGTTTTTTTCCCGATAGGGTCAAGTATGTTTGATGATATGAGATGAGTTTGACCATGCCACCCTAGCTAAACCTAGAACATTGTATGGTACATGTGACTTGATTAATGTACTAGATATAGCTAGTGGGTTGGCATGCTTGCTTGTATCTAATCTTGTGCATGATATGATTCATGACCAACTGACATGCCAAAACTGTGCGTAAAAATGCAAGTGTACGTGTCGAGTAATATAGGCCTTGTGAGGCCCAAGTCAAACTCAGGGAGATGTAGTCTCAGTGACTACGACTAACTACAGTACGATCAGCTAAGCCGGTTGAAAATGTTGAATTGAGTTTTAACAAATCAAAATAAAATTAAGAGAAAATGAAAATGGTTGATTCGAATATGGTTGAATTCCTTAGGATTACTAGTTTCACCATGGGGTCTCATTGTATATTATCTCTACCGAATTAACATAAATTCCTACTTCTAACCTGGATAGAAAGCATGTAGCCCGAATTGCTCACTCCTGCGATACAATTCACTACCTAAATCTAAGCAAATTCCATGTCTATGGTAATTTATTCTTAGTTTAGGTGCATTATTGAAAACTCTGGGTTCTTTCCACTTCTCATATGTCACCTATTCTAAGGAACGCGTAGGGTAGTGTACAAGTTATGGTTTTCTAACAGTTAAAACCCCTTTCAGAGTGATTATTGGTCTAATACCCTATCGATGGTGATCAAGCACCGATAAGCCATTCAAATCCACACTTATATATCCAGGAATAAAGAGAAACTTATACTAAATCATGTAAATAGGCAATACAATGATTCCCCTGGCTACTCCCGGGTCCTAAGGAAAAGAGGGGTTTAGTCCCTCATGATTTTTAGTTGAGAACACATAGAAGGAGAGAAGAAAAATGTGGGAAACTTGAAGGAGATTTGTTTAACCCCTAGAAAGAAGGTGCTATGGATGATCCTCCTCGAGAAATGTGCATTCTACAGTCTTCTGGTAGAAGAAATGCCGTCGTAGGTGCTCGAATCGTCCGGTTGTCATCCTTCGGTTTTGTGCTCTCTCCCTCTCTTCTGTGGCTGTCGTGCGGTGCAAAAACTGATCCCCTTTAGGTCTGGTCATCCTCCCTTTTTGTCCTAGGTCACTTGCGGTACCACATAACGTGGATCGTTGGATCGGGGCAGCCGATTTTGATTGCTAAAATCCGACAGAGTTGGTGGCACCGACGACATCGGGCTTTGGCCGATCTCTGACTGAGTCGGTACCATCGATTGGAATGTCAGTGGCACCAAGTTGATACAAATTTCTCCTTTCCTCTTTGATGCTATCTCAGTGGCACCGACCTCTATGGTCAGTGCCATCGACTCTCTTGGCCGATTGAGGTTGTCCCTGATGTCATCTCGGTGGCACTGACTCGTCAAATATATGGAATCTCCTCAAATTTGACAAGGACCATGTATTAAGCCGAGAAATATATAAAATAATATAATTATGATTAAATAAGCATAATTTGATGCAAAAATAGTATACAAGACAATTATCAAGATTTATGCACATATAATCACAAATTGACTAACAAATGCACAAAACGAATGTAAACTAGGCATGTAATAAGCGACTCAAAACCCATACATCAAACTCCCCTAAGTTGAATCTTGCTAATCCTTGAGCAACAATACCTTTGGATCTGATTGAGATAAGTCAGCTGAATGACATCACGCATAAGGTACATCTAAAAATATCCACCTTTCGATCCTCCTTTCGGCCTTTACTGACCATTGAACACTAACTACCCTATAGGTGACCAAAAACCTCTATCCAAGATGTCCACCTCCCAATCAATGAGACACTATCAGTTAAAGCAGTTAATATGATAGAATCATTCGGTTCAAACTTGATGCATCGTGTGATCTCCTATCTACGTTGCTCTTTTCTCAACCTACCATCTACGTGGAAGCAGTTCTCCGGATAAAATAATGAATGAGAAGAAAACATTTGAGTGGCCTACCAATAAGATCAACGGGTGATTGAAATAGGTGGTTGCAGAAGAATCATGAGCACATAAAATCATTCATGCAATAAAAAATCATGATGAACCTATGATGATGTGATTTTTAGAATGCTCCTAATGCCTAATCATTGTGGTGGAATGATGCATGCAACTATTATTTCATCTCGATATAAGACAAAATATCTACAAAACTACATCTTGTGCTAACTTTTCTTTATAATTGGGTAGAATTGTGCCTTTGAACTTTCAGAAATATTTGTATACTTTTTTTTCTTTTTTTTCACTTAAGCCCCTTTTTAATTATGATAAAATTGCTTTGGACTTCTAATTGCACTACACCTTTAATTTTTGTAAGTTCTTTCTCTTTTTTTTCAAAGAATGGGCACAATCACTACCTTTTTATTAAGCCAGAAGAAGTTAGGCAAGATTTTATGCAAGAAGAAATGTCATGCTTATGCAACTAGATGACATGCACCATGATTTTTTTGTGCACATATCGTTTTACTATTATATTATTTTTTATGCACTATTGCAAGCAAAAATAAACAATTACTATGAAAGGTCTATTATGCAATGAAAATAAAGAATGACAGCATGTGCTCAATCCTCTTATGGTTGGGTGTGAGTCAAAGGTATGCGGTGGTTGAGATCACACGACTAAGAGACAGAACCAACATAAAAAATCAGATGTCCCTCTCTAATGACATGTGTGAAGGTAATCAAGGGGTTTCTTTCTTGAATTTTAATTTAAGGTCGCGTTAGTGTTTGATCATTTTAGGCTCAACAATCCTTTTCAATCACTTTCTTAAACAAATTAGATGGTCATTTATGCTCTAATGTCCTAAAGCTGACTTACTTAAGCACTTCCTCAGTTGTGTGACTCGATTACTTGCAAGATAAGCTCATACAGGAAAAACAATTATAATGCACCCAACCCAGAGATTGATATTCTCAATTGAAACCATGCATTTACCTCTCCATAGATTACACTAGATAGATTGTGGATCCTACATAGTGGAAAACTAACAAGAAAACTAACTAAAATAAAACTAACAAAACTATAATGAAAGAAAACAAGAGACTAAGATAGAAACTATTCCAGCACCCCTCCAAGCTTGAATTTGACTATGGACTCATAGTCAATATCCTAACTTAAGGGGTGGAACAGTGATACCTAACTCAGAATGGTAGTGGCGGTGGTTGTGTGGGGTCCTGGGGAGAAAACATCCCCTGGAAGGTCAGATCAGACGGGGGCATGTCCGGTGGCATCGGGTAACCTCCAAAGTACCCCTGGCTCTAGTAATGATCAAAGAAAGGTTGTTAATAATTTTCCATCTGTTGTAGATGCTGATGCATATTCTCTTGGTTGGCCAAGAGAAGGTGTTCATTTTCATAGATCACCTGCTGGTTGGTATATAGCTGACCTTGCATGTCCTGAATTCCAGCCATGGATTGGGTTTGCTGCTGTTGATGCGTCTGGATGTCTTACAACATAGTATACATACCCGCCATACAGTAATCATCCTCTCCTTCTTGAGATGTCCGCGGGGCATAAGATGATGAGGTAGCATAATGGCGAGGACGCTTCCATGGAGCCACTCTATGTCTCACAGAAATGGTGGAGTCCACTTCCTCCACGTCGTCGCTTTCCTCTTCGTCCTCCTCAACATTACCTTATTGTTGTCCATCATTGTCTTCGTCGTTCACGACTGACCATTTATAGTTCCTGACTCTCGTGATGTTGAAGATGGGATTAGGAAGTCGACGCTTGTAGAAAGTATCATCAATCAAGCATGTGGTGTAGATGACATCATTTTCTATAGTGATGAGGCCAGACTGCTTAAAATGAAGACAGTTGATGTGTATCCTGGAGTTCAGTGGCTCCAGAGTAGATAGATCAAGGCCCAAGTGAAGAGAAACGGGTGTGATAAGTCCCCCAAATAGTATGGGCGTAGCCCGCATGACGTTGCGCCTTACTTAAATAATGTGCTGGAGAAAGAATACTCCCCAGTTGATCGGCTCGCCCTCCATAAGCTGATACATAAATTACAAGTCCAGCACTTGTACCTTTGCTTATGCTTTGGTTGACTTTGAGAATAGCATGTTGGTCAGCATCCGATGAAGCACCCAAACAAAGGGATGCTCGAAGTCTGCCAAAGAACTATGGTGGAAGTTCAGCCTTTCACCTTCCAATGCTGTCACAAAATCCTTCTAGATGGCATCCAAATCGATGTTCTTAGGTTAACGACATGGCATATGTTTCCACCCGTAAATATCATTGAAGGAATGGAGAGTAAGGGCATAGTTGGTGTTGTATAAGTGAAAATCCACCCTTCCTTCTCTCCACTCGCTACTTGACGTCCGTGCCTGGTCGGCGGTGATGCAAATCTCTAGTGACACCATGAACTCGATTATGATTTCCTTGTACGTCGGCCATCTGCCAAAGATTGGGTTCACAGACCTTCCTGTGAACTCATGTTTCTCAAGGATGTACGCCATATTGTCACTGAATCCCATATCCTCCAGCAGTTGACGATCGTCGTATCACGTTGGTGTGAACGACCTCTTTGCAAGCTCTTCATAGACCTTCCTCACCTTCATCAAGGGCTGTCTAATGCATGGTCATGGCATAAGAGTGCCAGGGGGTCCTCCTCGTCTGGCCATGATGATGGAGTGAGCGGAGAAGAAGAAGATTAAGAAAGGAAGAGCTCAATGAAGCCTCTGGATGCTCGGAGTAGTCACTCATGCTCGTGGGAGTCATGGTTCTTCACGTTGTGAGAAAGAAACAAACCACAACCCCCCTTTTATAGGGCCGGCACTGACCTACTAAGGCAGACTCTGTGGCACCGACATGAGGTCGGTGTCATCGACTTCTGGGGTCGAATCTGAGCCCTCAGTGCATCGACGACTGTCAGTGCACGATCTTCTTTTTCTGGATTGTTGACGAGTCGGTGGCACCGACATGAGGTTGGTGGCACTGACTTTTGGGCGGGATCGAATCTTTGGATAGTCCATGTGGGCGCATCTGAGTCATAGATCGGGGTTGTCCATGGATCGGTGTTTCCTTTGGTCGGTGGCACCGACGTTGGTGTCGGTGGTACCGACATGATGATCGACTTTTTTTTGGTGCATCGACGCACCCACCAAGCCTGGGACACCATGCCAAGTCAGTGCCACCGACTTGTGTGTCGGTGGTATCGACGGCTCATCAATTAACCACATCCGATTTCTACACTTTCTTCATAAATGTCGGTGGGACCGGCATGGATGTCGGTGGCACCGACTTTTATCAGTCAGTATGCCCATCTCTCTGACCCTATTTTGGTGGCACTGGCTAGGAAGTTGCTGGCACCGACTCTACCACAGACTGTACACTCAACAAATGAGTCAGGGTATCATGTTTATAGAAAATTTTCAAAAACTAAGTACTAATAAAACAACTTAATGGAAATGAAAGAAACAAAAATCCTAATGGTTGGGTTGCCTCCCAACAAGTGCCCTCGTTTAACGTTCTAGGCTAGACAACTCCATTGTTAAGATTAATTAGGAGCAATAAGTTTCACCTCATGCTCCTTCCTTATAAAATCTTCCCCAAAATAATGCTTTAATCTTTGACCATTGACTAAGAATGACCTCTCTCCTTCTTTGATCTTAACCGCTCCATGTGGAAACACCTCTTCTATGATGAATGATCCACTCCACCTAGATCTCAATTTCCCGGGGTGCAATTTCAATCTTGAGTTAAATAGCAACACACTCTCTCCCGGTAAAATGACTCTCCTATCTATATGGTGGTCATGAATTTGCTTAGTTATTTCCTTGTAGAGTCTTGAGTTCTCATAAGCATTCATCTGAATTTCATCAAGCTCATTCAATTCTACCCTCCTTGTCTTACCTTCTTCATCTAGATCAAAATTGAGCCCTATTAATGCCCAATGAGCCTTATGTTCTAATGCCACATGAAGATGACACACTCAGCCATAGACTAACCTAAAGGGTGTGGTTCATATGGGTGTCTTATAGGCAGTCCTATAGGCCCATAGCGCATCAACTAACAAATTACTCCAATTCTTCCTACTAGACGACACCGTCTTTTCAAGGATCTTTTTAATCTCACGATTTGAAACCTCTACTTGTCCTTGTATTTATGGGTGATATGGTGTACCCACTTGGTGTGTCACTCCATACTTGTTCAATAGTGCCCCAAATTTCTGATTAGTGAAATTAGTTCCTCCATCACTTATGATCATCCTTGGCACTCTAAATCTATAGAAAATGTGATCCTTAACAAATTTGCACACAACATTTGCATCATTGGTTCAGGTAGGAATTGCTTCCACCCATTTTGACACATAATCTACAGCCAACAAGATGTAAAGGTCAGAGTTAGAGGACACAAAGGGTCCCATAAAATCAATACCCCACAAATCAAAAACCTCTACTTCTTGAAACACATTCAAGGACATATCCTTTCGCTTTGATATGTTACCTGATCGCTGACATGCATCACACCTATGCACAAAGTTGTATGCATCTTTGAATAGGGTCAGACAATATAACCCGCTCTCCAACGCCTTTGTGGTTGTCCTATAACTAGCATGGTGTCCACCTATAGGTAGTGTGTGGCAATGTTTCAACACACTCTCATACTCACCTTCAGGTACACATCTCCTCAAAATTCCATCCCTACATTGTTTCAACAAAATAGGATAATCCCAAAAGTAATGGTGCAAAGAATGAAAAAATCTTTTCTTCTCTTGATAACCCCAGTCAATAGGTAATTCCTTACAAGCTAAATAATTCACAATATTAGCAAACCAGGGATCTTTTTGTTTAAGGGTGAACAACTGCTCATCAAGGAAGGTCTCTAGAATGGGTATATTCATGTCCTTCTCATCTATCCTCTCCAAACAAGATAGATGGTCAACCACCACATTCTCTACCCCTACTTTATCCTTGACCTCAATATCAAACTCCTGCAATAAAAGGATCCATCTAATCAATCTTGGTTTAGCATCCTTCTTCTGTACTAAGGACTTAATAGCCGCATGGTCAGTCCACACCACCACTTTTGCTCCAACAAGATATTGCCTAAATTTTTCAAAAGCAAAGACAACAGCTAGTAACTCTTTTTCAGTTGTGGTGTAATTAATTTGTGCGTCGTTAAGTGTTTTAGATGCATAGTATATGACTGTAGGAACCTTGTCTAGGCGTTTCCCTGACACTGCCCCCACAGCATAATCTGATGCATCACACATCAGCTCAAACAGTTAGCTCCAATCTAGAGCCTGCACAACTGGTGCAGATATGAGTTTTTCTTTTAATATCTCAAAATCCTTTAAACACCTCTCATCAAAATTGAATTCGAAATCCTTTTCCAAAATCTCAGACAATGGTTTAGCAATTTTTGAAAAATCCTTAATAAAGCAGCGATAAAACCTGGCATGGCCTAGAAAACTCTGAACTGCCTTCACTGACGTTGGTGGAGGGAGTTTTGAGATCACTTCTATTTTTACTGGATCCACCTCCAAACCCTTGCTAGACACCTTGTGGCCTAACACTATGCCCTCGCTAACCATCATGTGACATTTTTCCCAATTAAGCACTAAATGTGTGTCTTCACACCTCTGCAAAACATTATCCAAAATTTTCAAGCAATCATCAAAAGACGTCCCATAAACTAAAAATCCCTCCATAAAAACCTCAAGACATCTCTCCACCATATACGAGAAAATCACCAACATACACCTTTGAAAAGTCAAAGGTGCATTGCACAACCTGAAAGGTATGCGGAGATATGCAAAGGTGCCATAAGGGAAGGTGAAGGTAGACTTCTCCTGGTCCTTAGGCTTGATAGAAATCTGATTGTAGCCTGAATATCTATCGAGAAAACAAAAATGGGAGTGACCGGTGAGTCGTTCCAAAATATGTAATCAATGAATGATAATAGAAAATGGTCCTTAAGTGTAGCAGTGTTCAACCTGCAATAGTCAATGCAAACTCACCATCTGGTCACTAATCTAGTGGTGATTTTCTCATTAGATGAATTAGTAGTGATAGTAATTCCCCCCTTTTTAGGCACTACCTGCGTCGGATTAACCCACAAAGAATCTGAAATAGCATAGATTATACTTGTCGATAGTAGATTTATCACCTCCTTCTTCACCACCTCCGTCATAATTGGATTTAAGCAACGTTGAGGTTGAATGACTGGCTTTGCTCCTTCTAGCCAAATCTTGTATTGGCATAGGGTGGGAGAAATCCCCTTGATGTCGGCCACAGACCACCCAAAAGCACCTCGATGATTCTTTAACACAGTGATTAATTGTTCTTTTTTCGAGATACTCAATGATGTCGATATGATGATTGGTTGCTTCTCCTCCGCGGCTAGAAAAACATACTTCAGATGAGGCAGCAGCGGCTTGAGCTCTAACTCGGGTGGGTTTAAAAATGAAGAAACCAATGGTGGTGGTAGTGGTCCCAAGTCCTCGAAATGCCTTGTATAATAACATGGCAACACCTTCAGAAGTCGTGTACATTCCTCCAATGACCGATCCCGAACACAACCATCCATTATGTTCATTAGACATGCCTCTAGGGGAAGCTGTGAATGGACTTGTAATATAGAATCCTCCGCGTCATCATCCATAGTAGATAAGCTCAATTCCTCTTCTCCATCATCCGGGTATCCTACCGCCTTGGCAAGTGAGACCACCTTAGTGTTTTCCATGATGTCCACAACAAGTGTACCCTTGTCCACTTTTGTCATAACATGTGCCATGTCCAGAAATGGTTTTACCAAGAACAAACAGATATTGTTATTCATGTGTTGCATCATATTACACTATTCTTTAGCATTGGATGACTTGGAATTATCCGGCATGGTTATCTCAAACATGTCATCTTTAATTCCCATAGTCAAGCAGCCTCTTCCCATCTCTAAGATCATGTTGGTTGTTGCTTGGAAGGGCCTTCCTAGAAGAAGCTCGTTGCCATGTTCATCTTGCATCTCCATCACTATAAAATCTGTAGGAAAAACAAACTGGTCCACCTTGATAAGAACATCCTCACAAATGCCATACGGTGTCACTACCGAGTTGTCCGCTAACTAAATCGTCATACTACTCTTCCTTGATGTTTTGAGACCAAGCTTCTTGAAAGTGGATAGGGGCATCAAATTGATGCTTGCCCCTGAATCATAGAGTGCCTCACCAAACTTTGTCTTCCCGATGTAGCATGTGATGTTGAAGCAACCCGGGTCTTGCCTCTTTGGTGGAAGCATGCCTAAGATGAATGCATTGACTTTCTCTCTTAGTACCACCACCTTGGAATATGGGATCTTCCTCTTCTTGTTAATGATATCCTTCAGAAACTTACCATATGAGGGTATGTGTTCAATTGCCTCAATCAATGGTATATTTACCAGAAAGCTTCCTAAAGCTGTCCGGAAACTTCTTGAATTGTTGATTCATCTTTGTTGCCTTAAAGCTATTAGGGTATTGAACTGGTACTATATGTGTCCTCTGATGTGGTGGCACATATGAAATCATCCTTTTCACCTCAGATTCTTGCTTTTGCTCCTCCCCGGTGCTAACTACCTCAGGTTCTACTTGTGCCTGCTCTGCCACTGAGTCACCATTGTCAATGGGCTTAATCACCTCAGTCTCCTCAGTTTGTGGGGTCAATGTCTTCTTCCCACTTCTTAGAAGTATGGCTTTGAGCTGCTGATTTCCCGTTGGAGTGTCAATATTTCCTACAAACCTCTACTGAGAAGGCTTTTTCAAAGTTGCCACATATGCCGCTAGTTGAGACAAAGTTGTCTCAAAGATCCTCACCTAGGCCCCTTGGTTTTGTAGATCACGCTGGAAATTGTTTATCAATTGCTCATTTTGCTTCACTATACGGTTGAGAATCTCATTTGTGGTCTCCTCTGCTACAAGTCGCTGCTAGTTATTCTTGTGCTGGTGTTGTTGATCAGGGTCTTGAAGAAAATTGTTTGGATCTTTCCAAGAGAATTTAGGATATTTTCTCCACACATAGTCATTGTTCTTGTAGCCTTGTTGTCACATATACTTCACCTGGCCTTCTTCATCTGATGAATTATTGTCCTTCTCAAGCAACTTCTTTGCTATCAAGTCTAACTTTTCATTCAAGGATGTGATGACTTTAGATTCCCCTATGCTCTTAATCTGCTATGGATTGTCTCTCTCATTACCCCATGCCTGATTCTTTTCCATGTTCTTCAAAATATCCTGACATATTGAGGGTGGGTTATTAAGAAAGAACCCTGAGCCTGTACTATCCAAAGTAGTCTGTTTTCTTTTTCACAACCCAAAATAGAACATCTTCACTTGATTTTCTAAATCTATCCCATGGTGTGGAACCTTCTTGAGCATGATCTAAAAGTGCTCCCATGCCTCAGAATAAGATTCGGATGCATGTTGCCTGAAGTTGTGGATATTCTTAATCAACTCATTTGTTTTCTCTAGAGGAAAATATCTTTCAAAGAATGCTTCAACCATTTCATCCCTTGTCTCGATTAACTCTTTTGGCAGATTGTGCAGCCATTCCTTTGCCTTGTCATCCAGCGATGATGGGAATAGCTTCAGATAGATGGAGGTTTGAAGAAACCTATCGACTTTGACCATGACACTAATTTCCCCAAAATTGCTAATATGCGCCACTAGATCTTCATGAGCGTTCCCATAGAATGCTTGTAACTTGACGAGTGTGATCAATCTTGTACTGAGCTACATTCACATGTTGCTTTTTGATCGGCCCTATCTGTGCATCTGAAGAGGATGCATTTATCCTCTCCTAGATGGTCCTCTCTGCTCCTAGATTTTCGTCCCCCATTGCTCGTCGCCTGGGTGACACTGGTATGCCTTCTAATGAAGTTGTTTGGATAGGATCCTCAACAGCGACTGGAACCTCAGGTGTAGCTTCTCTGTAGTTTGTGGTTCTCATTGTCACCATACACTAGTACCTAAAAAATTGAAAATAGTAAGCCAAGGTACCTAATAATAAAATTCGATATATGAATATGAAATAAATCCTTTTTTTAAATGAAATTACACAAATTAAAAAGTGGCCTAGAGTGGCCGACCGCAGCACTCGTAGTGCTGAGACGTCGTCATCTCCCTAGAAACGGCGCCAAAAACTTGACACGCCAAAACCATGCATAAAAACACAAGTGTACGCATCGAGTAATATAGGCCTTGTAAGGCCCGAGTCAAACTCAGGGAGACGTAGTGTCAGTGACTACTACTAACTACAGTGTGATTACCTAAGTCGGTTGAAAATGTTGAATTGAGTTTTAACAAAGAAAAAGAAAATTAAGAGAAAATGAAAATGGTTTATTCGAATATGGTTGAATTCCTTAGGATTACCAATTTCACCATGGGGTCTCGTTGTATATTATCTCTACCGAATTAACATAAATTCCTACTTCTAACCTGGTTAGAAAGCCTGTAGCCCAAATTGCTCACTCTCGGGATACAAATCACTACCTAAATCTAAGCCAATTCCATGTCTATGGTAATTTATTCTTAGTTTAGGTACATTAATGAAAACTCTAGGTTCTTTCCACTTCTCATACGTCACCTATTCCAAGGAACGCGTAGGGAAGTGTGCAGGTTATGGTTTTCTAACTATTAATCCCCCTTTCAGAGTGATTATTGGTCTAATACCCTATCGATGGTGATCAAGCAGTGATAAGTCGTTCAAATCCACACTTATATATCCAGGAATAAAGAGAAACTTATACTAAATCATGTAAATAGTCAATACAACGATTCCCCGGGCTACTCTCAGGTCCTAAGGAAAAGAGGGGTTCAGCCCTACATGATTTTCAGTTGAGAATACATAGAAGGAGAGAAGAAAATTGTGGGAAACATGAAGGAGATTCTTGTAACCCCTAGAAAGAAGGTTCTCTGGATGATCCTCCTCGAGAAAAGTGTGTTCTACAGTCTTTCGGCAGTAGAAACGTCCGTCAGAGGTGCTCGAATCATCGGATTGTTGTCCTTCAGTTCCGTGCTCTCTCCCTCTCTTCTATGGCTGTCGTGCGGTGCAAAAACGGATCCCCTTTAGGTCTGGCCATCCTCCCTTTTTGTCCTAGGTCACTTACGATACCACACAACGTGGACCATTGGATCGGGGCGGCCGGTTTAGATTGTTGAAATCTGACAGAGTCAGTTGCACTGATGGCATTGGGCTTTGGACGATCTCTGACTGAGTTGGTACCATCGACTAGAATGTCAGTGGCACTGAGTTGATATGAATTTCTCCTTTCCTCTCTGATGCCATCTCAGTGGCATCAACCTATATTGTCGGTGCCATCGACTCTCTTGGCAATATGTTATGAAATAAACACATTGAATGAACATGTTGAATGATAAAATAAACACGTTGAATGATGATCTCATTTGGATTTAATGATTGTGAAGATGTTTGCTTGAGAATTCATAACACAGATTCTGATAATACACCTTGGTATCATATGAAGTTACAAACAAAAGCCCTAATGTAATAGGGATAATGATTATGTAAACCTAATGTCTAGAAGATATCATAATGTAAGATTATGTAACACTAATGTCTAGAAGATGTCATAATGTGATAAAACAAGAAGTAACACGTATATGACCAGGATGAGTACACCCTGGATGATGATAACCTATGTGTGCATCCCATGATGGGGGATGACCTAAAACCTATGGGTGGTTAATGGCATATGATGGATGTTAACTTTGACTCTTAACTATGACCTTAGATGAATTTTGAGGATGAAATTTCTTGTAAGGAAGAAATGATGTAACAACCTCAGTTTTCTCTCTCCTCCATTATACTCTTTCTTTCTCATCAAGTATTAATTTAATAGCTAATAGTTGGAGATGCTCCAATCTGATCACTCCTATTGCTAATCTCTTGATATGCCACTCTAATTTGAGAAATTGGGCTAAGTATTATGCTACATCATGTTATCTTCTTGCATCTAATATTGAACATTATCACCATGATATTATATCTTTCAAATATGTGTCATATTTTAGTGGTCTCAATTATCTTTCCAACGGCATAAGAATCACCTCATTTGGACCATCCTAGCCCAAGTTATGGAACAATGAAGATATGTCTTTTCAACTTGTTTTTTTTTGGATTTTCGACCTTATTGGGCCAAACCTTGAGGTGTGGCCTGGTAGCCACCACCTTAATGGTGCTAACCCTAATGTGCATATAACATCCACCATTGGATCTCATATCCAAGATCCAAAGGTACTTGATCGTCTTCCTCCTTGTTCTGTACGCACTCTAGTAGAGTTGCTTTTGGGGCAACCAATCAGCTCAATTTTTTATCCTTTTTGAACAAATGGCACCCCCAATAGCCTTGTTTCTTCATCCCCTTCATTTTCCCTATCTTTTCTCTAGTTTTCATGCACCACAATGCCCCCCTCTCTTCTTCTTATCCTTCTTTTGGCAATGGCACCACCTATGACACCTCATCTCTGGCGAGCTATGTAGGTTGGCTTCCGGACACAAAGGGGTGCATTAAACCTCCCCCTTAATTCCTCAGGGTCGAGGCAAGATCCCCTGACACTAATCCCTTTGCCCTCAAGCCTTCATGCCCATATTCTTCATGGATCTGATGAGCATAAGTGTTGCCGCCACCACTGCCAGGCGCGTCCCACGCAAGCATGCATGAGTGAGCACCGACAACCAACAACATTTGCAAGTTGGTTGTCCAGCCACGAGTGGCTCGCTACCACAAGGTAGGCACGACATGATGAATGGTCACTCACCACATGGCTATGGACCCTACAAGTAATCAATGAGAGGGAGAGGTGCTATGGCCGCTTGATCTGAGACCAACGGTCCTAATTGGCCGCTGCATTGAGGAATGGAATGAAGGTAACTCTTATGTCTTGTTCCTATAGTTTTGATCTAAGAATTGAAAAATACATAACTCTCTATTCCTTTATCCAAATATAGAGAACCTATATACCAAATTGATTGTCTCAAAAAGATATACAGTCTAGGCATAGTTTTATGACATGATTATGCTCCTAATTTTCATGTTTCTCTAAAAGACTATGTTGAGAACTTTTGATGCATGACCATGTTAAAGCATGAAGAATTATTGATTCCCTACACTCCAAATAATCATATCAATAACATGTTGGTAATTTTAGTCACAATGGGACCCATTTCCCCCTTCTTTCCCTATGATTTACTCTAATGCATGTTTGTGGCTTATTGATGATATTAATATTGAACCTTGAACAAAGTGGAAATATTGCACCCTCATGTCATCCAATCTTCCCCTAACTCTGAAATCAGTATTTTTGCACCCCTCTCTTGTACTTATATTAGTCCCTAATATCCTTATTCTTAGGTTTGATTCTTGTGTGACCTAAGGAATGATTATGTCCCTTTTATGCTAATGGATGTTATACTATAGATTAAATGATGACTATGACCCCTTTGCACGTCAAGTATATTAGATCTTTACAATCATTATTTATGTGTTTCCTAATTACTCTAATGCTTAAGGTCATCCCCTCTTAACCCATAATGGTGTGCATAATCCTAATTACTCCAGTGGTTGCCTTATTTGACTTATGTTGCTTGCTTGTCTTCCTTATGCCCCAAATGTGATGTGGACTATGATCTCTTGTATATACCTTCTAAATAAGTAAATAACCTTCCTTATGAACACCATGATGTGGATGTATCACTTGTTCATTTTTTATACCCTATTGTGTAAGTGAACTATTATGATCACTACATGTATGATCAAATGTTGGTACCTTATGGTTGTTTTTAATGCCTAAACCCTAGGAGACATCTACCCATATTAGAATGTGATTCTTATGTCCATAATGTATTGATGTAAATCATGATTTATGCTTGGATCCCTTGTCTTGATCGGACCAGGACCTTTTATGCCCTATTATGAGTCTTTGACCTCATACTATGCCTTAGTGACCCAAACCTTGAAATTTTCATAGAAAATGAATGGAACATCAAATGACATGAAATCTGAACCACACCTCTATGATGACCTCTAAATTAGTAAAAGACCATATAATTCACTAATAAGCAACATTGAACCTAAATTAGCCAAAAATCCTATAAATAATCTAGTTAAGCTTAATGGTGAGAATCTGGTGCATGTATGCAATCTTATGCTTAATCACGTGTGTCTTATGGCTAGATGGTCAAGGATATGATAAGTTAAGAAATTATGAATTAGGTACGGGATTTAAATAGTTATATGATTGTGGATTTTTTGCTTGCATGCTGATATGTATGCATGCTTGTTTACTTGTTCAAATATTGCCATGTTGTATGATAATATTGTACTGGATGCTTGTCTCGTCTTGTTGTTTATAACTTGCACACGTAATATAGAACTCCATTATACAAATGTTGAAACATGGTTTTGCTCTATGACTTTGGTTATTGAGGTCCCTCACGTATAAAAGGGTTAGCTAATTTGAGCAAATGGATAGTTGATCAAAGGCCTTATGATACACGATAAATTACAGGATCTCATTTTTCTAGGCACTTAACTTGTTTATTCTCGATTGTTACTCCTGGAAATATTTTCAAATTATGCAAAGCTTATGTATATGTATCTTTTAGCCCTGTACTCAACACATCGTGTGCTTGACCCGCCTTGCTTCACATATTTTATAGGTTCAGAGATGGCTAGAAGTTGATGATCATGGTGAGCTATGTCAGGTGTTCTTTTTGTAAGATCACAAGTATACATGAGCAGACTGTGTAAAATTGTACTCTTGAATATGTAATTGGAAGCTTGTAATAAAAGCATGTTGTTGAATAATACTTGTTGAAGTTGAGATTATGATTGATGCTTTTACCTAGTTATCTATTCATGTATTCTAAGCTTTACACTTCTGCATTCACACTTTGATAATACAATGCTAAAGACAGACGTGTAGGTCCTGTCACCATTGACGTTATAGTCATTTGGAGTTAGGATTTGGGTAACAAAGGGTTCTATGACACATACCCTCCCCATAGGTAGACTATTGGGGTCATTGTTACCAATAGCCTCCTCCTTAGGTCAGCCCACCAGCACAGGGATATCTTCCTTAAGACCCTCCACTAGACCCACCTCAACACTAGTGACATATACCCTACCTTCCCTAAGCTTTAGTTTCATGTTGGACAATATGATTCAAAAGTTTGGGGTGGTAGGGCCATGTGCGCCCTCTCTCACACATCTCATATTGACTATATTTGTTCCACCATGTCCCACCCATTTGATTGATTGATGACATCACCCTATATAGTGTAAATTTCTCTATGCTTGCACACATGCATACATGTAGTTCTATTTCATGCATATTTTGAATATTGTTTCAAAAACAAATTATGCCATTCCACCTCATGCATTGCATCTCATGTAGATTTTTGGTAATTTTGTGTGTTTTAGTTAGGATTTGCTTGCTTTATGATTCGCATTCCCCAAATGTAGGTTTAAACGTGATTTAGTGCAAATTTGCACCATTTTGGCTAATTTTGCCCAAATTTAGAATGTCTTGCCCAAGAAGCATGTTTTTACCTAATCTCCACTTTTTTAACTGAAAATCTTGACATATGAAAATGCATACTACATAGGGCTGAGCATCGGTCTAGAACCGGACCGGACTGGACCGGACCAAACCGGACCGGACCACGGACCGAATTTGAACAAATATATGGACCGCAGACCGGACCGTTTCGAGGTAGGACTGGACCAGGATCGGACCGTTTCGAGCTAGGACCGGACCAGACCAGACCGTTTGGACCATAATCATCCTTTTTTACATATTTTACAACTTATTTAATTGTACAAAGTTGATAATCTTAGTCACTTCTAACAATTATATAACTTTAGTATCAAACATTTATACTAGTAGTGATTATATATGTACTTTATTTGTAATTATTATAGAATACACCTTCAAATATACATGAATTTTATATAAAAGTCAATCTGCGGTCCAGACCGGACCGAAGACCGAACTCATCAAAATTCCCGGACCGCAGACCGGACCGAACACAAAATGGATCGGACCGGACCGGACCGAATTGAGCAGTCCGGTCCGGTTTTGCGGTCTGGACCATTATTTGCTCACCCCTAATACTACATACCTATGTTGTTACGACCGCACCTCCCGATAACCCCCAATTAAGGGAGACCGAGAGGTCGAAGCCGCACCCATGACTTCCGGATCAAAGGTTCGGCAATTAACTGTGAATAATTATCACATTTTAACATACTATACTGAAAGCTGTAAGAAAATAAATTTTTGCATACCTTTTTGAAAACTTGGATCTCTAAACTTCTATCTACACAGATACTAATCTATCTGATCAGCCTTTGCACTTTAATTCTCATTTAGTACCACATGTGCCACTTTACTGTTTGTTCTTTTCATTGTACCTAAAACGCCGACAAACAAAACGTCAGTCAGTTGAAGCTGGTATGTGGAGGAAACAAATAATGTTCAACTATGTTAATAATATAATCACTCAATTAATCATTTAACAATCAAGATTACATTTTAAGCCAAACTACTCAATCCATACCTATCCACAACTCTGTGTTGTCCCTGTAAGGACTTATATGGTACCTCTGTAAAGGTGACTTGATGGACCTACCCTCTAGGCAGCCATATACTAAGTCATTCATGACCTCATGGACCTACCCTCTAGGTAGTCATATACCAGGTCAGCCATTACGACACAGAGGGGATCAGGATCTGAGCTAGAAGGCATATACATTATGTGATAGTCATAGTCACTTTATAATTGCAATATGAGCATCCAAACAGTTTAGTTGCATTCAATGCGATTAAAAATTTGGGAATCCATCAGAAATCCTAAGCGGTTATTCATAATTAACCACATACCTGATTTGATGATTTCAGAAGCATTAAGAAAATCCAACCAAGCATGCAATCTAAGTAATTCAACAATCACATAATTCTTGAAAAGAATATGTGCTCTATTGAGTACACACTTTATCAAGAACCTACTTTATTAACTTGGATTCAATTTCTATGGTTTCTAATCCGCATTAAGGTTTCATTAATATTCATTAGGGTTTCTTAGATCAATTTCTCAAACTTTATCCTTTTTAAGTTAACAAACCCTAAAATATCCTTTTCCATTTTTATGAACCTTAATTGCTCAACTATTCATTTTAATAGTCTTTTATACCCAAATTGACTTAGGATCATCACATCCCTATTTATCCATGGATTTGAACAATTAAAAGACATATTCATCTAAATTAGGGTTTTCAAGCTCATTAGTGCATAATCATGCACAAAACCCTAAATTGAACCAATTTTATGAAAAGATCATCTTTTTAGATCATATTCTCACTTTTATTAACAACAGTTTAATATCAACTTGAATTATCCGAATAACATCATCTATCATCAAAAATAAGGGTTTTTCTTAATTAAATCATTAAAGATGATAACTTTATGCCCTTTTCAAAATTCAAGCACATAAACCCTAAATTAGACTAATCATGTGCAAAGTTCTTCTTTTTTGAACATAATGTACCTTTTTACATTTAACATGTTAACATCAACTCTAATGATCCATTAAACCCTATTAAACACTTTATTCATTTCAAAATAGGGTTTCTTAATCTTTAATTCATTAAAGATGATGATTTACAATACTTTTCGAACTATGACAGATTCAGGCTATAAAACTATTTTTAATGGATTCCTTGTGTTCTTCAAATCAAAATTCATATATAATTTATCTAAACCCGAGCTACCAGTTATCTTCTACGAATTTTACAAGATAAGTATAATTGGGTCAATCAAAGGCCGCCACGTCACCTTTTATTTCCTATTATTAGTTTGTCGATGAACAATCAATCTTGGGTGAAAGGAATTACCGGTCCTTGGGCCTTGAACGTGTGTAGAGGGGCAATAGAGTCTTTTGACTCTATTCCTTCTTCTTCCTCGCGTTCCGTCGCACCTGGCGCACAGATGCCGTGAGGGCCAACTTGACAGCAGCCCGCTCCTCACCCTTGGGTGTTGGGTGAGCAGAGTTGAAGCCTCGCCCTCCGGTGAGTGTCTACGGACTCCAATCGGACCTCGATTTAGGCAGGCATCGCCACAGGTGGCTGGGGGAAGTTCTGCAGGTGATAGGATCTGGCCAAGACCCCCCCCGATGGGATAGCGTGTTCACAGGAAACTCATGCCCGGTAGGGCCACTTTGTTGGGTGAGGAACTCCCTCAGATCTTCCCAGCATCTTCTTCGCAGGCATGCCCTAGATGGCATGGCGGTCTGCACGTGTTTCTGCAGCGTTGCTGCAGCGATCCGCCATCTCGCTCCCGTTCCGCACGACCCTGACTCTGTGTTTTGCACTCTACCCGCGCAACTCGAGCACCACCCTCTCCTAGAGGCTGGAGCCACCTCTAGAACGATGCCCCTGCAACGTCCAGGCCTTCTACCCACGTAGGTGCTACGACGGTGCTGCACCTTGGTCTAGCGTTTCTACCCGACGTCGTGGCTGCAAAGTCGAGGGCGCCAAGGTGGTATGCTACTCCACGCCGCACCACCCTTTCCGCACGCATGAGTAGGCACCAACTGCCAGGGCGGCAGAGTTCTACTGTTGGAAAGTTTCTCCTACGTTCCTAGGGTTTGGCACCTTGTTTCTACGGTGAAGATGCCTCCCCTTATATAGGTAGGGGATTCATGGTTCTTGCATCCCTACCAGGGACGAAGAAGGAAAATATGTCATTATTAAATTCCTTCTTCGAGTACAATCCAACGATAAGCATGTATAAAGGACACTCACGATGCTTTAGGAAACTTCCACCCCTTTTCCATGGAAAAAGACAAAACTTAAAATTTTCATTATCTTTCCAAAGGTACTTCAAGGTATCTTCTTTGTTTCGTAATTGACACTATCTACTATTATGGAAACAAAGAATAATCTTATTAAAGAATATATTCTTTTTTTCTATTATTGGGACAATTCCTCTTTTCTTTTCTTTTCTATTCATTAATGAATTAATCTAATAATAGGAATTATGAAATTCCTATCCAAAGGGGAGATTTGTTAAGAAATCCCTTCTGAGAAGCAAAGCATGCACCCTTTTTAACTTAAGTCCAAAAATCAATACATTTCAATTGCAAAACATATGAAAAAATTGTGGTTGGAACATCCTTCCCCTCTTATAGGAATTTTGTCCTCAAAATTCAAACAAGCAAACAAACAATCAATTCAGGATAAGACTTTCCATGTCCATCATTGGCCCATATGTGGCTTTGCCGTACTCATGGCGTTTCCAAAGAACCTTTATCATCACGTATTCTTTTCTCTGAGTTCTTTCATCCTGGCATCTATAAACTACACAGGTGACTCATGCCATTTCAGCCTCCCTTGGGGCTCACTAGGTTCATTGCTCAGCACATGGTCGGGGTACCTCACATAGTTCTCTAAATTGGACACATGGAAAACATCTCCCATTACTCTATCCTGAGGGTTAGGGTCAAACCTAACCTTCTCCACCAAACCATGTCAAAAGAACCCAGGCATCGGGGACTCAGCTCTCTTGTTATAACTTAGAGGGGTCGGATTTTCATGTCACATATTCTTCCATTGTAACTTGTATGTCAGTCTACTTTGCATCTGCTCACGACTCTCATTGTCTCTAGGCTCCTTTCAGCCCTTGCACATTCAAAGTGACTTCATCTACACGCACTGTGGTCCCTTTTCTAACCATCATGTGGCCCTTGTCTAACCATCATGTGGTCCTTTCACCAACATCACCTTAATGAAGTGGTGACCGACACAACCTCCCTTATAGAGCCTCTTATAAAACCTGATACTGGATATGGTGGTCATTGTCACATCTTTCATAGGACAAGAACTATCTCTAGATATCACCCTGAATGAGCACACATGCCCTCATCAGACCCTTTAGTCTAGATCATACTAACCATAGTTAGGGGTGATAAATTATACTAACATGGAGTTCTTCATGTACCTACTTCCATCTTTTGGAAGAAAACCCTTAGGTAAAACTCAAGAACATTTGAACTCGCTTCATGGTGTAGTTGAACCATCTCTCTCATGGGTAGTTCAACTAGATCTGTCCCTTGACTGAACTCTTTCTTTCTCATGTCATTTAGGTAAGGCGACTTACCATAACCCATATTGCATCTCAACCTTCTTTGGCCTAGGGAAGACCTATCACAACATCCATAGTGTTGAGCTCCCATTCCCTCTCAGGGACTCTTTTATCCTCTATATCGATACACTGGGTTACTGGGGTCTGATCTTTACCTCCTGGCTTGCATGGCCACAAACCACATGTAACTTCATCTTAAGCATCCAAAGTGCTATTGCCATTTACCACGGTGTATGGGGATCTTTAATCATGACTTCCTGTAAGTCATGATTCCTCAAGATCGATTCCTCCGAAACCCTAAACCACTCTAGTCGGGGTTTCATCACCTTCTTTTCCAAAGAAGTGCATATGCGGTTCTACCACTATCCTTTCATTGCATCAAAGACTAGACTGGCTAACCAAACAACCATTAACTTTTCAACGTATCTTGTTACATCTGAGTGTTATCCAAACACCTCTCCTTTTCAAACTTAGGGTTAGCCAAACAGCCTCTTCTAGCTTCTAGTCAAACAAGTCAGATACATCTTAACCAGAACATTCATTACCACCTCACATCCTTAGGTATTGAAGACATACGCTTCCATGTATTTCATTTATTGTCTCACCTCAAACACTATGTCTATCTTCATTAAGAACACTCTCTGCTTTCATCATCATGGTGATCAAACTCAACCTGGTATAACTTGTAAGTTCCACATAGCTCATGATAAAAACATCCTCATAAGGGGACTACCTCATTCCTCTTAGTGTTTACAAACCATCCATGTATCATTCACTTTACCAGGGTAGGTTATCTTCTCTATCCCCATTCCTTATGGCAACGTTCCAACCTACATCATCTCTTATCCTTGGTGTATGGCATGTGTAATGTCCTATCTCTCACCCCCATAACAAGAGGAAATAAGCATTTGGCTGCAGTCCAAATACATAGTTCTTCCTATTCCAAGAGTAGAGATGGTACATCCCACCTTGCCAGTACATCTTTAAATCTAAGTTGCAACGTGCCGCATATGTCTCTACATCACAGAAATCATGATATCAAACTAGTCTTGAACCTACTAAGGTTTATATCCTTGGTCATCTCCTCTAGGTCTATAGGGTACCGGCTCTTTTGGGGTCATCCCTCTTCCCCCATGCATCAAGAGAGTGCCCTACTCATCTTCCCTTTGGGTCCCATGAGTTCACGAAGGTGATCAATCTCCTAACCCATGGCCCTCAAACAATGATAGATGTTACCTCCCGACCCTATGGTCATGTGCAACTGGGGAATTAGGCAACTCCTACTTTCATCGGTCTTATCCCTACCTGACCCTAGGATAGACTTAGGATTCTCCATTATAGTACATGTTCACTTAGAACCCTACCCAAGTCTCCATCATCTCTCTTTCTGCATTCATGGGCTGGCTTTCATCCTTTCATAGGGATCATGGCAACCTGCCTACCTTGGTCAAGCCCCATACCGGTTACCTCCATGGTAACACATTCATATGCAATTAGAGATGGATATCTATGGGTCTACAGGTTCATTCTCATACCATGTACTTTTCACTTAACTTCTCAAGATCCTGGGAGACCTCTTCAGGTTACCTTAAACCAACAAAATTGATATACACCCTACCCAAGGGGTCCCTCTCCCAGGATGGGAGGAAAACTATCTCTTGACATCAAGGTCACAAAAGCTCTTAGGTCTAGGGTTTACATCCACATGAGCTTACTTAACCCTAGCAAGCTATTAAGGCACGAGCAGATCACCTACTGTACCATGCTAGGTCATACTTGTTCTCTTTCCTTCAGGTTGGATCAAGATCATACCTTCCTTTATCATCATCCTAGCTGTGAGGGGTCCATCAAACACACCTTAAACTCAAGGGGATTCCGTTTTCCTCTCAACATAAGAAGTACCATGCTCGCTTCTAGGAACTTAACTCTCATCCTGAGCATTAAGTACAGCACATCCCCTCTTAGGCCTAGGAACCCTAGGTTCTCCTTTGGGTATCCAACTGCATGCTCAATCTCTTAACCAAAAATCAAGCATGTCTAAGGTATGTCATGTACTCATATGATCCTTTTATATGAGCAACACCTCAGAGTTGAGTCTTTCTCAAGGACAACCAACTAGGTATAAGGCCTCATAACCTTCTACTACACTTTTCTAGGTCTAAGGAACTCTTCTTCCCACCTCAGAAGGTAAACACCTATACCGTAGGCACGTAGGCACCAGATGCCTCATCTTCACTCTCTAGGGTTTGGTCCCTCTAAAGGCAACCAAGATATCATCAACTTTCAGGGATCGATCATGAGACAACCACTATCATCCATTATTCAGGGTTTTAGGCTTCCCACCTTCTTGTTGGGTTTCCAGCTCTCTCTAGACCTAACCCTACATCCAACCTCACCATTAGAGGTCCTCTCTTCATGAAGGATCAACCTCAAAAACATCCTCTACATGGGTGAAGCTTAGGTTCGAACTTAGGTTTGCTCAAGATCATCCATAAACCTTTATGCTCCATCATAATTCCTTATCCAGAGTTTCATCCTACTATCAGCACTATGACGTGCCCTAGGTGCCAGCTATACCCTACTTGCACAAGCTCATAGGGTTTCTAAGGTCCTTCACTAGCATCATCATCTAAGGAACTATCCTTTACCCTAACATATACAACCCTTCCCAGGGTTGGGTTGCCAAAGGTGCTAGGTCACCCATGGGTCATATGGCATCCCAAAGGCATGTCCTTTCAAACACCTGGTCCAACTCATCTCTCTCTATCCTTCACTTAGGGTTAGGGTTAGCATCATCCTCCGAGGATGTGCAAGGTCTCTACTTGCAATGGAGATCTCCATCTCCAAGACTAACTTATCCTCCTGACAAGAAGGTCTAGCCTCAGGTCTCTTCTGAGGACATGACAACTTATGTCATATGACCTAAGCATGTATCTATTATTTATTTTGCGCTTACTCTATTAAGCTTATATCCATGACATCTTATTTACATGCCTTTCATTAATTTGTTGGAGGATTCCTTAAACCTTATTAACCTTACCCATACCTCAAGAGGGTGAGGAGAAGAAAGAAAACCCTAATCCTTTAGGTCCTTATCAGAATTTTCGTGATGAGAAGGGATGAAGAAGGTGAGAAGTCCTAAAGGTATCTTATTTCGATTCATACCCTAAGACTTTGGCCAGGCAGTCACACGGATCCAGGAGTCCTCGTATTCTGACTAGCGGTACGGAGGAAAATATTGCCAGCCCCCGGTCGTGATCCTTTTCTAGACACCTCCGTCTTTCGGATAATCCTCTAATAACTCCCTTGGGTTCTATGGAGTTTGTAAAATTTAATAATTATTAGTGGTTAACTGAGGAACCCAAGCTCTGATACCAAATTTTACGACCCCACCTCCTGATAACCCCCAATTAAGGGAGACCGAGAGGTCGAAGCCGCACCCATGACTTCCAGATCAAAGGTTCGGCAATTAACCAAGAATAATTATCAAATTTTAACATACTATACTGAAAGCTGTAAGAAAATAAATTTTTGCATACCTTTTTGAAAACTTGGATCTCTAAACTTCTATCCACACAGATACTAATCTATCTAATCCTCCTTTGCACTTTAATTCTCATTTAGTACCACATGTGCCACTTTACTGTTTGTTCTTTTCATTGTACCTAAAATGCCGACAAACAAAACGTCGGTCAGCCGAAGCTGGTATGTGGGGGAAACAAATAATGTTCAACTATGTTAACAATATAATCACTCAATTAATCATTTAACAATCAAGATTACATTTTAAGCCAAACTACTCAATCCATACCTATCCACAACTCTGTGTTGTCCCCATAAGGACTTATATGGTACCTCTGTAAAGGTGACTTGATGGACCTACCAGCTAGGCAGCCATATACTAAGTCATTCATGACCTGATGGATCTACCCTCTAGGTAGTCATATACCAGGTCAGCCATTACGACACAGAGGGGATCAGGATCTGAGCTAGAAGGCATATACATTATGTGATAGTCATAGTCACTTTATAATTGCAATATGAACATCCAAACAGTTTAGTTGCATTCAATGCGATTAAACATTCGGGAATCCATCGAAAATCCTAAGAGGTTATTCATAATTAACCACATACCTGATTTGATGATTTCAGAAGCATTAAGAAAATCCAACCAAGCATGCAATCCAAGTAATTCAACAATCACATAATTCCTGAAAAGAATATGTGCTCTATTTATTACACACTTTATCAAGATCCTACTTTATTAACTTGGATTCACTTTCTATGGTTTCTAATCCGCATTAAGTTTTCATTAATGTTCATTAGGTTTTCTTAGATCAATTTCTCAAACTTTATCCTTTTTAAGTTAACAAACCCTAAAATATCCTTTTCCATTTTTATGAACCTTAATTGCTCAACTATTCATTTTAATAGTATTTTATACCCAAATTGACTTAGGATCATCACATCCCTATTTATCCATGGATTTGAACAATTAAAAGACATATACATCTAAATTAGGGTTTTCAATCTCATTAGTGCATAATCATGCACAAAACCCTAAATTGAACCAATTTTATGAAAAGATCATCTTTTTAGATCATATTCTCACTTTTATTAACAACAGTTTAATATCAACTTGAATTATCCGAATAACATCATCTATCATCAAAACTAAGGGTTTTTCTTAATTAAATCATTAAAGATGATAACTTTATGCCCTTTTCAAAATTCAAGCACATAAACCTTAAATTAGACTAATCATGTGCAAAGTTCTTCTTTTTTTAACATAATGTACCTTTTTACATTTAACAGGTTAACATCAACTCTAATGATCCATTAAACCCTATTAAACACTTTATTCATTTCAAAATAGGGTTTCTTAATCTTTAATTCATTAAAGATGATGATTTACAATAATTTTCGAACTATGATCAGATTCAGACTATAAAACTATTTTTAATGGATTCCTTGTGTTCTTTGGATCAAAATTCATATATAATTTATCTAAATCCGAGCTACCAGTTATCTTCTACGAATTTTACAAGATAAGTATAATTGGGTCAATCAAAGGCCGCCACATCACCTTTTATTTCCTATTATTAGTTTGTCGATGAACAATCAAGCTTGGGTGAAAGGACTTACCGGTCCTTGGGTCTTGAATGTGTGTAGAGGGGCAATAGAGTCTTTTGACTCTATTCCTTCTTCTTCCTCGCGTTGCGTCGCGCCTGGCGCACAGATGCCACGAGGGCCAACCTGACAGCAGCCCGCTCCTCGCCCTTGGGCGTTGGGCGAGCGGAGTTGAAGCCTCACCCTCCGGTGGGTGTCTGCGGACTCCAATCGGACCTCGATTTAGGCGGGCGTCGCCACAGGTGGCTGGGGGAAGTTCTACAGGTGATAGGATCTGGCCAAGACCCCCCCCCCGACGGGATAGCTTGTTCGCAGGAAACTCATGCCCGGTAGGGCCACTTCGGTTGGGTGAGGAACTGTAACATCCCTGACCTGGGTTATAAACTAACCCTAGGTGTTTTGCCTAAATATGTAATTAAACCCTGGTGATTATCTTTTGGCATGTAACTAAGTTCCTAAAGGAACATATACTTTCAATTTTGTCCTTTTTAAACAAAGTTGTAGTATTGTTTGGTAATACAGGGACCTTTGTGCAAATTACCCAGTCAAGGGGTTAACTTGCAAAATTACACAGGTTGAGATGTTCCTCTCATGATGAGTCATCATATGAGTGAATATGATGAGGTAAGGTGGATTTCCCAAGCTTGAGCACCAAGATGCAGCTTGTGGAATGATCCTTGTGCTTAAAAACCTTATTTTGGTGTAAAGTGCAATTTACCCAAAATGTGGGGTGCAACTTGTGATATACACCATCTAGAACATCTTTTATGACTCTTGGCATCATTTAAAGTTATAATGATGAATAGGTCACTTCAATTGAATAAATTAAATAAGAATGATAACCCTTATAAATTAAATAATCAAGTTATAAGCCTAATAACCCTCCTATATGTGCAACTTAGTAAGAAGTTGACCTTCTTCACCTTTGGACCTTGGGTTTAAGATGAGTTTTTCTTAAGTATGAAAGGAAGAAACGTGTCTTATAATAAGGAGAAGGGACGTGCCTAAAAGAAAGGAGGGACCTAATTAAGAAAAGGAGAAACTAATTGTCCTTATGTTGGAAATGACCCTAAGATATATACACCCTTCCTTTGTTTGTAAAGGAACGTTTTCCTTCACTTCCTTTCTTATTTCCTTGCTTAGACCGACTTAGGATAGAGCTCTGGAGAAGAGGAGAACGTCCAAGCAGTTCTAGGTAATCTTTGATCATCATCTTGCTCAAATTCATGGAGGAAATCATGTTACAAGGTTGGTTTGCTAGTTTTCTTACTTAGCTTTCTCGTTCTAGCCATCTTTTCCCAACCTTTCCTTGGATAAACACCCTTTGCCGACCTGTGGAGCTCAAGACACCATTAAAGACTTGAAGCTTGAAAGCTTGGAGCTCAAGGAACGACCTTAAGGCGGGTTTTATAACTCTAAACCTTTTGCTTTCTTATGCATATCTTTGTATTTGCAAAAGTAGCTTGTTCTTCTTTTCCCCATCTTTCCTTGCTTTCCTGCAACTAAAACCACGAAGAACATACCTTAATCTGGAGGTAGAAGAAGATGGGTGTGATTTCCAAAGTTACTTTATCAAACGGTCTTGTTTTTCCCCCCTCTAACCAAACCGTTTGAAAGGCAAACGGGTTCACTAGGTCGGTTTGGGCAAACGGGTTCCAACCCATTTGAGGGCATTGACCAAGCGTGGACCGTTTGGGTTTTCTGTTCACAATTATGTAGGATAATGACCCACCACATTTGAGGGGTTAACTCCAAAGGAATCGTAGGTTGAAGGCCAATCAATTAGGCAATAGAATTGAATTAAGTACTGATTTTCCAAACTAATTAACTTGAACTTTTGGGCAAACGGGTTCCAACCCATTTGAGTGAGTTGACCAAGCATTGACCGTTTGGGATACCTGTTCATAATGTATTGAATTTCATTCCTACAAAGAATTGTAATCTAATTCCTAACCAATTAAGAGTTGAAGACACTTCAATAACCTAACCCTAATCGGGTGAAAGTTGTTGATTCCAATATAGATCTTGTTGAGTTTTGGGTTGAAGGACCCAAACGGGTTCCAACCCGTTTGGGGGTTCGTCCAAACGATCTCACACTCGTTTAGTGACACCCCAAGATCGTTTGGAGTCTAGGGTTAAAGAAATTTGATGGTTTGAGGGCCCAATTACAAGATGTTGATAATTGATGAAAAGTGCTGATTTTTAATTTAATTAGGGCTCAACCCTTATCAAATCATTTTGGTTTTTGGTCAAACTTTGGGAAAACGGTCTCAAGATCGTTTGGAGGACATCCAAACGATCTCAAGACCGTTTGGGCCAAGTTTGGGCCCAATTGGAGTTCAATTGATGGGTTCAATTACACTTTGTTTCACATTATTGAAAATTGATGATTAGCCGATTGGAAACCCTAATTGAGTTAGACTTAACCCTAATTGGCTTTCAATTGAGGGTCACTTTGGAGTCCAATTGATTGAGGCTCATCCTAATTGACTCAATTTGTAAGTGGTTAACATGGCTTTGGCCAATTAAAGGCTTCAACATAGGAAACCCTATTCAAATATAACCTATGTGTCACCTTTATGTTCATGCGGTTTGAACCCAAGTTGGTCCACACTCCTTTGAGTCCAAACGAATCCACACTCGTTTAAGCCCAAACGAGTCCACACTCATTTGATCTCAAATGGGTTCACACTCTTTTGATCTCAAACGGGTTCACACTCGTTTGATCTCAAACGGGTTCACACTCGTTTGATCTCAAACGGGTTCACACTCGTTTGAACTCAAATGGGTTTACACCCGTTTAAGGTCAAGTGGGTCCACACCCGTTTAAGGTCAAGTGGGTCCACACTCGTTTAAGGCTCAAATGGGTCCAAGGTCGTTTGAGGTTAAACGAGTTCAAGGTCATTTAAGAATCAAATGGGTTGAAGGTTAAACCCTAAACCAATTGGAGACCTTCAAGGTTGATTATACTTAATCACTTGAAAGTGTAAAAGGTTCAATGATGATCTAATCTAAACCCTAATGGTAACCTAAGATGTTAAGATACTAAGTGGCTAATGAATTGACCCATGATGATGGTCAATGGGTAAATTACCAAAATGCCCCTGAAAGGTTCAATTGAGTGATACCTTGTTTTAATCAAACCCTAATCACATGATAGTGATGAGTTGACTTGTGTTAATCAATGAGGACTTAACCCAACCTAATCTAGAGTGGTGTAATCACTATCTACTAGTTAGAGGAGAGAGAAAGTACCAATTATAATGGAAACTCAAGTAAAATACCTTCAATATACATGAATGTGCAAGTTTAGGTATGATCCACTTATGTGAGATCATGGAAACCCTAATTATGATAATTGATGAATCTTAATCTTATCTGAGGTCTTTAATGATGATGTTTCTCATACATGGGGATGTTATGAGATCATTTCACCATGAGGTGAATAGTAAACCCTAATTCTAGGGTGATGACATGTAATGTGAATAGTAAACCCTAATTGATGAAAATCAGGGAAACCTAGCTCTTGTATGAGTAGGGAGATACAACTTCTTTAAATGAATTATTTACTATTATCAGTTGATTTAACCATGCAGGTTCCTATATGAGGATAATCATATCCAGGTATGGATGATGATACTATATTCATTAAAAGCATGTTGTTAGCTTTATGAATAGTGACATATATCCTGATGCCTTGTTAATAGCATCTTATGAGATTGATAGGATGTGAGAGCCATGAATACCATCAAGGTCATGCTTTAAGAGATGACTTGTGATGAGAGTATTGAGAAATGATAATTGACGAGAGTTAGGCTTGTTACATTTAGTATTCTTCCTTCATAGCTGCTATGCTAATGATTAATGTTTGAGAACTTGTATGATGATAAAAGAATACTAAATTGTACCTTACTAATCAAGTATAATCATACCATGTAGAGCTCTGATCATAGATCCATCATAGTCAGAAGTTATATGATGGTGAAGTAGGTTTTCCTAAGGGAACTCCTGGAGCACATACTTTTGAGTATGTGGGGTATATGGATGTGTAAAACCTTACATCCTAGTGTAGGAATTGATGTAGATGTATCTTAATCTATCAATCCTTCACTATGTGTTTATGCCGGGGTGATGTAACACTAATCTCCCGAGGAAGTCTTTTATACCGCATCGATGAGAGAAAAACAAGAAATCTTTTGATGGCGAAGAGAGTACAGAATGCCACTGTAACTCTAATAGCGAAGTACCAGAATACCCTGGTAAGCTATAGAAGCAGAGACACTAGATGTCCTGCATGTTGATCCTCACACTGATTGAGGAAGATGAGGTCATAAGAATCCGACTCTTTTGATGACCTATGTATGATACTGATGTGACTTAATAGTGATCGGTTGGAGTATGAGTGGTATACCTCATCTCCACAGGGCATAATGATGTTTGTAAAACATAATCAACCGCGTAGCATATCTGCTTAGATTGAACTACGAGATACATTGGTTGAAGATACATTACTTAGTATACATGTTCTTCATATTCCTTAAATGTTGTTGTTCTACTTGATAACAATCTGTTGTTGATTACCTTAAAGCTTTTATTGCTTATATTGTTCTTGATTGCTATAATAAAGCTTCTGGCGGAGAGTTATAACTCTCACTGGGACAATTATTTAAAATTGTCTCACCCCGTAGATTTCAACTTTTTAGGTGGTCGTCGAGGACAAAGGAACCAGTCTGCAGGTGGTTAGTATCAGCAGCAGCAGCACCAGGAGTAGCAGTAAATCTCAGGTGGAGATTCAGACTGCTGAGTTTTTTAGTTAGATAGTCAGTCTTATGTGTTCTCTGTACTCTCAGGTCCTTGGAGTCTTTTGGTCTGAGATTTTGGTTTTGAGTTCTTGAGATTTTATATCATGTTGTATATAATTACTCAAGAAGTAATTATCAGAGATGTAACAGTTTATCTCCTTTTTATGAAAGAAGTTTTTATGAATTCAAGCCCTTATCTCGAAAAGTTTTAATTTACCGTGATTTTTGTCTTCCGCTGTTAATCGATTGCTTCCGCTAAGTTTATATCGTGGTTTGGAGATCGGAGCCCACAGGAACTCCCTTAGATCTGCCCAGCATCTTCTTCATGGGCCTGCCCTAGATGGCATGGCGGTCTGCATGTGTTTCTGTAGCGTTGCTGCAGCGATCCGTCATCTCGCTCCTATTCCGCACGACCCTGACTCCGTGTTTCACACTCTACTCATGCTGCTCGAGCACCACACTCTCCTAGAGGCTGGAGCCACCTCTAGAACGATGCCCCTGCAACGTCCAGGCCTTCTACCCATGCAGGTGCTACGACGGCGCTGCACCTTGGTCCAGCGTTTCTGCCCGACGTCGTGGCTGCAAAGTCGAGGGCGCCAAGGTGGTATGCTACTCCACGCCACACCACCCTTTCCGCACGCATGAGTAGGCACCAACTGCCAGGGCGGCAGAGTTCTGCTGCTGGAAAGTTTCTCCTACGTTCCTAGGGTTTGGCACCTTGTTTCTGCAGTGAAGATGCCTCCCCTTATATAGGTAGGGGATTCGGGGTTCTTGCATCCCTAGCAGGGACGAAGAAGGAAAATATGTCATTATTAAATTCCTTCTTCGACTACAATCCAACGATAAGCATGTACAAAGGACACTCACGATGCTTTAGGAAACTTCCACCCCTTTTCCATGGAAAAAGACAAAACTTACAATTTTCATTATCTTTCCAAAGGTACTTCAAGGTATCTTCTTTGTTTCGTAATTGACACTATCTACTATTACAGAAACAAAGAATAATCTTATTAAAGAATATATTCTTTTTTTTCTATTATTGGGACAATTCCTCTTTTCTTTTCTTTTCTATTCATTAATGAATTAATCTAATAATAGGAATTATGAAATTCCTATCCAAAGGGGAGATTTGTTAAGAAATCCCTTCTAAGAAGCAAAGCATGCACCCTTTTTAACTTAAGTCCAAAAATCAATACATTTCAATTGCAAAACATATGCAAAAATTGCGGTTGTAACATATGTTCTATTGCTAAATTGTCTTAATTGTTGAATTTCTACATGTAAATCACAGCTCTCATGCTTGTGAATTGTTTGATTGAATTGTAATTTGAGCAAGTTATGAGCGTTTAGGGTTTGTGGAATCATATGATAAAAATATAAAAGTCATGTTGTTCACTCATGTGGTGTGACATTACTTGATGAAATGTTGGAATAATTTTCATGCAGAAGGTCTTATCTTGAGAACCACACGAGCAACCCCTCTTTGACCTAACTTTTCTTTCATCATCTTCTTATATCTCGGCCTCATGAAAGGATGCCAAAGGTACATGTATTCGGCCTTGGCAAGCTCCAAAAAATTAGGGTGGCCATATCAATATGTCCCTGCTTCACTCTCACCATCATGTGCCCTAGATACACCATGGGAAAAAAAAAGGAATTAAAAATGCAAAATGAAAATAAAAGATGCTCCAATGTAATAGCATCTAAATTAAGAAAATATGAATTATCCACTGTAATAGCACGTCAATCTCTTACTGCAACCCTTTATTTTATTTGTATACCCATTGAGCTAGGAAACATCAATCCTATCTCACTTCACCCTTTTTCTACAACCATGTGGGTCACATAGTGTGGTTCGAAGTATGAAATTGAATGAATGAAAGTAAAACAAAACTTTGATTCATCTTTGATTATTGCCATCATGAAACATTCTACCCAGAGCTACATGAAGGCTGTTTGTATTGATTATGTATATTGTACCCTATATGTGAAGTTTGTATGCTTAGTTCTTGATTCATGATCAGTTTGTGAGAGTGAAGAGGAGAAAGGTGTAACACATGTACTTAATCATTGTTAATCCCATTTAACCAATAATCATCTATTGCAATGCATTTATCATTTATGTTTGTTGAAAGAAAATAAAGAGATATCAAGTCAGAGCATACTTGAGGACAAGTATGTTTTAAGTTTGAGGTTGCGATGCATCCCTATTTTAGCTCTTAATCTTGTGCACTTTTGCATTCTTATCACATTTAAACATGTAGATTGCGAGTTAATTCCCCTAATATGTGATTTCTTATCAAATGCACTTTTGCTGCTTTTTGTGTATTTTTCGGGCATTGTCATTATGCATTCGATGAAAAGGAGAGAGACGATACTTGGGTTTCTAAACCATAGGATTGAACCCAGATCACATCCACACATCCCATGGATGGGCAAAAATAGGTTCAAAGTGAAGAGCAATTTTTTGAAGGATTTTGGAGCAAAAACATGCAGTTGGCCCCTCAGAATGGGTCGGGCTACCTTGCCATGACCATAGCCAAAATCCTCAAATCATAGTAGAGATCCAATCTATTTAACCTCAGCCAACACGGTCGTGGACATCAATAAGGTTGTGGAACTTCAAAGCCACCTCACCCGTGGCACCCACCATGACCGTGATGAGGAGCACCCACAATGACCAGCTTGGTTAAGATGCTTGTGGCCACTTCAGCCAACACGGTCATTCTAGATGCCATGATCATGGACACTTCAGCTAGCATGCCCATGCCATACGCAATGCCTATGCCACCCTTCACCCACTACGGCCGTGATGACCACCATGGCCATGCCACTCGCCCTCCAAAACAATCCTCCAACTTGTCCTTTTACCCCATACTCACCTCATCTGTGGCCATCAACCATGACCATGTTCACTCCACTCCACCATGGTCATGGTGACCAAAACGGTGGGGGTGTCTGGCAACCCTAGTACAAATTTTACACAATTTTACCCAAACTACCCCCATTTAACCTTGTACTTCCCTACCACCTATATATACCTAGATGGCAGATGTAGTGCAAGGTTACAACCCCCTTGCATCGATTCCTACCTTCCTTAGTGCATTCAAATCTCCCACCTACTCCCACCTATCTCCACTCCATTCCCACCTTCCTTCACCTCAAAACCCTAGTTTTCTACGGTTTTGGCTACTTCCACCACCCATTTCATGCCATCTTTCTGCCAAGGAGGGACAAGGATGTGGTCTTGCTACTAGATGTAAAGAAGAAGGGGATCTTCCATGAGCTTCATGGCCTTTATCTCTTCTTCTACCTCTTCTTTTACTCTTTTTTGCACTATGAGTAGATAAGCCCTTTGTGGTGGGATGTTTGGGGTTAAAATGATACTTTGATACCATGTTGGGGAAATATAATTCATAAAGTTTATAATTTCGTTCTGTGATGATTGCTTTTTACTTCTATCTCATTTCCCATGTTGCTTTTTGTGGTTTGTGTTTGAAAACAAGAATTACTTGTTGTTTTATTCTTAACACCGTCTAAGTCTAGGAGAAGATGGCATATGTGATGTTGTCTCGGGTGTTGCTCCTAGTTCCAACTAGTGGGTCTCAAGCTAGCACCACATATTCCCATACATATATCCCTTCCCTTACTCCTAGGTGTGACATTTAAGAAACTAGTGTAGGATTTTTTAGTGACATTGCCTAGGAGTTTACAAAAAGCTAGATGGTGAGTAATTTGAGGTGAAGTATCCTCACCTCTTCTCCCTATTCCTACATTTGGCTCCCAATTACACTAAGCAATCTCACCCTAGAAGCCTAGAATATTCAAATCCAATTGAAATATCACCTAAACCTTGGCCCAATGGAGCCTCATAAAGATAGATATGGTGTGAAAGGGTGTGGTTCCCCTTCACACACTCTATTCTATCTATAGCTAAACATAGTCTAGGGTGATTCCATTGCAATAGACTAATTATTTGGTTTAGCAATATAGAACATATGGTAAGGTTTTGTAAGGTATGTTCCCCCAACAAATATCTTATATCACTCCCCCAAATGGCCCACCTCTCTTTAACATTGCTTATAACCAATCTTGCTTTCTTAGTTATTCATGCTAGTTTAGTTGCTTGCTTTAATTGCTTCTTAGTTACTTGTCTTATTTTGGGTAATTTAGGCCTTGCTAGAGTAGTTAGTGGTCTTTTGAGCTTGCTAGTTAATCATAATCTAGATCATTAATTTCTCTAGTGTCTAACTTGCTTAGCTAGTGTAACTTCATCTTATCCTCTTGCTACTGTTCACTTAGTTTCCTTTCTTTGTTAGCTAGAATTAACTTTTTTATGCTTAAATTAGGGTTTCACTTGTCTTGTTTCCTTTCTTGATTTCTTGCATGAACCTTAGTATAATAAAATCAAAGCCACCTTTAAACCCTAAAAAATTCTAATCTGTACTTTGGGAACATATCTTAGTCTAACTTAGCTCTAGTGCCTCCTCTCTCCTTAAGGATCAACTCACCTATACTAAAATTTGATCTTGTGTGCTTGCGGGTGATATATTATAGTTTATGTTATTGTGTTACTATAGGGTCCCTTATAAATTTGAATGATCTCAAGTGTTACTATTCTCTTGTGTGTGATTTTAGAGGTGTGTGCATCTAGTCATAACTCAATTGACTTAGGTGTGTGTATATTCCAAAAGTTACACATAGGGTAGAGGCGCACCAAAACACCACTACAAACTGATCAAGATATGGACTGAACACTTTGTTCATCAGATCTAGTTGAATTTTTTTGGTGCATTGGTTATCCCAAGTGGCATAACTATAAACTCATAATGACTGTACCTAGTCCTAAAAGTAGTCTTTTTTATGTCATCCGCCTTGATCCTCAACTGGTGATATCCTGATCTCAGGTTTATCTTAGAAGATATTATAGCACCTCTCAAATGATCAAATAGATCATCTATCCTTGGTAATAGATACTTGTTATTCATTGTGACCTTGTCCAACTATCGGTAGTATATGATAATCCTCACAAAACCATACTTCTTCTTTACAAACAATAATGGAGCACCCTAAGGGGACATGCTCACTGGTATAAATTCATTCTCCAAAAACTCCTTCAATTTATTATTCAACTCCTTCATCTCATTTGGAGCAATCCTATAAGGTGATTGTGCTATAGGTTGTGTACCATGAACTAGATGGATTAAAAAATTAAATCTCCCTCAATGGCAGAATACTGGGAAACTCATCAGGAAAAACATACTCAACCTCACATACCACAAGTGCATCCTGGATACTAGGACTAGTTACCTTTGTATCCACCACATGCACTAAGAAAGATTCACACCCTTGTCTCATCAACTTCTCTTATATCACAGTTGACACAATATAGGTGAAAGAATCTTCCTATCATCTTGGAAAGTCCAAGAGACATCACCATTGTAGAATTTTACAACCGTGGAACTACAGTCCAAATCAACCTTATACTTCTCCAAGGTAACTATCCCTAAGATCACATCAATCCCATACATATCAAGTGGCATGAGATCCACTTGAATGATGCATCTTGAGAAGGAAAAAAAACAAGATGGACACACTACTCGAAACACTATAGAACTGACAAAAGGGGTTTATGACAAGAGGATGTCATCTCTACTGCATACATGAAAGTTACAACTATTTATCATCTATCTAGTTATAAACAAGTATGTCGCACTTGGGTCAACCAAAATAGATATAAATGAAGAAGCAAATAAATCAGAATGAATAAGTTTCATCTCACCTATTATGACTAGTGAATTGACCACTCCTTCTGTATGAATCATAATGTAGAATCTAGCCACCCCTTTTTGTCATCATCAACCTCTATTAGCTATTCATGATGACCATACCTACAAAGACTTGTCACGTCCTCTAGTTCCACACTGCTATTATTGATGATGTTGTGAGACATGTTGGCTCTGGCTTGATTGTTGTGTGATCTCTTGATTATTCATAGGGAAAGACCATCTTACATGATCAAGATAACTACACTTGTAACATGCCATTGTATCATAATGCATCCTAGATATCCCTATCACAGACACTGACCTAGAATTTTTCACCCCAGTTGGTAGAAATATACCACATCTCCCCTTAATACAAGACCACTTTGACTATAATTATGTCCTTGGCTCAGAAAAAGTCAACCTCTACTAAGACTATTGGTACTACAACAAAGAAAACATTTGATTCTCAAAACTACCAAACGGTGATCCTTAGAAATAGACAGACCTCTTTCTGTCATTGGCCTCTTGTTGCTTCACATTTGTCCTCTCTATCCTTCTCACAAAATCCACAAAGGTGAAAATTTTATCTCAGATCTCCAAAGTAGATGTCTTTCTTTCCAACTCGGTATTCAAACCCTCCTTAAGCCTTCTGATCCTATCCTTCCCTATGGCCTCCATGTGAAGATAAAACCTCAACAGCTCCATGAACTTTGCCTCATGGTCATTGATAGACCACAATCTCTGGTGCAATTGTTCAAATTGATCCATCTCCTCTTCTAGATACATTTCTAAGAAGTAATGGTTGACAAACTCCCACCTAAAATCTTCCCAACTTACCACCCCAGTTGGCCTCTTTTCCTCCTCAATGACCCACCAATGGCCAGCACTACCCTTCAGAAGGTAGATCGCATGCTTCACCTTTCCCTCCTTGAAGATGTTTTGAATCTTAAATGCCATCTCTAGCTCTATCAACCACATATCCACATCAGTAGAGTCCTATGTGCCCTCGTACTTGGTGGCTCCTACTTACTTCATCCTTTCAAAGGTCTTCCCTAATCCCAAAGATTTTGCATTGGGAACATGTGCCCTTAGTTGAGGTATGGGCACCCTGTCTACCAAATGTGCAATCATCAACATCAGTTGCACAAACACACACTACAAAGTTCAATCAGCTATGGTACAAGGGTTGAACAGAGGTGGAACTTGTTGTTCTAGCCTTGTCTCAGGTATTCCTCCATGATTTACCTATCTACTATTGCCATCTCATGATGTCATGTAACTACTCTCTTTGTTCTCTTCCTTTCTCTATAAATATCTACATAACCATAAACCATGGTTATATATGTTAGATTACATAAGAATAGACACAACGACCTAAGTCATATGTCCATGTAGACTCAAAAAACCTAATGTTAACATTCCACTGAATCTTGCAAGCAACCACACTAAACGAGATTACTTAAAAACCAAAACACCAATCAAACATTAATTAACCATACTACTAAAAAGGTGAATAATAAAATTCCAATATTCCATATATTTTCATACCAAGTTACTTTACATAACTTCCATGGCCTCGGCCAAAACCTGAATACAAAAGATGGTGTCTGCATAATTACATAGTTTACATTGCTAAAGGCATATAAGAAAAATCCTGAGTTGATATGCTTCATATAGAAAACTTCGTACCCGGACCTAAGAGTACATGTATGACTCTAGGACTTTATACTAACCATGCCAACATTCTGACACAACTGATTTTCAAACTGTTCCTCCCCATCACTATGATTTTGATGGCACCTCCAGTCACTTAAAAAGATGTGGCAACCCACAAGTTGAGACCCACATCCAATGAGAGATATAACTCCAAAAATAACACTTGCTTACTAGGGTTAAATATGTTAAGCAGTTTAAACATGTAGTATTATAGAGTTCAAAGACTATATAACTTGCATCAAGATCACACATAGATAAATTCTTAAGTACATATGATTTCTCTTACTGCATTATAAGTTGTCTACAAATTAAAAGAAATAAGGCAGGGATCATTATCCAATGTGGAGGATATTTGAGTGTTCAATATGCTAAAGATTTAATAGAGACGAGATGAGCACTCTGGAGAAAGGGGAGACAAACCTAGAAACCTTGACAGTGACAAATGGTGTTTCTCATGATGTGTTAGGTGTCATGGGAGGGAAGGAGATTTCCAGATCTGATAACCTAATAGATCTAACTTCTAGGAAGAAAGTGACATGGGTGAACTTTGTTCAAGTTTCTCTGACCATGAAATCCTGGGCCGATCTGGTTTCTTCGAAAAGTGTTAATGCCCCAGGGAAACTCACAAGGATGGATGTAAAACTGATGGGTGGGAAGTTGATCTACCTGAAATAGATCATGGAAAGGAATCTTGAGAGGTAGAGTTTGATGGTTGTCAGCTATGTGGTGGGCCTAAATCCACATTGGCAAGTTCTCATTTGTCACTTCACCCAGATTTTGGATGTTAAAGTCTCGATTGAAGTCAGGTCGCAAGGAAAAGGATTATTCATCATCATGTTTTCAAATGAATAAGAACTCAACACTGCAATCGAAGGTGGCCCCAGGTTTTTGATTGGGAAACCACTTATATTAATAAATGGGAGCGTGAAGATCCCTTAGAGAAGCTAAAATCGTCAGAAATCCCAATTTGGTTAATGTTCTATGGGTTACCATTGGAATTATGGGACGAGGAGATGTTCAATTGGATTGGTTTGATGCTTAGCAAACCTCTATGAGTCAACAAATTTATAGCTAAGTTCAGTAGAATGGAATATTCCAGGATGCATGTACTTATCCTCATGGAGTTTGTCTTCCCCAAGGTTCTGGATATTCAAAGTGATGATGTGCATTCTAGTACTATCTCATTCAAATATGAATGGGAACCTGATTGTTGTTGGTCATGCAGTAATTTTGGGCATGAACCGAGTCTTTGTGATATGAAATTGGGGGAAATTTTGTTGTCTGGTCAAAAACCCAAAAGTAAAACAATGTGGGTGCCCAATTCGACAACAGTTGCAAAGACACTGGAGGAACCTGAAGTTTTTTGTGATGTAGTTGAGATGTTAATGCTGACTTAGTGTCTGATGATTTTTCCAGGGAAGAACATGTACCTTATGATGTTGTTTCATATGTTTCCATGGTTGTCAGGAATGGAAGAACGTCATCTCCTCTTATCACTCCCATCCCTTCACTAGAATGGGAGACACAAAAGAGGAAATCCAATTCTCCTCCTCGTGTGAGTTCAAAACCTCCTTTTACAGCTAAGAACATTCAGCTAACTCCAAATAAATTTTCTTTTTTAGAAATTTTGAATAATGGTTTAAGAGTCTAAAACCCTATTATCATTGTCCCAAATGGATAATCCACTTTCCATTGTTGCTTGGAATGTGAGGGGCATTCACAATAAGCTTCCCCGCATACAGAAGGAAATTTGGAGAAATAAAGATAATGTTTACATTATTCTTGAATCTAGGGTTAGTAAGGATGATGTCGGGTCTATGGTTGAGTTTCATTTGCTAGGAGCAAAGTTTTTATAAAACTCTAATTTCTACTCACACACTAGGATTATCTTGATGTGGAGGGATGACTCTATACTGATCGATAAATTTTTTGACAATGAACAAATTATTCACTTTGACATTACTATTGGTAATTTTCACTTTCTTTTATCTAATGTATATGGAGCTAATGGGGATTCTGATAGATGCCTTCTCTAGAACTCTTTGAAATCTATTAGTGGCACCTCAATTCCTTGGTACACTTTGGGAAATTTCAATGCAGTGAAATTCAATTTTGAGAAGAAAGGTAAACATCCTTTGTCTTCTAAAAGTATGGCAGATGTTAATAGCTCCCTTGTTGTTACAAGTCTTATGAAAGTTTCTTCTAAAGGTAATTTCTTCACCCAGGATAGTAGAAGTAAAAAAGGTGTTAGTACTTTCTCCAAAATTGGTAGATTCTTATGTAATCTTTCCTTTAAGGCTTTATTTACTTCTTTATTGGGAGAGTCAGTTCCTATTTTGGCAGTGATCATTGCATGTAGATTTTGCATCTTAACTTCTGTAAAAGGAAACAGGCTCTTTTTGGTTCATTAATGCCTGGGTGAAATAGCCAGGTTTCTTAGAGGTGGTAAAGAGTTCCTAGTCTGAGTCTTGTCATACAAGTGCCCCCATGTTGAAGTTTTATAAAAAAAATTAACTCTCTCACATCTGACCTTTTGGAATTAAATAAAAATTTTGTTGTTAATTTCTCTTATGAAGCACAAAATCTAGAAACTATGGCTATGTTATTATAAAAGGAAGTGGATACCCAGTCAGATAATCGATCTCTTTGATTGGAGATTTTTGAAGCTAGAAAATTAGCTAACAAAGCCATTATTGTGGAGGAAGGTTTATAAGATAGAAGTCTAGAGTTCTTTGATTGAAGGAAGGTAACCATAATACTTCTTTTTTCTATGCCTCTCCTAAATCCATAATAATCCATATAGTATCTATGTACTTCATGATGATGGTAAAGTCATGAAAGACTCGAATGTTATTGCCTCCCACATTGTTGATTATTACATCAGCATGTTTAATGTTGCTTCTTCTGATTTAGTTTGTTGGAGGGATGAGTCAAACATTTCATATATATCCAAGGCTCAGTTTGAGGATCTTAGGAATTGGTTACAAAGGAAGAGATTGAGAAAGTTGTTAACAGTTTTAATGCAGACAAAGCACCAGGTCCTGATGGACTTAATGTGTGCTTTTTCAAGTCTTATTGGCACATCATTGGTGATGATATTATCAAAGCTATCCTTAATTTCTTTGAATCAGGGAAACTTTTGGGGGAATGTAACAAGTTCTTTATAACCTTGATTCCAAAGTTCCCCATGGATATACCTACCTCAAATATTTTTGTCCAATCTCTCTTTGAAATGTGATATTTAAAATCATCAAAAAGATCTTGGATAATCCTTTCAGTGATATTATACCAGCTCTTATCGATAAAAATAAGTGGCCTACAGAAAAGGTAGAACCATCGATGAGGATATTTTGCTAGAAAATGATGTGCGGAGTTCCTTTCTAGTCTCAATCCAATAAACTTTCCTTTCCTGTCTCAATCCAATAAACTTTGTATTAAAGTGGATCTAGCAAAGGCGTATGATACTTTCCGTGGAGATTAAAATGGGATTTCCACCTTGTTGGTTGAATTGCGTCCAAGTATGCTTCAATACAGCTTCTTTTCATGTTCTTATTAATGGTGTTCCATCTCCTTCTTTTCATGCCAACAATGGATTTAGACAAGGGGACCCTTTGGCTCCCTAACTCTTTGTGATAGCTATGTAGGGGTTATCATCTATCTTTAATTCTTATGTGAAATCAAAGCATTTGAATCATGTGAAAGCATCTGGCAATTTTGATATATCACATATTATATTTGCATATTATTTATTGGTGTTCTCAAAATCTGACTATGTTAATTCTTATTCTATTTCTGAAATCCTTATGGAGTTTGAGAGACTTTCTAGTCTTAAACTTAATAATTTGAAAATCCAAGTTTTCTTCAACAATAATGTTGAGAATCGAGATGCTCTGAGTGTTATTTTGAACATAGCTAATGTTGATTTTCTTGTTCATTATCTAGGTCTTACTTTGTTTATAGGGAGACTCACCAAATTTTGTGTTCTCCAATTCTTGATAAATTGAGGAAGAAATTGGACTCATGGAAAAGCAAAATGCTATCTTTTTCTGGTAGAGTAGAGCTTGTTGTTTCGACCTTGTCAACCTATCATATGTTTTGGTCAGTTGACTTCCCTTTACCTAAGGGTGTTATTCAAGACACATGAAATATTATTTGAGATTTTATTTGGAATGATATAGAGGGACATAAACATATTCTTACTATTTTGTGGGACTCTATTTGCAAATCCAAGCAAGAAGGTGATTTGGGTATTTGTTTGATGGAGGATTGGTCTACGGCGGGCATGATCAAGAATCTTTAGGGTATATCTAGAAATAAAGAGTGTCTCTAGGTAAAGTGGGTTCATGAGAAATACATTCAACAAGATTCTATTTGAAGTGTGGAAAGTAATCACAATGCCTCATGGTTATGGAAAAGGCTAATTAAAAATAGAAATTTCCTGAAATATAATGTTGACTTCTATTTAGGTTTGGGGGATTCTTTCCTTCTGTGGAAGGACCCTTGGCTATCGTAGAAAAAGTCTCTTGTTGAGGTATGTGATACATCAACTAATTCTAAGGTTTGGAAGAGGTTCTTATTGTAAAGTTAATTCTTGTTTGGAAGATAGCTTGTGGTGTTTCCCTAAGATCATGGGTGGCTCAGCTATAGAGAACATTTTGAATCAGCTGCCCAAGTCATTTAATGCTCAAGACCAGATCAAATACAAAGGTAATATTGTCTTTTATCTAAAACATGTTTGACATATAGTTAGAAGGAATGGTGCTCAAGTTACCTAGTCCTCTTGGGTGTAGAAGAAAGGAGTCACTGGGAATTGGTCTTGCCTTATGTGGAAGTGATTTCTTTAAAAGATCCCTACAGTCAATTACCTGAAGAAGATTGGTTTCAACCTGGCTTCAAGATGTTGCCTTTGCAAAAAATGAGGAAGACCAAGAACACTTGTTTTTCTCATGTGCCTATAGTCTTAATGTTTGGATTCTTTTCAATTTTGTTTATGGTGTTGCTCATTTTGGCTTAAATGATCTGCCTACTATTTCTGGCGAGAAGAATATGGAAACTATAGAGGTTATTAATCACATTTGGCAAGAGAGACATCGGAGAATCTTTGGAGGCTATGATAAGATGGTTGACATGGTTTGGCTTGGTTGCTTCACTAATACGAAGAGTTTATGCACATAGGCATATCGTTCCTTTCTTCTTTTTTGTACAGTTTATGTGTTTTTTTTTGGATTTTTCATTTTTATGCCACTTAGGCAGTTTTGTCACATTCATGTAAATACTTTACTTGTACATAAATCAGAAAGAGTAACACAATGTTTATATCAAAAAAAGATCATCATCCAATGTGATGTGCCAAGTTACCCAAACAGATATAATACACAGCTTGATTACATATTTTATTAAGCCATGGGTAGTTTGGGGCATGCCACTCAAACTACTAGTTGACTGCTACAAAGTCAAAATCAGCCCTATATAAGATCTAGGGTGACCGAACTCCTAAGATATTTTCCCCTCTATCAATATGAGTAACAACATTAGTGGCACATTGGCTTAACTACAAAACAACCTAGTCTTCCCTGGGTATGCAGGCTATAACACTAGTAACCAAGGTATAGAACCCTCAAATCCTAGTTACAACTATAGTCTCTCTCAATTACTTTCACATCTAGGACACGTTCTTTACCTATCGTCAAAACCTTGGGGTTAATATGATAGGGATATACCCTCCCTACACCTGCATATACTCAAAAGCATACGACCTGAAGCTCCTTTCAAAGTATTCATTTCACTATTCAATAAATTTTGACACTGGAATAGTTCTATGGTCTCAGGACACTATTTGATAAGGATTACACTTTATTAATTAAGTTAATTTGTTACAATGAGGCTACAACAATCAAGTTACGTAAAAACACCAAAATATTCTTACAAAAGCCATTGATATTTGCACTTTAGAAGATAGAAAATGTATATAAATAGTTTTTAAACACTCCTTCATAGAGAGCGTAATTTTCCTTGGTCATAGAAGAATTGACAACCAGCTAGAGTATATCAATACATAAGTTATCACTAAGATCAAAATAATATTACCTCATGTAATTGCATCATTAATGTTTAGAATTTATCATGATTAAGTTACCCTTTGTATTAGGGTTTGGTTCAACCAATTTTACATCACCATAATAGTAGTTCAAGCACTATTATTTCGAATTTCATGTCTTTCATGCTTAAAGATTAGTGCAATGTTCAGAAAATAATGTTCATAAGGTATGAAATATAGTCGACATGCTTTGGTCATCATTTATCATCCAAAATTGCACTTATAAAAGTCATCATGTAGCATATTAGGATTTTTTAAGTAAGATCTATGACATGCATGTAGAACTTAGGCAAGAACTACATTTAAAGTTATATGCTCACCTGGTTGAGAGAAGAAAATCAAAATCCAAGGTGGAAACTCACAAAGTCAGGACTCAAATGTCAAGCTCAAACCACTAAAACTCCAAGAATGTATCCTCTTTCCACAAATAGGGTGGAACTATATCAAGAAGAGAAAGAAATAGAGTTCTTGAACCCTCAACATAGGATCCCAACTAGAAAACACCATGAAAAACATAGAGCACATCCTCCCAAAGTAGGAAGGCTAAGAACAAAAAGAAAACAAGTAGAAGAGAAGAATCTTACACGATGGATCAAGGAAAACAATCAGTGTCCTTAGGTCAATCCAAGGAACCTTGATATAAGAACATGCATTCACTAAAGCCTAATGTCGTGGTCCTTCAATGACTCTCTTTGACCTCTATTCTCTAGGAATCTTTATCGAGCTTCTTTGGTTAAAATTGAAGCTCCTCGAAAAGAGTGAAAGGAAAGAGAGAAGGGGGTATTTATAGGTGGGTAGGTCAAGAGACTGACTTCCTATCAGTTAGTAGACCCATTGGGAAGAGTGAATGTCAATCAAGAAAGTGTTGTCAAAAAATTGTTTACCAAATCGATGAGATCCCATTGGGAATCAAAAATCCATTGGTTATTGTCAAAAAAAATTTATCACCAAACACCATTGGTCATATCTTTTCGGTCACCAAGACACCATTGATCAACATAGCATAAAATTTGTTGATTTAGGAACTCCATCGAGAATCAGAAAAACCATCAGTCATCGAGAGACTAATAGTCACAGGAAAACCATCAACCAGTAGCACACAACATTGTCATCTCACTAATTTTATATGTATATAACCTATTAAAGAAAAGTTCAAAAGCATCTAAAATTAGAAGTAAATCTTAAAATGTTATGTAAAACATAAAGGAACTCAAGCAAGTGTCAGAATTATGTTTACACCACCAGAATAGGGTAACATACGTAAGGGTCCACAAGTTACACGAATTTGTATGTCTTTGAGAAAAGAAGACCTATTTTGATTCAAATTATAAACTTAGTTTTGTTATCTAATGTGACATCACAAACCAGACTCAACTTTCAATAATAAGCATCAAATTAATCCAAATAAGACAAGCAAATTATATTTATGAATTAAGAAAGGTTAGAGGCCTTACACACACACACTCTCTCTCCACCAACACACACTCTCTCTCTCTCCACCAACACACACTCTCTCTCTCTCCACCACCAGTATCACCACATAAGAAGCCCAACTACAACATCGTCGCATGGAGTATTCAGTAGTAAGCCTTCACCACTAACAGGCAACCATAGGTAGCATACAAATACTTCTAGGCAGTAGGCAACAACACCCACTAGGTAGGATCCCCCCTAGTGCATGCAGCAAGCTAGACACCATTGACTGCATCTTCCTTGGCCTAAGGCTTGCTCCTTCTCCACTAATTTCTTCTCTATCTATCATTTCCCTTTTTAAAATTATAGGAACAAAAAATGAAACACAATTTGGTGTAATCATCTGTTAAAAATAGAAGGGGTGCCATAATTTCATTGATTTTGTTCCTCTCTATGAAAATCTACTAAGTCATATGGTTGAGTGCCATATGTATTAATTTGGGTCCCCATGATATATATATCACAGTGATATAATATTGTGATTCTTTTCTACTATGTCTTTTATCTTAGTAGTGCATCTTCCTTCTATTTTTAGTTCCTATCATGCTTCCATACCTTAGTCCTGCCTTTTTTTATTGTAATGTATCTATATTTCAGAACATATATGTCAACATAATTGAGAATATATCCCCTATATGACATGCCCATTGATTTTGTTATTAAAATGAGCTAGAACAATTTATTTTGTGGACAAATGTCATCCAAACATTCCTCTAATACTACAACAAATTGATATACATCAAAGAAGAAGTGATGCCAACTAATCCAGATGACACATAGGTGGCATGGAAAGGTGAAGTATTATCATGGCTTTGGGCCTATTGGAGAGCATGGAGCCACAACTTGGCATGAAGTACATGTGGCATTGCAAAGCCAAGAAAACGTGAGATGCAATGAAATTGTTATACACCAAGGAGGATAAATGCCCTTGCATCTACAATATTAAAATGGTGATTTAACCCTAGAGAACTACTATGATTTGATGAAGAAGCTCGCAAATCAACTCAACAATTTGGTGAGCACTCATGGATGTCACCAAGGAACAAGACTTTCCCATCACATGTGGCTATTTTAATGAACTTCATCCCCATGACACACTCATTTGTCAGCTCCTACTTGTGTGCACATCACTATCTTCTAGGACCAGACATATGATCACATATTCTAGTCCAATATGTGTGTCACTCGCATTGACTCCTCAAAAGCAAATGCCAAAGTGGCCATGGTAGCAGGGGTGGTGGACATGGATGTGGACTACACATGAAGTGCACAAATTGTAGCCAGCTTGACCAAACACCTCACCTTTAAGACATCTTGCAATGGCTTGTCAAGGTAGTTGTGGAACGTCTATGCGCACAATCCTCTCCAACTGATTGTGGATTTTAACATGTTAAGCACAAACAATAGTACCGATATCGATAGGGATGTAGGTATGGTTATTTATACAATGATACAAAAACTTTAAGATATAGTATATAAGTACGATCTACATACAATGTGTTTAGTGTTTATTTACAAATTAAAACCAATATATTTATCAATATTATGAAAATTACAGATATCTAATTTTGTTTGCAATAAACATAATGAAAATTTATCAAAAGGTCTAGTATAAGTTATATCTAGAATTATATTATATTATATATATATATATATATATCGATGGAAGGGTTTAGTGAATCAATTTATTGTGCTCAAATTGGTTGAAAATTTAAGATCAAACTTCTATAAAGCCCTTTTTCCCATTTTAGACATGTTCCAGACACATAAACATCCCTGAAATGGCCCAATGTGTTTAGGACACATACAATATCTATCATATCTATTTTTGTCCTTTTTTACAGCCCCAATGTCATGGACACTACCTGGACACCCCCCGAACACATTAGCCTAGCAGTTGGTAGAGCAGCAGCCTATTCCAGATTGTAAAATCTGGATATGCAACTATTTTCATTCGGTCTTGTCATTAAGAATTTTTGATACAAAGTTGATATATTGTCTAAGATTTCTAATAAAATGTCTTTTAAAAGAATCCATATGTAAAATTTGAGATGAACTTAAAACCATATTCACATTTTGGTTTATTAAATAGACTAGCTGAGTAATAGGAACTCATATATTTATTATCAAAACGTACTATTGTGACAAGGTGAATTTTTCCATATCTTTTGTTTTGGTTTCTTTTAGTATCTTAAACTTAGACCCATATATAAAATAGTGATTTTTTGACCTATCAAAGCTTTTGATTTTGATTCTAAAACCTTACCAATATCAATAGTTTACTTTTAAGAAGCTATGTTTCATATTTCACATCATTCTGCTATTCCTAGCAATCTCTGTAATTTTTTCAAAATTCTCATCTATGTTTATATGCTTAATCATATGTCACATTTGATTCTATAATCTGGACCTAAGTGGACTTTAGCCACATCCCTTTACCCCCTTTGTGCATTGCATATCAGCCACCCACTAAGGATGCCATAGATCTTTACTGGATCAGAAGGTTGAGGAGTCATCCTCAACCTACACCCAATCTAAGAGATCTTAGCTACAGGTGAGGACCAAGAATGGACAACCACAATCTCCATCCCTAACTCTTCTCGAGGAAAACCGACTAAGGCATTGTGTCCTCCACATCAATACAAACTCCCAAACCCCTCACACAACCCCCATAGATAACTAGAACCACCTCCATGAACACCTCCGCAAACTGCCATCTCCTACGCACCCAACCCAAAATTGGGAACTTAATTCTCACTCGCCCCCATAACTATTTAACAATCCATAAGGTTACATGAGACCTCCTTTAGTCCATTTATGCCTTCAATTCATCATAATTCATTCCATATGTCCTTCCCCTAACATCTTCTTCTCTGGTCAATCCATCCATAGTGTGGTTATCACCCATGTTGTAAATTCCACTACAACTTCAAATCAAACTCCCTCTATCACTACAATACTGAGCAGAATCTCATTGTATCATCTCTGAAACCACAACACCTATCCTACCTCCTTTTAGTCTTCTCCTCTTTATAGCTAGCAAGCTACTCCAGTCACTATGGTGGCAGTGTGATCTAGATGGAGCAACGTTGTGCAGACTAGTTGCCATGATCCGAAAGAGATCCACAAAGATGAAGTTGACCTCAAAGCTTCATGAGAAGCCATCGCTCGCCCCCTTTCTCTCTCCGGAGTTGAGGATGAACTCACGATCAACTATGAGGGGAGAAGAGAAGGGTAGACCCTTGTTATTGACTAGATTTGATGTGGACTAGTGAGGTAAGCCCACCCCATCTACCTTGTTGTAAATGTATCCGCATGGCTATCCTTGGCTATTTGATCTAAACTATGAAGAGTTTGCTTTAATTCTATTTTCTTTTATTAATCCTCGATTTTGGAAATTTTCCAAAAAAAATACTATGATCTTATAAAAATTATATTAAATCATAATAGTATTGGAAAAAATACAAAACCAATACTCAATTTTAATTAGAAAATAATAAGGATCACACATCTTATCTTAGTGAACCATAAATCTGGCTCATGTAATTACTCATTTTCAATAATAGTTTTCCTTGTTCAATCATCTAGAGAACATTCCTGCATAGATAAATCATCAAAATCCTTTTTTTGTGTAATAAATGTACTAAGATGATTATCACACACTCACTTATAATTTATGTGACTCAAATATCAGAAAAATGTATTTATTACTCTTGTTCCCTTATTTTATTTACCAAAATTGTCATAAATGTCTACCATGATATAAAGACCATCAAAATCACCTATAAATCATACTATAATATGATATTTCTAAATATGAACTCAAATACATACTCCATGACTCATACTCTACACTCATGACCCTAACTAAAAAAAGAACCGCATGTCACTCTTTTAGAATTAAGTGATGAATTTGACAATATATAAGATAAGTACCAAATATCTTATAATTTCAGGAATACAAAGGTACCAATGAGGAGAATCTCTAGACTCCCCACTTTTGAGTAGAAGGTACACTCTACCTCTTACTTGTCTTACAATAGAATATGGTTGTATTATACATGTAAGATAATTAGCATATTGTATTGTTTAAAATAGATATCTAGATATGATCAACTTCAATGATGTTTGATCTATATGTATATTATAAAACTTGAACATAAATTATAAGGTCTATTATATGATAGCACTAAACTTTGTGGTAATATAGTGCTTGGAAGTGACATAACGCTTTGGTAGTTACTCACAATATACATATGATCTAACTCTTTAGTAGTCAATCATAAAGGCCTTAATCTCAAATTCTTTGGGATTTGAAAGAATGCATCAAAACCTTCGATGGTTAATGCATGGTTATATAAATGATAATTTTGATTAAAATAGGTGTTCTTCTTTGTTAATAAATATCTTTTTTTTGGTCAGCTAAACTGCTTGTTAATAATGATAGGTATTATGAATCACATAATAAAGATCTTTATTCAACATATTTTATTATTCTTGTTACTTACCAATTTTAGTTTTATCTTATTGCCAAGTTTTAGTAATGATAGATATTATGAATCACATAGCGTACTCAAGACAGTGTTTTATTATATTGTGATGTGTTTACCAATTTCAAAATTACTTGTAGGTACCCTTGCTTATGATGATGGTAAACTCAATATTATGTCTCAATAAAATCAGATCTTCATGGGGATGACAAAGTAAATGGGACTCTTGGTTTAGTATTTGCTTCTTCTACAAGTAGTTTCTTATGGGTTAAGTTTTCTTCTATAGTATTCCTAGCCTTATGAACCCTATGTACATAACTCTTAGTTTATTTTGGAAGCTTTGTTATTTGGCGCATTTATATACATGTGTGTTTGATCCACTTAGGGATGAGCAATTTAATCCCTTCACACGCCATTCCCTTTTGGGTCTAATGTGTGGATTGGGATCAAGATTGTTAACACATGACATATGATATAATATCATGACACATAGGTCAATGTATGTGCATTCAATAGTTAGTAACCTTATTTAAACCAGAGGTAACCCATATTTAACAATATATCTCTGAGATGCATACAAAGGTTCTTATGGGAGGTTGTGGCATAATCACCCTTTATTCATTTACATGGTGGCTAGGTTTCCTTCAAATATGCAAGTAGCATGTCTGACCAATGCTATCATTTTTGAAGTAGGCACCCATTATCCTATAGAAATCCATCTTCTCACATTTTCCCAATTAAGGACTACCCCAGCCACCTATTTAGTAAATGATACACATTAGGCTTCTTGTCTAATTTCTCTCTCTTCCATGAACTATAGTGATATGCTCTCTCTATTATTTGGGTATCATGAAGGAATGGTAACAACTAAAAGACATGAATAAATGAAAAATCTTGATTATTAATAAATCTTTGTTGATTTTTATGCTGACCTACATCAAATAATTCACTAAATCATCTCTTGATCTACACACTTGCACATGCCTCCAAAACTAGATCCAAGAGAAAGAGGAAAAATGATGACTCTGGTGATGGATCTATTAGAAATCTTAGTAAGAATAGGGTTTTAGGTGAATGGGAGGAACAAAAGAAGGTGATGTTGGAATGCATGCATGCACTAGCCCTGAAGGAAACCCATAACACAGCAACATCATCGAGTACCAAATTTGATATTACCATTAGTGATTTCCTTCAACTTAAGCTTGGAGCCTTTACGGAGACGATTTAGGTGAAATCCTATATAAAGTTGATGCATGTATCCTATATGTTGACCATTCCTTCAGATCCCTTAAATGTGCTAAGATAGATAATTTCACTTTTGATCGATCAACTTAGGGGGTCCACAAAGGTGTGGTGGGAAAATTATTTCCATACTTGAGAACTTCCAGATGCCTCTATGAGTTGGGGGTATATAAGGTGAACTTTACTACTAGATTCATGTTCATATTTTCATAAAAAGAAAAGAAAAAACAATTCAATAACCTCACCCATGGAACCTTGATTGTTGTTGATTATGTTAGGGCCTTTAGACTCCTAGAGTGTTGTGATCACTATCATTATGAAGATGAAAGGATTGAATAATTCATTCAAGGCCTTAATCCCACTCTAAAAGTCTTTTTGTACACCTCCAAACTGCCTACCTTTGAAGACATCATCAATAGTTCCCTTACCCAAGAAAAAACTTTAGGGATGAGTAAGACACCTACTTTGGGATACCTAGACCTAGGTGATGCATCCATCACCAAGGACAAAGAAAAGGAGAAGGATAAGAAGAAGACTCATACACATGGCATGGTAAGAGGATGATGAATCATCATAGCGGTCTATCTTACTGAGGAGGACCAAATAGAGGAGGTCACGGTCGATGTGGGCCATATCGAGGGGTGCCATTACATACAAACAAATGTATATTCTATGGAGGTTTACATGCTAGAAAATGCAAGTTTGAGAGTCCTATCTATTCTATTACAAAAAGGATGGTCATATGAAGTTCAATTGCCCAAGTATAATTCAAGGGGAACCTCAGAATCATCATGTCCCTTTAGCTTAGCCTAGAGCTCCACCTATTCAACTTTTTGTTCCACTAGTTAGGTTCAGCCAAAACCATGGCCAGGGTTGAGTCTTTGCAATTGGTGCAGAGGAAAAGCTAAGGCAAATGGAAATAATTTGATTGAAGGTAATAATGTTAATATAAATTTTTCTCTATGTGAACCACAATATATCATAATTTCATATGGAAATTCTAATATAGGTATGATATATCTCCAAGATCATCTTGTTGTATCCCTATTTGATTTAGGATTGACTCATACCTTCATCTCTAGAAATATTGCCTCTATGATCAAAATAGAGATAAAGGATATAGTTTATATCTTGGATGTAACAACTCCCAATGGCAAAATCTATACTTCGTTTTAGAAAACTAAAATCCTACCTATTTTGTATGCTGGTCATAAACTTTATTCTGATTTCACTCTCCTTGATATGGAAGATTTTGACCTAATTTTTGCGATGGATTGGCTTTATGCCAACTATGTCATGCTTGATTGTCGAACCAAGAAAGTAATCATTTCTACCCCCAATTCTAAACCTTTGATAATACCCAGAAGAAAAGAAAGAATGGAAATAAGATTATCTCTTCCACTAAAGAGGAAACGTTGATAACCAAAGGATGTAAAGCCTATCTTGCAATTGTATTGGTGACTGGTTCTAAGGTGGGACCTTTAGAGAGATTGGATGTGGCAAAATATTACCCATATGTATTTCTCAAGGAGATCTGTGGGATTCCTCCAGTGCGTGAGATTGGTCTCAATTGAGTTAGCATCAGACTCCGCTCTAGTGTCAAAGGAACCTTATAGAATGGCACTTGTCAAGCTTGCACAGCTCAAGAAAGAATTAGAAGAATATCATGATAAGGTTTTCATCCATCCTAGCACATTTCCCTACGGTGGACATATTCACTTTTTTAAATAGAAAGAAGGGTTGATGTGAATGTGTATTGATTAACACATGATCAATAAATCCACCATCAAAAGCAAATATCATGTCCCAAGAATTGATGGCTTATTTGACCAGCTTTGTACTGCAACTAAATTCTTAAAGATTGACCTTAGATCACGCTATCATCAATTATGATTGAAGGATTGTGACATACCAAACACAGATTTTAGAACTGGATATGGACATTATGAGTTTGTGGTGATGTTGTTTGGGTTGAACAATGCTCCTAGAGTATTTGTGAAGTTTATGAACACTATCTTCCAACTTTTTTGTTGTCTCATTGTTGACATTCTCATATATTCAAGCTCTGTTGATCAACAACGTGAGCATCTTCAAAAGTACTTGATGTATTGAGAACCCAGAAATTCTATGCTAAACTATCCAAATGTGAGTTCTAGATTGACCATATCATGTTTCTTGTCCATGTCAATTTTGAAGGGAAAATGTTTTTTGATACTTCCAAAGTCCTAGATGTCCTTGATCGGAAATATCCTACCAATGCCTCCAAAATTTGTTGATTTCTTGGCCTTCATTCTTAATTTTGGAAAAATAGCCCTACCCATGGCCAAAAACCAAGAAAGATGAAAAACATTACTTGGACTTATAAATGTGAATCTAGTTTCTAAGAATTGAAATCGCATCTAACTTCTGCTCCTTTCTTGACCTTACCTTCTAGAAATGATGGATTTGTAATATATTCAAACACTTATAAAATGGGTTTCGGTTGTGTCATAATGTAACATGGTGACGTTGTTGCCTATGCATGTAGACAATTTAAACCTAAATAGATCAATTATCTAACTCACAAATTGGAGTTAGATTCTATTATTCATTCTCTGGATACATTACCTATATGGTGCTACATTTGATATTTTTACATATCACAAAGGTCTTAAATACCTCTTGACTCTGAAGTATCTCAATCTTAGACAAAGGAGATGGCTACAGTACCTAAAGACTATGATTTTACCATTGCTTATTACCCTAGTAAGGTAAATGTTGTAGATAGTGCTCTTATTCATAATAAATCAATATGTGCATATGTCCTTACTTCTGAACTGATGAATCTAGAACTTTCAACTTCTGGGTCACTTCAAGAAAAGATGATATAATTATTCTGGCAAACATCAATATCATTCTTTGACTTTTTTTAAATGTATGATGTCCCAACATAATACCCTAGCTTGGAGGAGATGACAAATATATTGGCTAATCCTTAGGCACATCTATCAATTGGTATGGTAGGTGGGCTAAGGTACAAACATTGGATGTGGGTACCTAAGGAGTCAGAGATTAAGAAGCATAATCTATAGGATACACATGGTTTTAAGTATTCAACACATCCTAGATCCACTAAGATATACAATGACCTATAAAGACACTTTTTGTATGAGAGGTATGAAGAATGGTATAGAAAATTTCATCTCCAAGTGCCTCACATGTCGGTAGATTAAGGACGCACATCAACAGCAAGGCGGTTTACTGCAACCTTTACCAATCCATGGACAGAAATGGGAGAACAACACCATGGGTTTTTTGGTGGGTTTACCAAGGAGAAGGAAGGGCTACAACGTGGTATGGGTCATAGTAGATCGTCTGACCAAGTCTGCACATTTCTTACCTATGCAGAATATGGACAAAGTTCCTAAGTAAATTGAGTTGTATATAAGGGAGATTGTATAGCTGCATGGAGTACCAATATCTATTGTGTCTGATGGGATCAAAAGTTTACATCGCATCTATGAAAGAAAGTACAGAGAGAATTCGGAATGCAGTTGAAATTCAAGTACAGTCCATCACCCTCAAACAGATGGTCAGTTAGAGTGTACTATCCAAATTTTGGAGAATCTTCTTAGATCATGTGTTCTAGATATGAGAGAATATTGGGAATACTACTTTCCATTAGTAGAGTTTGCATACAATATTAGTTATCAATTAAGTATTGATACCTTATGAAGCTCTCTATGGTAGGCCTTGCAGATCCCTTCTCCATTGGGATAAAGTAATAGAAAGGAGAATGTTAAAGTTTGAGGAATTATAACTCTATGTTGATAAAGTATCCTTGATCAAACAAATGTTGAAATGGTTCCAAGATTCCTCAAAAATCATATGCATATGCACATAGGTCAGACATGCAGTTTGAGGTAGGTGATTATGCTTTCTCAAAGATCATACCCATTCAAGCTATAGCCAAGAACAATGGGAAACTCAACCCCATAAATGTGGTTCCCTTTGAGGTTCTAGAGCACATTGGTGAATTTGTGCGTATCAGGTTGCTCTTCCTCCACAATATAGTGTGATGTGCAATGTTTTTCATGTATCCAGTCTCAAGCATTATATGAAGAATGATAATCATGTTCTAAATTAGGAGCTCCTTGAACTACGGGAGAATCTATTTTTTTACAATAGCCAACAAAGATTCTTGATTCCAAAGTCAACGAGCTCGGGAATGAATAGATCAAATGGTGAAGGTGGAGTAGAATCATCATGGTGTAGAGGATGCAACTTGGGAATTGCAGGTGGATAAGGAGAAACATTTTCCCCACCTTTTTCATCAATTTTAGTTTGAGGATAAATTTTTTTTAAGCTGAGTAGGATGTGACAAGATGAATTTTTCAATATCTTTATTTTGCTTTCTCTTAATATCTTGACCCTAAACCCCAATATGAAAGAGTGATGTTTTGACCTATAAATTTTTTGGATTTAGGTTCTCAGACCTTTCCAACATCTAGGTTTACTAGGAAGCTATGTTTCAAATTTCATATCATTCTAATGTTCCTATCTCTCTCTATGGTTTTTTCAAAGGTTCAATATATATATATGCTTAATGATATGTCACATTTGATCCTATAATCCAGACCTAATTGGACTTTAGCCACTGACATTTAAATGACATGCCCCTTCATTACCCTCCGCGCTCCGCATCTCAACCACCCACTAAGGATGCCACAGATCCTGACTCTAGATCGGACAACTGAGAAGTGATCCTCAACCTCTACCTAGTCTAAGAGATTGTAGTTGTTGGTGAGGATAGGGAATTTCCAACCAAAATCTCCATCCATGACCCCTCTCAAAGAAAATGGACTGAGGTATTTCCCCCTAGACATCCCTATGAACTTTCCAATGCCTCACACGACCCCTAGAGTTGATTGGAACCGCCCCCACAAACACCTTGAGAAACTACCTTCTCCTACAATCCCAACTCAAAATCAGGAACATCACACTCAGTCACCCTCATAACTATATAAAGCCCCATAAGTCTCAATGAGACCTCCTTGAGTCCATCGATGCCATCAATTCATTGAAATTAGTTTCAAATGGCCTTCCCCCCTGGCCTCATCTTCTCTATTCCATCCATCCACAGCATGATCATCACCCCAGCTACAAATTTCCCCACAACTTGAAATCAAAACCCCCTCCAGCATAGAGGTGCTAAGAGGAATCTCATTGGCTCATCCCCAAATCCACAACACATCTCCTACCTCCTTTTTTTTCTCCTCTTCTTAGCCAGCAAGCTACTCCACTCACCACGGTGGTGGTGTGATTCAAAAGGAGCCATGTTATTAGGACCAGCGGCCCTAATTTGGAGGAGTTCTTTGAAGGTGAAGCTAACCTCAAATATTCATGAGAATTCCCTGATTTCCCCCTTTCTCTCGTTAGAGTTCAGGTTGAGCTAATGAGCATCTGAGAGTGGAGAAGAGAAGAATAGACCCTTGTTGCTGATTAGATTCGACATGGATATCCTCAATCATTTTATCAAAAATATCAACTATCTACTTTAATCCCCTTTTCTTTCATTAATCCTCAACTTTGGATAATTGCTAGAAAATACGTTGATCTTACAAAAATCATATTAATCATAGGAGTAACAGAAAAATAAAAACCAATACTCAATTTTTATAAGAGATGATCACAAATCTTACCTCGGTTAACCCTAAATATGACTCAAGTAACTACTCATTCAATAATGGTTTTACCTTGTTCAATTATCCAGATAATATTTGTGCATAGATTAATTATCAAAATCCTTTTTTGTCTACTAAATGTACCAAGATGAATACCAGACACTCATTTCTAATTTATGTGACTCAAATATCAATGAAATCGATTTATTACTCTTTTTCACCTATATTGTTTACCAAAATAGTCATAAATATCTACCATGATATAATTACCATCAAAATCACCTAGAAATTCTACTATGATATGATATTTCTAAAGATGGATCAAATTTTTACTCCATGACTTATACTCTACACTCATTACCCTAACTTAGGAAAGAAACACATTTTACTCTTTTAGAATTAAGTGATGAATTTGACAATATATCTAATTAGTAACAAATATCTTATAATTTTGGGAATACAAAGATACCAATGAGGAGCATCTCTGGACTCCCCACTTCTAGGTTGAAGGTGTGCTTTCCCTCTTACTTGGCTTACTGCAGAATATGGTTATGTTATACATGTAAGAGACTTGGCATATGGTATTGTTTGAAAAAAATATCTATGTATGATGAACTTCAATGATGTTGCCTATATATGTATACTACAAAACATGAACGTAAATTATAATTTACATTATATGATAGCACTAAAATCTTTGGTAGTATAATGCTTAGAAATGACTTAACTCTTTGGTAGTCAGTTACAGTGTACATATGATCTAACTCATTGGCAATCGGTCATAAAGGCCTTAATCTTAATGTCTTTCGGAGTAGAGAGAATGTATCAAAACCTTAGCGGTCAATGTATGGATATATAATGGGAAAATATACTTACAATATGTGCTCTCCTTTTTAATAAAGATCCTTATTTGTTAAAAAAATAAAAATCTTTATTCAACATATTTTATTATTCTAGTTACTGTCAAGTTCTAGCTTTATCTTATTTTCAAGTTTTAGTAATGAGAGGTATTATGAATAATGTAGTGTACTCAACACAATGTTTTATTACATTGTGCTAATGTGTACCCGTTTCAAAATCACTTCTAGGTACTCTTGCTTATGAAGATGATGATGATGCAACTCAATATAATGGCTCAAAAAAATTAGATCTTCATGGGGATGCTAAAGTAAATGGGACTCTTAGTTTAGGCTTTACTTCTTCTTCTAGTAGTTTCTCATATATTAAGTTTTCTTCTATAGTACTTCTAGCCTTCGGGATCTTATGTACATAACACTTTGTTTATATATAGAAGCTTTGTTATTTGTTATATTTACATACTTGTGTGTTTGAGGCACTCAGGGATAGAAAATTTTGATCCATTTGCATACCATCCCCTTTTGGGTCTAACATGTGGATTAGGATTGGTTGTTAACCCATCACGAATATATTTACTAAAAGATTGCATCACCATGTTAGTGTATGCTTCAAATTATTTAGACTACACAGAAACACACGCATCTTCATTTTTTTCATACCATTATGAATATACATAAATGTTTTTCATATAATACTTCAGTAGTTCTAACACACACATAAACATTATTGTGTATATATATGTGTGTGTATGTATTAGTAAAGATTTTCCTCTCATCCAATGTCGTGTTTGTGTCCTATATTTTAGAAAATTGCTACATCACGTGTTTGTGCCTGTGTTTGTGTATGTTTGTGTCTGAAAAGTTGTATGTGCTTTCTTGTTTAAGATATAGTTTGTAACAATATTTAGCAGCCATAGTCTATAGTACATTTAAAACTAAAAGTGGAAATATATCATGAAGAATTTAGGAAAAATATTTCAAAATCTATATACAAGTGCAAACAACAATAAAAAATTATAGAATTAGGTAAACAAAATGATAAAAAGACAAGGCTGGGGAGAAAAGGGCTAAGGATGCAATGCTTATATTTTAAGGAGATGTAATGTATATTATCTAGATAGGAGTATAAAATAAACCACATGGGATACAGTCACTAGAATAAGATGTAGGATAACCAACAACACCAAATCAAAGCCTTGTGAACAATATGAAGACATCAATGTGTAAAATACATGCACCTCAATAAGAGCAAGCATATAAAAGTACCATGTAAAGGTGAATGATTTGGATTTAAAATAAAGAACCCGTAAGAACCCCAGACTAGAATAGAAAATTCTTTTGAAAAGAGAAAATCCCAGAAAATGAAGGAGGTAGAAATAATAAAGAGAAGAAGGAAGGGTATTTTATAAGGGGACTGGTATTTGACCTCATACAGACTTAAGAGGAGCAGTTGTAATGTTTTTGCTTATGAATACTACTCAGCAGTCTGTAGTGAAGGTTGAGAAAGGAACTGGTGTCTTCAGTTCTAGTTGAGACAGGTTGTATCCAGCAAGTATATAGGATATATCTGGTTCAAATCATCCTAATTGAAAAAGAAAAAGTTCTAGTAACGACTTAAGAAGTAACTAATACTTTCCCTCAAAAAAGTACATAGTATGTAATATTAAAGTATCCATGAATTATTGGTATCCAACACATATCCAGTAAGGGCATGTCTCTTATTTTGGAGTATTCATGCTCCATAGGTTTTGACACTACCCAACACATGGTGGGTATGTCACACCTACTTACATTCACCAATTCCTTTTCTCATGTCCCTAATCTTGAAACTATCCTTGTTCATTTTGTTATTTTTCCTTACAACCTTATGTGTCTGGCTAAATCTGTTGATTTACTCTATTGCTATGTAACCTCCATACCAGTTGATTTTTCATGAAGGATTTGTGGAATATTATGATGTTTGGTCCGAGAGCTCACTCTAGAGATCTCTACTAGTTCGATTCTCCTTCTTATCAACCTATTTCCCTCCACAACACTAATGTTTCATGCATTTTAGTCATCACTTTTTGGACAAATTTAAATTTTTAGATTCATATGTTTCATTTTGGTCTTCTATTTTATATGATGCATGTCAACTTGGGAAGCATTTTTTGTATTTTCCTTCTCAACCTACTAAGCAGTCAAAAAAAACTTTTGGTCTTATTCATAGTAATGTGTGTGGTCCTCTTCAAACACCTAGTTATAATTTTTATCTATATTTTTTAACCTTTGTTGTGACTCTTTGCGGATGATGTTGATTTATCTTATGAAAATGTAGGATGATGTTTCCCCTATTATTTTTATTTTTAAACAATGATTTTTGTGTGATTTTTTTAATCAATTAAAACTCCTTGTGTTGATAATACTCTTGAATTTACTCAACTTGATGTCTCCTCATTTTGTTAAGAAAATGGGAGGATTAACTTGTAGTTATGTGCCTAATCCAAACAACAAAATGATGTCAGTGAATGTAAAAAAATTTCATGAACTTGTTGCATTGATAAGCTCTCATCATATCCATTCTTCCATTATGTAGGTATGTAGCCACTCTTACAGAAAAACTCCAGAATATTAGGAAAGAAAAACCTAACATCAAGGTCTCAATGTACAATGGTCTTGAGCATATGGATGACCATTTTCAACCATAATTTTTTATTGCCTAATGACCAACATAAGGCTTTGCATTTATTCCCAAGATTTTCAAATATGAGTTGTAAAATCTGAGATGGTTTAGGTTGTGGAGAAAGTAGGCACTTTCTTTATTGATGGTTTAGGTTGTAGAGAAAGTAGGCACTTTCTTTATTGATGGTTTCCGCATGTATAATATTTTAATTGTATAAACTGAATTCATACATAGGCAAATAGAAATTATTCACAAATAAAAATTTCACAGGATTTTAGATGAACCTTCTCATAAGAAACTAGTTTTCTAGACCAACCCACTATACTTCCTTCTTTGTCTCCTACAATGTTACATTCACTATGAGGTATAGGTATTGGAATGTGTCTTGTTCCCTTAGAAACAAGTATGGGAGAGACATTGAGAATGTCAAAGGACATTAGTTCTCAATGTAATGTGTCATTGGGTGGTGATAGACTTTGTTGTGTCACAATTTCAAACTATGGTTCTGCAATTGCAAGTCAAAATTTTGTACTCATCTTCCAATAGAATATTCTACATATAGAAAAAGAACATATATATTGAACTAGCATAGTATTATACCACTAACAAAATTACATCTGATTCGTTTGGTGAGTCATTAAGATTACTTCCATGGCCCATGGTGCCTCTAGTATAATCTTGTACCTTTTCGTCATAATTGCATACTAAATGTTTTGTTTGAGGAGGTTGTTAAGGCTGAAATGTTCTCATATTTTCTTGTATCTTCCTTTGTATCATAAATTCTATTTCCACCTATGATTAACCCCCTCCAGCCCCTTAACTATATTTGTGTTTCCATTTGAGGGGTCAAAATAAGATTTCAGTTCCACACCAATTCCTACTCATGTTATACTATCAGGATGCTCTTGAGTATCAACAAAAATTGTCAGCTCATCCATTTGGCCCTAAGGTATAAACTTTCTTTATTATCTTAGCTCATAAGCTCCCACTAATCATTTTTATTATAACTATTTAGTAAAAGGTAACAACTAGAATAAAAGTAAATGTGCATACTAAGGATTGAACCTCACCATTTTTTGTTCCTACATCGATTGTCATAGGGTTGGAAATTTCTCCTGATCTAGTTGTTCTGGCATCAATGTATTGGATCTAGGACTCTAGGGAGGGGTGAATAGAGCTTCAAAACTTACACAAGAATAGTTAGACCTTCAAATTATATCAATTTAAACCAAATTCTAAAAGAAAATTTGAAGTCATATCTAAACAAGCATATCAATGGTGAGAGAGATTAAAAGAAGTACTTGGACAAGGTGTTTAGAGTGGTTCCAATCTCCAAACTAGGAGACCATCAATCCACTACCTAGAGAGGTCAACCTCTAGGAATTTGCAACCCATGTATACTTATATTCCATTATAAGAGATATAAGAAGATTGTCTTACATCCAAGGGCTTACCTATCCAAGACAAGAGTCTCCAACCTACACACAGACTTACCCACTTGATCAAGATGTCTTCAGCCTTCACCAAGGACTTACCCACACTTGCATCAAGTCTTTATCCTTGCAGGGATTACCCACTCTTCTTGGATATTCCATCTTGTCCTTCTCCTTCACTTAGAGAAGATCTTCACACTTTCTTCAACCTTGAAGAAGAACAACAACTCCTCCTTCACTCAGAGAAGATCACTTCAGCATTTTCTCTTTGAGAAAGGGGATTGGGAAGTGGAGAGTGAAAGATCTAGAGGGGGTGAATAGAGTTTATGAAATATTTAAAAAAATTAAAGTGAAATAGAAATAAAAGAAGCAACCAAGAGAGAGATGGGATTTAGAGTGGTTCCATCTACGACGTCAGTCCACTACCTAATTGTTGCCAACTAGGATTTGCAACAAACACTTTTATTAATTTATCAGTGAGGAAAAATACAAGATGATTGTTGTAAATAAATCTCTCTTCTTTACCAACCATGGAAGAGCACCACGAAACCTCTTTTTTTACAAATACACCGACGGACGAGGAAGAGCACCACCACACCTATTCTTTTACGAAGTCACTAAGGGCCAAAGAAGAGAACTTCCACACCTCTTCGTTTATGGATGAATTGAGGGTCAAGGAAGAGAACCACCACATCTCTTCTCATACGGATGCAGCGAGGCCCAAGGAAGAGAACCACAAGTTATAGAAATAAGAAAGGAAGAACAAATACACCAAATAAGTTTTGCAGTGTCCTTATGAATCAAGCTTATGAACCAAACCACATAAGGATGTATCGAGGTTGTAGTAATGCTGGTCGGCTAAGCTAATGGCTAGGACATAGAGGGATGTTGTTGTGAATGATTTGCAAAAAGGATAGCTACAACTCTTATTGCTTAAGATGTAATGTATGCAAGTGTGTGTTGGGATGCCTCTAGACTAATACTATTTATAGGAATGAAGTATGGGTGGCTAGGGAATCTTTGGGGAGAATCTAAAGGGTTCTAGAGGGTCACATAGTCATTTGAATAAAGTTAGTTTAGACACAATGGATAGTTTGAATGAATTAAAAGATCTATTCCAGAACCTTCCTCGGTCGACCATTTTCTTGACCGGACTGCAACTCAGTTGAAGATGTTCTTGATCGAGCCACGGCTAGACGTGCCATATTTCCATGGCTATAAGTCAGTCAAAGATAACTTTGTCAAGGGTATAACAACAGCTCTAATTTTGACTTAGTTTGACTCATAATAAATATGCAATTTGATTTCTTGAGTCCTTGACCGATCATTGTCTCATTCGATAAAGTCTTCGACTAACTTGAGGATCCGTCAACAAAGATTTTGACTGAAAGACTATAACAGATGGATAATTCTTTGAGAACACTTATCTAATAATTTATCTAGTGTGACCTACCTATCCAATACATTTGATATTGATATGTGAAAGGTTTTGGGATAGGTGGACTTGGTCTTGATTTTACATGAGTTCTAAGTAAGAAATAAAAATAAGCTCATCTAAATGTTTCATTCAAAGAATTTGATATTCTAGTCTTGATTCTTCCAAGAGGTTACCTAAACACTTAAATAGCTAATTAAATCCACAAGTAAGAAATATTTTTCATCATCAAAAGAAGGGATGAGCTAATGTCCAATTTAGTCAACAATCTCCCCCTTTTTGAAGATGGCAAACATTTTAAATTATAAGCAAAAACTCAAAAACAAATGTCCATACCTTAGTGAAGTTTTCCTTGAGTATTTCAAAATTTGTACATATTAACATTTGAGAAGTATGAAACATATCATCCAACTCTCAAAGTGAATTGCAACAACTAATGTATGGCAGAGTGTTTTGTAAAAATGTGATGACCTGAAAGCTCAAATCACATGCTCAAGGATATATGTTTTTGCATAGAAAATATTCCCCCCTGCCATCTCAAAAAGGTAAACCAAGAAATGAGAATATGACTCCCCATGAGTGAGATACTCCCCCTTAAATGATCCGTATAAAATAAATTTCAAATTTAGGAATATGATCACGAAATAAGATTTTCTAATTTCCAATGACAAAGAGAAACTCATAAACCAAATAAAATGAATCCTTAAAGAAATACTCTAAATCAATGGGAAGGAATGTTAAGTCTGCCATGATGTAGAGATGCCAAAAAGATGCAGAGAGAATCTTCATATACTCAATTTGCAAAGAGATCAAAATAGACATCCTCAAGAGGAACAATGTATAATTTAACTCGTATAACTCAAAATTGTTCCAAAGCAAGAGGTTTTGTGAAGATATCGGCCAAATGATTTTTAGTATCTACTTGATGGAGAGAAATGTTATTTTTAGCAATGTGATCACGGAGAAAATGATGACAAATTTCAATGTGTTTTTCTCGACTATGAAAAATAGGATTATGTGCTAGGTTTATGGCACTAGTATTATCGCAAAAAATCAGAGTAGATGATAGAGAAAAACCATAGTCATTTAATACTTGTTGCATCCATAATACTTGTACCCAATAAGAACCAACTGCCATGTATTCGGCCTTGGTGGTGGATAAAGAAACAATATTTTGTTTCTTACTAAATCAAGAGACAAGTGGTTTCACAAGTAAGAAACAACCACCACTAGTACTTTTGTGATCAAGATGGCAACCAGCATAATCGGCGTCAGTATAAGCTTTAAGGTCAAAAGGTTGATCTCTTGGATACCAGATGCCATAATCAATTGTACCAGCTAGATATCTCAAAAATCATTTAATAGAAATTATATGAGATCAGTTCATAAGATTGGATTGAAAACAAGCACATAAACCAACAGCAAGCATAATATCAGGTCTAGAAGCAGTTAGATATAACAACCTACCAATCATGCCTCTATATGAAGAATTATCAGTTGGTTCCCCATTTTCATCCTTATCTATTGTAGCTGAAGTACCCATAAGAGTGGATGCATGTTCACAATTTTCCATGTTAAAGTGTTTTAGAAGTTCTTTTGTATATTTTTCTTGGTTAAGAAAGATACCAGGAGGAGTTTGTTTAATTTGAAAACCCAAGAAAAATGTTAACTCACCCATGAGACTCATTTCAAATTTCATTTGCATAATATCACTAAATTGTGTACATAGATATTCATTTGAAGCACCAAAAATGATGTCATCAACATAAATTTTATCAATGAGAAAATTTGAGTCATACCTTTTAATGACTAAAGTAGGATCCAATTTGCCCTTGGAAAAGTCATTTTCAAACAGATAATTTTAAGTCGTTCATACCAATTTCTAGGGGCATGTTTTGAACCATATAAATCTTTCTTCTACTTATAGACATGATCAATATGTGTTGGATCCTCAAAACTGGGAGGTTGAGAAACATAAACTTCCTCTTGAATTATTCCATTTAGAAATGCACTTTTAACATCCATTTGAAAGAGTTTAATGTTTTAATGTGCTTCTAGAGCTAACAGCATCCGAATTGATTCAAGTCTAGCTACATGATCATATGTTTCATCAAAGTCAATTCCCTCATGTTGGTTATTGCCTTGGGAAACTAATCTAGCTTTGCTTCTTACTACTTCCCCAGATTCATCTAACTTGTTACAAAAACCCATTTAGTTCCAATAATGGATTTGTCTTTAGTTCTAGGAACTAAATCCCATACATCATTTTTTGTGAATTGATTTAATTCTTCTTGCATGAAAATTATACAATAATCATCTTTCATAGCTTCATCAACCTTTTTGGGTTCAATTATGGATACAAAGGCGATGTTAGCTGTATCTTTAAAAGATGATCTAGTTTTCATTTTACCAAAAGGAATTCCAATAATAATATCTTGTGGATGGTCTTTGATTATTCTCGGAATAGGTTCATGTAAGTCTTCATTTTGATCTTTTCTTGACTCATTTTCACCATTTTCAACACCTTTAGGTGATATAGTTAAATCTTCAATTACTAGAGGAATATTGTTTTTTATTGACTCATTTTCATTACTAGTTGGATTTTCATGAAAGGTTACATGTATTGATTCTTCCACTTTCTTAGAGATTGTATTATAGATTCTATAGGCCTTACTTGAGCTTGAGTATTCTAAGAAGAATCATTTTTTTGATTTAGGGTCAAATTTGTCTCTATCTTCTTTGGTGTTTAAAATATAGCAAGGTGTTCCAAAGATATGAAAATAATCTACTCCTGGTTTCTTAGAAAAATTGATTGCATATGGAGTCTTTTTAATTTGAGGATGAATTGATATTCTTTTTTTAACATAACTTGCAGAATTAATAGCGTCAGCCCAAAAGGTCTTAGGTGTATTATGTTCTAAAAGCATAGTTTTTTCCATTTCTTGTAAAGAACGGTTTTTCCTTTCAACTAAACCATTTTGTTGTGGAGTGTGAGGAGTAGAGAAATTATGAGTGTATCTCTTAGAGTGAGAAGAATTCTTCAAAAACATGATTTTCAAATCCCCCCCCCGTGATCACTCCTAATAGTGCAAATTTTATTTTGAATTTGATTTTCAATTTTTGAGAATAACTTAATGAATGTGTCAATAGTATCATTTTTACCAAAAAGGAAATGTACCCCAGAAAATCTACTAAAGTCATCAATAATAACAAAGTAATACTTCTTTCCACCTATGGATTGTGTTCTCATAGGTTCAAAGAAATCCATGTTTATAAGTTCAAGAGGTCTGGAAGTACTAAGGATTTGTTTTTCTTTAAAAGAAGTTTTATCATGTTTTCCTAAGGTGAAAGGTTCACAATTTTTAGAAGTTTTAAAAGATATTTTAGGCAAACCATGAACAAGATCGGGGTTAATTAGTTTCTTAATAATATGAGCGTTGGCATGTCCTAATTTTCTATGCCATATATTTTGATCATCATTTGTAATAAGACGTTTTCCAATGATTGATTTCAAAGAGTTAGGTCTAAGAATATATAGATTTTCTATCCTTTTTCCTTCATATACTACCTTATTAGTGTCTTCTTCAAGCAATTTGCAACAAGTTTTGCTAAAGAACACAACATACCCACTATCACATAATTGACTGACACTTAGCAAGTTATGGTGCAATCCATCTACTAATAATACATTTTTAATAGTAAGATTAGTTCCAATGTTACCTATTCTAGTGATGTTTCCTTTGCCATTGTCTCTAAATGTGACTGATCCTCTATTTTTCTTTTGAAGTGTTTTGAAAGTGTCTTTGTTTCCAGTCATATGTTTGGAGCATCCACTATCAACTGCCCAATCCTGTAATAACAGATTTGTGGTACCCAAGTGGAGTCCATGATGGTTAGAGTAAATATACATATAAATTGTATTAATTTATCCACACATAGGAATAAATTTAAAAATTTACAAATGTGTATCAAATTATTTTTGAGATAAGACAATGTTGATTTATCATATTTATAATAGGTCATATCTCAACATGTTCTTTTAATTTTATGTTGGATTTTTAGGAACCCAAACCATGTCAATTGTTCCCTTCTTCCTATATTCATATGCAAAAGAGTAATGACCAAAATGTTGGCAATACTGACCTGATGTAAAATATATTTCATTTCTCTTTTCCACAATATTACTTTTAGGCACATACATAGTTCTAATCCTTTGACCAATATTCCTTTTTGTTCTAGGCATATGTGAGTGTTGATTCTTAGGCACATATCCTAGACCTCTTATTCCTATTTGCTTGGAACTATTTACTAAGATATTATCAATATTTCTATTGCCTTGCAATAATCTAGAAACTCGTTTTTGCATATCAACATTTTTGGCAATCTTCTTATTTAGATCTAAGTTCAACATAGCAAGATTTGTAAGTAAAACATCTTTTTCTTTTACTAAAGATTCATAGTCTACATTATTGCACAAAATAGGTTGATTTTGATAATCATTAAGTTTAGCAAGCATGTCAACTTTTTCTTGAGATAAAAGACTATTGTTATTTTCAAGAGCAAGCAATTTAGCCTTGTAACTTTCAACATATTCTTTTAAAGTATTATTTGAGTACCATAGAGTATCATTTTCATAACTAATATTATCCAAATCAACATAAAGTTCATTAATGATTTTTGACAGTTTCTACTTTTGTTTCTTGCAATCAATGTACTTAGCATGAATTTCTTCAAGACAATGTACTAATTCATCCTTAGATAATTCAAAAATATCTATGTCATTTGTTTCTTCTCCATCTTCTTTTGCCATGAGACATTCTATCTCTTCTTCTTCACTGCTCCCATTTTCATCACTTGATTGATCCCAAGCATCCTTGTAGGATTTTTCACCCTTGTCCTTCTTTAATGAGGATTTCTTTTTCTTGTGTCTTGGACACTCAGTCTTTTGGTGGCCCTTCTTTCCATACTCAAAGCACCTGGAAGAATGAATACGTTTATATTTCTTACCATTTACAATTAAAACATCTTCCTCATTTTCTTTCCTCATTTTCTATGCTTGTATCTCCATTTTCTTGAGTGGTTTTTTATGATGACTTGGAGGTGGCTTTGAGAGCAATGTCTTTCTTCTTATCCTCTTATTTTTCAGCCTCGATCTTCTCTTCTTCTCTAGAGTCACTTCATGTGTTTCTAGATTTTTGATGAGCTGCTCCATTTTGAGTTTTGTAAGATCATTAGCTTCTTCGATGGAAATGGCCTTGGATTTGTACTTTATGGGAAGTGATCCAAGTATTTTTGATACTTGATCTTCTTCACTTATGTTCTTTCCAAAAGCACTAAGGTTGTTTACAATGTTAGAAAATCTAGCATACATCTCTACAATACTTCTGTTAGGTTGCATATGAAAAAATTGAAATTTATGTTTTAGCATACCAATCTTAGTATTTTTCACTTGTGTGGTACCCTCATGAGTTATGGAGATCTTGTTCCATATTTTATAAGTGGTATAACAAGTGTATATAAGATTAAATTTATTTGCAGATAATGAACAGTAAAGCATGCTTACAACCTTTGCATTCAATGTAGCTTGTTTTACCATTTTTGCATCCCATTGCTCTAGCTCAGTTGTTGGAAGCTTGTAAGATCTAGCAATCATTTTCCATAAGCCAAAGCTCAATCCTTGAAAATATAACCCCATCATCATCTTCCAATAAGTATAGTTTGTTCCATCAAACACGGGTGGTTTGTTGGTGTGTGTGCCTTCCATGTTGAGGTTGCCAAGTATTCCCTTCCCCATTCTTCAAGACCAGTGATGGCTCCTTGAAGACCTGCTTTGATACCAAATGAAAGATTTAGAGGGAGAGGTGAAGAGAGTTTATGAAATATTTAAACAAATTTAAAGTGCAATGAAAATAAAATAAGTAACCAAGAGAGAGAGAGACAGGATTTAGAGTGGTTCCATCTACGACGTCAGTCCACTACCTAGTTGTTGCCAACTAGGATTTGCAACCAACACTTTTATTAATTTATTGATGAGGAAAAATTACAAGATGATTGCTGTAAATAAATCCCTCTTCTTCACCAGCCACAGAAGAGCACCACCAAACATCTTCTTGTATAGATGCACTGACGGATGAGGAAGAGCACCACCACACCTCTTCTTTTATAGAGTCACTGAGGGCCAAGGAAGAGAACCACCACACCTCTTCTTTTGTGGATGAACCTAGGGTCAAAGAAGACAACCACCACACCTCTTCTTTTACGGATGCACTGAGGCCCGAGGAAGAGAACCACAAGTTACAGAAATAAGAAAGGAAGAAGAAATATACCAGATAAGTTCGGCGGTGTCCTTATAAATCAAGCTTGTGAACCAAACTACTTAAGGATGTATCAATGTTGTAGTAATGGTGGTAGGCTAATCTAATGGTTAGGAGACAAAGGGATGTTGATGTGAATTCTTTGCAAAAAGGGTAGCTACATCTCTTATTGCTCAAGATGTAATGTATGCAAGTATACAAGTGTGTTTTGGGATGCCTCTAGACCACTACTATTTATAGGAATGAAGCATGGGTGTCTAGGGAATCTTTGGGGAGAGTCTAGAGGGTTCTAGAGGGTCAAATATCTGTTTGAACAAAGTTAGTTTAGACACAACAGCAAGTTTGAACGAATTAAAAGATATGTTCCAGAACCCTCCTTGGTCGACCATTTTTTCGAACGGACTGTAACTCGATCGAAGATTTTCTTGACCGAGACACAGCTGGATGTGCAGTCAGTCAAAGATAAATTTTTCAAGAGTATAACAATGTCTCTAATTTTTTACTTAGTTTGACTCGTAATAAATATGCAATTTGATTTCTTGAGTCCTCGACCGATCATTGTCTCGGTCCATAAAGTCTTCAACTGACTTGAGGCTCAGTCCACAAAGAGATCGACCATAAGACTTTAACAGATGGATAATTCTTTGGGGACACTTATTTGATGATTTATCTAGTGTGACCTACCTATCCAAGACATTTTATATTGATATGTGAAAAGTTTTAGGATAGGTGGACTTGGTCTAAAGTTTTATTTTACATGAGTTCCAAGTAAGAAATACAAATAAGCACATATAAATGTTTTATTCAAAGAAAAGATATTCCAGTCTTGTGTCTGCCAAGAGGTTCCTGAAACACTTACAGTAGCAAGTTAAATCCACAAGTAAGAAATGTTTTTCATAATCAAAAGAGAAGATGAGCTAATGTCCAATTTATTCAACAGAGAGATGGAGAGCTTTACAAGGTAACAATGACATAGCACTCTTACAACATGTCTAACTCACTCATAATCATAAAATACTTTATAAATGAGAGAGAGAAAGGGTCTCAAAGGGGTTTAGCACACTCAACTATAGCAAGGACCAAGGATAGAATGAATAAGCAACCTTGGAATGAACTTTGAGAGGTCCTATTTATAGTTGGGGGTGTTCCATTGAATGTGGGATCACTTAAGAACAAAAAGTAGTCATTTTACAACTTACAATGGATCCATTTTCATTTCTAACAACTCTCCAATGGTTGGAATTACTTTTTCTATGTTTTCCATACACTGCATTTGGTCGAGTCACAATAAAGGTAACTGATCGATCCATTATCCAAAAAGCCAATTTTTAAACTATCGGTCCAGTTTGTCCTGGGGTAACTCGACCGATCAACTAAAATCATTTTTGGTCAGAAAGTTGGTCGGTCGATTTCTATGAGTGTACAACTCAACTGATCCAATCATTTCCAAAAATCCATCACCGATCGGTCGAGATTCAAACTTGACCGATTAAGTTGTTGTGGTGATTTTTCCAAAATGATTTTCAGTAATTATACGATGGAATTGGGTGTTCCTGATTTTTTCTCATCTTAGTTACAAGTCATATCATCAATACAAATTATTACAAAAATATTCTAAGGTGATTTGGAGTGTTTTTCCAATTTGCACATTTGCATTGCTTTTGACTTGAACTTGGTCAAGATAGGGCTCGAGGAATTTGATCCTTTTCATGTACCTAATGCCTAAAATCAATCTTAAATAAACATGTTAGGTACATATGGATGGAATGGATAAATCATTATCAAAATATGGACAACGAATAACTCTCAAGTCAACACAATCCACTCCTCATGTCATGGTGGATGTAGAATAGTCCCTAGTCTTTTACAACTCGTGCATGAGTGTGGTCCCTCTAGTATGTGAAGCATCACGACTACCAAAAGTATCAGCACTACCGGACTCACCATCCTCCTCTAGGTGGTCCTTGTTAGATGGATTCCCTTCTGAGGGCCATGCTATAACATTATATTAAATATTTATATCATAGAAAAATTATATTTATAGATATTTTGACTAAAAATATATACATAAGTGAAAGAAGAACACACATATATTATTGCATAATGTACATCATAAATATGCTTCCCTTACAATATAAGTATAATTAAAATAAACATGCACATATATCATTGCAAAATATAGATTCATAGACGTGCATGTTTGATTGGTAATAAAAACAAAAGTGAAAGAAACACATTCCTCTAGGAATGGTTGGATTGCTCATCAACCAGTATTCCATCCACTCAATCTTGATGCATATACTATTCATCGGTGTTAACTTTAATAGTTAAACTTGTAAACCAATTGAGAATGGACTAGAGTCAGCATACTTATCATAGTACTTCTTTGTGTATATGATCTATAATTAATTGCATTTTCCCATGAAGAACTACATATTAGTCTTCATTTTATGGGTCACTGATATACAACACTTATTTGATCTATGATGCCATGATGAATTACTTATCTAATGTGAAACTAAATTCATCCATTACAACTCTTTTATTGTTACCAAACCAATTGTGCCTAAAGGTAGGAACTCTATATTCTATGTAGTCAAACTTTCATGTGTCTTCAACAACATTGTCATATGACATCTTATCTTATTTTGGTCTCTTCTCGTTTGCACGGAAAAATATAGGACATGCTTTTGATCCTTTTATAGTGTGTCCAAACAAATTCATGTAAGTTGGGAAGTTATTGGTCATGTAAAACAACATAGAATGCAAATTAAAGGTCTCTTCATTTGAATCATCATAAGTCATAATGTCTTTTTCTCACAGTTTCATCAATTCATCAATCCGAGGTTGAAGGATAATATCAATGTCATCTATAGTTGCTTGGTCTCTAAAATGCACATTAACAAGATGATGCATCTATTCTACATACACAATCAAGAAGTAATATTATATATAACAATCACAATAGGAAAAGTGATGTGTTGGATGCTTATTATATCATATGGATTCATCTGATCAATACAAATTCTGAGTCTTACACTTCTCACTTCTTCATCAAATTGAGGGTAAAGGAAATCAATTATTTCTCATTGTGGAGAATCATATGCACGTCATAAAACCCCATCATCCTTTGCCTTTATCCCTGCATGCCAAGATATATTTTTTGCATATACTGAATTAGCAAATAAGCATTGAAATCTTGGTATTAAAGGTACCACATCACCTTGGTAGGAGAGCCATTCTTGGTATAATCTAAACTTGTCAGTTTGTACCCTCATGCCCCACACTTTATGCATAGTTCAAATTGAAATAATCCTTTTGAAATAACGCATAGTCATTCGAGCAGTATATATCTTTTTTTCAATCAAAATTTCTTGCAATACATATGTAAAAATTTGTCACTCCACCTATTTTTAGCTTTTAGACTATACAATCTCATAATAGCATTCAGCCTCATGAACTTTGTACAACCCAGACATAGTGGTTTCTTAGCATTGTGTACACTATTTGTAAATAAGGAATGTGTATTAGTAAAAAAAGTCATCATTTAATTAGCATTGCATCGTGTGCAATGTTTGTAAACAAAGGAACATGCAGGATTGTCAATGGGGAGGGTATTACTCGTTTCCCATTTATCCATACCATGTAAGGTAAGGTTAAGAGTAAATGTTTTTATTACCCATTCCCCATTTACCCTTTCCTCATTTCCCCATAACATTAGAAGGGGAGGGTAAGGTATGGACATTATCCATACCCTTTTACCCTTTTACATGCATTTACTTAACAAAGATATATAACTATATAGAAGCTTCTAGTTCAATTTCCATCCTATTTTTTCCAACAAGAAAGCTTGTGGGTTGTGGCTTTCTTCCCACCTCCACTTACACTCAAATGCTTGTATTATTATATTATTAGATGTTGAACCAATTGATAGGGTCGTGAAACAATAAGAAAAGGATGATTGCACTACCTTAAAATAAATTATTATTGGACCAATGTCTAAACATATTACAAAAGTATAACATTGACCTGCTGATATTCACATTTGTGAAAATGTAAGTCAAGAAAGATGTGATTAATCTTAATCGCCCTACACACCACCTTAGAATAAATTAGCTTTTTATAAAATTCTTTTTATATCAAAATTACATGGTTACCATTTACCCTCCCCGTTTACCCTGTGGAGAAGAGGGTAAAGGTATGGGAAGGGTAAGGGGGTTGTTGAGAAGGGTAATTACCCTTACCCTTACCCATTACCCTGTGGAGTGTAAGGGTAAGGATAGAGAATTACCCTCCCCATTGACATCCCTATAAATATGGATTAGTGAAATTACCCCCACATCTATCTAGGATCGCATCCAATATATCATTCTGAATTGGTTGGGTCACATAAATATAATTCACATTTCTTATATCACATAATTTCCACCATAGACATATACCAGTCTCAAAATAGGAAGCTCTCCATGATAGTTATATTTAGTATATACGTGTATACTCCCATTGCACATGACTTGACTTTTAGGTTCCTCATCATTTATGACTTTGAAAATGTTACCACGATTCCTACAAGAGAAATAGAATCTATCTCCATGTCGTCTATTATGTTCCTCAAAAAATATCATAAACTCATCAAGATATCTTGTAGCTTCAGAGCGAAGTAGTATGGAATGGACATTCAACTTTATTTCATTCTCCAATCATAGGGTAAATCAATGAAATTAAGCATTGGATATGGGTGTTAGGTCAATTTTAGGTTAAAAATTTTTAATTGAGACCAAACTTATTATCATTTAATAGATAATATTTAAAATGCATAGTGATGCATGTGTACAGCTTATTAAATTGTTGAACACTGAATATCATTAGTAAGTGTATAATTGTGTACACGTTTCAAGAAATTTTTGGACAACATTTCCCTTTATCTCTCGAAGTACACCAATGTAGATGGGAAAACACCCACCTACATATATACACAGAGAAAATACTAGGAAATGCTATTAATATATTGAGAATCTAACATACATTTTACACTCACATCCTAAGTGGGATAAGTGTTCAAGAACTATTGCCTACTGACTATTGTTCAAAATTTACTCTGAATGAGTAATTCTTGGATGGATTTCTTGGATGACAAAAATCATATATAATTCTTACATGTATATAAAATTTAGATTAACATGCCTTTCTTTTTAATTTTATTGTATCCCTGGGTGTGATTATAGATCCATAAACAATCAAATATGCATTAAGATAGTAAACATAATTTTTAGGATTTAATAAATAAGTAAATACTCATAATATCCATTTAACCATGCAAGAGAAATAATCATCATAGAAATCCTACATCAAATTTAAACATCTATGAATTATTTCTAACTAGAAAGTAGGGCATATATTGTTCAAGAATTATTTAAACAAGTAAGGTTTCCCTAGGTTTCTACATTATTAGAATAATAAAAAATGCAAGCATCAAGAATCATCATTCATGCATTATACAAACCCAAGATAGACAATATTATCAAATAAACCCAAGAAAGGGATCAAAAGTTAATAAAAAGATTCCACATTTATAACAAGATCACATAAACATAGAATAAGAAATGAATAAGGAGGAAGAACCTAGGGCAATGGAGAGGCAAAATATAAGAGACATAGTGACAAGTTCAGTGAATTGGTCAATGAAAGAAACAACTAGGTTTAGGGTGGAAAAAAACAACTGGCTTCCTAAGTGGAGGTGGCGGAAGCATCAATGATATCTAGTCTGAGGAAGAAGGGACAATGGCGGCAAAAGAAGCAAGGATGAGGTGGAAGAAGTAGAAAGTACACATGGTCAATGGAACTAGGGACATCAACAGAAGTAGTAGCCAGCAAGGGATGGTGGTGGCTAGAAAAATAGTGGTGGTGGTAGCAATGAATGGCGTTGATGGCATCAACCTCCAATGATAGTGGTGGAGGAACCATGGAGGGAAGGAGGGTGACACTAGATGTTGGAGCATAGGAGCAAAGACAACGGGAGAGAGTTTGCATGAGGGTTTCACATGTTTGGAAAGAATGGGAGAATTATCTGTATGTATTGTTGGGAACATGGCATCAATTGTTTTAAGAAAAGCAACATCCTAGTAAATTCTACCTAGGTTAACAACATAAAGTTGATGATTTACCAAAAATTGGATCTAGGCGAAAGTCAATAGCATCGGTTCTATACAAAAAAATCACCATTTTGGAAAGTGATACTTGCATTTTAACCCAACAACATCTAACATCTTCATCTAAAATAAGTGATGGTGTGATGATTCACGGTTTTAGAATAAAGGTGAAAAATTATTTCATGTGCTATTAGTGACATGCATATAGCAGCAATTTTAAAAGGATGCTATATATAATTGATACAGTTTAATCTAGTGATGTTCAATGTTTATTTACACATAAAAATGAATTATAATTTTTTTTGATCTAAAATTGGTGGAAAACATATTTTGTGGGCTATTAGTGGATGCCCATAGCATCGATTCGTATAGTAAACTAACAATATATGGGAATTGATATTAGCTTTTTTGTCCTCAGCAACATCCAATGTCATTTGTCAATTTCTTATCTGGGAATCTTGAAGCCTAGATGAGACAGTTCCAGAAGGTGAAACATGATAACAAGGAGAGAGTCATGTTTGTGGCCTGGAAAATTTGAGGCACTAGAAATCTAAAGATCTTCGACGGCAAAGATACCCCCTACCATTCGCATTCATATGGTGGAGGATATGATGGTGAGGGGAGGTTACTAAGAGGATGCAGAGGGGCAGAGATAGAAAGGCACACAAGAGGAGCGGTCACTACTACCAAACATTGGTTGGACCAAATGCGACACGGATGTGGAGACAAGTAGAGGGGGGTTGCTACACTACTATAGAAAAATGTAGTATTGGTTACACCATGGCCATGGATAAAAAGAGCTAACATCTTTAGAAATCCATTATGTGGTGATTGATCTTTGTAAGGAGGGAATAATTTTGAAAAGTGTGTAAGGAAATTTATGTATATAATGTGCTTCACATCAACTTTTTCAATGGGACACCAGTGGGAACTAGAAGATGTTTAAGCAATGAAAATCATTCATGTCACTTGGGATGAAGGCTAATTTAAGTTTAGGATATTTTGGATATGAAGGGTCAGTGGAAGTGGATTTCCTTTCAACATAAGTTTCTTCTTAATACTATTGTTCATAATATTTAGGATTTTTCACTCCCATGTACTACAATCAGGTGATTTTTCTCATATCCTTACTAGTGACAATTATTTTATCACCACCTAAGACTATACCAAAATTATGCATAATGTTCATAATATCACTCCTGGTCAGTTGTGGTCTCTCATTAGTACTAGAATTGACCTACAAGAATTAAATGTTTCTTGTGGGTTATAGGTTGTGGAAATCTATTGTTCAACTTTGGGCATAAAAACATTTGTTACGATGAATCTTGTACTATTTGTAGCAGTGTGCTGGAAGATATTCTTCATGACCTGTGTAATTGTAATCAGTAGGTTTGGTTCATCTAACAAGCTAAGAGGTATTCCCTAAATTTCTCTTATTTGTGTCAAAGTATAGTTAAACAAAAGTCATCTAACAAGTTGCAAACAAAATATTCACTTTAGTTTGGTTTCTTAGCAATTGTAGAGGGGTGGAACTTTATTTGTTTTTGAAGTAGAAAATCACACCCCTCCTATAATTATAGTGATCAGATCAAAATTAGTTGACATAACACAAAGTTGTAATCCTTATCTAACAATAGAAGAACTATGTTGAATCAATGAAACATTGCAAGCCAAACTATTTCAAAGGAGGCTGAAGAGAAACTAATAAATAGGGGGGGAGAAAATAAACTCAACAATCAACAAATTTAGAAACCTTAATCTAAAAGATGAGGAGTAGGATGTTATTGATCCTCAAATAATGGTTGAAAGAATCACAAGGGTCGTCTTTAAACATAGAATACAAAAAGAGTAACATAAGGAAATCATATGTAGATATAGGCAACCTTTGAGAGGTTTCCATAACAATCATTGTAGTAGAGGTTATCTGAGAAGGAAAAATTGAAGGAAAAGCAGTATGCTTTGTTATAACAGATGGTGATAAACACCCTAGTGATACTGGGAAATAAATAATGACTCAATAACACCTTGGTCTTCCAAATGGGTATCCACATCATACATGATGGACAAATTAGTATAAAAGACAACTCTAGACAAGGACATGGAAGGTATTATGAATCTTCTTAAGGAATAGGAAAATTCTATTTGGTGTAGAGTTTAAAAATAATAGGGGGAAACAAATAGCTAGGGGAGCTTGAGATGGAAGAAAGGGGCCCATAGATCCAGGACATGCACTGTTAATTTTTCATATTAGTAGCAATCTTGAACTATTGGGGACTATAATGTAGAGACCTGGAATGTGATGATTATTTTCAATAAAATGTACAATGTTGACATGCTTGCAACTATAGAGACTCATGTAAGCATACAGAAGGAAAAGAATATTATAAAGCACCTAAGGTATGATGCCTCCTACATAGGTAAAGATAATGGTTTCATAGAAGGGATCTAGGTGTTATAAGAAGATGGGATTGAGTAGGTTGAGATCTTAGCCAGTAACAAGCAATTTTTATATTGTAATGGGAATAAGTGCCTTCTAAATATAGTTGTGTATTATCACCAAGACACAAAAAAGTAGATTTATATTGGAGCATCTGTCTACTTTGGTGTTAGCATCTAAGCTTCCATGGTTAGTAATGGGAGACTTTAACTCCATTCTTAGTATAGATAGCTTGATCATGAGAAGCTACATCCTATAGGGACTTCACCAATGCATGTATTGATGTGAAGCAAGAGGATCTAAGCAATTGTGGATGAAGATGACCTTTAAATGAAATTTTCTCCAAGAGAGACTGGATGGGTTCATAGCCAATTCAACATGGCTTGATCCTCCCCATCGGCTATGGTGCAGGTCCTACCATAGATTTAGTCCAACCATTCTCCTATATCATCTAGGAACAGTTCCCTAAAGCAGCATCACCCACACATTTCAAAACTAATGTTATCTACAAAAGTTGGGCTTCATTCAGATATTTGTTAAGCAATAATTGGCCTACAAATAAAGAATACAATGATAAAGTTCAAATTTCTTGTCATATGCAATGAAATGGGATAACAAAAAGAGATGATGCACAAGCAAGAGGAAAGACCAAATCTAATGGCATATTAGGAAATCTCAAAGTTACCTTAAAATACTCAACACCTCACTATAGATTACAAGATTGTTGAATTCCATTCCATATTCTCCACGATCTTAGTTGAGGAAGCTAGTAAATTAAAAAAAACCTTATGTGACTGGATGCATTTAGGAGACTTAAATACTAATTTCTTCTAGGCATTAGTGAACTTATAAAGGAGAAGAACAAATATCACCTAAGAAAAAGATAATAGATGTGAGTGTATTGAGAGCAAGGAGGACATGAAGGTCTTAGTAGGAGATGAATTTATGGAACTCCTCACAAAGGACAAACATAATGTTAGGAGGAGAAATTTTTCTACCAATATGGGGTCCTTCCTAAGCATCATAGGATCATTGCAGTGATCCACCTATAGAGGAAGAGATAAAAGATGTCCTAAAAAAGATTAATTTCATAGAGTCTCATGAGGTATAATGGAGTTGATGCATGTTTCTCCAGTGGAATTGGAATTGCATAAAAGATAGTATGTGTTTCTAGTTAGGAATGCATTTATAGATGAGAGGACTAACTAAAGACAACTTGGAAGATTAAACTACAATGTTGATCCCAAAGTATCTATACCTAAAACATGCAACACCTACAACATATTCCTCTCAGCTATTTGACCCTCAAACTCATCTCAAAGATTATTGGGAAAAGAATCAAACCCTTTCTTCTAAATTGAGTTCCTCCCTTCCAAAATAGATTCATCCTTGGATGTAAAATCTTGGATGACATGGTCTTTGTGCAATAAATTATCCACCATATGCACCATAATAGATCAAAACATTAAGCCATTGATGTGAAGCTCAACCTTTAAATGGGTTACTATGAGATGAGATGGAGCTCATCCAAGACACTTTGAAAAGAATGTACATCCAAAGAAACATTATGGAGTTTATTGTGAATATATTCACTGCTTGCATCACCTTGATTTCCTATCATGTGGAGATGCTAGAACCATCTAAGGTATCTAGGGTAGTCAAGCAAGGGGATCGCCTCTCACCATTTGTGCTTGTGCTACATCTAGAAAGACTCAGTCAACAATCAACAACTTAAAGAGGAAGGAGAGTGAGTGCCTTTCAAAATCTCAAAATATCTTATTGTCTCACATGTCTACTTTGTGGTTGACTTCATCCTATTCAAAGTGTCATCCAAGTCCCAGATAAAGTCAATCTTGCAATGTCTCAACTCTTTCACAAAGGCATTAAGGAAAGTTCTAGACAAAGAAAAGTCAAATATTTTTATTTAACAATACCCCTCAAATCATGCAAAGGAGAATCTACAAGAAATTAGATATTCATAGATTGACCATATGGGGAAACCCATTAGAGTGCATATCCTTCATTTTTTTGTTATAAATTTATGGACATCATAAACATGATCAAGGACCATATAAGCCTTTGTGATGCCCCGCACCACCAAAAGCAAGATTACTTAAAACAAAATTGCAAAAGAAAGATGAAACAAATAGATTATCAGAAAATACTAAAAACTAAAACCTTTTTCATAAAACTTCCAAACAATAAAAACCTTTACATACAAGACCTTTCATTCCTCAAAGCACTTACTGTGTGTGCCACCCTCCTATCATAAGGAGACATGTTCCAACACATATATACACATAGCCATTACAATTGTTCATAAAAGGGCACACAGCCAACCACGCATCGAAAGCATGTCTACAAAACATCTCCAAAGACCCAAGTGTACAGGGACGACTCTAGGACTCTAACAACAAAAGACATCCAGCAGCACTTCCAACCTTTTCAGCTATTTCCTTTCCTGCTACTCTCAACCTCCGCTTCACAATATCTACCTCCTCATGCACATCCACCTAAAAAGGATGTGGGAAACCCACGGGGTGAGATTCCAAATCTCAGTGGGAGATATAACTCTCCACAAACTCTATTTTTATCATAGATAAGATGATTAAAGAAAGTAGTAGAATTATAATGATGAAAAGTAGGAAATCATTATTAATAGAGGAAGCAAATGCTATTGGATTATGAGACATCTTAACATTATAAAAGGAATATGAAGAACATTTATATTTTATACCAACGATACTGCATAAAATCAAGCAAGGCCTCATCCAATGTTTCTTTGTGTGATCCTATGCAAGTATACTAAACGGTTGTTTACATATTTTATTATGCCCTGAGGATTTGAGTTGTACCATTCAAATCCCATTGACCACTGCTAAGTCAAAATCAAAACCATACAAGGTCTAGTAGAAGAGACTGAATCCACGAACTCACCCCCTCGATCAGTTGAGTGAACATATAGTGACATCATCATTCAGACTACTATTAGTGACATATAGTCTAGATGTACAAATCTAGACGACTCGGTACAGGTCATGGTGCTAGTGAAACTGAGCTACGGCACGTAGCCACACTCTTATCAGGGTATGGCCCACAACCAATCCTATATCACATATGACTAAGCTACAGCCCAAAGTCGCACTCTTATTAGGGTATGGATCGTAGACAATCTTTTATAACATGTACGTAAGGGGATATTTGTCCTCACCCCTGCATATTCAAAAATATACACTCCGAGTTAAAATCATTTCACCATTCAGTAAATGATGACACTGAATGGGTCTATGGCATAAGGCAAGCTACATGATTAGGTCCTACTTGATTAGTTAGGTCATTTAAGTGTCTTTTAGCATCAATCAAGTTACAGCGTATAAACTTGAAATAAGTTCTACACAGATAAGGACATAACACATCATCAGAAAATATTTGAACATATAAGGTCTAATCTTATCACATTACCACTTGATTCTTGCCAACCACCATATTTCTCATCATAAGTATCACACACTTTTGGGGTAGCAACCCCTCATCTCATTACTGAGGAAATTATTATCTCATATAAGGCAATAAGCCACCATTAGGTCATAAGACCATTTACCTCCTCTTTCAATGATACCAACATCTCACATGCCTCATAAGGCCCATTCAATAATATCATGACCACCATAGCTCTTACTTGGATATGCTTATGCATTGGTGTTACCTGCATGGTTAGAGACTTGTAACAAAAAGGATAATACTTCATTACCACTATCATTCCATAAGGATTCAAGTCATTCAAATAACATCATTAAGGTTAGGGTTAGGGTTAGGGCTAGGGTTAGGGTTCTCTTTAACCGATTAGGGTTTACAAGGTTAGATCAACAACCAACCTCAGATCATCACTTCCATTATCACTAAAAGGTATGTTACAAGATTTAAGGTTATAGAAAACATCACTCCTTTATGATTCACACAACCACCCCATAGGATATCACATCATATCGTGTAACCTTACCATCAACATGATGTAACATAACCACCATCACAAGGTATCGGTTGAGATTATCATGGTATTAGGCAAACCTCATAAGAGGTGTATGGTTTATCCCTTCTTGAGGTGTGATGGGAAAAACAACCTAAAGGTGTGATGGGAAACACCACCTAAAGGTGTGATGGTTAACACTAAGTGTATCGGGTTGTTAGGGTTAGGGTTTCGGAAAGGCATCATGGTTCAAGGTATATCGGGCAACCTTACACAAAAGTGTGTTCGCCTCTTTCTCCACTAAGGGTGTCACGACTTAGCACCCAAAGCATACCAGCTCACACGAAACCATCCTGGTCATGATGGGTTAACACCCTCCATGCATATTGGGTTAGGCATCAAAGGGCATGTCGGGCTAACTCCATCAAGATCTATCGGCTTAGCAACCATATCAATGTTGAAACCCCTAAGCCATGATGACCTAAGCATCTCCAAGTCATGATGACTTGCCACATGGTGTGTTGGATTGTTACACTACAAGTCATGACAACCTACCCTCAACATAGTGCATGTATGTGTGTCGACTTATCATCTTCAGCCTTAGGAAATTTGATCACTAGTCCATCCATTAATATGGAAAGAAGGTGCAACATGTAGGCAACGACTTAACCTAAACTCCTTCAAAATAGTTCTCAAATCTACCAAAGACTACTAGCATATAAGAGATAAATGGTCTAGAGGTAAAGGACAACATAATCATATGAAGGGTGAAAATAACAAAGGAGGTTAAGAGTTATATAACCCGTCTCAAATATCACCACCAAGATCCAAGCTTCAAGCTCACGAGCTCAAGGTAGAAGATGATCCACCAATTTGATCACCACCACACCTCCAAGGAAGAAGATGAGACCAAGGTTAATATGTCTCAAGATGAAAAGAAGGTATCCAAGTTCCATGGCTGATAAGAATAAAAAGAAGAAGAAGAAAGCTAGGAAACATAGCATACCAAGGTAGAAGATGGAAGATGATCAAAGAACACCACAACTTGGAACTCATCCACAAGCTCCAAGAGAAACTCCCTAGATCCTTAAGCTCTCAAGATCGTCCACCAAGAAGGAGAGAAAGAAAGGATGGCCAAAAGGATTCTCTTGTATGGAAAAAAAGAGGATTATATACTAGGGGGATGAGAGAGAGAGAGATCATGGAAGAGGTGTCATCACCTTAGAATCTTAGGTGACACTTGTCCATGAAAAAGGAGCCACATGCAACAACATGCAAGATGTGGTGATAAGGTCAAGGCTAGGTCTCGTCCTCTTGGTCTCCTTCTAAGTTCATGCCTAATACCATATCTCCACACACCCACAACCCGATAGGGTACAACCCTACACACTCACAAACTAATAGGGAAGCCTCTCCAAGGCTCTCTATCCCAAGACAACACATCTAGGTGCAAGACACACCTCACACATGTATCCAAAACATCACCAAAGATGTCACCAAACAACCAAGACCCAAACAAGGGGAGAATCTCTCTCTCCTTTAGATGATGCCAAGAGAGAGAAGGAACACTCTAGAGGTGGAAAACTTGCACATCAACCCCTACTCTGGTTAAATTGAAAATTGTACCAAAACCTCACCACAAAACACAAGCATTATCAAAACAAGCTCAAACAAGAAACTTAAGCTTTTTACATGCCCTAATTACATATCACATGCTTATAGCAAGGTTCTAAGCAACATACTTAGGCAAAAAAAATAGGTTTATCCCAAATTGTGGGTCAAGGTCCTTATAGCCTTAGTCCAACTACTTTCTACTATTAGTGAAATGAGTTACCTAATCCAACTCGGTCATGAGAGATCCATCTCATTACCTAATACAAACTTATTTGCTTCCTCTAATTGTAAGTGTTGGGATTGATCAAAGGGTCCATATCTTTATTTTAACTCATTATAGTGAATAGAGATGGATGAGCTATATCAGTTGGGATAAATTGATTGCCAATCTGAAGGTGGACCACAAATAAAATGTTGTCACACATGAACAAGATACACCATGTGAAAATTTCTTGGGAGTATAAATGGATAGACTCGTTCTCTATAGAACCATGATGACTTTACAATTTGAGAAAGTAAATCTATATGGAAATGAAACCTCAATCTTACATGATCAAGATCAACCAAATGATGAAACCTATAATAGGGGAATAATGTCATGTTAGAAACAAACTAGAGGACATCAAGGTCTTCTTGATGATTGACATCATAGGCAATTGGGACATGAGCTTCATCGACCACTAATTCAATGACTTCAAAAAGCAAGAAATCGTAAATGAAGATTTGCCTCACCCCAAAGTTGTTAGAGATAAATGGATTTTCATATAGATAAATCATGTGAATTTAAAAAGATGGTTTCTTATAGGGTGATTAACAAGGAACATCACATTATAAACCATGGAAAATGGATCATCAAATGGGAACCCAAGAGCCTATAGAGAATAAGAGTCATTATATGAAAAGGTTATGCTTGATAGTCTAATGAAAACTCCGTATGGGTGGACATGATGATTTCCATTAGGGATGCATGTCATGGGTATGGTAGTCAGGAGGAAACACCATTCCAATGAATTTGTAATTGCAAGTTAGTGAAACCCATTTTAGAATACATCCCAGCAAGAATCTTTGAGCAACAAGATTCAAGCAACCCAAGTGGATCTTTGAGAACGTGAAAAAATAACCCACATAATTTGGTTGCCTTTTCAAGTTCTCTATAACCATGGGAAAACTTATGAAAGATATAAATAATCACATTTTCAACAATAAGATTAGATCCAGAGGATCCCATTCCATTTTGACTTCTATGCCTAAAAGAAAGGTATCCTTATCACTAGTTCTTATTGCTTCACTTCCCTATGACATTAGCCATTTATAGATGTTATAAAAGGTTGGTCATCATGTACAATTTCCCCTCCAAGAAGAACAAACTCAAATCAATTGGGAGATGTCATTCGAGGGATCGTTCATACTGAATGTTGATTATGTGACTAATAGAGACTCAAATAGGACGACCACAATCCATGTCTTGAGAAATGTTACAAAGTAATGGATCACAATATGCGTCAACAGATTCCAAGGGGGGGATGTGTTGCATGCAGAACTCCTCTCTATCAGAGAAAGAATGAAAGCCATAAGAACGATGGACTGTAACTATAAGTTCATCACCCAGTCTAACAATTATGTTTCCTACAACTTCCTAAATGGGATCAAGCAGTTCCATGTAAAGTATAATCTTACTATTTATATCAAGGAAAAGACAAGTATAGTCTAAGTATAAACATCATTTATAGAGGTAGGTCAACGAACATATTACTTGAGGAGTTATCCAAATGGGCCCTTAATCTAGGATGGAGTGGCATAGTTTTCACATGTTGATAGTTAAAGTGTACTTGGAAGAACCACTATGTGAATTTATGAACCATGTGCATGTTGATAGGAGTGGGATGAATTAATAATACCAATCTTTTAAATAAATAAAACCAAGAGTTCAATCTTTTCACTTGGGAACCACCTCGTCAAGAACATTAGTTGGATGGTTTTCTAAAACGAACTGACCACAATATTTGGTGGAGCCATGAGGGACTAGAAGGGTGATTGATGCCTTGATTTCACTTCCATGTAGGTGTTTCAATTATACATTTTTTTAGTTTTGGTATCACTTTCCTTAATGTCAGTTTTATAGGAAATCGACGCTATAGGTCCATAACGTCAGTTGGTATAAAACAAACATCAATATTGTTCAAGTCTTCCCGATTAAAAAAAACACGTACCGCCTTTATTATAACGCCGATTTTTGTGTGAACAACATATGTCTCATATAACCCCGTGAAATTCTATTTTTCATAGGAAAATTTTAATATAGGCCTATTGCGCCTCTTTTAGAAAGCCAATGACAAACCTCTTCCAAAATAAATTTTGCCTCCAAAAAGGCTCTATCGTTAGTTTCAATCTAAAAAATCAACATTGTAGATCATGTCCATCACAGAAATTTTTACCTCCACAAAACATGTGATGTTAGTTTTTTGAAATAGAACCAAAAAAATATGATTCTACCACATGCCCTACGAAAAATGTTTCCCCCAAAATATGGTTATGTCATCGATTCTTTTCAAGAAACCAACCCATCTGTCTTAGCAAGGTTAGCATTTTTTAATAGGGATAAGTACATTTTTTTGGACAACCAAAACAAAAATTGAATAGTGTCGTCAGTTTATTGCCAAAAATCCATATTAAACAAGTTGGAGTTTTTTATTAAGAATAAGTACATGTGGGGTCAGTTTTGTGGTTGGTAACCAACGGTAACATTGGTCTATTACGTCAGTTTTTCCTCAACAAATGATGACTAAAGTCTTACAGAGGTTGGTACTTTTTGAGATAAGTACATGTGGCATCAGTTTTTTGGTAGGTAAGCGACGACTTAGATTGATATAAGAGTTTGGCATTTTTTATTAGAAATAAGTACATGTTCTCTTCGATGTGTAATCGGAAACATAAGTCGGTCGTTCGTGATCAATTTATGGTTGAAGTTTTAGCAAGGTTGGCATTTTTTATTAGGGACAAGTACATGTGGCATTGATTTTTTGGTGGGTAACCGACGACATAAATTGAGCTATGACATTGATTTTTTCCCAACAACTAGTGATTGAAGTCTTAGTCATCAGTTTTTTGTAACAACTGATGACTAAATTCCATTTAACTACACCTACAAAATTTCTTTCCCACATTCTCTATTTCAACGTGCAATTTGGTCTTTCTTCCTCACTCTAGTGATTTTCTCTTTCTTCCTGGATGCTATCTACGGTCGTTGCTACTGCTTCATCACCATTGTTGCCTCCATTTCAGCCTTTGCTACTACTCTCATCGATTTCGATGCTACTGCTTCCCTAACCACCGTTGGTGTTGTTGTGATGCCCTGACCGTCGTTGCTGTCTTCTTCTTCCTCCTACCATTTTTGTTGCCTGCTTGGGCCACCAATGATCGTCAACTTCTTTCTACTCTACGTAAAAGGTGCATCTTTGAGCTACATTTTTTGTTTATTTTGGTCTATTTAGCTATAACTTTTAAAATACATGTATAGTTGTTTGTTTGGTTTGGTTAGATATAATTTTTAAAATACATGAATAGTTATTTGTTTGGTTAGTTTAGAATTTTTCATATAAACTTTCATATTAAGTTTGTTTATCTATATAATTATATCTAGCATTGTTTATGGGACCAACCATCAACCTAATTTATGAAAATAAATTATGATAAAAGGTTTATATATGTGTGGCTTGGACACCAACATTAATTTATAACTCTAATTTCTAAATCATAGTGTTGACTTAGAAACTCATTCGAGATTTACTCATTAGGAGTAAATCTTAGATAGTATCTGGTTTCAGACTATTTGTAAACACTTAATCTTACTTAGGATGTATGTGTATAGTGTTTATTTTGCTTTCGACATTTTTATCAACATTTTCCTTTTGTTTTCTAAGTACATTTTTAGGCGGGTATTTTCCCATCTACATTTGTGTACTTGGAGAAATGTGGAGAAATGATGTCGAAATATTCTTGAAAGACAAATAGGCATTATACACTTACTAGTGAGATTAGGTGTTCAAGAATGGGGTAGGTGGTACGCACTCATTACTAAACCCTAAACCATAAACCTTAAATCCTAATCTATAGAAACTAAACCCTAAACGATAAACCCTAATCTCTAAACCCTAATCTCTAATCTCTAAATTGTAATCTTTAAATACATGATTCAATACTCATTTTCTTTGTGTTCATAGAATGGATTGATCATGGATGTCCATTTCTAATTGTTACACTCCAGATTTTATTATTGGCCATGGTCAGTTTATAAGATTTATGAAGGAAGATAAGAGACAACCTGGAGATAGGCTCTATTATCCATGTAGAAATTGTAGTAACAATTTGAAATTCAACATTGTTGACAAAATAAAAATTTGTGTCAAGTGCAATGGGATTGTACAGCTCTATAGAGAATGGTACTAGCTTGAAGAGATTCCTACTATGAGATAATACATGCCAATAGCAGTACTTGTGTTGAAGAATAAATTGTCGATGATGTTGTATATGTGAACGAACTGATTTCGATAGACATGGTTGATCTGATGCCAGATAGTTCAGGGGTAAATCTTACTGATCCACCTTCCTTATTTAGAAACTTTGTGCATGATACTGAGAGACTACTATGCTTAGGTTTTACTAAGTTTATGAAGTTGGCCATTGTGTTCAAATTGTATACTCTAAAGGCTAATAATAGATGGATACTAAAGCTTCATGTCATTACTATCTTTGTTGAAAAAATTCTTCCTAAAGTTAATGAGCTTACAATCCCAACAAACAAATTAAAGAAAATGATGTGCCCAATGGGAATGGACGTCAAGAAGATACATGCATGCCTGGAATATTGATCTGAAAAATTGTCCAAAATGTGTGTTATTACACAAGGGCAATATTGATCTGAAAAATTGTCCAAAATGTGGGGCGTCAAGATACAAAATGATGACTTCAAGTAAGTCCAAAAGGGATATCCTACCAAGTTGATGGGGTATCTACCTATAATAACACAGTTTCAATGCTTGTTTGCCACCATGGATGCGTAGAATTTATCTTGACATGAAGAGGCAAAGAAAAAATATGATGGGATCCTACGACATGCATATGATTCTCACAATTGATTGATTTATTGTACCATGAATTTGATGAATAAGTTAGGAATCTAAGACTTGAGCTTTGTACTATTGGGATGAATCCATATGGCACATTAAGCATTTAACATAATACTTGGCATGTTATGGATGGTATATATAATCTTCCTCTCTAGTTGTGAATGAAAAATAAGTATGTCATGTTTTCTTGTTTGTATCGAGTCCCAAGAAATATACCAATGATATTGATGTTTTTCTTGAACCTCTAATTGATAACTTAAAAAAACTCTAGGGATAAGGTGTGATGGCCTATGATGCTTTGTGTATCAAGACATTTTGCCTGCTATGTTGTTTTTCACTATTAATGAATTTCCAATGTATGAGAATTATATGGATATAGCCTAAAAGTATACAAAACATGCCCTATATGTGAGGAGGATGTTGGATCAAGGGCTCTAGAGGGGGGTGAATAGAGTTTCACAAATCTCACAAAACGAATTAGACCACCAAATTATATTAAGTGCAGAATCTTAAACATACAGCCAATTTGAGATCCCGCCTGGCAAGGATGAGAGACAAGGAAGAGCATACACTTGGACAGTGGTTTAGAATGGTTCCACACTTCAAACTAGAAGTGAGTTAGTCTACTACCTAGCGGTGGTTAATCTCTAGGACTTTGCAATCTTGATACTCTTATATTCCATCATAAGATTACAACACAAAACCACATTCATCCAAGGACTTAATACCTCAAGCAAGGATCTTCAACCTACTGAAGGAACTTACTCACTTGAACCATGGAGTCTTCAGCCTTCAACAAGGACTTACCCACTCCACCTTCAATTCTTTGGCCTTCAAGGAATTACATATCCTTCTTGAACGTATGCCTTGCCTATCTCCATCACTTGGAGATTTGGAACACCATGCTTTCTTTAACCTTGAAGAACAGCAACTCCTTCTCCTTCACTCGAAGAAGATCTTCAACCTTTTCTTCAATAGGAAAGGGGGTAGGAAGATGGAGGTGAAGAGATTTACATGAATACAAGGGGTAGCTTTCTTACAAATAGATCCTAACTCGCTCATACTCACGGATTTGACTTGAAGGTAGAGAGAGAAAGGGGCTCAACGGTGTGCAGCACTCTCAACTAAGTAAGAACTAAGAATATATGGAATGAGCAACCTTGGAATGAACTCCAAGTGGTCCTATTTATAGTTGGGGGTGCTCCTTTGAGTTGGGGGACACTTAGGGCCAAATTATATCCATTTTTTTCCAAGTCAATGGATTTGTTTTTGTCCAAATAAGTCACCAACGGTCACAATCACTTTTTCTGCAATTTCCATACAGTGCAATCAGTTGAGTTTCAATAAAGGTAACTCAACTGATTGGGTAAAAGACAAACCCAAATTTCAAACCATCAGTCGAGTTTGTCCTGAGGAAACTCGACCGACCAATGAAAGTTGGATTTGGTTAGTAACCCGATCAATCTAGTTCTGTGAATGCACAACTCGACTGATGCACTCTCCCAAAAATGGATCTAGTGGATCGGTCGAGATTCCAACTCAACTGGTCAACAGCCTATGATCAATTTTCTAAAGTGCATCAAAAGTGATTAAAACTTGGTGCAAAGTGTCCCAATCAATTTTCTCAACTTAGTTACAAGTCAATTCATCAGTACAAGTGATTACAAAAATCTTCTAAGGTCATTTACATGGATTTTATAATTTGTACATTTGTATAGCTTTTGACTTAAACTTGAGCAAATTAGGGCTTGTGAATTTTGATCCTTTTCATGTACCTAACACCTGAAATCAATCTTGAATACACATATTAGATACATATGAATGGAATGGTTAAGTCATTATCAAAATATGGACAATGTATAACCTCTAGGTCAACATTCTCCCCCTTTTTGACAATGACAAACCATTCCTCAAACATATTGAAAAACATATAGAAATTATACCTTTTCCTTGTGAATTAGGAGGATTTAAGATTTGAACAATGTGAATTGCTCCCCCTAAATCTATGCATACTTTAACCTGCATAGTTAGTCTATCTACACAAAGAAATTGTAACATACAAATACTATATGGTCCTTTGCAAGTCACATGATAAAACATAAAATGAACAAGAAAAGGATCTCATAAGAAATAAATAGAAGTATGACAACGAATAGCAATATGATTGAGTTTCAAGACATTGAAATTCTCTCCCCCTTTTGACATTATCAAAAAGTAGGGGGTAGAAGAGCATACAATCAGGTCTTCTCCAAACACAATCAAGCAGATAATCATGCATGCAATCTCATATCAATATATCAACTAGAGACGAAAGAAACATACAACCTAAGTCATAATAAAAATATGGTGAATTAAGGCACCAACTCATAGGATATATCAGAGCAAAGAGAAAGAGTGTGCATAACATAGATTACAACTCAGAATCATGTCCTCGTGAAAATAGCTACAAGCAAGAAGCGATGAAAAACTAAAGATAAAAATTGTATATCTCAGATAATGTGCCCAGATGTTTCTAATACAAAATAGCCTAGAAAGATACATATGATCAGCATACTAGACTAAAAACTAAGAAACAAACTAGACATCTAGACTATCTATGTCCATAGCATCGTCATCATCAGCTCCAGGCACATAGTCCTCATCTTCATCTAAAGGTGCAGCAGTAGTGGCTTCATCACTAGAATCACCACCAGAGCCATCACCATCATCAGAAGCATCCTCACCATCGTCATCATCATCATTAGCAGCAACAGTCTCATCATCAGCCTGGTCAGGCATCTCCTAGTCCATAGGGAGACCAAAGCCACGATAGGGCCAATGAGCATTCTTCTCATCCTAAGTCATACCAAGAGCATAGAGCTCATTGGCCTGAGGGAAGGATTGAGCAGAATCGCCAAGACTGTCAAGCAGGGTGGCCAAGGGGCCAGTAGGAAATGGAAGGTAGGCGGGAGTAGAACCACCAGCAGTAAAGGGTGGAGGAGCAGCATCAGAAGGCTCAGGGGTAGGATAGTAATGATGAAATGCATAAGAAGCATAATCACTACCGGGGAAAGGCTGGTAGGTGGGGTAGGGGTGTGCACATGATATGTTCATGTTTGACATGATTGAACATAGATCCTGATGTAGGTGCTCCTGAACCTATTGGTTGTATGCTTGTTGGTGCATCATGTAGCCCATAAGGGTTTCATTAGATACACGAAACGAAGCAAGGCTAGGTCTAGGTGGCTGAGGAGGTGGAGCTCGGGCAGGGGCTGCAGAGACAGAGGTATAGGGTGAAGCACCAGGTGTGGAGGAGGTAAAGATAGGAACGGACTTCTGAATTGTGGTCTCACTAATACACACACCCTTCCTGGCTAGCTTGTAATGATAGTTAGAAAGGAATGATTTCTCAGTGGCAAACTGAAACAATCCACAGATCAGGGCTGGATAGGGTGGATGGGTTCCTTGAGTGTTCTTATCAGAATCAAAGCAGGTCATGTAGTGGATAATGTATCTTGACCACTTGACTATGATATTCTCAAGAATGCAGTACATTATGACCGCAGTGTTCTCTGCAATATCCATTTGATTTTTCTTCGGATGGATGTTGTAGTTGACCACAAAGTCTAATATACGCTTTTTGAGATCGAGGGAGGAGGAGGGTAGGGTACTCTTCTTCTTGTATGGAACATCAGGTTTCTTCAAGTAGTGATGAATGTCAGAAAGCGTAAGCTCATTCTGCTTGTAGAAACCTTCAGGATCCAAAAGATTGAAGTACTCGCTGTAATCCTTGCGCCAGGTTTCATTTTCATCATCTTCAGAAAAGAAGACATTAAGGATATCCTTGGAGATTTGAAAATGCTTACCGGCGATCATGGAAGTGAGGATCACTTGAGTATTCGTCAAGGGTAAAAGGGTGTCGTAATTCCATTGCAAATTAGCATAGAATTCATGAACTGCTTTAGTGCTTGTCATTGAATTATGAAAGCAGTCACGCTCGACAGCCAGGGCAGAGAGGTGATGAATGTCTAGCAACCTAGCTACCTGGTCTATAACCTCTTGACGCCTAGGGTTAGGCTCAAACAAAGCTCTAAATGGAAAAGGACTCCTAGGAAGAAGGTCCTTATACCTATTTACAGCTTCTATTGAGACAAAAAAGGTGTCATCAAAAGGAATCAAGTGGGAAGACGAAGAAGAGGATGGAGCATTGCTAGGGGTGGGTCTCTTTCTCCTATGGGAAGCCATGGAGGCAAAAAGAAGAAGGAGAAGAGAGCAAACACACAAAGCAAGCCGCAAAAAATGTTCAAACACCAACAAAGAGCAAAAGGGGAGGTCTAGGGTCATCTATCTAGGTTGGGAAAGGGCTAGGATAGGGAAGGTAAGGGTTTGGGTAGAGAGCTTAGGGCTAGAAGAAGGGGAATCAGTCAGCTATTCTCTAGTTGAGAGGCAGAATAGTCGGTCGAACCAAACTTAAGTTGGCTTCAGCCTGCTGATCAGTCGAGTTCTGAGAGTGGGAAACTCGACCAATTGGTCCAATATAGAATAGCTCTTGGCCATGGATCGGTCAAGTTTGTTCTGGGGGAAACTCGACCGATGGTCAACCTGACCTAAAACCATCAAACTCAATTTCTATCCATATGAATGCTAATTAATTTTATTTTTTGAGTCTATTATGTATGTTGAATATACTTAGGCACATATCACTCATCATTGGGTACTATTTAGTGATAAAAGCCTGAATTTCAAGAAATGCCCAAAAACAAGTGAAATTAAGCATGTCAACAAGCAAAATTTAGCAAATATTAGCCATTTTAGGCAAGCAAGGTGAATAAAGCATGTGAAAGACATATAGGATAAAAGCAACTAGCTAGATAACAGGTCAATATCATCCAAATCAAGTATGAGTAGTTTAGATCTAATGAAGTTAAATTGCTCTCTAGCTAGAGGTTTAGTGAAAATGTCTGCCAACTGATTTTCCATGTCCACATGCGTGATATAAATATCCTTTTTAGCAATGTAATCATGAAGAAAATAATGGTGAACCTCTATATGTTTAGCTCTACTATGCAATATAGGATTGTAAGAAAGATTGATTGCACTACTATTATCACAATAGATAGGAGAAGCATCAAAATGTATGTTAAAGTCTTGGAGCATTTGCTTCATCCATAGGACTTGGGCACAACAACTCCCTGCTGCAATGTATTCAGCCTCAGTAGTTGATAATGCCATAGTACTCTATTTCTTGGAGAACCAAGACACCAAGAATGGTCCTAGAAGGAAGCAAGTGCCACTTGTGCACTTTCTATCAAACAAACAACCTGCATAATCAGCATCACTATATGCTATAAGAGTAAAGTCCCTTGACTTAGGGTACCATAGTCCAAAGTTTTGAGTTTTGGCTAAGTACCTCAAAATCCTCTTAACAGCAATAAGATGTGATTTCCTAGGACTTGATTGAAAGCGAGCACACAAGCCAACACTAAACATAATATCAGGTCTAGAGGTAGTTAAATAAAGTAAACTTCCAATGATACATCTGTAGATCTTCTCATCTACCTTCTCACCTTCTTCATCTCTATCAAGTTTGGCAGTGTTGGACATGGGTGTATCCATCGGCTTCATGTTCTCCATTCCAAAGCATTTGAGTAGCTCACTGGTATACTTGCCTTGGTTGATTAAGTTTCCATCTTTAGTTTTCTTGATTTGGAAGCCGAGAAAGAAAGTCAACTCACACATCATGCTCATCTCGAACTCACTTTGCATAAGAGAACTAAACTCCTTACAAAGATCAAGATCAGTTTCGCCAAATATGATATCATCAACATAAATTTAAATGATAAGAAAATTGCTAGAAGTGTGTTTTAGAAATAAAGTAGAATCAACTTTGCCCATGACATAGCCATTGTCTAGAAAAAAGTTCTTTAATTTCTTATACCAAGCACGAGGTGCTTGTTTGAGTCCATAGAGAGATTTTTGTAACAAGTAAACATGGTTAGGTAGCTTGTCATTTTCAAAGCCTGGAGGTTGAGCAACAAATACTTCCTCCTCGATTGTACCATTCAAAAACACACTTTTAACATCCATTTGATATAGCAAGAAATTTTTATAACTAGCAAAGGCAAGTAGCATTCTAATAGATTCCAGTCTAGCAACATAAGCATAAGTTTCATCAAAATCAATACCTTCTTGCTGATTGTATCCTTGAGCCACTAACCTTGCTTTGTTCCTTACCACCTTGCCACTTTCATCAAGCTTGTTGTGGTAGACTCACTTGGTGCTAATGATTTTTCTATCACTTGGTCTTGGTACTAGAGTCCACACACAGTTCTTCTCGAATTGCTCTAGTTCCTCCTGCATGGCAAGGATCCACTCATCATCTCCAAGAGCTTCCTTGATGTTCTTTGGCTCTAGCTGTGAGATGAAGGCATTGTCTGCTTGTTCTTTGTTGTAGGCAGCTCCTGTCTTCACTCTCTCAAATTGGTTTCCAATGACTAACTCTTTGGGATGATTCTTTGTGAAGCAAAGAGTGGGATCCTTCTTCTCTTCATCTTCTACTTCAACCACCTGGTTGCCTTTGTTGTCAATGTTGAGGTCTTTTAAGATTGGAATCAAGTCATCTACAACATCATTATCAGTAACATTCTTTCCAATGGCAGGGTTAGATTCAATAAATTTGACATTAATAGATTCTTCAATTTTAGACAGTTCAATATTGAAAACTCCATAAACCCTGCTTATAGTGCTATAGCCTAGGAAGAAAGCCTTGTATGATTTTGGATCAAACTTGTCAAGAGAATCCTTCATGTTCAAAACAAAACAAGGACATCTGAAAACGTGAAATAAATCAATGGATGGCTTTCTACCACGCCATAACTCATAGGGGGTTTTCTTCAAAGATGGATGTGTAAAAACTTGGTTATGCACAAAACATGAGGTGCTAACAGCTTCAGCCCAAAACTTCTTTGGAGTGTCATACTCTAGAAGTATGGTCCTAGCCATCTCTTGTAGCAACCTATTTTTTTTTCTCTACTACCCCATTTTTTTGAGGTGTACAAGGAGAAGAGAAGTTGTGTGAGTAACCATATTTTTCACAAAAATGCTCAAAAAGATCATTTTCAAACTCTCCCCCATGGTCACTATGGATAGAAACAATCCAGCAAGAAACTTTATTTTCAACCCATTTATAAAAGCTTGAGAAAACATCAAGAGTATCACTTTTCGAAACGAGAAAGAACATCCAAGTATAGCGAGAGAAATCATCGACAATCACAAGACAATACCTGGAACCACGAAGCGTTTGATTTCTCATAGGTCTGAATATATCAATATGAAGAAGCTCAAGAGCTCTTTTGGTACTAAGGACTCCTTTGAAGTAGGACTTGGTTTGTTTTCCCTACGTGCAAGGTTGGCATTCCTCATCCTTTTTAAAATCCAATTTAGGAAGTCCCTGAACCAATTCATTTTGCTCAATTTCTTCATTTGATGCATATTCACATGACCCATCCGGCGATGCCAAAGAGATATATCATTTTTATCCACAACCAAGCATCTATCAAGTATGGGCTTTAGAGAATCAAGCACAATAACATATAAATTACCATTTCTAGTTCCCTTATATATGACATTGTAAGTGAGGGAATCTAGAATCAAACATTCTAAGGAAGTAAATAGAACAAGATATCCATTATTACAAAGTTGGCTTACACTTATCAAATTGTGATGTAGGCCATCAACAAGCAAAAAAAATTTAATACAAAGCTTGTTTCAGACATCACCCTCACCTATTACCTTACCCTTTTTGTTGTCCCCGAAGGTCACCGATCCTCCTTTCTTCTTCATTAATTTGTTAAAATGGTTGATTTCACCTGTCATATGCTTTGAGCAGCCACTATCAACAATCCATCTTCTTTTGACCTGCATAAAAGAAGGATGTCAGTGCCCAACTCAAACTTTGGGATCTGAGGTTAGCTTGGGGACCCATTTCATCTTTGGGTTGGTCCCCTTTGGCTTGTAAGGACAATAAGTAGAGTAATTATCATCACATTTACAATGAACACATACCATTGGGTTCTTAGAGTTGGAAGTCTCTCCATGGAAGAAAGGAGGTTCCACACTCTTTCTTACCCTTACTCTTGTTCTTGTTCTTACCCTTAGGAGAAGTCCCATCATATCCTAAACCACTAGTACCAATTTATTTGGTAGAGTGTTCTAGGACAGCATTAAGGGGTTTCTTTCCCATAAGAAACTTTTACAAAGAAGCTCTTAATTTATCATTATCATCACTAAAGTTAATGACAGTAGAAGATAAACTAGCAAGATCATCTCTAGCATGCATTAGGTTGGCCTCTAAATAGAGGGTTTTAGTATGAAAAGAATCACGTTCTAAAGTAGTGCTATCTACCTCATTACTTTGCAAAATAGGTCTAGATGATAGATCATTAACTTGAGCAAGCAACTTAGCATTTTCATATTTAAGCAAAATATTTTCATTTTGGTAAACATGAGTTTCCTGCTTCCTAGCTTCATCAATGAGAGCAAGTTCTACATTTTTAGTTTTAAGAGCATCAATCTCATCTAGGCATTTTTTGTTTTCTTCCTTAAGATTAGCAATGGTCTTAAGGTAGACACCATTCTCAACTTCAACTTCATTGTATTGGAGCTCAAGATCAAGAAATTTCCCTTGCAAGGTATCAATACTATCAAGGTACAGCTTTTCATTTTGATCAAAAATCTCAATCTTAGCATAAAGATCATCTATAATCTTTCCTAACCTTTTCTTTTTAGATTTGCATTTAGTAAAAGATGATCGGCAAGCATTAAGCATATCAATAAGAGTATTTTTAGACAACTCATGCAAATTGACTTCACTTACCTCACTTACCTCACCTACATCTTCACTTGTAGAGGCCATGAGAGTAAGGTGGCATTCTCTATCTTCAGAGCTAGAAGAGTGTGAGGAAGACTCCTCCCAAGCTACATGAGTTGCATCTTTGCTTCTTCTTTCTTTCTTCTTCTTTCTCTTATATTTGTCGTCTCCCTTGTACTCCTAGTCCTTCTTGTGGATGATCTTGTGTTGGCTCTTCTTGGCCTTGGGGCAGTCACTCTTGTAATGGCCTTTTTTACCACATTCATAGCATCTAGGAGTTGATGAAGAAGGCTTCCCCTTTGAGATGTTTACCCTTGGAATAGTTAGCTTCATGCTCATTTGGGCCTTCATATTCACTTGAGGAAGGAGTAGGGGATTTGAGAGCAAGTTGTTGCTGTCAAACCATCTCTTCAATTTGAGATTTGAAGGTTGTGTCCTTGATCTTCTTGGACTCCTTCTATTCTCACTTTTCTTCTTCTTGTTTGCTTATCTAGCCTTGGCTCATGAGCTTGAAGGTTGCCAACCAGCACCTCAGTTGACAATTCACTAAGCTTGTACACTTCTTTAATGGATGTCACATTGGGCTCCCATCTCTTTGGAAGAGATCTCAAGATCTTGGAGCTGATTGTGCCTTTGTCCATCACATTAAGCCTTGTGTACATGTCCACCACTCTTTCATTCAGATCATCTTGAAGTTCTCAAGTAGACCACCAAACATGTAGATCTTGGCTTCTTTCACTTGCTCCGTTCCTTCATAGGTGACACATAGCTTGTTCAAAATTTCATGTGTGGTGTCCCATGAGGAAATCCGGTTGAGCTCAGATGGAGTGAGGGATGCATAGATGATGCTCATGTCTTCGACATTAAGATGATCTTGCTTCATTTGGGCTTTCGTCCATGTAGATATTTCCCCCTTTGAATCTTCATACTTTAGATGCACCACCTTCCACATCTCATAGCTTACTCCTTAGAGATAGAACTGCATTCTTCTCTTCTAATAGATGAAGTTGGTTTTCTCGAAGACTGGAGGTCACATGGAGAAGCTTCCCTCCAAGTTGAGAGATCCAAGTGATAAATCACCCATCTTCTCCTACTTGTAGAAGTAGCTTGCAGAAGACTTGATCTGATACCACTTGTTGGATCAAGGTCTCTAGAGGGGGGTGAATAGAGCTTCATAAATCTCACAAAATGAATTAGACCACCAAATTATATTAAGTGTAGAATCTTAAACATACAGCCAATTTGAGATCCTAACTAGCCAGCATAGCAAGGATCAGAGATAAGGAAGAGTATACACTTGGACAAAGTGGTTTAGAGTGGTTCCACACTTCAAGCTAGAAGTGAGTCAGTCCACTACCTATAGGTGGTTAATCTCTAGGACTTTGCAATCTTAATACTCTTATATTCCATCATAAGATTACAAGACAAAATCACATTTATCCAAGGACTTAATACCCCAATCAAGGATCTTCAACCTACCAAAGGAACTTACCCACTTGAACAATGGAGTCATCAACCTTCAACAAGGACTTACCCACTCCACCTTCAAGTCTTTGGCCTTCAAGGAATTACCTATCCTTCTTGAACGTATGCCTTGCCTATCTCCTTCACTTGGAGATCCGGAACACCATGCTTTCTTCAACCTTGAAGAACAACAACTCCTTCTCCTTCACTCGGAGAAGATCTTCAACCTTTTCTTCAATAGGAAAGGGGGTAGGAAGATGGAGGTGGAGAGCTTTACATGAATACAAGGGGTAGCAGCTCTCTTACAATAGATCCTAACTCACTCATACTCACGGATTTGACTTGAAGGTAGAGAGAGAAGGGGCTCAAAGGTGTGCATCACTCTCAACTAAGCAAGAACCAAGCATATAGGGAATGAGCAACCTTGGAATGAACTCCAAGTGGTCCTATTTATAGTTGGGGGTGCTCCTTTGAGTTGGGGGACACTTAGGGCCGATTTATAGCCGTTTTTGCCCAAGGCAACAGATCTATTTTCGTCCAAATAAGTCACCAACGGTCACAATTACTTTTTTTGCAATTTCCGTACAGTGCAATCGGTTGAGATTCAATAAAGGTAACTCGACTGATTGGGTGAAAGAAAAACCCAAATTTCAAACCATCGGTCAAGTTTGTCCTGAGAAAACTTGACTGACCAATGAAAGTTGGATTTGGTCAGTAACCCAATCGGTCGAGTTCTGTGAATGCACAACTCGACCGATGCACTCTCCAGAAAATGGATCTAGTGGATCGATCGAGATTCCAACTCAACCGATCAACAGTCTGTGATCAATTTTCTAAAGTGCATCAAAAGTGATTAAAACTTGGTGCAAAGTGTCCCAATCAATTTTCTTAACTTAGTTACAAGTCAATTCATCAATACAAATGATTACAAAAATCTTAGAAGGTCATTTACATGGATTTCCTAATTTGTACACTTGTATAGATTTTGACTTGAACTTGAGCAAATTAGGGCTTGTCAATTTTGATCCTTTTCATGTACCTAAAACCTGAAATCAATCTTAAATACACATATTACATACATATGAATGGAATGGTTAAGTCATTATCAAAATATGGACAATGTAGAACCTCTAGGTCAACAGAGGAAATTAGTTCAATATGATTAAATATGGCAGAAAGATTGTATATCTTGGTCTTTGAAGGTTCCTTTGAAATGTACATCATTACCAAAAGTTGTGCAAAGAATTCAAAGGATAAACTAAGGAAATTTTTGCCCCTAAAATGATATTAGGGGAGATTGTTTATGAAAGAGAAAAAGACTTTGTCAATGCATTTGGTAAGAGATCACAATGCACCATTACCACACTAAGTGACAAATATTTATTCAAGAAGAGGTTCATGTTCTCAGATCTTCCTCATTGGAGTTCTTTTGTAGTCAGTCATTGTATCGATGACATGCATATCAGGAATAATGTATGTGATAGTGTCATTATACTCTATTGAATATACCAAGTAAGACTAAGTATGGAATCAAATCCAGAATGGACTTATGTGAAATGGGTATAAGGAAAGAATTAACAATAGACGTTAGCAGTGACTAAAAACATATTTACCTTATATTTGTTACACATTGTCTAGACAGAAGAAGAGAACATTTTTCAAGTGATTTCTTAATGTTAAGGTACCATATGGATACTCTTCCTATATCCATACAATGAAGGATCTAAAGATGATAGGTCTTAAATCTCATAATTGTCACACTCTAGTGCAGCAAATATTTCACATGGCTATTCGATCTATATTGTTGAAGCGTGTAAGGTTTGCAATCACTAGGCTTTGCTTCTTGTTCAACACTTTTATGCAGCAACGTTATTGATCCTAAGAATCTTGATAAGTTGCAAAGAGAAGTGGCCATTACCCTATACTATCTTGAGATGTATTTTCCTCTTTAATTCTTTCATACCATGGTATATCTTATTGTCCATTTGATTAGGGATCAACTTTCCCATGTGTACTCATACGAGCAAAACCCAAAGCAGGTCTTCAAGATCTTCAAACCCTTGGCCAAAAAGGAGTATTCCACTGACGACTCTGTAGAAGACTATTACAATCAGTGTTCAGGACTTTGGGCGGAGTTTGAAGTATATCATCCATTCTCTACTGACATCAAAGAAGTTCAATGGAAACAAAACAAACTTCAACCCATTCAATTTTTTGCCAGTTTGCCTCACTCCTTTGTAGGTGTGGTAGATAAGACCATATCCAGTAATCTCTTACCTACACTGAGGGATGTTCTCAAGTGTGTTCAACACCTTCCTTCTATGACTGCTACCATTTTTATCACTCAATCCTTATGGTCCGCTCCTCTGATTATGGTCAAGGACGTGTCCATGGTCATGGTCGTGGTCGTGGTCGTGGTCTTAGTCGTGGTCACGACCATGGTGGACGTACTCTTAGATGAGGTCCTCTTGGTGGATGAGGCCAACCTCAACCTACTCCTTCCAACCACTTCTGCAACTTCTGTGGGTGCACAAACCACACTGAGGATAGTTGTTGGAAAAAATGGTAAGCATGTCTGGACAAATCAGGTCTATGTTGATGTCTATGATGACTCCTCTCTACTGCCTCAAGTTCTACTCAACCCATAGTTGAGTGGATTCGTGTGGAGTTTGACAAACTTCTTCAAGCTTGACTATCCTTGCCAACATATACTACCAAAGGGGGTTCCTCTACTTTACTTGCATCTCCTGCTACAAACGGTAAAAATAAATGGGTCATAGACTCTGATGTATATGCTCATATTTATGTGTGTTCTAAATTTTTCACTTACTTATTTAAGACTACATGCATCCCTATTGTGACTGTTGTGTATGGGACTCGTCTTGGTATCCATAGTGTTGGAACTACATCTTTGTCTAAAAATATGCCCTTAAAATTTGTCTTATATATTCCATGCTTTCCTATTAATCTGCTATTTGTTAGTAAAATTGTTAATAGCCTCTAGTGCTCGATTACTTTTGATCCTAAGGGTTGTGTGCTTCAGGATCTCTATATAAAGAAGAGGATTGGTTCAGGCCATGAGGGACCAGATGGACTGTACTACCTGGATGTGCCACATCTGTTGTCGCTATGTTATTTGCTTTTGTGACTAGTCTGCACTTGCAATATCATGTGGGGCATCCTTCTGCTGCTAAACTCCATTTTTTATTTCCAAACATTTCTGAAAAATATTCTTTGTGTGAATTATGCCAGTTTGGCAAATAAACTCAGGCTATTTTCATAAGAAGCAAGAACTTAGTTCTAAAAATCTATTTGACATTGTTCGTGTTGATATTTGGGGTCCGTGTTCTATTTCTAGCTTGTCAGGATATCATTATTTTATGACCTTTATAAACGAATATTTTAGGGAAACTTGGTTAGTTCTACTAAAGGATCGTAGTACTATTTTGCAAACTATCACCATTCTTCCTACTGAGATCCAAACCCAATTTGAAACTACTATCAATATCTTGTGAGCTGATATTGCCTTAGAATTTATGCAAATATCCATCGATCTTCTTTGTAGTTCTTGAGGTGTCGTTCAATAGACTTCCTTCTCTTGCAAACCACAACAAAATGGTATGGCACAAAGGAAGAGTGTAATGACCCCGCCTTCTGGTAACCCCCGATTAAGGGAGACTCGAAGGTCAGAGCCGTTATTCAATTAATAGGATCAAAGGTTCGATGAATAATCAATAATAATTATGAAATTCTACTACTAAACTGAAAACTGGTATAAAATAAAAACTTTACTTATCTTTTAAAAGTTGGGATTTCTAAACTTCTATCCATGAACATACTAATCTAACTAATCCTCCTATGTACGTTATTTATCATTTAGTTCCACATATGCCACTTTACTGTTTGTTCTTTTCATTTGTACCTAAATTGCTGACAAACAAAATGTCAGTCAGTAAGAAGCTGGTATGTGGGGGAAACAATAATTGTGCAACTATGTTAACAATGTAGTCAACCAAATATCATTTAACATCCAAGATTATGTTTTAAGCAATACTACTCAATCCTTGCCTATCCCCTATCTCTGTACCGTCCCTACAGTGGACATGGATACTACCTCTCTCATATGGTAGATCATTACCCCCATGGTCCTACCACACAGGTAGCCAATTCCTAGGGTTATGGAGTCGCATGGCCCTACCCAAAGGTAGCCCAATCCCTGACTCATGATGACTTGATGGTCCTACCCCATTGGTAGCCATGTACTAAGTCATTCAATGACCTGATGGGCCTACCCCATTGGTAGCCGTGTACTAGGTCAATCCATTAGGCTACAGAGGGGACTAGGATCTGAGCTAGTAGGAACATCTCTTATGTGATAGTCATATTCACATTATAATTTGCATGAATTAAATGCAACCAACAGTTTAATTCAAGTCATCGATAAAACCTCGTAAATCCTTGAGAAACTAATTCAGGATATTCATAGGCATAACCACCTACCTGTCAGGCAGACTCAGATGCAGGAATAGTCCAAATAAGCAAGTAATCCAGAATCAAGCAAGTACACAGTTCAATCCTAAAATATACATCCAATTCCTTTTTATTACTCATGTCATTAAGATATATTAAATATAGCTCGCTTTCTAGGGTTTCGAGTTCACTTTTAGGGTTTCCATTGTAATTAGGGTTTTCCTTCATCTTTAAACCCTAATTTAACGCAATTGATCACAAACCCTAATTATCTCAACATCTAATCCTCAGTTTCAGATTTAAGGCATAATTAACCATTAAATAAGTCCATTAAGTCTCTTTTACATTAAAGCTACAATTTTCATCCTTTTAATATATAACAAGATCATTATGCTCATTTATCGTCAATTCATAGTTCATTATGATTGAATTTACATACAAACTCTATTTGTCATTAGTTCCATCTTGATTCATTCAAAAACCCTAATTTCTATATTAAGGTTATTTATCCACAATTTAGGAACTTTAATGCTCAAAATAGCCTAGGATCATTATGTCACATCTTTATTCACCACTTTGAATAATTAAAGCTATTAAGAGTCGAATTTACCAACACTAGGGTTTCAAGGCCCATTAAAGTATTATTCATGCACATGAAACTCGAAATTAAACTAATTATATGCAAAGTTCATCTTTTTCGATCTTAATGTATCTCTTTATGATTAACATGTTAATATCAACTTTAATCATCAATTAAACCCTACTAATCACATTAATCATATTCAAATAGGGTTTCTTAATCACTATTACACTAAAGTTAAAAACTTCCATTACTTTTCGAATTGCAAGCAGAATCAGGATTTATTTATATTTTTAATGGATTCCCCTCATTTTTCTGAGAAAAATTCATGTATAATGCGCATCTATCCGAGCTACGGTTGCGGAGATACGAATTTAATGAAATTCACTTACTCTAGGCCAATCGGAGGCTGTCACGTAGGCCTTGCCATGTAATGATGCTTGGTTGCTTTGGGAAACATAACGAAATTCCATTTTTGCCTCAGCGTAAGTCATTGCTTCTTCTTTCCTCAGAGGGGTAGAATCGTCCAACGTTACCCTTGCTTCTTCTTCCTTGCGCGAGCTCCAGGCTGCCACCCTAGCCAGCGATTGGCAGAGTTCTGTACCTACATCCCACCACCTCAGGGCTCAGATCACACTGGAACTTCATTCCTTGCCTCCGTCCTCCCTTATCGCAGGAGAAGGTGCCCTGTTATGTGTCCAGGACGACCAGAACTAGACCCCATGAGTCTACAGCTCACGGTTGAGATGCAGCCATGTTGCAGGTGTGTCGGAAGTGTTGTGCGAGGTTGGGGCGTGAGGGAATGATCTGATCATTCACAGGTCATCAGGGAACATCGGGCCTTCCTTACGATGGTTCCATATCTCCCCGTTGGTTCAAAGAAAACACCACTCAGTGTTAGGGTTTGGACAAAGGAGAAGAAGAAAAAGAAGGAAGAAAGGATATGTGCAACTCCTCAGAACTCGTCCCTGAGCTCTACCCCTTTTATAGGGGAGGGTTTTCGCACCCCAAGATGTGCATCCATCAAGATGCAAGATCTTTTCCCAATAGGAATCAAATTCCTTCATGGAGAAGAAATTCTTCTCTCTCCTATTTACCTTCTTGATATATTTTATTACATGGATAGTTGGAAATACGAAAATTCTCTCTCTTATTCTCTTTATTCATGCCTTTTAATTCATTGGCCTCAAAATTATATTTCCCTTAAGTAGGAAATACTTCATTTTTTAAAATACCATGAAATTCATTTATTATGCATCCCATTATCCTCTTATTTTGCTAATTTTGGTATTTTCTCTTTCTTTTCTCTTTATTGGGACTCCTTGGATTTAAGCTACTTCATTATTCTGAAATCCTCTTTATTGGATATTCATTATCCTTCTAGATGCATCTATATGCATTATTAGTCATTATCTTGTTTTATTCTTATTAAAATATCTTTTTTGAGGATTTCTCTATATTTCTCTTTTAATTTCCTCATTAGTATTAATTTTATTATTAGGAATCCTTGGACTACGAAATTCCACTAAGGATAACTCAATTACACCTCTTTTCACTTATTTTCCACATTTTATCAATGTTTTCAATTTCTTTCTTAATAAAGAAATACTTATTTGATCTTTTCTTTTATTATTGTCTTTTCTTCACAATCGTGGATTCCTTGGCACCCAAGGAACCTAAAGGCACGAAATTCATCCTTGGATTACATTCTTTTGCCTTCTAGAGGTTTCCACATCTTTCTTTCCTCTATTTTCTTATTTACTCAATAATAGAGTTTCTTTTGTCCTTTCTTTGTTATTGGGCCCAATAGCCAATAAATCCCACAAAACAAACATCAAGGCTATTTTAAATGTAATCCATTTATTCAAAACAAATTATATCATTATTTCTAATATCTTTAATATGAGAAATTACATTTCTCACCAAATGAACCCAAAAGTTGGGGTTGTAACATCCTTCCCCTCTTATAAGAATTTTGTCCTCAAAATTCCACCAAGCAAACAAATTATGATAAGCCTTTCATATGTCCATCATGGATCCCATGTGGCCTTACCCTTTCCATGGTGCTTCCTAAGAACCTTTATCATCTCATATTCTTCCATTTGAGTTCTTTCTTTACCTTGGTATATCGTACCCTCATAGGTGACTCAGGACATTTCAGCCTCTTAAAAGATGAATAGGTTCAAGGCTCAGCACATGGCTTGGGTGCCTCACATAGCGCTCTAGATCGGACTCATGGAACACATTATTCATCATGTTATCCTGAGGGGCAAGGCTAAACACAACCATCTCCACCAATCCATCTCAAATGGACCCATATATCGGGACTCAGCTTTCTCAGTTGTAGCTTAGAGGGGTCGGATTTTCACATCACATATTCTCCCATAGTGAATTGCATGTCAATCTGCTTTGTACCAGATCATGACTCATGTCACCACTGGGCTCTCTCTCTCAGCCATTGCACGATTAAAGCGACTTCATCTGTACACATTGTGGTTCTTTTCTGACCTTCGCGAGGCCTCCTTCACCATCATCATCTTAATGAAGTGGTGACGGAAACAACCTCCCTATAGAACTTCTTGCATCCCGATAAAGGCTATGGTGGTTAACATCACATCTTAAGAATTGTCCCTTTGTATCACCCTGAATGAGCACACACGCTCTCACCAGACCCTCTAGTATGGATCATACTAACCATTAGTATCGGGTGCTAATTGTACCAACATCGAGTTATGTATGTTTCTACTTCCACCTCATGGAAGTGAACTGTTAGGTCATACTCAAGAACTTTTTAACTCATATCATGGTGTAGTTGAACCATCTCTCTCTCTTAAGTAGTTCAACCAAATCTGTCCAGTGACAGTACTCTTCCTTTCTCACGTCATCTAGGTAAGGTGATCTACCATAACCCATATTGCATCTTGACCTTCTTGATCAAGAGAAGACTTACCACCATCCATAGTGGATGAATTCCCATTCCCTCTCGGGAACTCTTTATACTTTATATCCATGTACTGGGTTACTAGTGTTCGTCCTTCACCTCCTGGATTGCATGGACACACGATACATGCAACTCACATCAAGTAGTCGAAGTGCTACTATCCCTTGCTATCCTTGTAGTATCACGGTGTTTAGTGATCCTAAAACCATGATCTTCAATATGTCATGATTCCTCAAGATTGATACCTCGAAAACCCTAAACCACTCTCATCAGGGCTTCATCACTTTCCTTTCCAAAGAAGTACATTTGAGGTTCTACAACCATCCTTTCATCATATGATGTACTAGACTGGCTAACCAATCAATCATTTACTTGATTAACCATTATTGATATATCTGGGTATTGGCCAAACTTATCCCTTTTTTCTCAACTTAAGGTTAGCCTAGCAACCTCAACTTTTCCTAGCTTCCAGCTAAACTAGGCAGATATATCTCAACCAGAGCCTTCATTACCCCTTCTTATCCTTAGGTGTTAGGTAATGTCGAAGACATACACCTCCATGTATTACACTTATCATCTCATCTCAAACTCTAAGTTTATCTTCATCAAGAAAACTCTAAGATCATCCTCTTGGTTATCAAACTCAACCTTGTATCACATGCAGATCCCACATAGCTCATGATAAAACATCCTCTTAAGCTGACTACACTACTTCTCTTAGTGTTTGTAAACCATCCATCTATCATTCACTCCACCAAGGTATGTTATCATCTCTGTCCTCATACCTCATAGCAACGATCCAACTCGCGTCATCTTTTATCCTTGGTGTATGACATGCGTACTGTCCCATCTCTACCTCCCATAACAAGAGGAAATAAGCATTTGGCGGTCATCCAAACACAAAGTTCTTCCTGTTCTAAGAGTAGAGATGATACATCTCACATTGCCAGTACACTTCAATTCTAAGTTGAAACGTGCAGCTTATGTCTCTATATTACAAACATCATGATATCCACATTACTTCCATGGATAACTGGTCTCGAACTTACTTGGTCCAAGCACAATCCTAGGTCATCTCCTCTAGGTCTATAGGGAGCCGGCACTTTTGGGGTCATCCCTTGTCCCTTATGCATCCAGAGAGTGCCCTACTCATCTGCCCTTTGGGTCCCATGAGTTCATGAAGTTGATCAATCTCCTAACCCATGGCCCTCAGACAATGATAGCTATTACCTCCTGACCCTATGGTCATGTGCAACTAGGGAATTAGGCAACTCCTTCTTCCATCGGTCTTATCCCTACCTGACCCTAGGACAGACTTAGGATTCTCTTATAGTACATGTTCAACTTAGAACCTTACCCAAGCATTCATCATCTCTCTTCCTACATTCATGGTCTGACTTTCATAGGGATCATGGCAACCTGCCTACCTTGGTCAAGCCCCATATCGGTTACCTCCATGGTAACACATCCACATGCACATAGAGATGGTTATCTATGGGTCTATAGGTTCATTCTCATGCCATGTACTCTTCACTTAGCTTCTCAAGATCCTATGAAACCTCCTTAGGTTACCTCAAAACCAACCAAACTGGTAAACTCCCTACCAAAGGGTCCCTCTTCCAGGATGGGAGGAAACTACACCTTGATAACAAAGGTCACAAGCATCCTTAGGGTTTACATTCACATGAGCATGCTTATTCCAGCAACTACTAAGGCACAAGCGTACCTACTAAACCATGCTAGGTCACGCTTTTTCTCAGCCTCAACATTAGACCAACTTAGTCGTGAGGGTTTCATCACACACACCTTTAACTTAAGGGGTTTCTTTTTCCTCTACACATGCTCGAAGCTATAGAGACTCAAATCTTATCATGAGCATCGGGTACACCGCTTCGCCTCTTAGGCCTAGAAACCCTAGGTCCACCTTTGGGTGTCCAACTGCATGCTCAACCTCTTAACCACGAATCAAGCATGTCCAAGATATGTCATGTACTTCCATGATCTTTCTACTCGAGCAACACTTCAGAGTTGAATCCTTTTCCAGGACAACCAACTAGGTATAAAACCTCACAACCTGTTACCAAACCTCTTCAGGTCTAAGGAACTCTTCTCCCTATCTTAGAAGGTAACAACTATACTACCGGCACATAGGTACCAGAAGCATCATACTCTCTCTAGGGTTTGGTTCCTCTAAAGGCAACCAAGATATCATCAACCTCCAGGAATCATGCATGAGGCAACCACTATCATCCACTTAGGGTGCATCATCCTCGACTCCCCATTTTCCCTCACATCTCAGGGTTTTAGGTTTCCAACCTTCTTGCTTGGTTCCTTCTTTCCCTCTCTAAAGCTAACTCCACATCCAGCCATACTACTAGAGGTCCTCTCTCCATGAAGGATCAAGCTCACAGGCATACCTCTACGCGAGTGAAGCCTATACTCAACCTTATGTTTACTCATGACTATCCATAGTCTCTTATGCTGATCTCATAAGCCATCCATCATGATCCCTTGTCTAGGGTTTCATCCAACTGTCAACACTACTGACGCACTCTAGGTGCAAGCTATATCCTACTTGCAACAGCCCAAAAGGTTTCTATAGGTTCTTCTCTAACCTCATCCATGAAGGAGCTATCCTTCACTCAAACATGCACGGCCCTTCCCAGGGTTGGGTTGCCAAAGGTACTCGGTCATCAACTTCTCATGGTTCATATGGCATCCAAGGCATGTTTATCATGACATCTAACTCATCATGTCATCTCTCTCTCTAATCTTCACTTAGGGTTAGGGTTAACATCATCCTCAAAGGATGTGCTAGGTCTCTACTTTTAATGGAGATCTCTGTCTCCATAACTAACTCTCTTTACTTAACCTCCTTACAAGAAGGTCTATCCTCAGGTCTCTCCTGAGGGCAAAGACAACTCGCGTCATATGACCTAAGCAGGTATCTATCCTTTAGTTTGCACTTAATCTATTAAGTTACGTCCATGACATATTATTTACATGCTTTTCATTTAATTTGGTGGAGGATTCCTTAGACCTTATTAACCTTATCCATTCCTCAAGAGGGTGAGGAGAAGAGAGAAAATCCTAATCCTTAAGGTCCTTATTCATAATTTGAGTTGAGAAGGGATGAACAAGATGAGAGAGTCCTAAAGGTATCTTATTTCGAGTCATATCCTAAGACACCAGCCAGGCAGTCACACAATCCGGGAGTCCTCATATTCCGACTAGCGGTGCAGAGGAAAATATTGCCAACCCCCGGAAGTGATCCTTTTCTAGTCACCTTAGTCTTTCGGATAATCCTCTAATAACTCCCTCGGTTCTATGGACTTTGTAAAATTTAATAATTATTAATTATTAGATGAGGAACCTATGCTCCGATACCAATTGTAATGACCCCGCCTTCCGGTAACCCCCAATTAAGGGAGACTCGAAGGTCAGATCCGTTATTCATTTAACAGGATCAAAGGTTCGATGAATAATCAATAATAATTATGAAATTCTACTACTAAACTGAAAACTGGAATAAAATAAAAACTTTACTTACCTTTTAAATTTTGGGATTTCTAAACTTCTATCCATGAAGATACTAATCTAACTAATCCTCCTGTGTACGTTATTTATCATTTAGTTCCACATATGTCACTTTACTGTTTGTTCTTTTCATTTGTACCTAAAACGCCAACAAACAAAATGTTGGTCAGCAAGAAGCTGGTATGTGGGGGAAACAATAATTGTGCAACTATGTTAACAATGTAGTCAACCAAATATCATTTAACATCCAAGATTACATTTTAAGCAATACTACTCAATCCTTGCCCATCCCCTATCTATGTATCATCCCTACAGTGGACATGGATACTACCTCTCTCATATGGTAGATCCTTACCCCCATGGTCCTACCACACAGGTAGCCAATTCCTAGGGTTATGGAGTCGCATGGCCCTACCCAAAGGTAGCCTAATCCCTAACTCATGATGACTTGATGGTCCTACCCCATTGGTAGCCATGTACTAGGTCATTCAATGACCTGATGGGCCTACCCCATTGGTAGCCGTGTACTAGGTCAATCCATTAGGCTACAGAGTGGACTAGGATCTGAGCTAGTAGGCACATCTCTTACGTGATAGTCGTATTCACATTATAATTTGCATGAATTAAATGCAACCAATATTTTAACTCAAGTCATCGATAAAACCTCAAAAATCCTCGAGAAACTAATATGGGATATTCATAGGCGTAACCACATACCTATCAGGCAGACTCAGATGCAGGAATAGTCCAAACAAGCAAGTAATCCAGAATCAAGCAAGTACACAGTTCAATCCTGAAATATACATCCAATTCCTTTTTATTACTCATGTCATTAAGATCTATTAAATCTAGCTCGCTTTCTAGGGTTTCTAGTTCACTTTTAGGGTTTCCATTGTAATTAGGGTTTTCCTTCATCTTTAAACCCTAATTTAATGCAATTGATCACAAACCCTAATTATCTCAACATCTAATCCTCAGTTTCAGATTTAAGGCATAATTAACCATTAAATAAGTCCATTAAGCCTCTTTTACATTAAAGCTACAATTTTCATCCTTTTAATATATAACAAGATCATTATGCTCATTTATCATCAATTCATAGTTCATTATGATTGAATTCACATGCAAACTCTATTTGTCATTAGTTCCATCTTGATTCATTCAAAAACCCTAATTTCTATATTAAGGTTATTTATCCACAATTTAGGAACTTTAATGCTCAAAATAGCCTAGGATCATTATGTCACATCTTTATTCACCACTTTGAATAATTAAAGCTATTAAGAGTCGAATTTACCAACATTAGGGTTTCAAGGCCCATTAAAGTATTATTCATGCACATGAAACTCAAAATTAAACTAATTATATGAAAAGTTCAACTTTTTCGATCTTAAAGTATCTCTTTATGATTAACAGATTAATATCAACTTTAGTCATCAATTAAACCCTACTAATCACATTAATCATATTCAAATAGGGTTTCTTAATCACTATTACACTAAAGTTAACAACTTCCATTACTTTTAGAATTGCAAGTAGAATCAGGATTTAATTATATTTTTAATGGATTCCACTCATTTTTCTGAGAAAAATTCATGTATAATGTGCATCTATCCGAGCTACGGTTGAGGAGATACGAATTTAATGAAATTCACTTACTCTAGGCCAATCGGAGGTTGCCACGTAGGCCTTTCCATGCAACGATGTTTGGTTGCTTTAAGAAACATAATGAAATTCTATTTTTGCCCCCGCGTAAGTCATTGCTTCCTCTTTCCTCGGAGGGGTAGAATCGTCCAATGTTACCCTTGCTTCTTCTTCCTTGTGCGAGCTCTAGGCTGCCGCCCTAGCTGGCGATTGGCAGAGTTCCGCGCCTGCATCCCACCACCTCAGAGCTTGGATCACGCTGGAACTTCCTTCCTTGCCTCCGTCCTCCCTTACCGCAGGAGAAAGTGCCCCGTTATGTGTCCAGGACGACCGGAACTAGACCCCACGAGTCTACAGCTCACGGCTAAGATGCAGCCATGCTGCAGGTGTGCCGGAAGTGTTGTGCGAGGTTGGGGCGTGAGGGAATGATCCGATCATTCACAGGTCATCGGGGAACATCGGGCCTTCCTTACGATGGTTCCATATCTCGTCGTTGGTTCAAAGAAAACACCACTTAGTGTTAGAGTTTGGACAAAGGAGAAGAAGAAAAAGAAGGAAGAAAGGATATGTGCAACTCCTCAGAACTCATCCCTGAGCTCTACCCCTTTTATAGGGGAGGTTTTTCGCACCCCAAGATGTGCATCTATCAAGATGCAAGATTTTTTCCCAATAGGAATCAAATTCCTTCATGGAGAAGAAATTCTTCTCTCTCCTATTTACCTTCTTGATATACTTTATTGCATGGATAGTTGGAAATACAAAAATTCTCTCTCTTATTCTCTTTATTCATGCCTTTTAATTCATTGGCCTCAAAATTATATTTTCCTTAAGTAGGAAATACTTCCTTTTTTAAAATACCATGAAATTCATTTATTATGCATCCCATTATCCTATTATTTTGCTAATTTTGGTATTTTCTCTTTCTTTTCTCTTTATTGGGACTCCTTGAATTCAAGCAACTTCATTATTCCAAAATCCTCTTTATTGGATATTCATTATCCTTCTAGATGCATCTAGATGTATTATTAGTCATTATCTTGTTTTATTCTTATTAAAATATCTCTTTTGAGGATTTCTCTATATTTCTCTTTTAATTTCCTCATTAGTATTCATTTTATTATTAGGAATCCTTGGACTATGAAATTCTACTAAGGATAAGTCAATTACACCTCTTTTCACTTATTTTCCACATTTTATCAATGTTTTTAATTTCTTTCTTGATAAAGAAATACTTATTTGATCTTTTCTTTTATTATTGCCTTTTCTTCGCAATCTTGGATTCCTTGGCACCCAAGGAACCTAAAGGCATGAAATCCATCCTTGGATTACATTCTTTTGCCTTCTAGAGGTTTCCACATCTTTCTTTCCTCTATTTTCTTATTTACTCAATAATAGAGTTTCTTTTGTCCTTTCTTTGTTATTGGGCCCAATAGCCAATAAAGCCCACAAAACAAACATCAAGGCTATTGTAAACGTAATCCATTTATTCAAAACAAATTATATCATTATTTGTTCTAATATCTTTAATATGTGAAATTACATTTCTCACCAAATGAACCCAAAAGTTGGGGTTGTAACAAAGAGTCGTCTACTTGAAGTAGCACGCACAATTCTTCTTCATTATCATGTTCCTAAACATTTCTGGCCTGAAACTATTTCTACATTGTGATATTTAATCAACTTTATGACATCTTCTATGTTACATAATCAGGTTCCTATCTCTCTTCTTTATCCAGATATGTCTATGTTTACTGTTCCACTGTGTATCTTTGGTATCACCTATTTTGTTAAAAATCTTCTCACTGGGATATCTAAACTTGACCCCTACTCCATTAAGTGTGTATTTATGTGATATTCCCGAACTCAAAGGATATCTATTTTATGATCCTATCAATCGACAATGGGTTGTGAGTTCAGATGTTGTGTTCTTTGAAAACATGCCATACTACTCTATAAAAGGGTCTACCTTAACTAGTGATCTGGTGGTTCCTACTCCTCTCCTTGAGGTAGTCGAATATGATCCCACTAATGAACTCGAAGAGGTTTCTATGAGAAGACCCACAGTTATAGATCCCTATATGTATCCTCAACAACCAATTCCTCCCTCGTTGGAAGGTCACAACACGCCCCCCCCCTGAGTATTTTTTGACCTACATCTTCCTATCAACCTAAGGAAAGGTGTTCGATCATATACTCAACACTTGATTAGTAACTTCTGCTCTTCCACTAATATTGGTGCTAGCTTTGTAAGTTACTACTGTTCTTTCTTCTATTACTATGTCAAAGAATGTTACACAAGCTCTTCAACATTCCACATGACGTCAAGCTACAGAAATTGGAATGACTGCCCTATGAGAAAGATACAAAAAAGAAAAATCTTGAATCTTTTCTTTGTGATGATAATGCCAATATCAAGTCATCTTATCTGTCTTTATTTATATTTTTATAATAGGCCTCTTGAATCCTCTTTTACCCTAACTATTTTTTATATTTATTTATTTTATTGTTGTTTTACTTGGAATCTAGTTGATCATCCTGAACTGTCTAACAGTTGGCTTTTGTTGGAATTTACTATTAAATATCAACCAGGTGGTTCTATTGAACGGCTAAAGGCTTTCCTTGTAGTGAAAGGCTACACTCAGACCTATAGAGTAGACTACTTTGAAACTTCCCATGTGTGGTCCATCTCAACTCTATGAGAGTAGTTATCTCTATAGTTGGCAATAAAAATTGGTCCCTTTATCAACTTGATATCAAAAACACCTTCATGTATGGTTACCTCCATGAGAAAGTTTATATGGAGCATACACCTAGTTTTCTTAGTCAGGGGGAGTGTTCAAAGTCTACATACTTGGGAAGGTAGTATAATGCCTAAAACGAAGCCCACCGGCATGGTTTGATGAATTAAGCCAGATACTTCTCAAGTTTCAATTTCAGCGCTCACATTTTGATCATTCTTTTAAAAAAAATAGTGTTGTCCTTATTGTGCTTATTGTTTATATAGATGATATCATTATGTCTTGTAATGATTCTAATGGTATTATAGCTACTAAATGGTATCCAAAATAGAATTTTATTACTAAAGATCTGGGTAAACTCAGATACTTCTTGGGAATTGAAGTTTCTAGATCATCTTATGGCGTCTACCTTTCACAGCATAAATATGTGTGGTCCTTCTTATAGAAGTAGGGATGCTTGGTTCTAAATATGCTAGTACTCCTCTAAATCCCAATACCAATTGGGATGATGAATCTTCACCTGCATACCCTGATAACCATCAATACCACCGAATGGTTGGTAAGCTTATCTATCTCACTATGACAAGAGTTGATAATATAGTTGATGTTGGACTTGTCCATAGGTATCTAGACAAACCTCGATAATGTAATTGGTATGTTGTTTGTCACATTCTTGAATATATGATATCTTCTCCAGGAAAGGTATACTATATCGCAGGCATGGGCACTACAAACTTACTAGGTACTCTGACCCTAATTATGTTGGTTGTTGTCATAATAGGAAATCTACTCCTGGTTATTGTTCCTTTGTTAGAGGAAACCTGGTCACATGGCACAGTAAAAAGCAGATCATGGTTTCCCGGTCAAGTGTTGAAGCTGAATACAGGGCAATGGCCCATGTTGCTTGTGAATTGATGTGGGTCTAAGGACTCCTCAAGGAATTTGAGAA